>VDFB02086081.1:277048066-277702059 GCA_007258455.2 Sequoia sempervirens | reverse complement strand
TGAAGAAAGAGTGTGAATATAGGTGAGATGAATAGAGGTCAGAATACCATAACAATATGTCACAATGTCAATGACAGACAAGTATATGACAAGCATAATGACAGTGTACAATGAACAGACACGGGAGTTGTTAAGAGGGCAGTCTTGGAGTCATAACTATGACAGTGAGATTGATCATACCATCTTCAAGGGCTTCAGAAATGATAGTAGAATTTAAACATTAAATAAGTAAGAGAGGACAGTTGTCTCCTAAAAGATATTCATCATTCATAAGGACACTGGCCTTGCTCCTCACTGTTAGATAGGTTTTCACTGTGATAACAAGGTTTACAATGAAAGTGTTGAACTATGATGAGGGCATGCAGCTTGAACAATAGAGATGACAGTTTATAAGCTATAAAAAATGTTCTCCTTTGAGGTTACATAGAAAGGAGTATGACAAGGTTTGTTGGACTGTTCTTATAAGAGATCACTGGGCAGTCAAGAGTTAGTGAAGACTGTGAGTTATATTGAAAATCGCTAAAGGATTTTTCCCATCTTATGAGCCTTGTCAAAACCCTACTTAAGGAACCCTTGATAAGTAAGTGGGCAAGGCATGTGAACCTTCCAGAGGATGAGTATCAAGACAGGTTATTAACACCATGATTTATCAAAGAGGACCATGAAATAAACCCTGAAGATGTCATTGTAATAGTATGGTTGCTGTTATAGGCAGGGTACAATGATAAGATTAATAAGGCCTCATGCACTTTGCAATGGACAGTACAACATCGAGAACAGGAGTTACACTTCACATTGGATTAACAAATAAAGTGACAGAGCTTCAAGGGTTTTGTGAGAAGAGTACAGTGATATCTTAAGGCCGTAAACTGTAAATAAGGAAGCAGACATGTTAAAGCAATTTGGGGTCATCAAGAGTTAAAGAGTAGACCACTATGCAACTCCAGGAATGAGAATTATGGGCAGAGACAAAAGAATACAGAGATAACCAAAGAGTAGTGAATGGTATGGTTGCATGATTAAGACAATGGTATTGATAGGTGATCAAACAAGTGAATGACAGGATAGTTGGTAGAAGCTAACATTAGAATGAGCAGACCTGTGGAGAGCAAGGCCAGATGTATCACAGTCAATAAGGCAGCCACATACACCACAGATTGATGATAAGGATGAAAAGAAGTGTAACAGTCCTGTAGGTAGCTGATAAATATAGTGCGAACCTGACAAAGGTACTAAGGACAGTGAAGTACGGAGCTTAAAGACATTTGTCAAGTGTCATGTATTAGTCCTAAAACATCGCCTACGCCCTCCTAAAACTTTGACCATTTCAAACGCCACTCACATATACCCTATCATCATGCACAGGATAGTTGGTCTTGGCAGTTTGGAGGAGTAGGTTTACCCTTGCTCCTTTCATAGCATCGCAATTTTATTTTTTTGTGTATTAGTCTTGTTATGTATTTTATTTTTAGCTATTAATTCTATTATAATTTCTTTGAGTTTTAATTAGTCTAAATATTATAGAATAAACCTTCTATTTCCTTTTTTTTTTTTGTTTTTTTGGTTTGTTCTCTTTTTTGTCTTTGTTTTTCTCTTTTGATTGTACATTTTGCATTAGTTTCATTTTGGTTCTACTTTTGACTTTGTAGTTTTAGTTCCCTTGATGTTTTAGTTTTCTTTTTGTATTAGTCTTACATCTTTCTTTATTTCTTTCTAGTTCTAATTGTTTTATATTTCTTTTCTTTTCTTCCTTTGTGTATTGTTTTATCTATTGTGTACCTCAATGTCTTTAAGTTCCCCCTTGTTTCTTTCATGGAATCTCTTTGGGTTTTATTGTTTTCTCTTGCTTTGTTTTTAATTATTTGGTAGTCTATTTATTTAATTTTTATCTTTTTAATTCTTCCATTTTTTGGTTTGTTCTTTCTAATTGCGAGTTATATTGTACTTATTTTAACATTAATTATGTTGTTTCTCTCTGTCTCTTTGCTTTCTCTCTTCTTTGCACTAGTTTATTCTAGTTTTTAATTTAGCTTTTTTGAATAGTGTTATGTTTCATGTTTCTTTTTTTCATGTATTCTTCAGTTTATTTTATGTTTTTCTTCCTTTTGATTGAATCTAGTTGTGTTCTTCTAAGGACATTGTCTAGCTATGTGGCCACAGCAAGAAAAACATGTTGTACCTCTGCTATGTCCCCAACCACCTGAGGGTGTACTAGACTGCTAGAAACTACCTGTAGACTAACTGTTCTGAGCAGGCTAGCCATGATGATACTACCTGGCTCACTACAAATTCTAATTTTTCCTATACTAAGAGCCACTACCTTGTTGAGACTAAGAGTTCTCAGGTTTTGGTTGGGAACATTGTGCTTGATGGCCCTTAGAGGAACCTGCAACCTGAGACTAACCAACTTGAGACCCAATACTAGTTGGAGGTGCGCTACTAATCTGTATAGTTGTATGGCCTCCTAGAGCCATTGCTACATTCTCCTCTACCAGCCAAGCTTTCTCTACTGTCACTTTCATGGTCTTCGGCTTGAAGACACAGACTACTCCACAGAAATAGGCAGTCAAATGCCTAATTAAATGTTGCACCAACATAGCCTTGTCATCACTAATTCCTACTTATTGCTTAAGCTCATAAAACTAGGCTCATATTATTCCACAGACATGGCCGTCTATCTCAGCTCGTGGAACTTGTCAGAATGACACTATCTCTAGTGTTCTGACAGGAAATGGGCTCTAAACCTCTCTATGAATAACTCCCAAGTCACTGAACCGATGTCTATGTGCATTTTATTCTCCTCTAATAGCCACCATGTAGATGAAAAACCTTTGAGATGCATGATGGTGCACCTAGCCTTAGTTTTACTACCATAAGGATGCATAGCAAAACACCTATGCAAATCAATCAGCCAAGTCTCTACCTCCAATCATCCACCTGAACCAACAGAAGTGGGAGGACATGCCCTCAAAAGGTCTCTCATGTGACCTACTACAATCGCACCCTACTTCGCTGCTATGTCTCTCCTCCTAGGTGATCTCTCTCTCCCTAACCAACCACTACTCCTCTTCTTACCCAAGGCCTAAGCAGCCAAGAAAATCCTCCATCAATTGAAACAGCTACACTCCCTCTAACCTCAATTGACCCAGATTCTAACCTCTACCTTCCAGGTTATTCTAAGAACCATGTTGTTCCTCACGTTCAAACTCATGGCAACTCTGAGACAAAGTGCCCTTTAAGTTAGCCCTACGGCCACCACCATGACTTCTACCTCAACCTCTACCTCGAGCCCTAGGAATCTTGCTACACACCAACACAAAAAGATAGGACATAAATATTAGGCAAGGATGACAGAAGGGGGAAAACATAAGCTCAAGAATCTAAGCACTAAGACAACATAATGGGCTCAATTAACCTAGAGTACCCAGTGTTAGAACTTGGCTTTGATACCAAGTGTAACGCCCTACCAAGAAACCCCAAAGGACAACACATCTAACAAATAATTATGACACAACATTTTTTTTTAAAAGAGAATCAACATATAGATCATATTGTCAATTACATAGAATATAAACTACATGTACATATGCTCTCATTATGTCCTTTAGGGTAATATTACTACATTACAAACATATCAATTATCCAATCTAAACATACATCATAAAATAACTAACAACAAGAGTTTAAGAAAATCCACTACATTAAATATATTAAATGTATACATTTCCATAGATACAACACCATTGAAGATCATATAGAATGAGAAAATTAGTACATGATCAATTTATCTTACATAAGGGTTCATCAATACATTGTCACAAGATTACATCATAGCTTTCCTTATAATTACAAGAAGAATACATAAAATATGTAAGATAGGATACAACTAAAATGATTACATTACATAACATCATTGCTATCACAAGTGTGGTACAAAATCTAGAATCTTTGCATAAGATGCAACATCCATGCTCATGAACATCGGTTGGTAACCCAATGGAGTGCATAGCATGTTCCACCTGATCATGTGAAACCCTAAGGTCCATCCCACGTGCTAGGAGATGAAAATAAAGATCAACTACACAAGAAGTCAAGAAGACAAGGACTAACATGAATCCATCATACAAGGTACACAAATCATCACATAACAATGACACTGCTTCCATAGGCACACAAAAAACAAGGGGAAAAATACAAGTCAAGGGAATCCTAGACTACAATATGGAAGAGTGTCATCGCATGGTTCTGGCATGGGTTGTCTAACATTCCTCTCACTAGGACGTGGCCCCCATCTATGGTTGTGCGACATTCCTCTCACTAGGACCCAGCCACATAGGGTGACACATGCATAGCCAAAAACCCTTTAGTGAGGACAAGGAAGTTGACATTGCCAACTAGGCCTTCTCACCCAAGCCTTAGCCTAAATGAGCACTACAACAAGGGTGAGAACATCAATTATCTTTTTATGTGAAAGTTAACCATATGTCTAGTTCATTTGTTACATTATCACTAAATTAAATAACTCTCCAATGGGTTGTCAAGTTCACCACATTAGGATTCAGCCCCCATTAAGAGCCACTCCCCCTACTTGCAACTAGAAGACCCAATTCAAAAAATATTGTAAATCCATCTTGCACACTAAATGAAACCACAAGAAACACATTTCCAGAGCAATACATGGACCCTCTTGCTCACAAATCACAACCATAATAATAATTCAATAGTGCAATGTTAGAGACCCTTTTGTACACAATCTCAAAAAAACACCAACCACTGCCATGTGAAATGAAATGAAACACATGAAAACACTCATGTATTGATATGGGATGTCCAGGCGAATCTACCTAGACCCTGGCTCCCATTAAGGGTTGTCTTGGCAGCCCCACCTAATCTCTGACCCCCATAAAAATTCATGCAAGTACGACCATAATCCCCTCTAATCTCTAGAAGCCTACCACAACAACCTCGCACAAATTACTCCCATATTAAACAATAACTAAAAATCACATTGATTTCACTACACAAACACCTTATTTAGTGCATATAACAATCCAGCGCTACAACCACAGACACCTTATTTCCATATATTTCACCTAAAAATCACATGAATCAATAATGCAACAACAACCATAATGGCACTTATACTTAAAATAATCCACAACCTATAATTTAAAAAAGTAATTTAATTTCCTTTATTTAATCAATTATCTTAATTACCTATAGATGTGTATGCAAGTCACTTATCTACTTGGTCAATTAATCACCTTAATTTTGTAAAACAATCACATAATTAAACAAGAACACAATAACCTAGGAAAGTATAAGATTAACTTGGAATAACATTCATTTGTTAAATGATTTAAAAGAAATAAATTTTTACAAGAGTTTATATTATTCATTCCAATAAATCCTTTAACTTTCCTAATTAAATTGAATTAAATTATTTTCTTATGTAATATTCCAATTTATTTTTCTAACAAAAAAAACATTGATTTCAAAATAAAATAATCTTTAACTCATCTCATAATATATAGTTATACATACATACATACACTCACACACACACACACACACACACACACACACACACATAGACACAGACACAGACACAGACACAGACACAGACACACACACACACACACACACACACACACATACCATACGTATAACAAGGAGCAACACCAAATAAAGTTCTAGCCAAATCATGTGCCTATTGCACAATTTCAACCAAAGTAATCACATAAGTCCTGGCGATTTTCAGCCCATGCAAAATTTGATTTCCAAGCATGGCAACAAGGGTCGATACACAAAGTGTTGTCGTTTGGCACAAGAAAACCCAACATACATTATAGTTGGAAGTTGAATATCATAGAAATCCATTTAATACAAAAAAAAAAAACCATGAGATATATATATCTTTCTTTTTGTATTAGTCTTACATCTTTATTTATTTCTTTCTAGTTCTAATTGTTTTATATTTATTTTCTTTTCTTCCTTTGTGCATTGTTTTATCTATTGTGTACCTCAATGTCTTTAAGTTCCCCCTTACTTCTTTCATGGAATCTCTTTGGGTTTTATTGTTTTCTCTTCCTTTGTTTTTAATTATTTGGTAGTCTATTTATTTAATTTTAATCCTTTTAATTCTTCCATTTTTTGGTTTGTTCTTTCTAATTGTGAGTTAGATTGTACTTATTTCAACATTACTTATGTTGATTGCATTTTTTTTTCACAGTCCATAATAGTTCGCTTCAAGATCTCTGGATAAACTATGTGAAATCTTGAAGTGAATTAATTATGTTGTTTCTCTCTATCTCTTTGCTTTCTCTCTTCTTTGCATTAGTTTATTCTAGTTTTTAATTTAGCTTTTTTGAATAGTGTTATGTTTCATGTTTCATTTTTTCATGTATTCTTCTGTTTATTTTATGTTTTTCTTCCTTTGGAAAATTTTGTTTTCCCCCTTATGTCCTTCTAATGTCTTGATTGAACTTTTCCTTCTAAGGCTTGTTTTCTTCTTTTTTGACCTTTAGAATTATAATTTTTTGAATTTTGGTCCTTTCCCTTTTCCCCCTCATCTTTTATCTACCCAAGTTTGCTACTTCATTTTTCACTCTTCTTCTCTCTTTTTGCATTGGATCGTGATGATGGATCATGGAGTATGATCTGAAACATTGATGTAAAAATTAGCACATAGTTTTAATCTAGAATTTTTTCACAACATTGTCATGGACTGTGGAAACTTCATGAATTTAATTAAAAGACAGTTGCAAGTAATTAGAGGTTAGTTGGTGACCTGGACATCAAGCAGAGAGCATCTAGGAACCAGTGTCAAAGAAACATGTGCAAAATGAGGTCAAAATAAAGAAAGATTATCCTTTTTCAATGCCATCTTGGAGTCCTTGAAGGAGAAAAACAAGGAGACCACTTAGCTAGGCCCCCAAAAGAGTCTTTTGACTTTTTCAAGTAGTTGTGACACATGTCAAATGCTGGTTGTAATTTGTAACTAGGACTTTGGAAATGCAATTTGGAGCCTAAAAAGGCATGCCTTATTTCCTTTTGAGCCAGTTCTTCACTTTTGAAAAGGCATTGTAAGTTGCAAAAGTCTCTTTTTTTTGTGGCTATAACTCTAATTTTCACTTTTCAAACTGAAATAGACAATGTAATTTTATATTTTCAAGAAAATAGAGGATATTTTAGACTATTTGTTGTTGTAAAGATACCTTCCAAAAATAAAGTTTTAGTTTTTAACTTTCAAAAGTTTTTTTTATTATGTAGATTATAGTTTGTGTTAATGTGAAAAGAACTCCTATTTGTGAAAAACATTCAATTTTCTTCCTTCTGAGACTGAAAAAATTCATCCTCTCTATAAAACATGCTAATAAATGAGTATGTTTGAGTTGTGTAAACATAGCTGAGTTATTGATCTTTTGCGTGTCAAAACAGTAGTCTAAGGTTTGAAGAAAACACATTTGCTGCATCACCCACTTGGTTAATTTCATTTGTGTGCCATTTTTCTACCCTTCTCATCAGTAGCAACAATAGCTTAAGTTAGGATAGGTGATTACCAAGGGAACTAACCCTCTCTAGAGGTTCTTTCCATCATAGGTGGCCCACAAACTTGGGAAGATCTCATGTTTCACTATTAGGTTGAGTTTTTCAACTTAGTAAGGGTGGACTAATTTGGTGATAACACTGTATACATTATTGAATATTCACTAGAATTGAATTATAACATGCTTGTTGTAATAATAAAGTAATTATATATTTTTTATTGATTAAATACAATTTTGTTACTAGAAATACAATTAATAAGTGAACATTAGGGAATATGTGTGTCTTTTTTTTAGGGGATGGACAACTTTGGGGACATACTTCACAGTTTGGATCATTCAGAAACTAAGATCCCTCAACCAAGAGACTCAATTGATGGAAAGGACCTTTTTACTAGGTGGTTTTCTTAGGTGTGATTAGACGGGGGTTCACTATTAAATGAAGCTTCAAAGGAGAAATGCAAACTCTAATGCAATAAACCCTAGAAGCTTAAGAAAATGAAATTAGATTGAAAAATAGTATGAAATAGAAAATTACATAGAATAATGGAGAGGTCAAACAAGGTTTGAAAGCCCTAAAAATATGTTGTTTTATTGTGCACTGGGATTCATATGCCAAGCTAGGTGATTTAGTCCTATTTTAGGGTTTCCCTTCGTTTTACAATAACTTGAGATTTGATCTCATAGAGTATCTCATTTTTTTTTACAAAAAAAATGGAATTGAATCCATGGAATAATTCCACCAATAGGATCAATCTGAGTAACGAAATTTAGTGGATTTGATGAATTATTCAATAGAAATTAATTAGTATAACATACTATTATCTCTTGTTCATATCAGATTAAGTAATTTGATCCCTAATGGATCGATCCCACCATCTTATTAGTATAGTTCCAGGGTTTGACTCAATTCAATTTTATCGATACTAAAAAGAAAATTAGACATGCAAATTCAATTTGATTAATGAATCAAGTCTTTGTCTGAATCAAATATTTAGATGTTAATGATGATCCAAATTTCTTTTACCTATTAGAGGAGCAGAAAAGTACCATAAATATTGCTTTGATGGATTATACTGATTGATTTCTCATTTAAATTAGACTAACTAATAGTGAAAAACTTACCTTTATTAGAATAGATAAAATGAAAAAAAGAATGAATTCTCTTGTTTGGTTAAGAAAGGTGTTGAAGCTTTCACCTTATTTTACATTAATAAATCACTGAGGGTAATTGGAGCTAAAAAAGGGGGGGGTGACAAAGTTCTAGTGATGTTGTTGATGTGAATCGTCTGAGTGATTAACTCAATAAATACATATATTTATTTATGTTCTGAAGATTTTTTTTCAATACTTTTCAAATATTGACCATAGGTTCCTTCCTTTTTAATTAGGAGACATCCCAACATATGTCTATATTTTAGAATTACATATATATATATATATTCAATATTTTGGAATATACAATTTCATACAAAAAACCTTTTGCTTGCTAATTCTGGAAGACATAGGTATTTATAGGTATTTCATTTTGATTTCCAAAATGGAAAGGAACGGAATATTAGACTTATCAATATATTAAAAATAAGGACAACGTTTTTTTCTTATTCATAAGTTCGATGAATCTAAGTGGATGGGGACCTGAAAAGGATAATTCAAATTTATTAAATTGCTCTGTTTTACGGAAAAAAAGGCAAATATGAAGGAAGGTAAATTGCCCTGTAGTCCTACTTTTTTGAATTATATTACTTACATCGTACAAGAGACGAACAGGACCTATCTATATAGATAGGGTTTCAATGACCCCGCAAATAGTCTTTTCATGAAAAAAGACCGAAAAGGGTCTAGTCAAAAAATTGATTAGATTGAATCAAATCCTGTCACTACCTGTATTTGTACAGGTTTGGGAGCACTAGTAAACGATTACTGATAATTGGTAACAGCTCTTATTTACCTTAATTCGTTTTGTAAAACGAATAGCTCCAAATTATCTTATCCTAAGAATTGCCCATAACCCTGGAATGAGCAGAATTATTTGGATAGTAAGCCAAATAGAATCCAATCTTTATTTATGAAAATTGGAATCTTTTCTCTTTTTTTAGAAATCATTAAAAACCCTTATTTTCGTTTCTGGGGAACTAGCACATTTGAAATATTTTATTTCCGGGCACCCCTGTCTTATTCTTGCTAACAAAGATCTATCTTCCTACGATACCCTTTTTTAACTCTCAAGGATAAAAGAGGATTGCAGATCTATCATGTCGACAAAAATAACCATTATAGATGTGGTTAATTATGTAGATCCAGATAGATCTACATAATCCCTAGTAAATCTATTCTAGTCTATTCTCTTTTCCTTTTTTTGCTTTTCTTTGGGGCGGGGATTGCTCAAAGAATTATTCAATTTATTGGATCGAGACTAATGGGGCTCGAACTAGTGACTAATTTGGATCACAAAAGACTAGCAAAAAAGAGTGTATTGGGACTCATATGCCCAGATTGTTACAAAGTGTCTCAAAAAGGTGAAAAGTGTCCTATGAGAAAATTTTTGAACTAAAACTTTGTGAACCTTTGAAGATGGATTAAATAATCATTTTCCCAGTGATTTCATGTAAATAAGTTGGATATCTCTCTCTAGATTTGAGTTTTTGTGAGCCTTGACACCTTTTGAAACTTTTGTAACTTTGAAATTTTGGTACTTTTGAAGGCTTCAAATCAACTTTTTCTTCAACCTACCTACAACATACAAAAGAGAGGGAAAAAATGTTGTTTTGTTAGGGAATGGGGGTTTTCCTTAGTCAAACCCCATTTTGGTAATCAAACCATAATGAGAAATGAATCATGAATGAAATGAAACATAAAACATAAGATGAAACAATAGAACCTTGTTTGAAACTATTTTAAATAAAAATGGAGTACTCAGGGTTATTAAAATGAATTTATCAAGATGATAAGCTACTAATTGTTTCTATTAAACATACAATTGTGTGTAGCATATGGCACAAACAACACTCAGAAATCTCCCCTAACTATTATGAAAACAATAAGGGAGGTTTTGAAAGGCTGAAACAATGTGTACCTTGCTAAAAAAGTGTTATTTTGAGGTCACTAAGGACTCATTCACCAAAAGTGGTGCATGGGTCCCTCTTAGGGTTTCTAAAAATTGACTTCTAGGTTCTATTATGTTATCCTTGAATCCACTTGTGCTCGATTAATGGGATAACCCCTATGAAACTTGTCTATTTCATAGCCCACGTACTTTAGGCACACAAAACAAGGTGAATTGCATTGGTCCTTGTGCATGGTCCCCCATCCTCAAAAATTCATTCTAAGAATTAACCTCTATTAGTTTGTCAAAATACGCATTTTAAACCAAGTTGTGAAAATTCAGTTTTGGGAGTTAGAAAATTTTCTGCACATGTAGGAGCGTTGTTTTTTAGCGCTTTTGCATATTTCATGTAGGAGCTCTGATTTTCAGTGCTTTTTCATATTTTCAATGCCTTAGTCATTTTCTAGCACATGTAATCTTAGGGTTTTCTAGCGCTTCTGCATATTTTCCAACATGTAAAAGCATTGAATTTTTTCGCTCTTGCATATTACATGTTGGAGCATTGTTTTTTAGCGCTTTTGCATCTCAAATTTCAAGTCACATGTAGAAGCTATGTTTTTCACCGCTTTCACATATGACATGAAAAAGCTTAGTTTTTCAATGCTCTTACACTCAAGTGTCCTTCCCACATGTAGAAGCGCTAATTTTCACTGCTTTTACATATGACATGTAAAAGCATTATTTTTCACCACCTTTGCATGAAACTACCAAGTCTTTCCCAAGATGTTGAAGCACTATTTTTTATTGCTCTTCCATATTACATGTTGGAGAGTTCTTTTCAGTGCTTGTGCACAAAATGCAGTTTCTTCCAAGTGTAAGGGCACTAATTTTGGTAACACCCTGGAACTTCAAAAAAAATTTCAGATGTATGTCTTGAACATGAAGTTTTCAGATCTAATATATTTCCCTATGTTGGAGCTTCTAAAATTCTGGTGAATTTTCTCATTCTCCATGGATCTAGTATGCCTTTGGATAAACCCTTGTCCCCATAAGTGAGTAGGGTTTAGTCTCTTGAGCCTTCAAATGTTCTAGTCAGGTGTTGACTGGTTTTGCCAATTCCCAATCCTTTAAGTCACTTCTTTGAGCCATTATTTATATTTTTTTATTAGCCCCCTTTGGTTAGAGTACCGATCATTCAACTCACTCACTAATGTCATCAATTTCCCAAGTCAGGGTTTTAATTTTCCTAATGAATTATGCTTAAGTCATTAGTTTGCAAGGGTTCATATCGTCAGAAGCTTAGCCAAATCCTTTCATTAAATGCTAACTATGTTGTATGCAGGTTTTTGAGATTCAAGGATATTGGAGAAGATCTTGATCATAGCCCGCTAGCTCACAAAATTAAGGTATGGACCAGTTATTTAGTGCGAGGTTAGCAAATAATAGACATATGTCCCATACAAAATGTGGGACCCAACCTCCACTATTGAGCTCATGGCCCATGGTTTTAGATTGATGACCGAGATCAAAGGCTAGAGTGAATCTTTACCATTCCCTGCTAACTCATGAGGGGAACATGGAGGCTGGTTAAAAGTCATAGGGTCAGTGAGGTTGCAACACGTGGTTACAACCTTTCAGTTTGTAAGATACATAGGGCCCAATGATAAGGTAGTTAGTGTCTAAGATGGATTACTATTATCAGTCAAAGGCAGGTTAGTGATGCTTTGCTGGATTTCAAACCCAATCAACCTAGGAGGAATCATTCAATTTGCCAACTCTTCAGGAGATCAATGGGAAATATTCAAAGCTGGCGAATGTAACATGGTAGTTTTTTTATTCTACAATTAGGGAAGCATTAATGAATTATTCCTTGCTTGTGCAATCACATTGATCTCAATTTGTGTGGAGATTTAATTGTTGGCAATCATGAAGGGTGATCTGTAGATTCCCATGTAGCTCAAATTAAATAGTGACAATACACACGCCACCAAATTACCATGTTTGTGCATGTGTTTTACCGAACATTGATGATGGTTTCCATTTTCTTGCATGATAAATATAGGAGGAATTAATTGCTAATTGTCTCATTCATTTTTAGCAAGTGGAAAACTTTTTGAGTTGAGTCTGATCAAGTTTAAGTGCTTGTCTAACGGAGAAAATGAGTGAGTCAGTTAGAAGGTCTGCTCATTTGAGCTCTCTAAAGCTTGATCCTACTATTCATGAAGGTCCTTCAGTTGACAAGACCAAGCTTGTGACCACTAGGTGCAGCAGAAGGTTGCAATTCTAAGATGTTGTTGCTCAACTGGTAGATGACAAAGGCAAGCAACTAGTGCACTTTGTTATTTGTGTCAACAAGAAAATAAGGTATGGATGTGGCTCCTTCGGGTATCAAAATTTTCCCATCGGTCTTACAGAAAGCTAGTTGGATAGCGAGACTGAGACACACCCCAATTATCAACAATATCTCTTGACTTTGGGAAAAACTCTAGCCCCGGGTGAGGAGGTTTTGTCTATCCCTCCATTGGCAGCTAAAACTCCAAATGGGAAGATTGTTACTGTGTTGGGTAAAGAAAAGGATGAGGCAAAAGCCAATGTTTCCTCTCCTCCTCTTGTGATGACTTGGAGTGGGCGTATATATCGTGGTCTAGGCACTAGTAAAGGTGGGATGGCTAGTAAATGAGGAGTTGTTGTGTGTGGGATGCATAATTTTGTGTTGATAATGTTTTCTATGGTGGTGGTTTTGTTTTTTGTATGTGTGGCACATTTTGGTGTTGAACATTGATTGTGTGCCTTCATGGAAATATTGATGCCTAGTTCGTTGCAGTGTGGATGGCAACAGGGGAATTTTGGTGGCACTTTTTGATTCCCTTTTTTATGGCAATTATAATTTTGGCTTTCCCCATTTGCACCATGTAACTCATGCAATTATCCTAAATTGTTCTACAGATATAAATTATAAATACAAGTAAACATATAATTCTGATATATTTTCTCTCCTTCTACAAGTTTAAGTGAATTTTGAATGAAATATTAATGGTATTTCCATTATACTTTGAACATTTGTTCAAATGTATGTCTTTTTTTTGTTTTGATTCAAGCAATCAATTAAAATACTTAAATGGGGTCATGAATTTACATCTATTTACAAAGGATTTGATAAGCAGTAATGTATCAGAAAAATTGAGCTCCATGATGCAAAGTTATTGTGAGAGTAGTCCATTCCATTAAATTCTTGGGTCATTTTTGTTTTACTAGTTCTTGTATGTGTGACTCCATTTTCCCAATGAATAAGGCACTTATCCATTCCTTAATGATTTACCTAAAGGGTTAATCAAACAATTATTAAGTGACCAACATGAAGTTAGGATTTAAATTCAATTATAGTCCATTAATCTTGGTGTGTATAAGTGTCAATTCTAATAAGGGATGTCTTTATTTTTATGAATGGGTAGCAAGTTACTTAGAAGCAAGACAATTTTGTAGTAATTGTTGTGGAATTATTCTTCATCCAAATTGATTTGTGTAAATGATGTGTTCTACAAAGCATAATATCAATTGAACACACTAGGAATACCCTCCTTGGCCTCACAAAGCCTAAAGTGCAGAAGATCTTAGTCATTGATTAGATCTTGTTAGTTGGCCATTCATTACAAGAGTCTTGAGTATAGGAATTGGCTATTCCTTTGAGATTTCTTAGGTGCAGTGGAAAACACCAACACCCTACATTGAAGAAGAAGAAGAAACCTAAGAGAAAGAAGAAGAGGAATCAAAACCAATGAAGACTCCCAAGACTCCAACAAAATATTTGTAATAGAATCACTCTAGTGATCACATCATTTGAGATAAGGAGGAAGGTTTCCCAACCACGAGGAAGTTTGCAAGAGCTAGTGATCAAGTAAATGTGTGTTTCTTGTTACAAGTTGAGTACAAGAAATTTGAGGATTCCAACATAGATGTGTGAGTGTGCTTTCGAAATCTGAAAACACTAACTTCAAACAAGGGTTAGCACCTACAAATCCCTTAAGAAACACTTCTATGAAATACCTTGCAAATGCTTCAAAAAATGCAACAAAGGATGAAATAAAACTAAAAGCATTATGAAAGCAACCACAAGTTACCTATTCCATAGTGGATTGGTGTCACATGTGCTAGTGACCCTTTCCCAATCCTTGATCAAAGCTCAAGATGATGTAAATGCAATGAAAATGGTGAGCAAGATGAGTTCTCAAATTAAGAGAGTAACCTTGCATAAAAGTTGTGTATCCATGAATGAGGATTAAGGCCTTCTTTTATAGATTTTCTTGATGAGAGATTGGCCAAGAGGGTGAATGTGGGACTAAAGATCCTCCAATGAGAAGAGGCCACTTGTCAAGTGGTGATAGGTCAATGGATGTGCAAGATTTGGGAAGAGTGCCCATGAGAGGGAAGAATTTGAATTCAAATTTGGCAATAAATTTTGAGAGGGGGACAAGAAAAAGAACAATAAATGCTATGTTGGAGGGACAAATCAACTTGTCATGTTGAGGGAAAATGAGGGTTTTAATAAATCAATAAAATTGATTTATTTGTGCAAAATGGAGATATCTAGAGGATGCAAGTGGGTGAGATTAGCATTTAATCAGGGTTAGATTAAATAGATGATGATTATGTTAGTTTAATGATGATTAGGTGAGTTTGACTTTTAGGACTTTGATATTTGATTTATTTAAATTAAAAATGATGGAATATGATTTTGGATTTAATTTAAATGGATGTTTGATTTATTAAAAGGTTGATGATAATGTTTATTTGATTTTTAAATAAATGACCTTAGGAAATGGAAATTAATGAAATTACGATAAATGAATGAAGGTGAATGATCAATTGATGAATGGACTTAATGCAAAATCTAGTTTAGTTAATGAATGAACCTAATCAAATGCAGAATGTTAATTTTGCATGTCTACATTTGCCCTCTTTGAAGCAATGTACTTGTTGCGTTGGTTCAAAGAATAACTTCATAATCAAAATAAAGAAAATTCTGATTTTTGGATGCTCTAGTGGAATAAAGTACAGTACATTGCCCCCTCGAAAGACGAGCGAAAAGATTCGATTTGAGGGTCGATCTTATGATAAAGAGGTTTAAAATGGGTGGTTATGGATGATGATGCAAATGAGATGGTTTAAGATGCTTAGAATAACAAATCTATATTATCCTAAACAACTTAAATAATTATATGATGTGAGATGAGATGAGATTGATGATGTGATGTGCTGTGATTATGCAAATGAAGGTTTTATGAGATGCTTAGACTAACAGATCTATATTATGATGATGATTATGCCTGTGAGATGATATGCAGAGTATTGATGATTTATGGATGCAAGATGAATGCATAATGGATGCATGATGGATGTATGCATGATGGATGTATTGGTGATGATGATTAACTATTTATGCTATGATGTTAGTATGGAGGATGAAGAAATTAGATGATGACAAGAGGATCCAACAAGCCAACATTATGAGAGATGATGGTGAGAAATGATGATGAGAAATGATGATGATAGATGGATGATTTGCTTATCAAGGATTGGGGTTTTCAAAGGGTCACTTGCTTTATGTTTGATAACACGCCTAAGTACTATGCATCAAGGTATAAAGGACCAGGATGGCATTGTACTTAGTGTGATGGAATTTGATTCAAAAAATAGATAGGAGTATTCTTGTTCACACGACATCGAAAACCTTGCTAGGATGCACTTTAAAAGTTTCAAACATCTCAGACCAAAAACACAGAGAGGTATAACCAATCAATGCAATGATCAACAAGCCATCCAAAACATCCTCTATACATATCTAACAAAGCAAGTACTCACCAATTTATTTTACAAGAATGTACAACAAGCATAGCAAAAAAAGGATAATGATCGTTGCCCCATTCCTATCTCTCTAAAATCCTTCATTCGGATATCATCGAGAGGTCCTTGGAGTGAGCGCAATAAGATAAGTCAAAAGAAAAAGATAAAGCATACAAACAAGTTGATGTTCTTCAATACGCTAACCAAAAAGGGAATGTGTTTTTAAGGATAAGAACTGAAACTATTGCCAAAAGATAATGCCCATTGTAGGAAGGATACATCCTAGGACATGTTAGTGGATGGCAGCAAGTCATTTCATTTATCCAAAGTGTTCTTTCTGATAAATAATGCTCCTTGTAGGAAGGATTCATCCTAGGACATGATGTTATCAAATGATTGATATGGGACTATTTGGATGATGGACTATCGACACAAAGACTTGAACAACTTGTTTACGTACTGACTTAGACTTGAGACTTGACACTTTTGAGTTTTACTTTTAACCTACTAGACTTGTTTCTAGCTGTTTCACCAAAGGTTGAGGATGACGATCAGTTTATTATGAATGGTGTTTATTGTAGGTGCAAGTGAGATGAGGCAGATGGATTTTTTCAAATATTTGGATGTTTTTGGAGTTTTACAATGTTCTAAGGCTATTTTTGGTGTTTTTTCAAGATTTTTAAATGTTTTGATTTTTCAATTTTCCAATTTTTTTGGGATTTTTTTGAGATTTTGACCAAGAGACTAACGTAAAGACCTATCCTAGGGGCCTCAGGGGCTTATCAACAGATTAGCCTTGCCTACGTTATACACACAGAGACCACGTAGTTCGACTGACGACTTGTCTGATTTATAGATGATGATATACATGATGAAATGTCAGTTTATTATGACGAACTCCTATAGGACTGACCTAAATGTCTCGGGGGATGATCAAAGATCAACCTTGCCTACGTGCAAGATCAGAGACAATGTAGTTTTTCAAAACGACCTTATTTTTGGTTTTGATATGACTTTTTGACCTGTTTTTGGATTTTGATATGTTTTGGATGTTTTTGGATTTTTTGATATTTCTGATGTTTTTGGATTTTCTAATTTTTTGATGTTTTTGGATTTTCTGATGTTTTGGGAACTTTAAGACCATACACGAATCCAATCTGATGAGAACATACCCCCAACATGATGCAATAGACTACCCCGATACAGGCAAGACAAATTGACCTTGAGGATGGGCCTAGTAGTACTAGGAGGGATTATGATACAAACACAGGACCAAGCTATGGTGCAGATGCGAGTGGATGAATAATGTATGGATATTTGAATGTGATGGATGATGGAACCAAAATGGAGGGATGATATAGATCAAGCCGTAAAGGTCCTGGTGGATGGAAAGTGCTTATTTACACAAGGAGCCTATTTACCAGGTTTTCACTGAGGTACCTGTCCAAAGTGCCACCAAAGTGGTTTTCATGAGAGGACAATTTTTTTTATCTTTACTATTTTTGATCCTTTTTCTAATTTTTTTGGATTTTTTTTCTTTTTTTTCTTTTTTTTGTTGTCACCAAGATGCCTATTTGCCAAGTTTTTTCCCAAGTAACCATTTTTAAGGACTTTTTCTATTTTTTTTGGATTTTTGGTTTTATACCCAGAAGAATTAGGCATAGAACTTTTTGAGATGGGAGCTATTCATGGGCTCCTATAGAGGTTCCCCTTTGGGTGTTGATAGCTGATATGCCCCTGATTTATAGCTTGCTATGATGATGAAAGGCCCTAACCAATTAGGTTCAAACTTGCCTTTGCTGTTGGGATTCGAGACATTCTTATGATTTTCTTTTAAGACCAATTCTCTGACTTGGAAAGTCCTGCTTCTGATCTTCTTGTTGTAGCTTTGTTTGAGTCTATTTTGATAGACTTGCAAGTGATTCAAAGCATCAATCCTTCTCTCATCCAGTAACTCCAACTCTTTTAGTCTTGAAACCCAATATTCTTCATCAGTGATGAGATTTTGCAGCGATACTTTGAGGGATGGGAGCTCCATCTCAATAGGTAGTATAACTTATGATCCGTAGACTAGGGAGAATGGGGTGGCACTAGTGGGTGTGTGGATGCTAGTTTGATAAGCCTAGAGAGCAGGATTAAGCTGCAGATGCTAGTCACGACCTACGTCATTGACTGTTTTCTTAAGGATTTTGAGGATGGTTTTGTTCATGGCTTCTGCTTGGCCATTACCTTGGGGATTATACAGGGTGGAGAAGTGATGCTGGATTTTGAATTTCTTGCACAAGTCGCGAACCCCCTGGTTCTTGAATGGTGTCCCATTATATGAGATAATGGCTTGTGGAACACCGTAATGATAGATGAGATAGTTTAGGATGATTTTTGAGATCTACTTTCTAGTGATATAGGTCATGGGTATGGCTTCCACCCATTTTGTGAAGTACTCAGTTGTAGTTATAATGAATTTATGGCCATTGGATGAGGTGGGTGAGATTTTCCCAATGAGATCGAGTCCCCACTGTGAGAAGGGCCATGGTGTGATGATCAGATGGAGCTCTTGAGCTGGAGCATGGATGAGGTCCCCATGCTGCTGACATTGTAAACACCTCTTAGCATGATCATGTGCTTCTCTTTCCATTGTGGGCCAATAATACCCCATCCTCATCAGTTTCTTGGTGATGGTCATGCCACTCGAGTGTGAGCCATAGATACCATTATGAACCTCGATTAGAGCAGTTAATGCCTCCTCAGTGTTTAGACAGCGTAATAAGGTACCTTCTATGCTTCTACGGTATAAGGTATCACCTAGGATGACAAATCTAGATGCTTTTTTGATAAAGGTTTGTTTTAGGCTGGATGGTAGGTCAGCGGGTATGACTTCTATGCGAAGATATGTGTAGATTTTGTGATACCAAGGATCGCCAGGACCAACAATTTGACACACATATTATGATTCTGGTACCTAGAATGTGGGAACGAGAAGCTGCTCAATCATAAATTCATATTTCGGCACGTTGTGAGGGATGTCTACTAGAGACCCAATTGTAGCCATGGCATCAACAGCTCTGTTGTTGGTTCTTGGAATTTGCTCAAATGTTATGTCAATGAAAGATTCCTTGAGAGTCTCCACCAATTTCTTGTATGGAGTTAGCTTGTCATCCTTAGTCTAATATTTATCATTGATTTGATTTATGATTAACTGAGAGTCTCCATACACCTTGAGAGCTATGATATTCCATTGTACTGCTATCCAGAGACCTATAGTCAAAGCCTCGCATTTCGCTATGTTGTTGGTGCAAGGAAATGCTAATTTGTATGACTGTGGTATGCAGTCCTCTTGTGGGGTGATGAAGAATATACCAGCTCCTGATCTATGCTGTGTGTATGAGCCGTCAAAGTATAATTTCCAGTGATCGGCTACATTGAGGTTAAAGATGGATTCATCTAGAAATTCAGATACAAGAGGAATCTCAGAATACATAGGTGCCTCTGCTAGTTGATCCGCAATGACTTGTCCCTTGATAGATTTCCTCTCTACATACTTGATGTCATACTCTGATAATATCATTACCCACTTTGCCATTCTGCCTGTGAGCATTGCCTTGGATAGGAGATACTTGAGGGGATCAATTTTTGTAATGAGCTTTATCTTGTGTGCCAGCATGTAATGTCTAAATTTTTGGGATGCAAACACTATTGCGAGGCAAGATTTTTTGATGAATGAGTAATTTAGCTCGTGACCGACCATTGTCCTGTTGATATAGTAGATGGCCCTCTCCATCCTATTTTCATCATGTTGAGCAAGAAGAGCTCCGAGGGTTGTTGCTATTGCTGACACATATAAGATTAATGGCTTCTTTGGGATAGGTGGCATTAACACTAGTGGCGTCAGTAGGTATTCCTTGATTTTGTTGAATGCTTCTTCACATTTTGTATCCCATTTGTATGCTACCCCCTTGTGGAGTAGGTGAGAGTATGGGTTCTGCTTGTCTGCCAGTTGTGCTATGAACCGTCAGATGAATTGAAGTCAGCCCTAGAGGCCTCTTAGTTGTTTTAGTGTCTTTGGTGCTTCCATCTCGAGGATTGCTTTTACCTTTTTTGGATCCACCTCGATACCTCTCATGGAGACTATGTATCCCAGTAGTTTACCTGATTGTACACTAAAGATGCATTTCTTAGGGTTTAGTTTGACTTTGTATTCTTCTAATCTATCAAAGATAGCACTTAGGGTTTCTATATGATCTCATCTCTTTCTTGATTTTGCTAGAATATCATCGACATAGTCTTCAACTGTTTTGTGAATTATGTCATGGAATATGAGTGTCATAGCCCTTTGATAGGTTGCTCCTACATTCTTTAGACCAAATGGCATCATGTTCCAATAGTAGGTCCCCCATGGACAAGTGAAAGCCGTCTTGTGTTGGTCTTCTTTTGCTATCATGATCTGGTTATATCCTGAAAGTCCATCCATTAATGATAGCATCTCATGCCCTGCTGTCATGTCTACTATCATGTTGATGTTGGGAAGTGGGAAATCATCCTTGGGACATGCCTTGTGATGAGCCCAAAATATGCTCATGATTTGGATATCTTGGTGTACTTTTATTACTCTCACTTTTATTGTTTATGGTTGTTTAACTCTTTTAAAACCTTTTATTGGGGGATACCATGTAGCAATACACTTTCATGTTTCCTGCAACCTATCATATTGACTTTTCTATATTTATTACCCTGTTTGACTCCCTAAATGACTGGTATATCAGATATAGTTTTTGAATAATGAAATAGAATTAAATATGTGATTAATGAACAAATATTATGTATGTGCCATGTGCCTTTTCTTTCGCATCTATTACCTTGTGTTTCGTAGGTTGTTGAACAAAGTATGATTGAGTCAAGCACAGCTAATCTCGGCATTGCAGTAAAGCCCATTTCTTGCATGACTTCAAGGAAGCTCTGGCGAAGACTCTTTGACTGAAACCATTGGGAAGGATTTTAAATGTTAGTCAATCTAGAAGAGTGGAGTGCTATATTCTCTTTGAGTTGGGTTCAACAGATAAACTCATTTATGAAGTCTATTCCTCGATTCCAGGATACGTTTCAAATCCACATCTTTCTTTGATAGGGTTAGTTAGTAGTTGTTTTCCTATTTTTAAATAAGTGCTCCTCCTACGCGAGTGAGCATGGATAGAAAAGAGTAGAAGCATAGAAGCATAGGGAGATAGGAAGATATCATGTAAGAGTTAGTGTGATAAATAAAAGAAGAATCTATATGACAAGAGACAAAGTTTGTTGTTAGTTATCATATCAACAGAGCAATGTATACCATTCTGAGTTTATGAATAAAGATTGATGAAGTTATGAGTTCAGCACTTGTGTAATTAATTGATGCTTGCTAAGGGGGCCCACTTCGTAAGTATCAATAGTTAGTTCGTTAGCTGTTTCTTTTATTTTGTTCATCAGTTAGATTTCATCTTTGAAGTTTATATGCAAACTCAGTCTTATATGGTTCCTGCAGCATCTGGAATCCATCCCTGTGTCTGTTCCTGCAGCATAAGGCCAGTTCATAGTTTGTTTTTCAGTCATAGCTGATATGATTTCTACTTTGGTTAAATTATGGTTAAGTTATGAGAACTTTGCATTACCTTCCTGTAGCATAGGTAGAATCTCTTTTCAAGTATTTATTTCCATTAAATTGTGATTGAAACTAGTTCTTAGTGCATATATTGTGCTACACCATTTAAAGTATACATTCCCTAGTTTAACAAGTAAATGAACATCCATGGAGAAATATTAGTCACCTGCTGGAATGTCCAATTCCCAAGATAGGTTTTGCCATGATTTTCATATCCTTTTGTGGGCACGACCATTTTTGGTGCCGTTGGCAGGGATGGTGTCAAACTAAGAACCTGTTAGAAGTGATTTTTAGCATTAGTTTAGTTTGTTAATCAAGAATTTTTCAAAATCCTTCAAAATCACCATACATTCTATTGCATACATAGAAGAAGAGATGTGCTAGGAAGGTTCCTCCCTGAAAACCTGTTTGTTGAACTACCATTTGGCCCAGCTGACGAAGAACCTGAGGAAAATCCATTTGCTCTGATATTCTAGCAAGCAAATATGGCAAATAATAATCCACCTCCTACTTTTGAGTTTCCCATTGTTTCCCAACAAGATACTGATAACCTTAAAAATATTCCTTCTTCATTACTTCCCATGTTCTATGGTCCAGTTACGGAGGACCCAAAAACTTTCCTGTTTGAGTTTGACATCCTCTATCGCAGTTATGACTGCACTATAGATGCTCACAAACTGAAATTGTTTCCTACCACATTGAAGGAGGGAGCTCTCAGATGGTTCATGAGTCTAGGAAGGAATGTTGTTGATAGTTGGACAGTCATGCAAACAAAATTTCTTGAGAAATACAAGTAATATTATAAGAGTGGTAGTAAAGGTGATGATATATTCAAAATCCAACAGAAGGAGGATGAAATTCTAGAGGATTATATCTCAAGATTCTTGTTTTCCCTTAAAAGAATTCAAACCATACTCTCAACGAGGAATCTCAGAAACTACTTTTTCTAAGGGGAATCAGTGATGCCTATATAGACGCCCTGGACCTGATGGGAGGAGGTGATATAACCCAAGCATCTTGGGATGATATCAAACAAATATGTCTCAATTACTCCCAAGCAAATTTGAAGAAGGGTAAAGGTCATCAAGCTACAATAGGCAAGTCTTCTTCTAGTCGAGTTTCCCGAATGGAGATCACAAATTTGTTGTCTAATTTCAAATAGGACATCATAAATAATATAGCTACATAGTTGGATACCATGCAAGCTCACAAGAAGCATGCAGAGGCTGAAGCAATGCTGGCTGAGTTTTGTCCACATTGTAGATAGAAGAAACATGACAGTAGATGCAAGATGGTAGCTAACATGGAGGCTAAATATTTTCCTACTAATTTTAAGATGATTGAAAGAGATGATGACCAAGTATTCTTTGTTGCACAAAGGAGACCATGGGATCCAAGACAAGGTATGCCTCAAGATCCTTTAACTTTTGGTAATCCTTACTCTAATTATAATAACCAATGACAACCTACATATGGCCCATCTCCACCTTGGAATGCTCCTCAATCATACTAGCTAAACTATCAG
Organism: Sequoia sempervirens; assembly: GCA_007258455.2. NCBI lineage: Eukaryota > Viridiplantae > Streptophyta > Pinopsida > Cupressales > Cupressaceae > Sequoia > Sequoia sempervirens. The sequence goes on along the minus strand of VDFB02086081.1, from coordinate 277,678,468 downwards.
AGCCCTCAATGGCAACCCCCTCAAGGAGGTTGGCAGCAGCCACAACCACAATGGACTCCACCTCCAGGAAACTGGCAGTAGAACCCTCAATGGAGAAGCCCTCAGCAATGGAAAAACCAACCCCTTGGATTCCTGTAGTCTTAGCAGCCACAACCTTTGGCCCTTATGCCTCCTCCTGTAGCACTTGCAACAAATACTAGCCCTCCAAAACAAATGCCTATGCCTACTCAACCATTGCCAAATCCTAATAATAAGCAGCAATAGCAACAACAACAACCTATGTATTCTGCAGAAGTCAACTAGTATCCAACTTATGCCCTAGATATCAATAATATCTATCTTAGGTCTGGAACCACTCTCTCTGCTCCACATCCACCTATAATTATAGAGATTCCAGACTCTACTGCCGAGCAACCTACTGATCATGCAAAAGATATTCATGTACCAGTTACTCCCTCTAAGGAACCTATCTTGTAGCCTCAGGCTACACCACATTTTCCTCAAATATTGCAAATGAATACACCCAAGACCATTAAAGAGCCTACTTTTGATATTCTAGAGCAGTTGAAGAATGTACAAGTTCAAATTCCTCCTTTTCAAGCTATTAAAGATGTTCCAATCTATGGAAAAGTCATTAAAGAGGCCTGTCTAAAGAAATAAGGAAGAAAGAAGAAAGATCCCCAAACTATCCATGTTCTAGGATAGTTAGCTGATATTATGTTGGGGAAGGTTGTCATCCCAAAATACATTGATCCTGGAAGTCCTGTAGTCAAAATAAATATCAATGGTCAGGTAGTAAGAAATATTTAGGTTTGACCTAAGTGTAGTTATTAATGTGATGACCAAGCACACTATGGAGTGTTTGGATATCCCAAATATTAGGTCTACACTGACTGTCCTATAGCTTGCTGATAGTTCCATGGTTACACCTAATGGAGTGATTGAAGATGTCATTGTCACCCTTGAATCTTGGGAATACCCTACTGATTTCACCATATTGTCAACTAAGGCAACCTTAGGAGGATATCCTATTATCCTAGGTAAACCTTGGTTAGCTATAGCTGATGCCCTTATATGATGTCATTCAGGAGACATGACAAATTTTGATGGCCAGTCAAGAAAGAAATTGGCTTTATACCCACCTGCACAACCTCTGCTGGATTTATCTCAACCAATTTGGCTAGATCTAGGAGAGGAAATTGAAGAAGTCAATTCATTAACCCAGTTAATGATGCTATGAACTAATCCATTTTCCCAGCTCTAGAGTGAAGATAACCTACTTCTACATATTTTGCAGTTCAGTTCTGGTTTGAATAGCCCATCTATTTTGGACAACTGTTCTCAGCAATGTTTCCTACAGCAACTGAACCTTGAGAGCCATCATGATTTGCTATTATGTGATATACAGGCACCACCTTTATCAACAACCTCAATAAGTGATCTCACCAAATAGATAGAAGTATCTCCAGACCACTGTCTGCATATTAATAATAAGTTGCTTCCATCTCAACAAACTTCCCTAGCCTCAATGCTGCAAGCCCACCATAAAGCTTTTGCATGGGACTATGGGGATATTAAGGGTTTAGACCCAAAATGAAGTACACATCACATATATATCAACAATGACTTCAAACCTATTAGGCAGCCCCAAAGAAGAATTAATCTAGCTTTGAGAGAAATTGTTAAAGAAGAATTGTAGAAAATGTTAACAGTCGGTTTTATCTACCCAATCTCTGATAGTCAGTGGGTCTCCCCATTAGTCATTGTTCCTAAGAAAGGAGGAAAATTTAGGGTATGTGTTGATTACAGAGAGCTCAATTTGGCAACAAAGAAAGATTACTTTCCTCTTCCTTTCATTGATCAAGTTCTGTATAATTTAGCAGGGAAAAAGTACTTCTCATTCTTGGATGGCTTCAGTGGGTACAATCAAATCAAGATTGCTCCTAAGGATCAGGAAAAGACTACTTTTACATGCCCTAGGGAACATTTTCCTATTCAGTTTTGCCTTTTGGTCTTTGTAATGCTCTTGCAACCTTTCAGAAGGCAGTCATAAGTATCTTCTTAGACATCTCAAATGATTGCATGGAAATATACATGGATGACTTTACTGTTTATGGTACGACATTTGAGGAAGCCTAAGCCAACTTGGAGAAAGTACTATAGAGATGTGAAGATCACAACCTATTGCTGAATAGTCAAAAGTGCTTCATGATGATGTAGGAGGGAATAGTGCTCGGTCACTATATTTCTACAGAAGGAATTTAGGTTGATCCTGCTAAGATTGAGGTCATCTTTAAGCTACCCTCTCCTGCTAAGTAGAAAGAGGTACAGAGTTTTTTAGGCTATGTTGGATACTATAGGTGATTCATCAAGAACTTCAGCCAAAGAGCAGGCCCCTTATACAGTCTACTGAAGAAAGATGCAGAGTTTTCTTGGATAGAGGAATGTGAAAAAATATTTCTTGACTTGAAAGTCGCACTCACACAGGAACCTATTCTGAAAGGACCTGATTGGTCACTTCCATTTCATATTCATACTAATGCATCAGATTATGCAATTGGAGCAATGTTAGGGCAGAAGGATGGTTCGAAAGAACATGCACTCTACTACATAAGAAAAAATCTGCAAGGGGTTGAATTCAACTACACTGTTACAAAAAAAGAAATGTTGGTAGTCATCTACGCCTTCAATAAATTCAGGCACTACATCACCGATTATCATATATTTTTCCACACTGATCATGCAGCAATCCGGTATCTCATGCACAAAGCCTCAATAACTAGGATACTGGCAAGATGGTTATTGCTAATGCAGGAATTTGACATTGCAATTGTGGACAAGCCAGGTAAAGCCAACGTAGTTGCTGATTTCCTTTCTAGAATTCAATGGCAAGATGACCCTACACTTGTTGAAGACTCATTTCCTAATGAGCACCTATCTGCAATTAAGGTTATTCACCCATGGTATGCTAATATAGCAAATTATCTGGCAACAGGAAGAACTCCTCAATTCTCCCCTAAAGAAAAGAGATTATTAGTAGAGAAAAGTTTTAACTTTTCTTGGATTGCAGATTGCATATTTTATACAGGGCTAGCTCAAGTTATGAGGAGATGTGTACTAAAGGAGGACACTCATGATATACTGCATGCAAGCCAAGATGAGCCATGTGGTGGACATTTTGCTGCCAAAAGGACAACAATGAAAATTTTAAATACTGGTTACTATTGGCCAACCTTGCATAGTGATGCAGCCAAATATACCAGGAGATGTGACAGATGCCAATGAATGGGAAGACCAACTCGCTCTGATGAGATGCCTCTATATCCATAAGTTGTAGTTACACCATTCGACAAATGAAGATTGGATTTTGTAGGACCAATTGATCCACCTTCCAATGGTAAGTCCTACATTTTTATATGCATAGATTATGTCACAAAATGGGTAGAGGCTAAACCTATGAAACATGCTAGGGATAATAAAGTGGCTGAATTCCTCTATGAGGAAATATTTACTAGGTTTGGTGTTCCTAGGGAGATAGTGACAGATCAAGGAGCATAATTTATTTCTACACTTATCACAACTTTAGTCAATGAATACAATATATAGCATAGGAAATCAACCTCTTATCACCCCCAGGCCAATGGCTAGGTTGGGGTCACCAATAGGGATATAGAAGCCATTTTGACTAAAAATGTAGATTTGCATAGGAAGGACTGGGCCACAAGGTTACCAGAAGCTATATGGGTCTACCATACTACCTAGAAGACTGCTACATGATATACACCTTTTGAAATGGTGTATGGTAAAATAGCTGTGATGCTAATAGAATTTGAACATAAGACTCTAAGAATAGCATTGGATATGGACATGGACTTAACAAATGCACAAAAAGATAAAATCATGTAGCTTAATGCTCTGGATGAACTCTAAAAGAATCCCCTGCAACACACTAAGATAATACAGAATTAGTGAATGAGGTGGCATGACAAATACATTAAGGAAAAGAAATTCAAAGTAGGAGATTGGGCTCTACTTTACAATTCACGATACAAGGACAGTCCAAGAAAATTGCAAACCAGATGGTTGGGCCCATATGAAATTGAGAATGTATTTGATAATGGTTCGGTTCAACTTGTTACAATTCATCTTGTTAGATTCAAGCTGTCAGTTAATGGACACTGACTCCAGTTGTACCATAAACGAGTCTCAAAAGAAAAATTCATGTAGTAGTTCATTCAGGATCTTGCCGCTACTCTTCCTGCAGCTGAAGGCTTTAGCCTTTCTCCTGCAGCTTCATCATAATTTTGAAATGCATGCTCATAATAAAGGTTTCCTTTTTAAGGAAACCCATTTTCTTCATTTCCACTTGTGGCCACATCTCATTTCTTTATCTCCCATCCATCCATCCCATCCATCCATTCCATTCATTCATCTCGTCTGCCCACATCACCCATCCACCTCATTCAACTGCACCACCCTTAATTATGATATCATTCCCAACTGTCACCTCATGCCGAAGCTGTCATCTTTCTCAACATGTACAAGCATTTATTGAAAGGTACGCCATATCTTTTGTTATCACATATTCGATTTGTTTCATTTTGTTTATTTACTACTATGTCTGTATTAGTCATTATTACCTGATCTCCACCTATTCTCTAGTACATGTGAGGACACATGTCATACTCTAAGTAGGGGGTGGGATAATCCACTTTTTAAATTTGTCTTTTTGCCGCTTCCACAATTGCTCAGATAACCTTTCTTTATTATTTTTCTGGTACTTTCCAAATATGATCGCATGTCTTTTTCATTGCACTTTTTTCATTGTAAATTTCAATTAAAACTGCTTGTTCAAAAAGTTCATTTTTGGAAAAAGAGAGAAAAGTGACGGCATGACAGAAAAAAAAAACTAGAACAGAAAGGGAAATAGAAGGGAAAATTATTGGATTTTCAACAAAGAGTTGAGTTTAGCTAGGGAAAAATTGTGAACATGGGTGGTCAGCTAGTGCGACATGAGTCTGTAGCTCATGAGTTATTATTGCAAAATCCTCAAATAGTCCAGGCATTCAGCCTCTATGGATGGTTGAATTACTTTTTGAGTTTAGATACTTTCAATGAGGAGGCTGCTGGTGAGTTTTTAAGAACCCTTTCCGAAGGAGAGGCTACTAAATGGGGTCTAACAGTTGTTGTAACTAAAGAAAGAATTGTAGAGGTAACTGGGCTTCCAGCTGTTGGAGAAAATTTTTCTTTGGATGCTGTCTCTGCAAGGGCAGAATTTACAATACCCACTGACAGACTTTTGGAAGTCTCCAAGTAGAGATGCAAGTGAGTGTCATTGCCTCCATATCCAGAATACGCTGATTTCATAATCAGGTATTTGACATGTGAAGGCTGTTTCTCTTACCTGCATTCTTATCATTTCAAATTGCTAAGTCACATGAGACATGGGTTAGCTATAAATGTTCTGAACTTCTTGTTAAAACTTATGGAACAAAATTCCCATGGAACCCAATAGCGGAAGGATAATTCTATTGCTCACCATGGCCTAATAAAGCTGTTAATTGCCTGCTCTTTGAGAGATGTATCACCTCTTTCTTGACAACAATTTGTTGCCTAGAAGAGCCTGCAACTTCTAGAACCCCCTAGGGCACTTGCCCCATGGCCACAGAGAAAAAGAGAAGAAATAGCGTCTACCAGTAGAAGAACAGGGCAAGGGTCATCTGCTCCTTTAGCACCTGGTCCTGTAGCTCACACACCAGAATCCTCTGCCCGGGTACAAACTAGGTCTACCACTAGGAGAGAGAAGGGAAAAACAAAGGCAGGAGAGTCATCTGGGGTGGAACAAACCCCAGAATCTGACCCTGGTTCTCAAAAAAGGCAATGCCCTTCTTCTGCAGCATCTTCCCATGTAGCCATTTCTCCTACAACAACACCTGTTGCTATCACCAGTTGACCATCATCCTCTGACAAGGTAGAACCCTCAAGATAGTCCAAAAAGAGAAGGCTACAATAACACCTCCTACAGCTGCACCAGTGCCAAGAAGAGTTTCCACAAGGAAACAATGTAAAACCTCCCCTGCTTCACCTCAACCTGAGGTTATTATAATTTTAGAAGAATCTGTAGAGTCTGAATGTGATGTTTCTTAGAATGTGTCTGAGAGTGCTGCACAGAGTTCATTCGTTCCTGAAGAGGAACAAATTGAGACAAAGGAAATTGAGCATAATGAAAGAGGGGTACCAAGTCTTGATGACTTAGCTACTACTGCTATGCAAATTTCAGAGGAAGCGCAGTCTTCTCCATTGCAGTAATAGGAATTCATCCTGTAGCAAGAGTAGGAAAAAACTAAACAATTGGATGTGGCCAGTAAAACTACATTTCCCCTTGCACCTTGTTAAGCCATTGTTGTCTATAAAAAGACATTTTTAATTGAGTTTTTGGAATATGTCAAAGCTACATGGAAACCAGTTACATTGCAAACCCTAACTTTCTGCCACCTTGCCCAGACTGAAATGCAACAAAGTCTATGGGAGGAGGAAAATAAGAAACTAAAAAAGGAAATTTAAAGTTAGAAACAAGAAATTCAGGATTTAAAAGAGAAAATGGATGAAATGCTAAAGGTAACTGGTCAGATTATGGAATGTAGACCACCACCCAGAGTTTATGCTCTGTGCCTTAAGGAACAATTCTTATGGTTCCAACTAATGAGAATTTACAGAAATCAAGATCCTATTATTCATACTGCTAGAGAATTCTACGATGCATACCAGGAAGCTCCCAATTGGCTAAGAAATTCTTTGTGTGAATTCTATTTACATGGCTTTATAATTCCGTTTGAAATAGAGTGGAATCCCCTACTATACATTAGCGATATCCATTTGAGATCCCTTATGTCTTGGGTAGCAAATGAAGCAAATTATGGTAGGCAATGAGAAACATATGAAGAAGCTGAAAGGAATGAGCCTGTTCCATTGTGCCCTTAGAGTTCAGACCCCCATGCAATGTTGAAAACCTAGTTTACTTTGGCATATGGCTTTCATAATAATACAACCAGGATGAAAATATTTGATCTCAAGAAATAGGTATATGATGAATTTTGGGAATAGCCATACTCATTTTGGAGGCTATCATACACTAGAATTGAGAAAAGGTGGGAAAGATTAACTATTGGGTTAAGAAGATCTGAGCCTCACAGTCCCCTAAATTTTATAGCAGCTCTTAAATGATCAAGCAGATACATACAGCTGGGACTTCAAAAGAGGTTTGAATTATGGTTGCCATTGACATTTAGACCTCCTGTGCTAATGTGGCCCCTCTATCCTTACCAAGCTACCAATATCAATGAAGATACAAAAGCTTGAAGGTATGAAAGGTGGTAGAGTTTCAGAGGTTTTTGTTACAAATTTGGAACTCCATTTCAGAGTCATGCCGCAACCACTGATTTCACAGAGACCACCAGGAAGTGTAATGCTGGAGGACCAGCATTAGGTGAAGTAGGGGGAAAATGATGAGCCCAAAATATGCTCATGATTTGGATATCTTGGTGTACTTTTATTACTCTCACTTTTATTGTTTATGGTTGTTTAACTCTTTTAAAACCTTTTATTGGGGGATACCATGTAGCAATACACTTTCATGTTTCCTGCAACCTATCATGTTGACTTGTCTATATTTATTACCCCATTTGACTCCCTAAATGACTAGTATATCACATATAGTTTTTGAATGATGAAATAGATTTAAATATGTGATTAATGAATGGATATTGTGTATGTGCCATGCACCTTTTCTTTTGCATCTGTTACCTTGTGTTTCGCAGGTTGTTGAAGAAAGTATGATTGAGTCAAGCGCAGCCAATCTTGGCCTTGCAGTAAAGCCCATTTCCTGCATGACTTCGAGGAAGCTCTGGGGAAGACTCTTTGACCGAAACTGTTGGAAAGGATTTTAAATGTTAGTCAATCTGGAAGAGTGGAATGCTATATTCTCACTGAGTCGGGTTGAATGGATAAACTCATTTATGAAGTTTGTTCCTTGATTCTAGGATACATTTCAAATCCACATCTTTCTCTGATAGGGTTAGTAGTTGTTTTCCTATTTTTAAATAAGTGCTCCTTCTGCACGAGTGAGTATGGATAGAAAAGAGTAGAAGCATAAAAGCATAGGGAGATAGGAAGATATCATGTAAGAGTTAGTGTGATAAATAAAAGTAGAATCTGTATGACAAGAGATAGAGTTTGTTGTTATTTCTCATATCAATAGAGCAATGTATACCATTATGAGTTTACGAATAAAGATTGATGAAGTTTTGAGTTTAGCACTTGCGTAATTAATTGATGCTTGCTAAGGGGGCCCACTTAGTAAGTATTAGTAGTTAGTTAGTTAGCTATTTATTTTCTATTGTTCATCAGTTAGATTTCATCTTTGAAGTTTCTGTGCAAACTCAGTCTTATATTGTTCCTACATCATCGGGAATCCATCCCTGTGTCTGTTCCTGCAGCATAAGGCTAGTTCATAGTTTGTCTTTCAGTCATAGCTGATATGATTTCTACTTTGGTTAAATTATGGTTAAGTTATAAGAACTTTTCATTACCTTCCTGTAGCATAGGTAGAATCTCTTTTCAAGTATTTATTTCCATTAAGTTGTGACTGAAACTAGTTCTTAGTGCTTATATTGTGCTGCGCCATTCAAAGTATACATTCCCTGGTTTGACAAGTAAATGAACATCCATGGTGAGATATTAGTCACCTACTGGAATGTCCAATTCCCAGGATAGGTTTTGCCATGATTTTCATATCCTTTTGTGGGCATGACAACCTTGTTGAAATCTTTGAAGTCCGTACAAATTCTGATGGCTCCATCTAGTTTTGACACAGGTACCAAATTTGACACCCATTTTGGATAATCAATTGGTTGGATAAATCCTGCATCTAACAACTTTTTGAGTTCCATTTTGACCAATAGAGCGATTTGAGGATGCATTTTTTGAAGTTTTTGTCTGACAGGTTTTGCATCTCGATACACTGCTAGGTGGTGGACCACAGTATTTGGATCAAGTCCTGGCATATCAGCATAAATCCATGCAAATTTTTTTTTTCTTTCCCTTAAGAATGCTACTAGGAGTTCTTTCTCTTCTGATAATAGTGATTCCCCATAGAATGTGATATACAGGGTCTCCTTTGTTCCTAGGTTGACTGGGTTGCATTTTTCAGCCAAGACTACTGACTTCTCTTGATGAATAGCTGTTAGGGGAAGATTGAATCCTTCATCCTTACGTGCCTTAGAGAGGTTTTCATCATTTGATATGTCCTTTCTTTTACTATTTTCTTATCAGAGAGTGCCACGGTGTGGTTTTCACTCAAGGACTTGGATATGATTCTTAGTTTCTCACTTTTGCGACTGAAGGATTCAATTATTTCCCCATAATAGGCGTATGTGTCCAACTCCATTATGAATCTTTCCTTGTGATCTCCATCTAGAATGTTATCCCTCAACCCCATGAATTCTGAGAGTGCCTCATCATTTTTGAATGTATCGAGAACTGGTGGTCCTCGTTGGTCATAGTCGATCAGTTGGGGGTAGACTAAGCGGATCTCATGATTTTGACTATCTAGTTCAAAGGATATGGTACTAATCATACCTAGGGTGGTATCTTTGAATAGCCTTGGTAGATTGGATAAGGTATCTTCAACATCGCTACTAATATAAGGCTCAGTTATTAAATTATGTGCGTCTCTACCTGTGACTATTGGTGAGTGTAGTTGTACTATTACTAGCTAAGGAGAAACATTAGAGGCTCTAACTAGAGGACTTCAACCACGTATGGTTAATCTTGGAGTGGCATATCCAAGACCAAGATTTGTTATGGGTCGCGTCTCTGGCATGATAGGTATTATGAGCCCATTGTGATTTTGTCCCAGTCTTTGATTACGGTCATAGCCCATCACAAGCATCATGTGTAGGCCTTTGCTTCTTTCATCCATTGGTGGATTAGCTACCGGTCTTTCATCTTGATACAACATGTTTGATGGATCTGCTTCAATTACCTCATGGCCAAGCTCTCCCCATCTTGTGAATTGAGGATAATCCTCAGGATACGTTTGTGATGTGGAAGCTTGATTTTCTTGTGGGTGTCCTCATGATCTAGGAGATTGTGGTAACTCTGCTATCATAAAAGCATTGTTAGAGAGCCTATAACTTCCACAACTATCCTCCTAGATGATGAGCTTGATATTAGATATGGTGGGAATGGTAGGTGTCTTTGTCGTAGAAGTGGACGTGAGAGTGGCGGGATCGATGTATGATTTTGTAATATTTGGCTTCAAGGTTCTTGCAGTATGAAAACAGCTCAGGATCTCCATGGACGGTAACCTCTTGTCCATTATGTGTGAATTTCACACATTGGTGGAAGGTTGATGCTATGGCTTTCATTGCATGAATCCATGGGCGTCCCAGGAGGATACTGTATGGAAATTCGAGGTCCAAGACCTGACATGTGGTTTCCATGAGTGTTGGCCCTACTTGGATAGGGAGCTTAATTATGCCCTGAGACACTCTTTCTTGGTCATCATATGCTCTTATTGTGATTCCCTTGCCTTTGTCAATGGAATCTTTTGATATTTTCAACTGCTTGATGAGGCTAAGAGAATAGATGTTCAAACTTGCACCTCCATCCACCAAGACCCTTTTGATTTTGCTCTTGTTCACAATGACCTCCAAGTGAAGTGTGCGATTGTGAGATGGTTGGGTGGGAAAATCTTGGTCAGAAAACGTAGGAAGATTAGGTGTTATGATGTTTTCGACCATAGCTTGGAATTGTTTCGTATTGAGGTTTGCGGGGACAGTGGATGAGGCTAATGCTTCCTCAAGGATCTTTTTATGTGCTGATGAGATTTTTAACAACTCCATGATGGAGATGTGTTCTAGTGTTCTTTTGAGTTGGTCTACAACATTGTAGCTATACGAAATAGCTCTTAATGTAGGGACTGTATTTGGTTGGGATGATCCTGCAATGGTGACTTTTTCGCCTCTTGTGGTGACTCCATAGTCTTCGCCATGAGCGCCCTTGATGGTGATGACCATGCAGTCTTCATTTAGGGAGGAAAAAACTATTTCGTATACATGATTTACACTACCTTTTCCTTTATCCTTGTTATTCCCTTTGTTGCCATGTGTAATGAGCCTGCTCAAGTCCGACTTCAAAATGCTGATTGAAGGCTTAATGAATTTCGTCAAACACTTCAAATGAAAACCTTCAACTTGTTGGTCCATGGTTTCAGTCTGATGTTTGCTTGATAAATACCAAATGAAGACTTCCAATGATCACAATTCAACACTATGATGTCTAAACTATCATCTAGGTGAATATACAACCTCCCTTAATCATTTATAATGCTCATATATGAATTCTAATCCACCTACAGCCAACTGGTAATTTTGACAAACAATTGGCATGCATGCTAATGCACTACTCTAAATGACTATTTTAGCAACTATGTGACACCAACTTGCTGCTTTCTTATTGTATTTGCAAATTCATATATAATGTAACATGAATTATCTAAGACTCTTTGGCAAATATGAAGATGTAACAATAATGCCAAGTCTGAAATTTGATGACAAGTCTGAGTACAAAGATTAGCTACAGCTACAACTTATGCACCTAAAAATGACAATGCAATTTATGCTTCTTTACAATGATATAACTATGACTGACCCTCTAAGACTGAAATTGATACAATGGATTTATTAATATAGATTGATAAGAGAAACCTGGGATTGATAGCTGCCAGCACAAATTTGTTCGATTCCTTCTACTTACAATGGCTCTAGCTTCTATGGTGTAGTTCCCAACCTCCTAGCTATCCAACGATGCTTCCATGAATTTATTAGGATTTTATATCCCTTCCTAGATCATAATCGTCTCTCTTGAAGATTGTCGCCCCTGTTTCTTGTTTTTGTGTCCAATGAAGATGCCTTCTAGACAGACTCCAAACTCCTATAGCAAAGTCACCTAACCACCAAAGATGGAGCACCCTCATTGCCAAGCGACATCGAACCAAGATGAGGCCACTTTGAGTAAAGTCGTGGCTTTTGTGCAGACTCAGAATGACTAAACTTTCTGATAATAAAATATGATGCAATACAATCTCCTTGAATTCCAAATAAATGTTGAGATGATTCTCCCAAAGGCAACGCTCCAAGCTTACATTAAAATCGAATGGAAATGAAGCCTTTACATGCAAATCGTGGCTCCATCTGCAAACTTATGATGACTACAAAACTAAATCAGAATATATATGTGTTGATGAATTATGCCTTTGATAAAGTCTAAATCGATGAAGACCCAATGCGAAAATGTCTCCAATCAACCCTTCCATCAAACAGAACATAAACTATCTTGACTACAATTGAAACACCAAGAAGTTATCAGCATAACCAAAACTCTTATTTCAATATTAGAATGCAAATATGCAGATTGAACCAATAAAATGAAGACTCTCTAAAGAAAAATGTCTTCAACAATTTCTTCAATCGAATTATATCAAAAACTTGGCCATGGGCCACTAAGTTTTCTACAATGAAGCACAAATAAAAAGTCTGAAGTGACTTTCCCCAGATGCAATAATTCAAGTGATATTTCACACCCTCAAAATTGCATACCAATTGAGAGTTTTCATTCTCAATGGCCAATGGTGACTACTGCAGAAACCCTAGGCTCCACAATGCACATCAATAACAACATCAACAACAATTGATCTGCCTACTTCAATAGGGAGACCTCAAGGCCTATTTATGTTTTTTCCTCTAGAGGTCGGCCTCAATAAAATAATATTATCTCTTTGACTTCTAGAAGATTCCAATATCCTTTTTAATTATTTGCACTTTATAAAATATTAGAATATTATATTATTAATAAAGTGCATCTCAACATCAAATTATAAAATAAGGTTTCCATAAATAGAAACAATAATAATATATGAGGGAAAACCTTACTCCAACCAAATACTGAGCCAAGTAATTACCCAATGACTGCCAGATGACTCTCTCACCATGCCTCATTAGCCTACGAGAGCCGAGAATAGGCTAATTCCTCCAAATGCCAGTGCTCATGAAAAGGGGACATTACACCATGATTCGGCATTGGATTCGTGTATATTTTAAGATCCTGATTCCCGGTAGGTGTTTCCACATTTATGATTCTTTTGTCGATGAGATCTTGGATGATGTTCTTGAGTCTCATACAATTGTTTGTGGTGTGGCCTTTGATTTTGTGGAACTCACATAGTTGATTTTCATTGTACCAAGGAGGTTTGACATCAGGTTCCTGATAATTCTCAAATGTAGGAGCTTGGATGAGTTTTTCGTCAATTAGCTTTTTCATGATTTCTTCAAGTGGTTCCCCCAAAGCAGTGTATTTTCATTTGGGGTATGTTTTGCATTGAGGTGGTCCTCTTTGTTTATTGAGGTTATTGATTGTGGGATTATTGTTGGGTTGATGTGTTGTGTGATGAGTGTTTTGGCATTGATTTTGGATTTGTAGTGCAAGTGTATTTTGGCATGGACCATTGATGACCACGTTGGCATCAATGATACCATCATTAGTGATGTTCTTGTTTCTTGCCCATGTTCAAGGTTTATCATTGTAATTTGATGATGGGTGATTTCTTTGTTGTTCGTGATATGATGTTGATTCTGTGGGTTGGGTCACGAGGGCTCTCTCGATGCTAAGTGCCTTGGAGATTAATTGCTCATATGTGGTGATTCCCTGAAGCTTGAGTTGAAATGATAGGCAGATTTCAAGGTTGGCGATGATTGTGCAGACTTGTTGCTCTTCTCGCATGGTCCACTTGCTCCAATTGGCCTTGGATCGCCATCATTGAAGAAATGAAGCAAAAGATTCATTTTTTCCTTGTTTTAGAGTGTATAGTTCTTCGAGACTAACATCCATTGTAATTTTACATGCGTAGTTTCTAATGAATTCATCTCTGATTTCCTGGAATGTTCTGATGCCTGAGGGTAAGTGAGAGAACCATTCTATAGCATTACTTGCCAAGCTCCTAGGGAATAGCCGCATCAGATAAGTATCGTCATATGCAACCTCCATACAATGAACCTAGAATTCCCTGATGTGATCTTCAGGGTTTCCCATCCCTCGATATTTGTCAAATTTATGGATCTCAAATCCCTTAGGGAATGGTTTCATTTCTAGGCTCCTATCGAATGGATAGGGACACAAGTTGCTTTGCATTTTGGTTGTCCACCCCGATTGAAGGTCAAGCACTTGTTGCGAGAGCAACTTGAGTTGTGTCATCACATCATTCTAGGGATCAGGGGGTGGGATGAATGTGTATTGAGGTGTTGCAATCATGGTTTGGATGGATGGGTTTGTTGGTGCATTGTTCAATGGTATCGATATGTTGTGGCGGGCGAAGTAGGCTTCTACTTGCTTTTGGATGAACAATGCTTATTGTTGCTCTTGTTGTTGTTGCGCTAGGATTTGTGCTTGTTGTTGCACTTGCTACTATTCTAACAATGCTTTTTGTTCTGCTTGTTGTTCCCACAATGCTTGTTATTGGGCAGCCAATTCTGCTACTTCTTGCTGCTCTTGGTATTGCTTTAGTGCTTGCTGATATGCTTGCATTTACGCTACTTTTGCAAGAAGTTGTGCTTGAGCTTGCACTTGCGCTGCTTGTTGTTGTAGTAAGAGTTGTGCTTGAGTGACCCTTTGTGCTTGTAATGCTTGTGCGGCCTGGGCGGCTTGTTGTTGTTGATGTTGCAATAAAACTTGGGTTTGTTGTGCTTGTTGCACTTGTAATGCGGCTTGTGTAGCTTTGGCAGCTTGTGCAGCTTGAGCGGCTTGTTGCACAGCTTTTTGTTTTTGCACTTGTTGGTATCCTCTTTGAAAAGCAGCTTGCAATGCTGCATCGAATTGGTTTGATGTGGTGAACGTTGGTGGTGGTGGATTTGGAATGGTGTTCGTGGTGAGTGATAATGTTGTGTTGATTATTTGGTTGGTGGATGGTGTTGTTGATGTGGTAAGTGACGTCGTTGATGTGATTGGCCCTTGAGAGACCATGCTTTGGAATGTTGTGGGGGTGTTTGATGATGTTTCATTGCTTGTGTGTTTGTTGTTTGTTGTTGTGATGTCAACAATAAGTTTTGAGAATTTGGAAAAATGTTTTGATTGATGGTTGGGATGTTGTTTTGATTGATACTTGGTAGAGGGGGAAGCCCTAAACCAAGGAGTGGTGTAGATGACAATGGTGATGGTGGGAGAGGTGGAAATGTAAGGGGAGTGAATCCTTGCGAGAGTGTTGTGGTGTTGAAAATGCCCCCTGGTCCGAACATGTCTCCCTCCTTTTGTGAATTTGTGAGGAGGGGGATTTGAGGTGTTCCATGAAAAGATGTTGATGATGGGTCATAATGTAAAGTGAGAGGAACATTTTTTTGTAATGGATTATGGGGGATGTTTTATTCCAATGTGGTGTTTACATCCAAGTTTTGATTATTAACAAGGGGATGTGATTGAAGAGAATTAAGAAATGTGTTTCCCTTGTTAACGTTGGGTTGAGTTGGAGCAAATGATGTTGTGATTTGTGGGATATTTTCTATGACGTTTTGAGATGGGGGTGTAGATGAAATGGGGATGGTGGATGAGATTGGTGGAAAAGATGTCTCTACTATAGTGCTCACATCAAAGTCCGAAGGCAACTTGGCCCCTTGTTTTGCTAGTTCAAGCATGTACAATGAAGGGTTAAGTCTCATCATGATGTTGATGATTCTATGGTTGTCCATATTTTGGAGCATTTCAGCTATTTCTTCATGAGACATTCCAAAGGTAAGATCCTCCCTTTGGGTTTCCTCTTGTGGGTTTTGCGATGATGTTGTAAGGCTAATTGTGAGATTTCCATCCCCAATGGGATTCATTTCAGGAGTGGTTTGGCAAAGCCCACTTGAAGCAGGTGTTTCTTTGTTGGCTTCCATACTCTTCTTGTATTGAGATCTAGTTAGAACCATAAAATGGGATCAATCTTTGAGGATATGGGGAGATTCTTTGGATTAATCTCTATTTTATGTCCCAAAGTGAAAGTTTTAGGATTCTTTTTGGGGATCAAAGGTGATGATATGATGATGAATGATATGAATGTTTTGGCTTTTGATAAATCTTGAATGATACACTAGGCTTTAGGACTTGAATTTGATTGGATTTTTTATTTGGGATTTTGTCCTTGAGTTTGATTTTGAATTTGTTTTGGATTTTGAATAAAAGGAACCCTAAGATGTTTGATAATGATCTAAGGGATGGATTCATTCAAAGGATGACTATTTGAATATGTGTGAAGAGAAGGATGCATCTATCCACACCTATTCAAATAAGATGATAGCTTTTGCTAAGCATATGGAGAAGGATTCATATACATATACTAAGCTAGGCAAGATGATTCGGATAACTTTGACTAAGGCTATACAAAAGGATGCATTTACACATTCCTAGCCAAAGGTGTTTTGATAAATGTTTTCAAGGACTTGGTCACAATGTTTTTTGGATGATTTTGATTTTTTGCCACAAAGCCTAGTATCAAGGATAATTTCAAGATTTTCCAAAAGATGATTTGTGAGATGGATTTGACATTTTGAAAGATGGATGAAAGAGGTTTGATTTGTTTTGATCCTTAGGTCAACCTAAAAAGACACTTTGTTTTCCTAGACCTAGGTATTGAAGAGCATGCATATGCTTCCTAAAGACCTTTGTAACCAAGAAATGGTTTCATTTGAACATTCATTTTCAGATTTCCAATGATTTTTGCTTTGGGATTTGTGAGTCTCCAATCACACATGAATATTCATTTTGCTTAGCTTTGCTTAATGGCTTTATTTTACCAAAAACACTTTCTTTGATTAAGTTTTCAAACTAAGATGTCCAATGTCTTAATTTCTTCAAACTCCACAAGATATGTTATGTGGAAATTTAATGAACTTAAGGCAAGGGTTTCCTATTGTTTACTTAAGGAGATAAATTGAGATATAATCCAATTTTTAGAAACCTCTAAGGATGTGAATCCCAAGGGAAAGTAATTAAATATGGATTGAGTCAATGGCATTTATCTCCAAAAGGGTTTGAAATTTTGAATGATATTGTTAAGTGTTTGTTTGCAAATGTTTTCGAATAAAGCACCATGTTTTCAAACCAAGACAAGTATAAGCCCTATGGATGTGTAAGACAATATTTGTTGAATCCCCACTTGGACAATTCCAGCTATGCTTATCTTTAGTGAATGGTTAGATGCTTGACCCCACTGGCTCCCCTCCACAACACTCACTTATACGAGGCAGCCAAGCATCAACACCCATGAAACTCCCATGGCATGTTTTCCATTTCTACTAAAGACGGTAAAAGTGTGTGGTGGCTTCAGAATGACCGTTCTTGCACCAACAAATAGATTAAGTATTTTGGAAAATTCTAGTACATGGGTTCTAGTAAGGACTTTCCGTTCATGGAGATTGACCCATACGGCAAGAGTCCCCTTGTGGATCCATCTTGTCGGAGCCAACCGCATGATACTGGCGTTTAACCAATACCCACATTTATATCCCAATAGGAAATAATCTTGGCTTTAGAGTGTTACCAGTTGAGTCGTTCCCTTGGGTGAGTACTTTTTCCCCAAGGCAGGCCCTCTAGGATAGACAATAGCAAAAAAACACACTCATAGTTTGACCAACCTTTGTTTAGAAACAAAGGGAGAACACATGCCATATGTTTAATCACACTCGCACAATATGTTGTTCAATTTTAATCCCAAATCGAAGTGTGGAGGTGATCACTTTATCTTATGCCAAAATCACCGAAAAGGCCTTTTGATTCTCAAGATAGCTTGGAAGCACGAGAGAAACACATACGTCCTTTTCAATTACTTTAGTTTAAGTAACCACAAAACAAGGCAAACACACATTCATTTTATCCTTCCAAAGCAATTGTTTGATTTGTTTTAAGCACCAAATGAAATATGAAGATTGCTTGTCCAATTTTTAGCCCAAAACAAAATCTAGTAAGTGTCTAAGCTTGAATTTTAACCTTTTGCAAATGGAAAAAATCAAATTGTTCTTTTTAGACCCAAACAAAAATTAGTGTCCTAGGAGGAAAAAGGTAACAATTTCATAAAGAAGCGTTGAACAAACACTTAAAGCGTTTAAAAACACTTTGTTTTTTTAAAATATCCTCCTCTTTTCATTTTACTTTGCTAGCCTTCTCCTTTCTTTCCTTCATTTTCACGTTGTACCTTTGTTGTCCTTTGTTTGCTTTTGTACCTAAGAAAAGAAAATCATGTAGAAATTAGAACATTACATTCATTTTGATCATTAACCCCAAATAATAACATGATTTCAATTTGAAGAAACAAATGATTTGGATGATCATAAAAGAAGGATTGGATCACAATTTGATATTGAAAAGATATCACATTCGCTACTCCCCATTTACTAAGAACATTGAGCCAAATGAATCAATCATAAAGCATAATTCTTTCAAAAGTATCATCCTAATCCCATATGTTGACTATCAAAGTGATGTGATAAACTTTGAAAGCTCATTAATTTTACCAACCATAAAGAAACACCTTTTAAAATCCTTATCATGAGTTTAAATTTTTTGTTATCTCAAAGAAAGACCACAATAATAAATCAACTTATAACACAAAGAAAACAAATTGTTTTTAATAAGTCAACCCCCTAACGGATAAATATTTCAAACCTTCTTTTTGGCACCCTCTAATTCCCTCCAACTTTTGAATTATCCAATCTTCAAATTTCAGGGATTAAATTTGCAACAACAAAATAATATCTACATAAAAACTAGTGCCTATTTTGAAATCAGAAAACCATAAAGAGAATTCCTTCCTGCTTGCCAATAAAAGAGGGTATTGTCATGTAAATTCCTTCCCTTAACATTGTATGACCCTGCTTCATGCATTAATGATTTTTAACAATTTAAGCAAATGTGTTTGGTAAGTGTAAAAGGCACAACATCCTACAAATGGAGTTTAATGAACAAGAAGAAGACATCCATCAAAACATAATGCATGCAGGAGTTTTGTTAGAGTTTAATAGATGCATCAGACATGTCAAACATGCGCCAGCAAGGCACGGGGAGATTTCAGCTTTGAAAATGGATTTATACCTCATTAATGACAACATCATCACAGTCAGAATTTTCAACATCAACTCTCATATTAAATAATTAAAAAGGAGACTTAGGCTAAGGTGATTGTCATCAAGAGGATTGTTGACAGTCTTTAAGTCAAGAAAGGATAGAACCCCTCACAATGCCTCAAGAAAGGACGCTGGTCCCCACAACATTTTAAATGAAATCCAAAACATTTTTTATTACCAAATACACAACAAGATTCCTCTGAAAGGAACACACCATTAGATATTATCCTCCTGCACACGTAAATTTACTAGTGTATGTTTCAAAATTTAGACTAAGAGATGTTGAAAAGGCGTAACAGGCTCATTTTAATGACAACATTCAATGATCTTTTAGACTTTCTAGAAAATGCAGTTGATAGTCGTAAAGGCTGAATTCAAAAACAAATTCCTTAGAAGAAGGCACCAAGACTGTCTTTAGATGAATACATTTGACAAGTTTTCAACCCTTCTAATATACCTTGTACCTGCACGTAGATGGTAGATGTTCAGCCAACACTTTTTTAAAGCAAATGCAATTAGTAGGTAGACAGAAAGCCACACAAGAATGATACACTATCAAGGCTAAAAATATGAATGTGAACATGCTTAAATGCTATGCCAGATGAGATTTAGTTCACTTTTTCTGGTCAAGTAACAACTTTGAAAATAATATCCCTTCCAAGCATCATATAAGAAAACCATAAATGCATGTAAGAGTGCAGAAGCATATGCAGGAGATGTGAGTTGTTTGATAGATTGATCCAAAGTGAGACAAGACGCAGATGAATTCATGAATACACCAGATTTGTGTTGACTGAACAAAGGGAGGAAGGAGAAAGTTTTTTAGCTTACACGCCCAACCACCTTTTGACTAGCATCCTCCTTTCAAAGACAATGTGCAGTCATAGAAAGACATACACTGTCGGACATAATTAACTTGCTTATGGTTGTGTGCAAGAGAGAGTTCACATGCATGGGTGGCTTTTTGACTGGTGCAAGCAAGGTCAGTTTGGATAGGGTTGAGCATTTCATTTAGGTAGTAAACTCGCATGAGGACCAGACTTTCTAGAAAATGTTATTATGCATATCATAAGTATTTGGATAGACCAAAGCACAAAATGGGTAAGCCACATAAAATATATAATGTTAAGCCAAATGCTGATTAACCAAAATCAAAGATATGTAATGTTAAGGTAAAATATGGCAGAGATGTCAAATAAAATAGATGATGTTAATGTGAAAATGTAGCATGATCAACCAGAATCAGAGATATCATTTCCTTTGAAGCCGTTGTGAGAGAGAAGCCGGTTACAGGAACACGCACAAATACTTCATAAAAAACCTCTACAGAAATGACAGTGATCTCTCAAAGTTTTCTACTTCGTAATAATACTTGCTCAAGAAGACACTTATTTTCAAAGATCAAGCATGGCAGTCTAGGCATGCTTTCAAAAGTAAACAGAGAAAGATGCCTCAGACCTACACTATATTATAATCCCAACCAATCAAGAAAGTAATACTCAGCAGCCTATAGACAGATCTAAAGAAAATATAAAGTATGGTTGCCCTTGATGGATCCAACAATTAGAAAATAACACTATCTGACAATATTACACAACAATTTCCCTCCTAGCGCCAAACTGTGAGTGTGCTTTCGAAATCTCCAAATACTAACTTCAAACAAGGGTTAGCACCTACAAATCCCTTAAGAAACACTCCTATGAAATACCCTGCAAATGCTTAAAAAATGCAACAAAGAATGAAATAAAACTAAAAGTATTATGAAAGCAACCACAAGTTACCTATTCCATAGTGGATTGGTGTCACATGTGCTAGTGACCCTTTCCCAATCCTTGATCAAAGCTCAAGATGATGTAAATGCGATGGAAATGATGAGCAAGATGAGTTCTCAAATTAAGAGAGTAACCTTGCATAAAAGTTGTGTATCCATGAATGAGCATTAAGGCCTTCTTTTATAGATTTTCTTGATGAGAGATTGGCCAAGAGGGTGAATGTAGGACAAAAGATCCTCCAATGAGAAGAGGCCACTTGTCAAGCGGTGATAGGTCAATGGATGTGCAAGATTTGGGAAGAGTGCCCATGAGAGGGAAAATTTGAATTCAAATTTGGCAATAAATTTTGAGAGGGGGATACGAAAAAGAGTAATAAATGCTATGTTGGAGGGACAAACCAACTTGTCATGTTGAGGGAAAATGAGGGTTTTTAATAAATCAATAAAATTGATTTATTTGTGCAAGTGGAGATATCTAGAGGATGCAAGTGGGTGAGATTATCATTTAATTAGGGTTAGATTGAATAGATGATGATTATGTTTGTTTAATGATGATTAGGCGAGTTTGAATTTTAGGACTTTGATATTTGATTTATTTAAATCAAAAAATGATGAAATATGATTTTTGATTTAATTTAAATGGATGTTTGATTTATTAAAAGGTTGGTGATTATGTTTATTTGATTTTAAATAAATGACCTTAGGAAATTGAGAATTAATGAAATTACCTGATAAATGAATGAAGGTGAATCCGATCAATCGATGAATGGACTTAATGCAAAATCTAGTTTAGTTAATGAATGAACCTAATCAAATGCAGAATGTTAATTTTGCATGTCTACAAGATTAAAATTTGATAAAAGAAGTAGAGGAAGAACTAGACCATAATGAGAAGAGTGGGACATGGGAAATGGTTCAAAGACCTTCTTACAAGAATGTGATAGGAACAAAGTGTGTATTCCAAAATATGCTTAATGAAGAAGGTGAAGTTGTGAGAAATAAGGCCAGATTATATTCACAAGTAAAAGGCATTGACTTTGAGGATACTTTTTCTCTAGTAGCTGAAATGGAGGCTATAAGAATGTTTCATTCACTTGTTGACCATATAAACTTCAAAGTGTATATCAAACGGATGTCAAATTAACTTTTTTTAATGGTGATCTATGAGAAGATGTATGATTGAGCAACCAAATAGATTATAGTTATTTAAATATCTGGATATGGTTTGGAGACTCAAAAATGATCCTTATGGTCTCAAGAAAACTCCCAGAGCTTGGTATCCATGGCTTGATAAGTATCTACCTTAGGAAGGATTCCTGAAGGGTAATGCAAACAATAATCTATATGTTAAAATTCAAGAAGACAAGTTACTGATTGTAGTTGTGTATACTAATGACATCATCTTTGGTGGAGATGATGATATGTGTAAGAGGTTTACATAGGAGATGCAAAAGGAAATTTTTGAAATGGTAATGATTGGTGAGTTATCCTTATTTCCTAGTCTTCAAATTATTGGGAAAGATGGTGGAATTTTTATAAATCTCAAGAAAACATATGTAAAGGAAATGCTTTAAAGAAGTTTGGAATGGAAGATTCTAAATATGTGGGCATCATCATGGTGACTTCTTGTCATCTAAGTAAATAATATTAGTCTATCAAGGTTGATCAGAATCTATATAGGTCTATAATTGGAGGGTTATTATACTTAACTACTTTAGACTTGATAGCATGTGTGTAGTATGCTTTTTTCTAGATTTCAAGCCAATTCTACAAAATTCAATGAAAGGGTTGTGAAAAGGATTTTCAAATACCTATAGGGTACTCATGATTATGGGCTATGGTATAAAAAGTATCAAAATTTCTCTCTCAATGCTTATACTGATGCTGATTGGGTAGGTTGTGTTGATGACTAGAGAAGTACAAGTGGAATGCATTCCTTTTGGGAGACATATTGGCCTCATGGTTTAAATTGTAAGAATTGGATTCTTTGTCCCCAACAAAAGTATAATATATTGTTTCAACATATTATTGTACTCTTGTGATTTGGATGAAGAAAAATTTGAAGGATTTGAAGGTTGTATATGATGATTTCACCTATTCTCATACAATATGAAAATACAAGAGCTATTAATAT
This sequence comes from Sequoia sempervirens, assembly GCA_007258455.2. Taxonomy (NCBI): domain Eukaryota; kingdom Viridiplantae; phylum Streptophyta; class Pinopsida; order Cupressales; family Cupressaceae; genus Sequoia; species Sequoia sempervirens. The sequence continues at coordinate 277,655,358 of VDFB02086081.1, read as the reverse complement.
TTCTAGGAATCTAATAGTGCATTAAAGGGTATGTGTAGGATCATCATGGAAAAAATGAGCCCTTAAGTGGCAAAAAATTCAAAAAAATTAGAGTTAGGAAACTTGACATAAAAATTTGAATAAGTTATCTATTTTATTTGAAAAATATGTAAGAATAGAATCTGTAGCAAATTGAATGTAGTTCTAAACTACTAGGTTTGATTTTTTTTTTTTAAACTATTTGGTGAAAATTTTAAATTTCAATGTAGTAGTACTTATATTTCAGAGAAAAAGTAAGAAGTAGGTGTCTGTTTGACCACCCTAACCACAATAAAATTATAATATTTTTTTATAAGATTTTAGATATAAGTAGATGACTCGTCTTGATGTGATGCATTTTTTGTTGTAATTTGTTTCCAAGTAAATATTTAATTATGATTTTTTATTACAACTTTTTTTAAAAGTATAAAAAATTGTGTCTGACACCTTAACTTGGTCAAAACTTCATGAAATTCAAATTTCCTTTTTAATCCTATAGTATGCAAAGCATAGAATGTGATGCATGTTTCACATTCAAAAAATGTGATATCATTCAAAAGTTGTAGATGTTTTTCAATCAGCCTATCAATCAGGAGTTTAGTCATAATTCAAATAGAAAATGAATAATAATCATTTATTAAATTCAAAGTAAAGCATAATTTATATTGGCAGAAAGTTGAGAATCTCCTTTGAAAACCCTTTTTGTCTGATCAATTTTGGGTAAAAAATAGTCATCAGCAACATAAGCCATCATATCACTTACATATTGCCACTTTTTGGCCAATCATGATCCTGCACATACCCTAAAGGACTAAACACTTCCCAATTCGGTACCATTTCTAGAGAGAGAAAGTTGTTGAAACATGAAGTCATAATGGAGTATATGCCTACAACAAGTCAGATTGCAAATATTTTTTCAAAGGCTTTTTCAAATGGTAATTTTGAGTATCCATGGTAGAAGCTAGGGGTTATTGGCCCTCCTTTCTCTAACTAGATGCATAATATGGTGCATCTTTCAATGGTGAGAAATTCATGTCATATATATTTTCTTGGAATGATGAGTGTTACCTCTCAAGGGGATCTAATAGTAAGGGGGATTCTTGAAAAAATTATGTATTTTTTTATATGTTTGTAAAAAAGAAGTGCTACTAGTGAAATGGGGAGCATGTGCTACTACTTCAATAGAATATCCTTTTGACTTTTTTCTCAAAAAGTTAGAAAAATTCTTCTTGCCTTATGTAGAAGTGTTTGGCCCTTTGTCCTTGATGTCAAAGGGGAGAGTTAGTAATATTTGTTGCAATCAATACCAAAGGGGGAGATTGTTGGTAGTTTTTGTCATTGATTCCAACACTAATGGTTGTGTTATTATCATAATATGAACAATGATAGTTCTTGTTGAGTTAATAGTAAGGATATTGCTAGCAACTATTGTCAACATCAATTTTTAGTTATAATTGATGTCATGCCTTATCAAAGAAGAGAAGAGCTGAATAAGTTCCTGATTATATTTCATCCCTTATTAAAGAATAATTGAAGAAGTTCATAGTTGGATGCCATTCCTTACCAAAAAAGAGAAGAGTTGAAGAAGTTCATGGTTGATGTCATGCCTTATCAAAGAAGAGAATAATTTAAGTTCATGGTTGGATGTCATACCTTATCAAAAATTATTGTCATTAATGTTCATATAATGCATTATTATTGTCAAAAGAGTTGTTTTCATAATGATATATTCAAATGAGGATTAGAAGCATTAAGATGAGGATTAGAAGCATGACTATGTCTCATGCTCTCTTCTGATGTTCCTAATAATATATGTGTTGCTAAAAGGAATTTCTAGTGTCCATAGGTTGCTCAAATGATTTTGGTTCAAGAAGCTACATTGAAGTCTATTTGGGAGAATGCTCCAAATTCCACCGCTTTTGTAGTTCTAGTCTTACGGTTTAATAGTTAATGCCAATTCTCTATGTATATTGAACTCCTTATTTTCTAGGTTAGCTGTGTTGCTGATGAGGTTCTAGTGAATAGAAAAGGTTGGTAATGTTGCTAGTTGTCTAGAATTTTGAGAATGTGCATCTCAAAATCACTGGTGAAGCCCTATTTTTGTTGGTTAAACCTCTGAAAGTGATGGATTCTACTTGTACCACTGGATTTTTCTAAGAGAGGAGTAGTAGCACTATGTACCGCCATACCACAAGAACCTTGTAACTGACTAGAGGTAGTGTAGTATACTACCATACCGCGGGGGTCTCTTGGTTGTTTAGCGGTAATGCGAGGTAACACCTTACCTTGGGGGTCCTTTGGCTATCTGGTGGTAGTGCGGTGTTACTGCCACCCCATGACTGTGTTGAAGACATTCTACAATGGTGCAGTGTTACTGCCACACCGTGATAGGACTTGGAAGAGGTTGTGGTAGTGCAGTGTTGTTACTGTTGACCTATGAGGGTCTATAGATGGTCCTACGGTAGAGCGGTGTTCTAGTAAAATGGTAAATTGTGGTCCTATAGAGGCTTGTAATATGGCTTGCGATATGGAGGTTAAGCATGGAATCAACGAACATAAATGAAACAATGTGATGGTCAAACAACAACAAAAAAATGATGTGTTGACACATGGAATGGAGTCATTTGTTGATTTCACATCATTATTGTGAATCAATGATTCATTAGACCAACATTTGAAAACTGTTGTTTGATGGTTAAACTGCAGAGGAAACTAAACTAAACCATTTGTATAGAGAATGAATCGATCATGGTTGTTGCTATACATTACAACGTACTGTAACTATTATGGTTTTGATTGTTTGATGGTTCGATGGTTGAATGATCTATGAGTGTATGAACTATATGATGTACACAACATTGTAACAGGGAGAATGCTAGGGTGAGATAGAATGAAGGAGAATGTGAACTTAAGAAGCCATGAGGTCGTGCTAGCCGAAAGGCTAGTAGAGTGAGTGGGTTAGTGAAATGAAATGAATCTGCACTATGTTCTGTGTGAGGACATTGCAACAGTGCGAGGATTCTGAACAATGTTGTTTCCTATATTCTCTAGATGAACAAGATGTAAAACTCTTGAAGAGCATAGCTTTGAGGTTGTATTCTAACTGTTGTTGTTGTTAATTAATACAATTGAGCTGAGTGTTTTGGAGGGTGGGGTTTTTTACTTGTAAGGGTTTTCCCCACGTAAATATGTGTTCATTTGTTTGTCTTTCATGTTGGTTGGTTCTGTAATTTGAATCGGTGCATAAGTGTTGAATTTGGTTAAGTTTGCATGTTCTTTTCTTAGAAGAGTTAATGATCTTTTCTAGTGTTGCAGATGTTACTAGGAGGGGGGTATGTGCAGGATCATCATGGAAAAAATAGGCCCTTAAATGGCAAAAAAATCAGAGTAAGGCAACTTGACATAAAAATTTGAGTAAGTTATATATATTATTTCAAAAATATGTAAGAATAGAATCTGTAGCAAATTGAATATAGTTTCTAAACTACTAGTTTTGTTTTAAAAAAAATGTATTTGCTGAAAATTTGAAATTTCAATGTAGTAGTACTTAAATTTTAGGGAAAAAATAAGAAGTAGGTGTCTGTCTAACCACCCTAACCACAATAAAATGATTATTTTTTTTTTATAATATTTTAGATATAATTAGAGGACTCGTGTCCCAATGTGATGCATATTTTTTTGTAATTTTTTTCCAAGTAAATAATTAATTATGAATTTTTTATTACAACTTTTAAAAAATATAAAAACCTCATATGTCTGACCACCTTAACTTGGCCAAAACTTCATGAAATTCAATTTTTATTTTTTTAAATTTATAGTATGCAAAGCATAGAATGTGACACATTTTTTGGATTCAAAAAATGTAATACCGTTTGAAAGCTATAGATATTTTTCAATCAGTCTATCAATAAGGACTTTAGTCATAATTTGAATAGAAAATGAATAATAATTACTTATTAAATTCAAAGTAAAGCATAATTTATATTGGTGGAAAGCTAATAATATCCTTTAAAAACCCTTTTTCTTTCATCAATTTTTGGTTAAAAAAAGGTCATCAGCCACATACCCATCATATTGCCACTTTTTGGCCCATCATGATCCTGCATATGTACTCAACTCTTAGATCCTTTTGCTACAAAAGGGTTCTTTTGATTTTGAATGGACACTATTTGAGGATGTGTAACATCTTGGAACCACAAAGGACATTTGGAGTCTTTGGCTGAGGTGTTGGTGGTGCTTGACAAGTGATGTATGTTCAAAGCTTGTTTGTTTTATGTCATTATATACTCTTGCTTATGCATTAGAGTTTTGACATTGTGCATTGCTCTTGAGACATTGGTTTCTTCACTTGTAGCCTGGTATCTGCTAACAAGGGATGGCAAGATCATGATGTCATGATAAGTTCCTAATTTAGATGTTTGGAGCTTTGACAATGGTCTGGTAATTCTTTGTGTTTTGGGTGCATTGGTCATATGCTTGAGAACTTCATGTTAAGTGTAGTAATGTAGATTGGGATTTAGTATGAGATGATCGATTGAAGTTGTTCATGGATACATGGAGAATAAGGTGAGGCTGAAATTATTTTGAGAAAGGTGTTGATTACAGTTGAAAGTATGAGTATCCTTCACCTTGGTTGGACGCGAGTTCAACAGAGACCAATAAAGAGATTGCTCTTGGATGAGTCATGGTGGCTTGTATATCTTGGAGGAGTATTCTCTTTTCCCACTCTTGGTCTTCTTGGTAGTGAATTATCTTTGAGAGGTATTTTCCCATTATATCTTTCAGATGTGTTTAATTTTTTCTTTCATGTTATGGATCTTGAATTGTTGTTTATGGTTCTGGAGGATTCATAGTGGAAGATGTACAACATGGTTCATCTCCTTGATCTTTTATGTGATATTATTTTATGATGAGAAATGGTAGGAGATAGTTATATGGGTTGATTTCTTGAGATGGGAAATGAGGTAGTTTGATCTTCTTTGAGAGCCTTACATCCATGATTGATTACATGTTACATATGTTAAGTTTGATCTTGGTGATTGAATGATTTGGTGTTGTTATGGCTTTTCCTTTGGGATGTGAAATAGATCATACTTGACAAAGTTGGCTTTTAGAGGTGTATGTAGGAGGATGTTCTTGAAAGGAATTAGAAAAGAGCAATGGAAAGTACTAATAAAGAGCAATTGTTTTAAGGAAAGAGATTACCAAATAAATTGAAGTAGCCAAACCAAGCACCACCAAAGCAAGAGAGACACGAGAATTTTCTAAGAGGAAAAAACAAGAAAAAAACCCAATATTATGAATGGAGGAAAAATACCTAAAGAATAATACAAAGAGAGAGAGAGAGATTCAATCTTAGCTTGCTTGCTTGAATCTTGAAGAATGAGAGGAGATGCACCTTAATAATAGAGGTGAGAAGGAGTTAGAATGTAACTCCCAACTCAATGAATGCCACCATTCATCTATGTGTGTGCAAAGTGTCACCTCTTAAGGAGGTGGTTACAAATATTCCTTAATAAAGGAATTAAAAAATAAGCCATCCTCACACATGTGTGATATGACAAAAAAAGACAAAAGACTTGTAGGGATTCCTTTGGAATATTCCTACAAGTTAATAAATAATTACAATTAAAGAATAACCTTTACCAATTAAAGATTAATCTTCTAACATCCCCCCTTAAGCTTTACTTGGGGAGGTTACATAAAACCCTTCAATGGGTTGTAATCCAAGATTTTTACAATGAAAGAGAAATTTACCTTTACAAAGAGCTTTGGTGAGAATATCTGCGACTTGATCTTCACCTTTACAATAGAAAAGATAAATTTTCTTGTCTTCAATTTGCTCTCTAATGAAGTGATGTTGAAGAGCAATGTGCTTGGTCCTTGCATGAAAAATTGGATTCTTTTCCAAAGGAATAGAACTTTGATTATCACAATATAAAGGAGTAGGATCCTTTTGAGGTAGACCCAAGTCTTCAAGTAATCTTCTTAACCATAATGCCTCTTTAGATGCATTTGTACAACCTTTATATTCAAATTCTATAGAACAAAGATAAGTAGATTGGTGTTTCCTACTATTCCATGAGATTGCACCTGATTCAACAAAGAAACAATAACCATAAGTGGATCTCCCATCATTGGGATCACCTCCTAAATCCGAATCAGTATAACCCTTTAAAGAAAAATCACAATTTGCATCATAAAAAAGACAAAGATTAAGAGTACCTTTAACATATCTTAAAATTATTTTTGCAACTTTAAAATGAGTTTGTTGTGGTTTAGACATAAATATAGAAACCAATCCAACACTATAAGAAATATTAGGTCTAGTAAGAGTTAGATAATTTAAACTTCCTACTAATCACCAGATATAAAGTAGGATCAACCAAAGGAGTTTCCATATCAACCATTAATTTAGTTCCTAATTCAAAAGGATTGGAAACACACTTTGCATCCTTCATTTTAAATCTATTTAAGAGATCTTGAGCATATTTATGTTGAGAAAGAAAAATATTGTTAGGTGTTTTCCAAATTTGCATACCCAAAAAATAATGCAATAGGACTAAATTAGTCATTTGAAATTGTTGATTTACATGAGGCTTAACATCACTAATCAAATTGTTAGAACTAGAAGTGATAATTAAATCATCAACATATAAAATAATAATCACAATATCATCTTCACTATGCTTAATAAATAAATTTGGATCATTTTTACTTGTAATGAAACCTTGACATAAAAAGAAGGCATTGATCTTTGAATACCATTCTCTAGGAGATTGCTTTAAACCATAAATTGATTTCTTCAATTTGCAAACAAGATGTTCATTTCCTTCCTTAATGAAACCCAAAGGTTGAGACATATAAATTTCTTCATGTAAATCACCATTTAAAAATGCACTTTTAACATCCATTTGATGAATAGGCTAATGCATATGAGAAGCTAAAGCAAGAACTAATTTAATAGTGGGGATCTTAGCTACTGGAGCAAAAGTTTCATTATAATCTAATCCTTCAATTTAAGAAAATCCCCTAGCAACTAATCTAGCTTTAAACTTTCCAACTTCATTAGTTTCATTAACCTTAGTTTTATACAACCATTTGCATGAAACGAGATTCTTACCTTAGGTAATAGAACTAAATCCCAAGTATTATTAGAAATTAAAGTATCATATTCTTCTTGGATAGCCTTTTGCCAATGAGGTTGATCTTTAGCTTGTTCATAAGTTTGAGGATCATTTGAATTCATAATGTTAGACACAAAGCGTAATTACAATAATTTGCCTTTCTTCTTTTAGGTGGATTTTTAGCTAAATAATCCTCACTTTCTTGCAACAAATTTTTAAACCATTTTGGCTTTCTTTTAGATTTAGGAGTATCATCACTAGAAGAAGAATCATGAGGAGAAATTTTAACATTTTCATCATCACTATCACTATGAGTAAGAGATGCATTAGGAGGGTTAAGAGGAGTTTCAACTTGAGGATTATCCTCCACAACAATAACTTTATTTTGAGAAGAATCAATATTATGCACTTTAGAATAGTCATGTGTCACCATTTTCAGCAATGCATACATCTCTAGAAACTTTAACTTTGTTAGTAAGAGGATTATAAACTCTATAAGCTTTAGAATGTTCATCATAACCAACAAAAATATGATAAGAAGATTTAGCATCTAATTTTTTCCTCTTTTGTTTAGGTTTGTGAACATAAGCAATTGAACCAAAAATCCTTAAATGCTTAAGATTGGGCTTCCTACCAAACCAAGCTTCTTCAAGAGTTATATCCTTTAAGCTTTAGTAGGAGTCCTATTGATAATGTAAGTAGCACAAAACATAGCTTCTACCCAAAATTTATAAGACATATTTTTAGCATGTAACATACATCTAGCCATTTCCACAATAGTTCTATGCTTCCTTTCCACTACACCATTTTGTTGAGGTGTATAGGGAATAGTTAGCTCATGCTTAATACCAAATGATTTCAAATAACTATTAAAAGAATTGTTCACATATTCTTTTCCATTATTAGTTCTAACAATTTTAAGTTTAAAACCAGATTGCCTTTCAACAAATTTATGAAATTCAGAAAATATATCAAGAGCTCGATCCTTACTATGAAGAAAATAGATCCAAGTTCTTCTTGAAAAATCATCAACAAAAGTAAGGGTATAACTTGATCCTTGGATGGAGTTATTCTCCATGGGTCCCAAAAGGTCACTATGAACTAGGTGCAACTTATGAGTTGCCCTCCATGATTGATCATGTGGAAAGTGCTCCCTATGCATCTTACCACTCATGCATCATGTGCATACAATTTTAGATGGAACAATACTAGGCAATCCATCTACCATATTAAGCTTTTGCATTAAAGCAATATTGTTAGCATTTATATGACCAAGTCTTTCATTCCAAACATTGAAATCAATGGTAGATATTAAAGAGCAATGACCTTGTTTTGTTTTGGATCAATAATATAACACATATCTTTGTAAAATTTGATTTTATAATCTTGACAAAGCTTAGGAACTGAAAGCAAGTTATTCTTTAATTAAAGAACATATAAAACATCATGCAATTTACCATTAGGAATATTCACATCTCCAATTGCTTCTACTTTACAAGTATGATTATTAGCAAGTTGAAGAGGAACATTAGATATATCAAGTATATGATGTGTAGAGGCACTCCTTTTGGTATCGGAAGTCTTCCCGGATGTTTGGTTTTACATTAAATTGGTTTTAGGTTTGGTTAGAGCTATAGTGATCACTAGCTTGTGGTCATGTGTTTTCACTCATGTGCTTGGGTGATGACGTGGAGGTTCTTAATCTTTTTCCTCTGTTGGGTGTTGAAGAACTTGGAAGAGCTTTGGAAGATTGTTGAGAGAAATGATTCTTGTAGTAGTTGGTTGTAGGTTGTGCATATCATTGTGGATAACTCCTTGGTACTACATGGTTACATTTTCTATGTGTTGTTATTGGTGGACCAGTTATACCTTTGATCCTTCAGATTTGGCACTACCCATGCAGTGGGAGTACCTGGATTCATTTGGTCTTTTTTGATTGATTTATGCATGGTGCTTGTATCTATAGTTGATGGATTGGTTGTGTTGCTGACATAAGTCTAATAATGAGGATACCTTAAAGGTATGTGAGATTGTATGGAATAGCATGAGATGTGGGTGCTATTTTTAGTCATGCACGTTAATCAGTTGGATGGGAGCAGTTATTTTTCTAGTTGTTATTCTAGCTGATGTTCTATCTTGTTTTTGGAGAATGACTTCATAGTTGTGTTCTATTTGAGGCTTTGAAGTTGATATTGCTTCTTATAGCATGTGAGCATAGTGAAATGGTGGCAGCATGTTATAGTCTTTGTTATTAGTTGGATCTGGTGTTTGGGTTCTATAGACTAGTGCCTGTAATCCTTGGCTCATTTATTGTCATGTAATGGATGGATGAAATCGAAGCTTGAGTTGGTGGACATCTTGGATGTTGCTGCAAGTGTCTTGGATAGGGCATGAGAGCATTGTTTGAGATTCTTATTATTGCATGAATGACTATGGTACATTGGCTTCAAAGGTTGGAAATGGGTTTAGTGATTTCTTCGTCAAGTGGGAGATGGTTGAGAATGTGTCTCAAATTCACTGGTGAAACCCTAATTTTTGTTGCTTAAACCTCTGAAAGTGATGGATTTTTCTTGTATCGATGGATGTTTGTAAGAGAGGAGTGGTAGCACTATGTACCACCATACCATGAGAACCTTGTGACTAACTAGTAGTAGTGTGGTATATTGCAATACTATGAGGGTCTCTTGGTTGTCTAGTGGTAGCACAGGGTACCGCCTTACCTTGGGGGTCCTTTGGTAGTCTGGTGGTAGTGCAGTGTTATTGCCACCCCATGACTGTGTTGAAGACCTCCTGCGGTGGTGCGGTGTTACCACCACACCGTGATAGAACTTGGAAAAGGATAGGATAGTGTAGTGTTGTTACCATTGAACCGCAAGGGTCTGTAGATGGTCATACGATAGAGCAGTGTTCTAGTAGAATGGTAAACTACAGTCCCGCGGAGGCTTGTAATATGGATTGCAATATGGTGGTTAAGCTTGGAAGCAACAGGCAGAAATGAAGCAAAATGGTGGTCAAACAATGATGAATGAATGATGTACTGACACATGGAATGGATTCATTTGTTAATTTCACATCGTTGTTGTGAATCAACAATTCATTGGAACAACATTTGAAAATTGTTGTTTGATGGTTGGACTATAGAGGAAATTGAACTGAACCATTTATATAGAGAATGAATCGATCATGGTTGTTGCTATACATTACAACATACTATAACTGTTATGGTTTTGATTTTTTGATGGTTTTATTGTTTGATGGTTCGATGGTTCGATGGTCAAATGATCTGTGAGTGTTTGAACTCTATGTTGTACAAAAAATTGTAACATGGAGAATGTTGGGGTGAGACAACACAAAGGAGGATGTGAACCTAAGAAGCCATGAGGTTGTGTTGCCCGAAAGGCTAGCAGAGTGAGTGAGCTAGTGAAATGAAATGAATCTACACTATGTGTTGTGTGAGGACATTGTAACAGTGGGAGGATTATAAACAATATTGTTTCCTATATTCTCCAAATGAACAAGATGTAAAACTATTGAAGAGCATAGCTCTGAGGTTGTATTGTAACTGTTGTTGTTGTTGATTAATACAATTGAGCTGAGTGTTTTGAAGGGTGGGGTTTTTTACCCAAAAGGGTTTTCCCCATGTAAATATGTGTGCTCATTTTTTTTTCTTTCATGTTAGCTGGTTCTATAATTGGAATTAGTGCATAAGTGGTGTATCTAGTTAAGTTTGCATGTTCTTTTCTTAGAAGAGTTAATGTGGGAAATAAATTGTGCTAGTTTCCCCTTTATGGTATAGAAGTATGTGTCATTGAGGCAATTTGAAGGAATTAAAATCACCAAAGGCACTCCAGTTCTTAGATGTTTTGTTCTCAGGTGACTCGATTTTCCTTACATGGCCCAGTCTAGGAAATGCTCCACATTTCTCCATATTAATGTATTTTTTCCCACAACTTGGTAAAAAAAATAAAAATATATGTTGATGTTGATTGTGAAAGGGAGTTCACCACAATGAATTGATAATAAAGGACATATTTCTCTTGTTTCATTCAAGGAAATGAGATACAAACTATGAAGTGACTAACAACCACAAGGTGAGTCAGATCATGGCATGAATCAACAAATTTCCTGTCTATGCAACAATGGGGGTATGTGTTAAATAGCACTTTAGGAAGAGAGATTACAACCATAAAAAAATAAAAAATTCTAGGTATAAAATGCAAATGAAGGATAGTAATCAAAATTAATAGAAACAACAATCAAAAGGGAGATATTGAAAGGGGAAAATAATGTGTACCTTTCACAAAAATTCACCTTTTGAAGCTCACTGAGGACTCATTTTCCCTATGGAAAATGGGTCCTGGCTAGGATTCTCTGAAATCTATTTTTGGGTTCTCTTCTATTGTGTTTGCACTCGTAGATTCCTAATTTTTCCTATTGGATAGTTGGAAATAAATTTTGTAGAATACTTTTTGTGAAATGAAAACTTTTCTTACAACTTTGACAACTTTGCAACTTTCTTCAATTTTTCTCTTCAAAGGATCTTCCACCTAAAATATGCAATCACACATCAAAGAGAAAGAAATATTATTTGTTAGGTGAATTGGAGTTTTCCTTGTTCAAACCAAATTTTAGTAATTAAACCTTGAAATGAAATAATGAAACATGAAAGAAGGAATAATGAATGAACAAACCTATGTTACTACTCACCAAACCTTATTTGAACCTTGAATTGTAGATATGCAACTTGCATGAATTGGCCTCAATGGATTTGGATCTTGATCATGAAACTATCTTGACACAATGCCTTTGAATACTTGAATAGATGTTGACCTCTACATCACCATATTAGCTCAGACAACATGCATGATACAACATGACTTTGACATGATAATAAGACCTTGATTTCTATAATAGTATTCTACTAATCTACCCTTGATTTCCTTAAAAATGCTCTTGAATGCTCTAATAATTATCTTGTGAAAAGGGTATGAGTAGGATCATCATGGAAAAAATAGGCCCTTAAGTGGCAAAAAATTTAGGAAAATCAGAGTTAGGCAACTTGACATAAAAATTTGAATAATTTATCTATATTATTTCAAAAATATGCAACAATAGAATCTGTAGAAAATTGAATGCAGTTTCTAAACTACTAGGTTTATTAAAAAAAAATCTATTTAGTGAAAATTCAAAATTTCAATACAACACTTAAATTTTAGGGAAAAAATAAGAAGTAGGTGTGTCTGACCACCCTAACCACAATAAAATGATAATATTTTTTTTATAAGATTTTAGATATAAGTAAAGGAATCATGTCTCGATGTGATGCATATTTTTTTGTAATTTTTTTCCAAGTAAATAATTAATTATAATTTTTTTATTAAATTTTTTTAAAAATATAAAAGTTTGTATGTTTGACCACCTTAACTTTGTCAAAACTTCATGAAATTTAATTCTTCTTTTTTTGGTCAGATTGAAAAAATGTGATATCGTTTGAAAGCTATAGATGTTTTTCAATTATCCTATCAATCAAGACTTGAGTCATAATTCAAATAGAAAATGAATAATAATTATTTATTAAATTCAAAGTAAAGCATAATTTATATTGGTGGAAAATTGAGAATCTCCTTTAAAAACCCTTTTCATTTCATCAATTTTGGGTAAAAAAAGGTTGTTAGCCACATATCCTACACAACCCATCGTATTGCCACTTTTTTGGCCCATGATGATATTGCACATACCCAAAATACTCTTGATGTCATAAAAATTGCTTAAGAATGCTCTCCTAATATTCTCTGGGTGAAACATAGGGAAATTCCTTATTGTTTATACGTATCTTAACATTAATTCCAAAAATTCAGTATCACAAGTTGACATTGAATTACATATTTGAAATCATTAAAAACACTGCCAAAACATACTTTAAAGGGGGGTGCTAGCTCTAAGTGAGGATCCATTCACCCTATGAAGAATGGGTCCTAGGCCACTTACCTAGGAAACACATTGGTCAATGTTAAATATTATGTTATGGCATTTATGAATGTCAAGTTTTATCCCTCAAAAATTACAATTAATTAGGTTTGTATTTCAATTAAAAGGGCCAATTAAGGTAAATTAACCTTAATTAATTAATAAAGCCCTAGATTTATGTGAAACTATAAAGGTACACTTTACAACACCAAAAATAAGGCACAATTAAGTCCATTTTATTTAAAAGTTCCCTAAACTTAATGTGAATAAGTAATTTAACATATTACAACACTAAATTAAGGCATATTTAAGCTCATTTTATTATTAATTATTTTCCAAATTAAGTGTGAAAAAGGGATATTTTTTCTTACAATACACTTGGATTTTGTGCTCACAATGTCTGTGTAATATCTCATATGCTAAAATAGTTCACAAGCTATTCTACAAATGTTACATAATTTGATTATATATTCTATGTTTACTAAATAGAGTTTTATGTACCTATTTAGTATGTGGTACTTTTTGATGGCATATTAGTATGAAAGAAGAGTATGGAAGTGATTTTGGATGTTTAAGGAACATCCCTATATGATTTATAAGTTGCTAATTGGTTGCACTTTGGTGCCACATTCTGTTTTGATTTGTATTTCTAGGTTATTTGTGGATATCTAGCCAACATGGCTTATTTGTTTTCTTGGTTTATGTTCTTGAGGGCTACATTAGCAATAGAAGATGTTTCATGACATATTTGGTTCCTAAATTATTTTGTTTGGGATCATGCCAACTAGATTCAATTGAAAAATTATTTATGGGTCGACTTAGGTTTATGTGCGCCTACATGTAAATAATTTGGGATCACATTGAAAGATGTGCTAAGTTTGTTTTGGGTACTCTCTTTCCTCGGGATAGGAAAACATTATGCTTTGGTGGTCGACAATTTAAATTTTTTTTTATTCTCTCCCTAGTTGGGCTAATTGAAGAATTGAAGTGTTGTAGTGGATATAAATAAAATATATTTTTGGATGCAACAAGATGGAGATGTTTACAAGTCCAAAGAACCGTATGTGCAAATCATATTGAATATCCAATAGAGATAGTGCAAAATATTGTGAAAGAAAAGATCAATTATTCTTGAACACCTCAACAAATAGAGAGTTGTGTTGGTGTTCTTTTGATTCTCTCTAATTCATATTATATCCTTCTCTAAGATAGTGAATCTCATCAATTCCCTATATCTTTCTCCTGGAGTTGGTTAGTGCTTTTGTGTTGCAAGTCCTTTTTGTTTCTTTCTCTAAGGCAGTGAGCCTTCCTGCAAGTATTTAAATTGGTAGTAAGCCTTATATTGTGAGTTAACTCTCACCGTGGCTTTTTCCTCATTAGGTTTTGCATGTAAATATAGTTTCTCCTTGTGCATGAGTGTGTTCCCAATTTCCTTATCTTTGTTTTTTATTTGATTACTGCTATATCTTTTATTGGTTATGTTTGTAAAAGGTGCTAAAGATTCTAATTTATATAATTCTCTTTGTTATTGCTCTTCTTAAAGTTCTATTTTTATCTACTAAAGGAGTTTGAGTTGTGCTAAAATTTTCAAGTTCCATAAGGGGTTAAGTTTTTAGTAGACTAATTCATGCCCCCTCTTAGTCTTCAGAAGTGTTCAACATTATCCATATTGAAGGTACATAACCATAGGTGAGAATATATAGAGGGAGTAAAATCTATACCTTATTTACAAGCAGACCAATACAATTATCATATTTATACATAGCTTGAGCTTAAAATTGTCATGAATTAACAATAAAGATTAAGACCACACCAATAAACCATTATTTTATCCTTAAAGAATCTACAGGATAACATTATAGGGTTATTCTAGGGTTAGAAGCTTAATATGTATCTCAAATTATGAATTCATTTTAAATGATGTTAAGATAAAAAATTATTATATCATATCTAGTTAGATATACCAATGAGTATGTTGAATCTTATAGATATATCTAGAAGTTATATAATTCTTAGGTATTAGATCTAATATATTCATTTGATTATTTCCACCCTCATAGATAATTTTAATTAGCTAAAAATAAATATAGATTATGAGAAAATTTAGAAAACCTTAGTAAATTATTTCTATCCCAAAGAGAAGAAAATTATTTTAACAAGGAAGAAAATGACAAAAAATAGGTAAGAAAATTAGTCTAAAGTGTAAATACACTCACTTTATGGTCACCAAGATCCATTTAGGATGAGGAGAAATAATAAACTAAAAATATATTTGATCTGTCATAACTTAGTAAAAAATATCTAAAAGATAGACTATGAAAGGGATTTGGTAGGTAACTTGGAATGAACCCATAAGAAAACATATCTTTCATCCATAAAAATATTATAAAATAAGATGAAAATTTAATTTCTTTATTATCTTCATAACACCACTTTAAGGTGGAAAAATAAAATAGATAGTTCATTCCTTCTCCAAATGTTGTGAAATGTCTTTCTAATGAGAGGTCATAATAACATACAGATTTTTACAAATAGAAATTGCTACCATCATATTCATGTGTGAAAATTACCTTATTTTAAAAATTATTTGGATGACTTACAAAGTATGTGCATCTCTTTATTGAAGGTAACTAAGGAAAAAATATAATGCATATGGTACCGTTTGAAATAATAGCTAACAAAAAGTAGAATTGGGTACATAACATTGTCATTTTCTTAAATTCAACTTGTGCTACAACAAAAGTACATTGATTTATGAGAAGATAAATATCAAACAAATAATAAAAAAGTGGAATAATAGACAAGATTTAGTTAGAGTCAAAATAGTCACTTGATCAAATTTATTCTTATTACCAATGATACATTTATTCTAATTTAGGCTTCTTAGATATTTAAAATTAGTGATCAAAAAGTAATTTAGATAAATGATATCAACAAAAATGCATCACATAAAAATGTCATCCATATTATTATTATTTTTATCTCTTTTTTTAACAATAATCAAATATGTACTTATATAAAGATCGAATGCATCAATAAGTATTTTAACACTTAATCTATTATTTAAACATAATAAATTGTATGATAGTGATATACGGAATAAATGTAAGCATATTGTGATGACTTAACAATATGATACATTGCGAAAAATCTCTTAAACTTAAAATAGTGAAGAAAGTAAGAGGATCCACTTTTTTTTTACAAATAAATCTCCACTATTTTTTCTTTTGTTTGGGCCTCCCCAGATGTCCAAGCTATATCACAATATCCCTTTCACAACCCCAAAAAATTTCAAATGGAGGATGCTACAGAAATGTCCCCTATCCGTACTCCCATTGATGGGAATAACTTGAGGACCTTCCTCTTGAATCCGCCTTCCACTCCCCATAGGAAAGGTGCCTTGGGGTACCGTGCTGTAGTGAAACACAAATCATTTTAGAAACCCTAAACGCCGATCAAAATATGCATAAGAAATTTGCAAAATCCAATATCTAGAGGCCTTATTGATAATAGGTTAAGTTGATGAAGTGAATACTTAAAGGATAAACATCCTTCTCAAACAAAAACAAAAATATTATTCTACTTTTTCAAATATAAATCTGATTTCATATATTTCCATTATTCGAATGTTTATAAATTTCTAGAATAATACAAATTGGTGGTTATGAATTGTACCAACATAGTCTCACTGAAACAAGGCAAAGCTTATATCTCCAACTTTCAACTGCGCTAAACTAGGAAAGTATTTTATAGGCTTCCTTTATAAATTATATAAAAAAATAACAGGCAATACTAAAATTGGAGGACACTAACCCGAAAACAATGAAGCCCGGCAAAAATAAAAATATAGATACTTAGACAAAACCTAAAATAAAATATAAAAAAATAATTTTATTTAAAAGAAACTTGTAAAGCCATCTAAACTATTCTAGCATATTCCACTTACTTTGGCTGTGCTAATTAAAAACTGTAATCTGACACTAAATATTGTGTAGAGTCAAATTTCAATCATATTTACTTCATTTATTTGTATATCTAGATCATTATATTACAAATAAATAGACTCTATAAAGCGAGACAAATGAATGAATATACATAATGTGTATATACTTACGGATACTACGTGAAGTTAAAATGTAAAAAATATCTGCTTCGAATATTTCTCCTGAATGTTTTGGATCAAAAATAGTTCACCTATTAACAACATCAAAACAAGATATGTAGAAAAAAATAAAATTAAAAAACCAGTCATTTTATAGCCCACTATTATGCAAATGTTTACATATGTCATGAAATTTGATAAAATCAATTGTTTGGAGATTCTGATAGAGGCACTGGAAGTGATAAACTAGGTGTAGAATCTAGATAAAATGAAGGACTTTTAGAAGGGATGCTTGGTGAAATTTCAGGGCTGGAAATAGTGCTCTTCGTATTACTTTTGAAAACGGTTAGCAAGAAACAATTTGGAATTTTCGTAATAAAAATAGTTGGTTAAGAGTGCATTTATTCGGTTCCATACAAATAAAATAATATGATTATTTTTTTTAAAACTATTTAAATATTTAGAACTTGGTGAAAAATTGCTACAAGAAAAGTTAATAAAATTGTACAACAAAAAGATTATGTTCACTTCGGCAAAATTAGTTCTCATCACCTTAGTATTTTTAGCCAATGATATTTCACAAAAATGATTTTGAAAATTATGAAAGATAAATATCATGTAGTTTACTTTATAAAAATTGAAATATAATGAATGCACAGAAAATTATCAATTTTGATTAGCTCAAGCCAATAATATTAATCACTAAAATCTCTAAAATAGAGTAGAATACCAACAATTTGCATATTATAGAGAAGAAAAATTGGATTGAATGGAGAGTGGAGTGCAGAGTGGGAAGAAACAAAGGTCTCTTTTTTGAAAATTAATAAAGGAGCTGGAGACCATGATGGAGATCCTAATGGTCTCGGGCACTCATGGTCACTTCTTTTCTCCCCTATGGTTTTTCCTATAGGCTGTGTTGGAAGTGTGGTGAGGAAGAGAGTTTGTTGGGTGCAAGGTGGGCTGAGGAATGAGTTTTCCTTTGCTTCTTCTTTTGTGGGTGTCCTAGATCTAGTTGGTTTTTTTGTTGAAGGTTTGGGGGCTTCTTTTGTTGTTGTAGGTGGGTCTGTTTTAGACCCTTTTGAGCTACATATTCTTCTTGTGCTAGGGAACTCTTCCTATTGTTGTTGTGGGTCTCTAGTGAGGCCTTACCTGGATGCTTCTTCTAAATATGTGTCTTTGGGGGCTTTTGTCATATTCATTCATGTGTGCATGCCTTTGGTTTTGGCTTGTCATGATGACTACTCTATTTTGGCTTGGCTCATTTGCATACCATTGCTAGAATTTTTGGGCTTCCTTGGAGGTTGTTCTGCATTATTTCTTGGTTAGGAGGAATTTTCATGGTTTACTTACTTTGGCTTCTTAGTTTTTTGTTGCGAGCTTAGTTGTTGTTGGGTTTTTGCTCATGGGTATTGTTCTCATTTTTTTTTATCTAGGCTTGCCCTCTCCTTCTAGTGGTAAGAGTTTTTTTCCCCCTTATTAAGGATTGCTTGCTATGACTTGTAAATATATTTGTTTTGAGCTTGGTTTGTGTGGATTTTTTCCACATGGGTATTGTTCTCTATGTTGCTTCATACTTTCCCCATTCTTGTGATGGTAAGCATAATTTTACTAGCAGTGTGTATGGTTAGCTTCTGGTTGACCTGGAGGTTCTTGTGGACTATTTTTCATACAATATTATTGAAGGACCTCTTTTGGCTTTAGATTACTTGTTCACTATTGCATGTGAGAAGGTGTTCTTTTTGGGTATGTTAGGGGGCTTCGCCTATCTTCTTACCTATGGTGCACATGATTCTTTTGGTAGTGTGCCTTCTCAAGGGGATGTTGTGCTATTGTTGCTAAGTGCACGATCTATGAAGTTTGACATGCTCCTTGGAGTGAGTTTTATGATTGGATGCTAGTTTTGGCATACTACTGATCTTTTTTGGTAGAGGTGTTTTAGAGAGATGATATGAAAATCCTTGACTAGTTAGACTACTTAGTTGGTTTATCTGGTCATGATCATGAGAGATGGGGTTGTCCCTGTTGTGTTTCTTTTGGCTGGGGTGTTTTCCATGCCTATCACGCAAACCCTCCATCTCATAAAGATTAAGGGTGTTATTCTTATCCCTTCTTTTGGTTTATTATCTCCTTTGTAGCCTACTTTGATTGGTTCTTCTATTGAGGTGGAGATCCATTATATGTTGCTCTTTTTGAGGTGGAGTGTGCTTCTATGGAGGAGGAGCTTGGTTTTTTTTTTAAGGGGTTTTTATGGAAAGGGATTCCTTCTTCCCTTTGGTTTATTTTATATGTTTAGTGTTGAACATTTGGAGTTATTGCACAGGAGTTGTGGTCCTAGGTATAGTGTTTTAAGTTGCTGACTCCTATTGGGTTTCCCTCATTTTTGTGGGCTAGTGTGTTTCTAGTTGGATTCCTTTATTTTTGCTGACTTTGTTCTTGCAGTTGGTCTTCTGGTTCAATTCTTTGATGAAAATCATAAGTCTATGGGTTGTTCTACTTATTCTATTCTTTGTTCAAAATCATAATTTTATGAATTTTTCCTCCTTGAGTCACCTTTTTTGAGTCTTTCTTTCTTGTCTCGCTTTTTGTGAGCCACCCTTGCTTCTATGGCTATTCTATTATGGGTACTAGACCTTCAAGTTTTAATCTAATCAAAGAAATATTAAACATTAAAGGACTTTTACTAGAGGAGCAATGGCAAAAAACCTAGCTATGGACTCTAGAGGAAACCAAAGTACAAACACTAGCAATGGAGATGGTACAGGTGATGAGGACACTAGTGATGAGGATGGAGATGGTGTTTTTGTTTGGTGATTTCTTTGTTGCTTCCTATGTCAATTTCTCTACTACTACTGACGTTAGCATCCCTATTTCCCCTGCTTGTGGCTTCATCCTTGTGTGGTGTTGGAGGTGCGACTAGGTTTCTAGTCCCTTAGAGGCCTACAAAGATGAAGATGTGGACTTTAATGGTGCTATTTTTTTATGGCTCTAGATCTAATGGTGTAGAGTTTTACGAAGAGTTGGATGGCTGCTTAGATTCCTGGAGTATGGAGGAGGATGAATAAATTTTTAATATCCTTTTGGAGGCTCATTTGTAAGCTAAGGATAGGGAGGTACCTATTTCTTCTTCGCTAGAGGATCAATGCTCTTCCTAGAAGTCTATGTTGGATGTTGATGGATTTGTTTCTCTAGGTTGGGATGGGTCTAACCTATGCATATCTCTCAAGAGGGTCTTTTTGTTTCTTCCTCCTTTGCCCCCTCCCTTGCTCCTGGCTATTTCTTAGCTTTCTACCCCTATGGTGGTTGGGATTCCAAGGATTTTTATGTCTTGTTTTAGGGGTGGTCCTATTCTGGCATCTCCCTTGGAGGTCCCCATTCCTTTTATTCCTACTCAAGTTGTGTGTTTGGATTGCTCTACTTTGGGTGTTCCCTGATACTTGATCTCTCTACCTCCTTGTTTGGATTCTAATCTTCATGATCTTTAGTGAATTGTTTCCTTTGGTAATGTTTCTTAGGAAACTTATTTGACCCTTCTCAACAATGGTTAGAGTTCTATTGCATCACTTTCTTTCTCTCTTACTATTCCTAATGGGTGGATTGATATAACTATGCTTGGACTGCAAGCTACCCTTATTGGGAGATTTTATGGTTTTAGACCAAATATTAATGTTATTCGTAGGTGGGATTCTAAGATTTTGGATACTCCTAGTATTCATATTTTGGATTTGATGAATGGATTTTTTTTTGTTTCCTTGGATGACTACATTCTCATTGTCATGAAGGCCCTTGGTTTTTGGTAAGGTTTTTCTTAACCCTCAACAATGGTCTACTGGTTTTGATGCAACTAATCTTAACTTATAGCTTTTTTGAGTTTGTCAACTTGAGCTTCATTTAAAATTTTTGGATGATGATATTGTTCAAGATATATGCTAAATTTTTTGGCCATTTTGTTACCTTAGATGAGGTCATTAAAGATAGATATAGCTTTCTCTTTGCTATATTTTTTGTTTTCATTGAGTCTAGTTTTGTTTTTCCCAAATGTGTGAACCTTTGCTCCAAGCTTGGTTGTTGGAAGCAATAACTTCTTTATGAATCTACCCAGTTTTTCTAACCTATTACTCTGGGTCTACAAAATCATTTGAAGGATCTCAATACTATGGAGAGTACTCAACTCGGTGAAACTCTTTGACAATTTTCTACTACCTCATACTCCCATAAAGTTTTTGATAATGGTCCTATTCAAGGGATAAAAAGGAAGCTAGATGTTGGGGTTGGTACTAATTCTTATTTTTTGCCTCCCTCTATTATTGGTATCTTTAGGCTAGATGGTTCTTCTTGCAATCATAAGAGAAATTTTGCTAATAATTTTGGTGGCTCACTAGTTTTTGGCCATACTGCTACTTTGTAATATTTTTTGAAGTTTGAATTCAAACCTCCATGATTGTTTCTTTGGGTTTTATGTTTTTTCAAAACTTTCTCCTAGTTCTTTGCTCTATTCATTAGCCTTGTTGGTTTTGTTGTTCTTATTGTTCTCTTGTCTTATCCTTGCCTCACCTCTGGTTAGATGTGTTTCCTTTTTTCCTTAATGGCTACTCTATAACTAGGGAAAAATTTAATAGTAAATCTTCACCAATTCTAGAAATTTTTTAGATATTTTCCAAGTCTAAATTTTCAAATTGATCATACCTAACAGGGTGGCCAAATTAGATTTTACAAATTATCAGTCCCATGCATGTCCATTCACCATCAATTTTTTTTATGTGGCATATTTAAATAATAAAATTTCCATAACAAGCTACACATTTCAAATGGAATAATTAATATTTTCACTTGGAATCCTAGAAGCATGTAACAAAACACCTACATATTCACCAATACTATTAAAACAACATTGTGTATCAAGACCCATTTTTCCATTTAAGATTTATAAATAGTTGCTTGTGAGGACCCATTTCACCAATAACATTAAAAATAATTACATTTTAGGACACATTTTGCTAATTATTGTGTCACCTCTATGCTAATTGTAGGGCCATAATCACCTTGAAAATTACAACACATTGTTGTATAATCATGTGGGATTTTCCAATTTTTTAATATACCATTTAAAAAACCTGCAAAATTTACCAAATATGGATTGATATAAATACAATCAAAACTATCATTTATTCTTACACATTTTTTTTCAATTATGAAATTGTGAGCTTTCAATTTAGAAGTTGGACTTGGAACCTTGAAGTTTATCATAGGAAAGTTACAAACATACAACACAAGTATTCCTCAATTAACACATAGCAAGTGACTAAAAACCTAAACTTAGAGGTGAGTGATTATTTTTTTATAGTTTTATAAGATTTCTTTATCTCTTTTACATTCTTACTTCAATCTTAATGATGATATTGAGTAGGGAATGGGATCTATATTCTTTATCCTTCTTAAATAAGAAGATTTTTTTTTTAAAGCTTTTATTTGAAGTGAGAGATCAATATGTCAAGTAGCAAGTGCAACAAGGGTAAGACTCCTAAGGGTAGTGAAGGGACTTGGAGGCCATAAAAAATCCTAAAATGTAGAGTTATCATTGAGTTTTACTTTGGAATTGGAAATGCTTTTGATCCATCAAATCAAGATGGAGCTACATCATCAACTCTTCCACCAAATATTAATGAAGAAGGAATACACAGTACCTCACCACTAGAGAAAGGTCAAGGTGAGATGATCATTGAGTTAAATTAGTCAAATGAGGATGGAAATACTATAGAAGATGTTCCAAGGGATACCTTGGTTAACCTGAATGAGATAATTGACCTAGATGATGTTGGTAGAAAGAAAAGAAAAGGAAAATCAAAAGTGGGGTGTGAGTGGGAAATGAAAAGGAATTTTTAGCTTGGTTGGTTGTCAAAGTACCCATTCATTGTACCAATGGAGAAAACAAACGAAGATGAAACTGAAATAGCATGCATGTGTATGATTTGTAGTTGCAAATGTAAAAGATACAAGAAGTTGTAGCTAAAGCTTGACACTATATAAAATCATGTCAGTAAATTTTATGAAAAACAAATCATAGATGGAGAGGAACAATCAATCATATAATGGAAATCAAAGGAACAATTTCTTCATGTTACGTATGCCGTAGAAAATGAAGAGCATAAACAAAGAATGTCGAAGCTTGCTACATGTTGATGAACAATTGAGGCTCAATTTGGAAAAGCAATGGAAGGAGCACATATGTCAAAAACTGTTCAGATGAAAGTTGTTTTTCATATTTTTTCTAGAGGGCATCCTATGAAAAACTACCCAGAATATTTTAATTTATTATCTTTTTTGGGTGATCCTCACTTTCCTAGCTCACATTGGTCAATAAGTGCTAGATGGGAATGGGAAAGTTGTCTTGATGAAGTGGAGAATAAATATAATCTTTAGATGAAGTTACTATGTTAGATAATATTTCATGGGTCTATATGAATGTGTATTCTATAAACCAACATGTCCTCCAAGCTCATCTTCTTTGTGTTCATAAAATGAAGGACAATTCAACGTTGCAAAATCTATTTGAGCTAGTCAAGAAATATTTGAGTGAAATTGCATGTATGGATGATTTGACAATTGCCAAAAAGTTGGTGTGTGTAGGAGCTAATGGATTTGTAGTGATGCAAGGTCACATGAGTGGTGTTTGCACAAAGTTACAAACTACTTATGCACCATACATGCTTGGAATTCACTACATGGCCCATAGAATGAACTTAGAATTTAGAATTTTAAGCAAGTTTCCTATAGTATCAAAAGATGAAAATCTAGTCTGCATGCTCTATGCATACTTCTACTAAAGTACCAAACATTTCGTGAAATTTAATTTTTTTTCAAGGGAATAAAATCAAGAAATAAGCTTCTCAATAATGTTGATACCATATGGATCTCCTTGCATGGATTAGCACAATGAGTTCTTTCAAAATATCAATCATGGATTGGAGTAATGTACAAGCATCGCAACACAGTTGACAAAGATCCTAACCTCTTACAAATGTTAAGCAATATAGAGAAACTCTTGAGTTTAGTATTCTCCCCATGCTAGATGAAATGAACAATATTGTGAAGAAAGCCCATGAAAAAACTATTTATATTTATGAATATTCCAAACTATGTATACATACATGCATGCCCCTCGATCATCTATATCTAGA
Source organism: Sequoia sempervirens (assembly GCA_007258455.2). Taxonomy (NCBI): domain Eukaryota; kingdom Viridiplantae; phylum Streptophyta; class Pinopsida; order Cupressales; family Cupressaceae; genus Sequoia; species Sequoia sempervirens. Next base: position 277,630,969 of record VDFB02086081.1, on the reverse strand, counting down.
TTGAACTTCTAGAAGCCCAAATTTTTTCATCTAGCAAAAAATTACTTAATTCAATAAGCCTAATAATTATTTACATTTTAATGCATGTGGGAACTTATGTATCTATGTACACAGATTTGAGATACCAATGTACAGTCACTATAGATTAATAAGGAACTCTATCAGAGAAGTACCTGTTAGAAAGGGGGATTTTAATGAAATTGTTAAATTTGTTAGTGATAATTTGAAGGAAATTTCAAAATATCTTTCCACTGAGATTTATGATAGATTCCTTGAAAAATAAATACTTCAAGCAAAGGGTATTGTGTATCCTTAATTATGGGTAAACTAAGTTAGCCCAACCTATTTTCATGCTAAAGTAATATGTTGATTGAACACTTTTTGAAAAGTGTAAAATGCAATAAGGAGACAATAAATGGAATAATAAATGCAAATAAGCTTAGAAAATAGTGTAAGAATTTTGTGAGAATTATGATGGACCAATTTGATTCCATGGGTATGGAGAAGTCCTTTAAACTAGGATCAATAACAAAGGCTTCGACAAACTTAGGTCAAACTGAAATATTACATGGTTTGATATCAAAATATTTCAAAATTTCTTATTTATGTCAAACAATGATATTGGGGTTGGTGGGGGATGAGAGAGTTCTTAGTTCATTGGTGTTTTTGAAATAAAATTTAAGAAACAAACTAGACAAGAATTTTTAGAATTGCTTGAGGATGAAAGGAACTGCATATAATGTCTAAAAAAAATCTTTTCAAAGGGAAGTCACCATCTAGAGGTCCATATGTGAAAGAAGAGGGTTCTGCAACACAACAATTCCAAATTTTGGTGCTAGTCGCACTAGTAGTGCAAGTGGGACAAATGATAGTAACACAATGAATGTTGAATTTGAGATGTGAGCCAAAGAAAATGAAGACTAGACTCAAAATCAAGATGACTCTTTTACTTTATCTCAAGTTGAACATCAGTTTCAGGACCCTAGTTCTCCATTTGGGAAATGAAAGTGAATTAGCATATTTTAGGTATTTATACCACACTTCATGAATCATTTTCCAAACTATAGTTGATGCTATTTTATATTGTATTATGTGAAATTGTGAATCATTGCACTTCATGATATTTTATTTTAAATTATAGCGTTCCACTTCATGAATCATATTCCAAAATGTAGTTGATGATATTTTATATTTTATATTGTATTCCATGGTATTGAATTTGATATGTGATTTGTATCATTTTTAAATAACAACACTTATCACACTACTTATAAATTCCTACTGCATTTCCATTCACACAATCTTTGATAAATAGATGAAAGGAATATTAATCCATTCCTTGAATAGAAGCTAACAGTTCAACATCCATAACATAAATACATGATGTGATATGACAACTTATAAATGACCATAGATTATTTTGAGTTAGAAGATAGTGAATAGAATACTGGAGAGCAAGATAGGTCAATATTATATTCAAAATTAAAGAAATGAACTTAATTATTTGAGTCATCTTTTATTATTATAGAGAAAAATTATAACATTTCCTAAATGTAGGCATCCCAAAAAATGCTTAAATTTGGTTGTCTTTTTGATCTGGGCATTCTATTGATTTGCAATGTGTAAGAAGGCTTGTCGTTCTATTCATTCTTATGTTCTAGGTTTTATGTGTGTTATAAACCCTCTAAAAAACCCTAGGTTTCTTTTCGTTTTACCTACATTCTAATTCGAAGTTGATCAGGTTTTACCTGTTCCTAGTCTCATAAGTCATATCTTATGCCTTTGTGTCTATTTACTCACTGGCCCCTTGAGTCTAGTGTTCTTGGTTGCTACCCATAGAATCCTTATAAATCTTGCATTTTCTTATGTGGGTCATAAAATTCTTTAATTCTTGTTCTTTCCCCAAGTTTGGGTTTTAATAGTCACTCAATATCATTCATCTTATAAACCTAGGCAGGCAGCCCCTTTTAAGTCATGTAATAAGTGAACATGTTTATTTAAATCCTTTATTATGCTTGGTGGGTCCCATTAACTACTTTCTTTTGGTTCCCCTCCATCTCATGAGATTAAAATAATCAAATTAAGGAGCTGGAGGGATAGCGAGCAAGCAACACCTAACCACCCTTTTGACGGGTTCTACCACTGCTCAAAGGCATCGATGGATAAAGGTGTTCAAATCAATAGTCACTATAGTTTTTGAAAAAAATAAAATTAGTCGTTCCCTACCTCCCTGCTTCCATAAGATGTGTACACTTTAAACCCAGAGGGGAAGTAGGGAGGTTGACACATAGACAATTTCAACGCTTATCATGGCAATTTTCAATTGCTCAATAGTAATAGCCATTTGTTGTCATATTTTTAAACTTATTTCACCAAATGTGAGCCATCTATTGGGTCATCTCACTATGAGATCAACAGTTAAAATTCAAAGTTCAATATTGAGGAAAATGAGTTGTATTAGTCGTTCTCGTTCGTGTGAGCGAACCATAATGGCAGATAGGACACATAGCTACCAAATTAGTATGTTTTAAAGCCATAAAACTTTCTCTAAAGCAAAATTTCAAAAATAATTTAACGTTTCTAAGGAGTTCTCACTTAAATTTTCAAACTCGTTCAATGACAAATATTAGGGTTTTCAATCATCCATGAAACCAGTAAGTAAAATTTATATACTACTTAGTTGTTTAAATTTTTTTTGTAAGTGATCCTTCTATCATTTTTTCATTAAGGTTTCTATTTTTGTTGCATTTATTTTAAGGTTTTATGTTCAATTCGAATGATTACCCTGTTTAGTCCTATTATTGCCTTGCATAAACCCATACCCTAGTTGTAAGCTTGCAATTTTTTGAGTAGTAAACCCTAGTTTGCACAAACTCTATTACTATGGCACCCAAAGTCAAATCATCTATGTAAAAATTCCAATCTTTTGATTTAAAGCCTTCCCTAATACCTCTATCAAAAGACTCAACCAAAAAATTAGTATCTTCAACCTTTGAGAAACCGAAGGGACAACGTATATACTTTTACCCTGGAACTAAATGTGGCATCATTGATTATTATTGTATAATTAAAGATGTTGCCCTACTATACTTTGAATGGAGTCTTTTCCAGGGATGGTTTAGAAATAGGAATTTTGGTCTCCCTTTCTACAACCCTTTGAGGTTGGACATGGGTAAATTGGTTGTACCCAACATGTTCATAGATATTGATCTTCTCAAAGAAATTGTTGTGAACTATGACCGTCTGAGGGTTGTTAGATCTCATAACGGATAGGATCTAGTATGGGTTAATAAAGAAGAAGTTACATATGTGTTCAAGTTGAAAACTTGGAGTAGTGACATGGTTAAGATTGATAAGCAGATGTTGAGGGAGGAATACAAAAGGGTAAAACACAAATTTTGGGTGTTGGTGTTGAACAATTTTCTAATATCAGTAGGGAATGGAAAAAATAAAAGAAGGATTACTTTGGGACCCTTTGATGTTGAGACCCTCCCTATTAAGCAATTACAACTATAGACATGCAAAATTAACATTATGCATCCGCTCATTAAATTAATCAAGCTCAGCAAATCCATTCACTAGGTAAATCAAGTCTTTATCATTTAAATAAATCAAAGGCTCACATCATCCTTTAATCAAATAAATAAATAATTCATTTAATTAAATCCAAATGGATTTTCCATCCTTTTCTGATTTAAATAAATCAAATATTTAAATGATAAAAGTCAAAATCATCCTAATAATCATTAAGCTAGAACCTAATCTTAATTAGCCTAGCCGAATCACCCATCACATCCTCTAGATAATGCCACTTGCACAAATAAATCAATTTATAAATTTATTAAATCCCTTATTTTCTTTCAACATGGCATTTATGGGGAATATTCCCTCAAGTTTGAATTCAATATCAAGTGGGCATGTACATCCAACAAAGCAATTAACAAACTATTACATGTCCCCCACTCAACATTTACTCTCAAATTTGAATTTGAAATCTCCCTCTCTTGGGCACATTTCCCAAATCTTGCACATGCATCAACCACTCATAACTTGACAACTGGCCTCTTTTAATTAGCTTGTGTTTAGTCCCACATTGGTCCCTTTTCAACACTCTTAGCATTTGAAAATCTACAAATAGAGATCACCATCGTTGATCAAATCCTAGATAACTCCACAATCTCCACAAATCATCTGCAATCTCATACAGGGTTACTCTCTTCAATTGAGAGCTAATCTTTCCCATCTTATCATCATCATCTAGCTTATCTATCAGGGATTGGGAAAGGGATATTTTCAACAATAGCACCAATCCACTATGAAATAAAGTTTTGATTATGTTGTTATATGCTTGCATTTCATTATCTTTGTTTTATTTAGTTTGCATATTTTATCATAGTCAAGTATTTCATAGGGATGTTGAATTCAAATGTGATTCAAATGACTAGCATAAGGATTTTATGTTAAGGTTTAACCATTTGCAGATTTGGCATCCACATAATGGCACTAGACTTGGGTAAATCATCAAAGATAAAATCACCTTGTTTAGTTAGGTGTGTGGGAATGCATCCTTTCTCATACATTTAATTGAATTAGCAATCCTTTGAGCAAGTGCATCCTAAGATCACACTTAACATCTTAGCATTTACAAGTTCATTATCCAATCAAACCAATCAAAACCAAACCCTAAGTCTAGCATTGACCTAAAGTCCCCAAACATTCAAACACTCATATCATTCACCCCTTTCATCCTTCATCTTTTCATTGGTCGTAAGAACCTTATAGATCACTTTTTCAACAAGGTTGGTCACGCCCACAAAATGATATGAAAATCATAGTAAAACTTTTCCTGGGAATTGGACATTCCAGCAGGTGACTAATATCTCTTTATGGATGTTCATTTACTTGTCAAACCAGGGAATGTATACTTTGAATGGCGCAACACAATATATGCACTAAGAACTAGTTTCAGTCACAACTTAAAAGAAATAAATACTTGGAAGGAATTCTATCTACGCTATAGGAAGGTAATGCAAAGTTCTTTTAACTCAACCATGATTTGACTAAAATGAAAACTATAACAGCTACGACTGAAACACAAACTATGAACTGGCCTTATGCTACAGGAATAGGCACAGGGATGGATTCTCGATGCTGCAGGAGCAATACAAGACTGAGTTTGTATGGAAGCTTCAAAGATGAAAGCTAACTGATAACCAACAGAAAAGAACAGCTAACTAACTAGCTATAGATACTTACTAAGTGGGCCCCCTTAGCAAGCATCTACTTATTACACAAGTGTTGAACTCAGAACTTCAACAATTTTTATTCATGAAAACAAAATGGTATACATTACCTTGTTGATATGGAAACTAACAACAAACTCTGTCTCTTGTCATAAAGATTCTGCCTTTTTTATTATCATACTGACTCTTACATGATCTCTGCTATCTTTCTATCACTATGCGTCTATCTTACTTCTAACTATCATCTCCCTCTTCCTCGCGTAGGAGGAGCACTTTATTTTAAAAATAGGAGAACAACTAACTAACTAACCCTATCAAAGAAAGACGTGGAAGTAAAGTGTATCCCATAATCAAGGAACAGACTTTATAAATGAATTTATCTATTCAACCCGATCCAGAGAGAATCTAGTGCTCCACTCTTTCTAGATTGACTATCATTAAAAATCCTTCCCAACGGTTTCGGTCAAAGAGTCTTTGCTAGAGCTTCCTCGAAGTTGTGCGGAAAATAGACTTTACTGCAAGGCTGAGATCAGCTGCGCTTGACTCGAACATACTTTCTTCAACAACCTGCGAAACACAAGGTAACAGATGTGAAAGAAAAGGTGCATGGCACATACACAATATTCATTCATTAATCACATATTGAAATCTATTTCATCATTCAAAAACTATATGTGATATACCAGTCATTTAGGGAGTCAACGGGGTAATAAATGTAGTGAAGACAACACAATAGGCTATAGGAATATGAAAATATTTTGCTACAGGATATCCCCATAAAAGGTTTCAAAAGAGTTTAAACAACCACGAATAACAAAAGTAAAATCATTAAAAGTTTATCATAATATCCAAACTATGAGCACATTTTGGGCTCATCATTCTGCCCCCTACTTAGCCCAATGTTGGTCCTCCAGCTTTAACTTTCCTGGTAGTTTCTCTTAAATCAGTGGTTGCGGCATGACTCTAAAATGGAGTTCCAAACCTGTAATAAAATCCTCTGAAAGTCTGCCACCTCTCATACCTAAGAGCTTCTAAATTATCATTAAGATTTGTAGCCTGGTAAGGATAAAGGGGCCACATTAGCACAGGAGGTTTGAATGTTAATGGCAACCACAATTCAAATCTCTTTTAAAGTCCCAGCTATATATATTTGCTTGATTGTTTAAGAGCTGCTGTAAAATTTAGGGGACTATGAGGTTCGGACCTTCTTAGCCCAACAGTTAATCTTTCCCACCTTTTCTCACTTCTGGTGTATGCCAGTCTCCAAAATGAATATGACTATTCCTAAAATTCATCATATACCTGTTTCCTGAGATCAAATATTTTCACTCTGGTTGTACTATTATGAATGCCATATGTCAGAGTAAAACAGGTTTTCAACATTGCATAGGGGTCTAAACTTTGAGAGCGTAATGGAACAGGCTCATTCCTTTCATCTTCCTCATATGTTTCCCACTGCCTACCATAATTTGCTTCATTTGTTGCCCATGACATAAATGATCTCAAATGGATATCACCAATATACAAAAGAGGGTTCCATTCTATTTCAAATGGAATTAAAAATCCATGTAAATAAAATTCACACAGAGAATTTCTCAACCAATTAGGGCCTGCCTGGTATGCGTCATAAAATTCTTTAGTAGTGTGAAGTATAGGATCATGATTTCTAGAAATTCTCATTAGTTGGAACCATAAGAATTGTTCTTTAAGGCACAGAGCATAAACTTTGGGTGGTGGTTTGCATTCCATAATCTGACCAGTTACTTTTAACATTTCATCCATTTTTGCTTTTAACTCAAAAATTTCCTGTTTCTGACTTTCAATTTCCTTTTTCAGTTTCTTCCTTTCTACTTCCCATAGACTTTGTTGCATGTCAATCTAGGCTATGTGCCAGAAAGTCAAGGTTTGCAATGTAACTAGTTCCCAATTAGCTTTGACATATTCCAGAAACTCAATAAAAAACATCTTCTTATAAACAAAAATGGCTTTACAAGTTGCAGGGGGAAATGTACCTTCACTAGCCACATTCAATTGTTTAGTTTGTTCCTGCTCTTGCTGCAAGATGAATTCTTGGTTCTGTAGTGGAGAAGACTGTACTTCCTCTGAAAACTGTATAGCAGCGGTAGCCAAGTCATCAAGACTTGGTAACCCTTTTTCATTATGCCCCATTTCCTTTGTCTCAACTTGTTCCTCTTCAGGAACGAATGAACTCTGTCCAACATTCTTGGACACATTCTGAGAATCATCAAATTCAGATTCTACAGACTCTTCTGTAATTACAATAACCTCTGGTTAAGGTGAAGCAGGGGAGGTCTTACATTGTTTCCTTGTGGAAACTCTTCTTGGCATTGGTGCAGCTGCAGGAGGTGTTCTGGTAGCCTTCCTCTTTCTGGTCTGCCTAGAGGGTTCTGCCCTACCAGAGGATGATGGTGAACTGGTGATAGCAACAGGTGTTGCTATAAGAGAGACGGCTGTAGCGAAAGGTCCTGCAGGAGAAGAGCATTGCCTTTTCTGAGAACGAGGGTCAGACTTTGCAGTTTGTTCCACCCTAGATGACTCTCCTACCTTTGTTTCTCCCTTCTATCTCCTAGTGGAAAACCTAGTTTGTACCTGAGCAGAGGATTCTAGTGGGGGAGCTGCAGGACTAGGTGCTACAGGAGCAGATGACCCCTACCCTATTCTTCTACTAGTAGACACAATTTCTTCTTTCTTTTCTGAGGTCGTGGGGTAAGTACCCTTGGGGGTTATGGAATTTGTAAGCTCTTTTGGGCAATGAATTATTTCCAGGAAAGAGATGAGACATCTCTCAAAGAGCGTTCAATCAATAATTTGATAAGGCCATGGTGAGCAATAGAATTATCTTTCCCTTGTTGGGTTCCGTGGGCACTTTGTTCCAAAAATTTTAACAGGAAATTTGAAACATTTACAACTAACCCGTGCCTCATATGACTTAATAATTTGAAATGATAAGAATGCAGGTAGGAGAAACAACCTTCACAAGCTAAATATCTGATTATGTAAGCAATGTATTCTGAATAAAGAGGAGGCAATGATACCCACTTGCATCCGTGCTTGGAGACTTCCAAAGGTCCATTAGTGGGTATTGAAAATTTAGCCCTTGCAGAGGCAGCATCTAGAGAAAAAATTTCTCCAATGGCTAGAAGCCCGGTTACTTCAGCAATTCTATCTTCAGTTGCAACAACCGTTAGACCCCATACAGTAGCCTCCCCTTCAGAAAGGGTTCTCAAAAATTTCCTAGCAGCCTCCTCATCAAAATCATTTAAACTCAAGAAGTAGTTTAACCATCCACAGAGGCTGAATGCCTAGACTGTTTGAGGATTTTTGCAATAATAATTCATGAGCTACAGGCTCATGTCGTACCAGCTGACCACCCATGTTCATAGTTTTCCCCTAGTTGAACTCAACTCCTTGCTGAAAATTCAAAATTCTTCCTTTATGTTTCCCTTTCTGTTCTTGTTTTTTTTTTCTATCGTGTCGTCACATTTCTCTCTTTTACAAAAATGAACTTTTTGAACAAGCAGTTTTAATTGTAATTTACAAGAAAAATATGCAATGAAAAGGACATGTGATCAAATTTGGAAAGTACCAAAAAAATAATAAAGAAAGGTTATCTGCGTAGTTATGGCAGCGACGAAAAGACAGGCTTTAAAAGGTGGATTACCCCACCCCCTACTTAGAGTATGACATGTGTCCTCACATGTACTAAAGAATAGGCAGAAATTGGGTAATAATGACTGGTACAGGTATAGCAATAAATGAATAGAATAAAATAAATCAAATATGCGATAACAAAAGATATGGTGTACCTTTGATAATTGTGTGTACGTGTGAAGAAAGATGATGGCGTCTTCATGAGTTGACAGTTGGAAATGATATCATAATTAAGGGTGATGCAGATAGATGAGGTGGATGGGTGACGTGGGTGGATGAGATGAATGGATGGAATGGACAGATGGGATGGATGGATGGAAGATAAAGAAGTGAGATGTGGCGACAAGTGAAAATGGAGAAAAAGGGGTTTCCTTTAAAAAAGAAAACCTTTATTATGAGCATGCTTTTAAAAATTACAGTGAAGCTACAAGAGAAAGGCTAAAGCCTTCGACTGTAAGAAGAGTAGCGGGAGGATCTTGAATGAACTACTGCATGAATTCTTCTTTTGAGACTGGTTTATGGTACAACCGGAGTCGGTGGCCATTAACTAGCAATTTGAAATGGACTAGATCAATTGTTGCCAGCTATACAGCTCTGTTGTCGAATACATTCTCAACTTCATAGGGACCAAGCCAGTGTGTTGTGAGCTTAACTTGGTTTTCTTGATACCTGGAATCATATAATAGAGCTTAATCACCAATAGAAAATTTCTTGGTTTTGATGTGTTGATCATGCCATTTATTCCTTTGCTGTTGGACCACTTTTGTATGCTGCAGGGCAACTTTTCTCATTTCGTCCAAAGCATTTAGCTACAGGAGATGTTCCTTTTGTGCTTTAGATATTTCCATATTGAGTTCAAGAGCTATCCTCAAAGTTTTGTGCTCAAATTCTATGGGCAACATAGTTGTTTTCCCATAAAGCAGCTCAAAAGGTGTAAACCCAGTTGTTGTCTTCCATGTAGTTCTATAGGCCCAGACTGCTTTAGGAAGTCTACTGCTCCAATATTTTCTATGGAGTTGCACTGTCTTTGTTAGGATCACCTCAATTTCCCTATTTGTAACCTCAGTCTTTCCATTGGCTTGAGGGTGATAGGGGCTGGACTTCCTATGTTTGATTTTATAGTCATTCATTAGTGCAGTGATCAAATTGGATGTGAACTAAACTCCCTAATCAATTACAAGCTCTCTGGGAACTCCAAATCTAGTGAAAATTTGTTCATACAAAAATTTAGCAACCTTGTTATCTCAAGCATGAGTCATAGCTTTTACCTCAACCCATTTTGTTACATAATCTGTGCAAATTAGAATGTATGACTTGCCCTTCGATGGTGGATCAATTGGTCCCACAAAATCCATTCTCCATTTATCAAAAGGGGTGACTATTATCTATGGATATAGTGGCATTTCATCTGACTTGGTTGGTCTTCCCATACATTGGCATCTATCACATTTCCTTGTATAGGCCACATCATCCTTGTGTAACGTTGGCCAATAGTACCCTATTGTAAGAACCTTCATTGATGTTCTCTTTGAATCAAAATGTCCCCCACATGGTTCATCATAGCAAGCATGCAAGATACTATAAGTATCATCCTCTCTTACACATCTTCGCATCACTTGATCAGGTCCAGTATAAAACAAACAATTTGCAATCCATAAAAAGTTAAAACTTTTCTCTATTAACATTTTCTTTTCTTTTGGAGAAAAGTGAGCTGGTATTCTGCTTGCTGCTAGATAATTGGCAATGTCTGCATACTATGGAGTATGTGCAGCAATGAAAAACAAGTGTTCATCTGGGAACCAATCATTAATGACCTCATGTTCAGTAGGTGCAACTATTTGAAGTCTTGATAAATAGTCAGCCACAACATTAGCTCTTCCTGGTTTATCAATGATTGTAATGTCAAATTCTTGTAACAATAGGAGCCATCTTGCCAATCTACCAGAGATGGTAGGTTTGTTCATCAGATACCTAATTGTTGCATGGTTAGTGTGGACGAATATCTAATAACCTGTGACATAATGCCTAAACTTATTCAAAGCATACACTACTGCGACAATTCCTTTTCTGTAACAGTATAGTTTAGCTCAGGACCTTGAAGGTTCTTGCTGATAAAGTAGATAGCATGCTCAATTGAATTTTCTTTTTGACTTAAGACTACCCCTATACCAAAATCAGAGGCATCATCATGTATGTGAAAAGGAAAATTCCATTTTGGACCTTGAAGAATAGGGGCTTTAGTGAGCAAGTCCTTTAGTTGTAGGAAAGATTTTTCATAGGCCTCTGTCGACTCGAATTGAGAATCCTTAGTTAATAAGGCATAAAGCGGACTAGCAATTTTACTGAAATCTTTTATAAACCTTCTATAATACCCTGCATGGCCAAGGAAACTTCTAACATCTTTTTGTTTTGCACAAGTTTGTATATTCAGAATAACTTCAATTTTAACAGGGTCAACCTAAATTCCATTCTTGGAAATATGATGGCCTAGAACAATACCTTCTTCCATCATTAGAAAACACTTTTCACTATTTAGAGACAAATTTTGCTCTCTGCACCTTTTCAATACTTTTTCTAAATTCACCAGTGCTTCTTCAAATGTGACTCCATAGGTAGTGAAATCATCCATATAAATCTCTATACAGTCATGAGATATATCAACAAAGATACTAATTACTGCTCTCTGAAATGTTGTTGGTGCATTGCATAGACCAAAAGGAAAGACCAAGTATGAAAATGTTCCCCATGGACAGATAAAAGTGGTCTTATCTTGATCTTCAGGGGCAATTTTTATCTGATTGTACCCACTGTAACCATCCAAAAAGGAAAAATATCTTTTGTTAGATAGTGAGTCTAGTACTTGGTCTACAAACGGTAGTGGAAAGTGATCTTTTTTAGTGGCAGTGTTGAACTCTCTGTAATCTACACACACTCTCTATTTTACACCTTTCTTGGGGACAATAAGTAATGGGGAAACCCATTGACTATTAGAGATTGGGTAAATAAAACCAACATCAAGCAACTTTTGAAGCTCATTTTTAACTATTTCTCTAAGTGTTGGATTTAATCTTCTTTGAGGTTGCCTAACTGGTAAAAAATATTCTTTGATATAGATCCTGTGAGTAAAAATTTGATGATCTATTCCTTGCATGTCCCGATATTCCCATGCAAAAGTTTTATGCTGATCTTGTAGCATTTTTAATAAGACAACATGTTGGGATTGTGACAGCTTGCTATTGATATTCAAATAGTGACCTGGAGACAATTCTATCTACTTAGTGAGATCACTCATAGAATCTACAGGTGATGTTTGTACCTCTTGTGGAAGCAAGTTATGAAAAATTATAGGAATTTTAGGCAACGAACTCTCAGAATTTAGTTGCTATAGGAAACATTGTTGATGGCTACTATTTGGATCAGATGAACTACCCATATTAGAGTTAAATTCTAGAATTTGAAAAAGCAAGGCATCCTCATTCTGAAGTTGTGAGAATGGATCATTTTGAAGCATCATTAATTGAACCAAAAAATTGGCTTCTTCAGTTTCTTCCTCCACATCTGGCCAAACAGGTTAGGAAAAATTTGGTTGAGGTCTAGCAGGCAGATGCAAAGCCAATTTTTTTGTGGACTGTCCATCAGAAATGGTTATATCTCTAGAACGACATCCTATAAAAGCATCAATAGTGGCTAACCATGGTCTACCAAGGATAACTAGATACCCTCCTAAAGTTGCTTTAACTGATAATATTGTAAAATCAGCTGGATACTCCCAAGATTCAAGAGTGACAATTACATCTTCCACCATTCCATCAGGTTTAACTGTGGAGCTATCTGCAAGCTGCAGAACTGTAGGTGTAGACCTAATGTTTAGAATGTTCAAGGAGTCCATAGTATGCTATGTCATGATATTAATGGCAGCACCTAAGTCAATCAAAACATTATTTACAATTTGGCTATTTATATGTATTTGCACTAGAGGACTTCTAGGGTCAATATACTTTGGAATGACTACATTTCCCAACATTATATCAGCTAATTTCCCTAAGACATGAATTGTTTGGGGATCCTTTTTCTTCCATCCAAGATTCTTCAAACATGCCTCTTTAATAGCTTTTCCAAAAATGTGAACATCTTTAATAGCCTGGAATAAAGGGATTTGAATTTGTACATTTTTTAGCTGATCCAAAATGTCAAAAGTGGGTTCTTCCATAGATTTAAATGCAGTTTTTTGCAACCTCTGAGGAAAAGGTGGTTTTTCTTGACTTTTCAAAATAGGATCCTTAGAAACCATATCAGTTATAGGCATATGCTCAATAGGAACAATAGGTGCAATAGATTCTTCAAGGGGAGAATTTGGTATTTTAGTAATTAGAGGTAGTTGTGGAGCAGGTAGAGTGGTTCGAGACCTCAAATGGATATCATTAACGTTTAAGGCATAAGCTTGATATTGGTTGGCTTCAACAAGATACATAGGCTATTGTGGCTACTTCTATTGCTTATTATTGAGATTTGGCAGCGGCTGGGCAGGCATAGGCGTTTGTTTTGGAGGGCCAGGATTTGTGGCAATTGCTACAGGAGGTGGCATGAGGGCCTGTGGTTGTGACTGTGGAAGCTGCAGGAACCCAGGGGACTAGTTTTACCATTGATAAGGACCTCTCCATTAAGGATTCTGCTGCCAATTACCTGGGGGTGGAGTACATTGTCCTTGTGGCTGCTGCCAACCTTCTTGAGGAGATTGCCATTGTGGGTTTTGATAATTAGGCCAACTTTGTAGAGATGTATTCCAGTGTGGTGGTAGTCCATATGTAGGTTTCCATTGGTTATTATAACCAGCATAAGGATTACCAAAAGTCAAAGGATCTTGAGGCATACTTGTCTTTGAGCCCATGGTCTCCTTTGTGCAACAAAGAACACTTGATCATCATCACCTTCTACTGGCTTAAAGTCAGTAGATAATTGCTTAGCTTCCAGATTAGCCACCATCTTGCATCTATAGTCACGTTTCCTCTATCTACAGTGTGGACAGAACTCAGCCAAAACTGGCTCGACTTCCTCATGTTTCTTTCAAGCTTGTATAGTGTCCAGTTGTGTAGCCATATTATTAATGATATCCTACTTGAAGTTAGACAACAAATTTGTTATCTCCATCTGGGAAACTCCACTGGAAGAAGACTTCCCCACTGTAGCATGATGACCTTGACCTTTCTTAACTATTGCACGAGAGTAGTTAAGGCATATTTTCTTTATATCATCCCAAGGCAGTTGGGTTATATCACCTCCTCCCATCAGGTCTAGGGCATCTATACAGGCATCACTGATTCCCCTTAGAAAGAGTAATTTCTAAGAGTCTTAATTGAGAGTATGGTTTGAGTTCCTTTTCAAGGAAAATAAGAATATTGAGATATAATCTTCTAGACTTTCATCCTCCTTCTACTGAATTTTGAATATGTCATCACCTTTACTAGCACTCTTACAGTATTCCTTATATTTCTTAAGGAATTTGTTTGCATGGCTGCCCAACTATCAAGAACACATCTTTCCAAACTCATGAACCATCTAAGAACTCCCTCCTTCAAGGTGGAAGGAAACAACTTCAGTTTGTGAGCATCTGAATTGTAGTCATAACTACGATAGAGGACATCAAACTCAAACAAAAAAGTTTCTAGGTCCTCCGTAACTAGGCCATAGAACTTGGGAAGCAATGAAGAAGGAATATTTTTAAGATTGTCAGTATCTCGCTAGGGAACAATGGGAAACTCAAAAACAAGAGGTGGATTAGGGGGATTATTTGCCATATTTGCTTGCTGGAATATCTGAGCAAATGGATTTTCCTCAGGTTCTTCGTCAGCTGGGTTAAATGGGAGTTTAACAAATAGGTTTTGAGGGAGGAACCTTCCTAGTGCATCTCTTCTTCTTCTATGCATGCAATAGAATGAATAATGGTTTGAAATATTTTGAAAATTTGACTAATAAACTAAACTAATGCTAAAAATGACTTCTGACAAATTCTTAGCTTAATTCCATCCCCGACAATGACACCAAAAATGGTCGTGCTCACAAAAGGATATGAAAATCACAGTAAAACCTTTCCTAGGAATTGGACATTCCAGTAGGTGACTAATATCTCTTTATGGATGTTCATTTACTTGTCAAACCAAGGAATGTATACTTTGAATGGCACAACACAATATATGCACTAAGAATTAGTTTCAGTCACAACTTAATAGAAATAAATACTTGGAAGGAATTCTATCTATGCTATAGGAAGGTAATGCAAAGTTCTTTTAACTCAACCATGATTTGACTAAAATGAAAACCATAACAACTACGACTAAAACAAAAACTATGAACTAGCCTTATGCTACAGGAACAGGCACATGGATGGATTCTCGATGCTGCAGGAGCAGTACAAGACTGAGTTTTTATGGAAGCTTCAAAGATGAAAGCTAATTGATAATCAATAGAAAAGAATAGCCAACTAACTAGCTACAGATACTTACTAAGTGGGCCCCCTTAGCAAGCATCTACTAATTACACAAGTGCTGAAATTAGAACTTCATCAATCTTTATTCATGAAAATAAAATGGTATACATTGCTTTGTTGATATGGAAACTAACAAAATACTCTGTCTCTTGTCATATAGATTCTGCCTTTTTTATTATCATACTGACTCTTACATGATATGTGCTATCTTTCTATCACTATGCTTCTATCTTGCTTCTAACTATCATCTCCCTCTTCCTCGCGTAGGAGGAGTACTTTATTTTAAAAATAGGAGAACAACTAACTAACCCTATCAAAGAAAGATGTGGAAGTAAAGTGTATCCCAGAATCAAGAAATAGACTTCATAAATGAATTCATCCGTTCAACCTGATCTAGAGAGAATCTAGCGCTCCACTCTTTCTAGATTGACTGTCATTAAAAATCCTTCCCAACAGTTTTGGTCAAAGAGTCTTTTCCAGAGCTTCCTCGAAGTCATGTAGGAAATAGACTTTACTACAAGGCCGAGATTGGTTGTGCTTGACTCGAACATACTTTCTTCAACAACCTACGAAACACAAGGTAACAGATGTGAAAGAAAAGGTGCATGGCACATACACAATATCTGTTGATTAATCACATATTTAAATCTATTTCATCATTCAAAAACTATATGTGATATACCAGTCATTTAGGGAGTCAACGGGGTGATAAATGTAGTCAAGACAACACAATAGGCTACAGGATATCCCCATAAAAGGTTTCAAAAGAGTTTAAACAACCATAAATAACAAAAGTAAAGGCATTAAAAATTTATCATAATATCCAAACTATGAGCACATTTTGGGCTCATCAAAGGTCAAAACACAAGAGGAACATGGAATAAAAACTTGATCCATACATCATGAGTAATCCAAGTCAACTAAATTTTCAAAGCCTTACAATGCCGATTGATTATCCAAACTCACACATACAATCCATACATAGGATCATTACCTTCTACAAATGTCAATGGCACAAGAAGTGTGAGTATGCCCAAATCAAATATTGGAACACATTTCTCGATGGTAGATCTAAATCCAAATCTACAAGTCTTCCAATTGAACAGTCAATGCATGAACCTTCAAACGAACAACGTCATCCCACCAAATCCCTACAAGCCAAATGAGAATGTACCAAGTATAAGTTTTTGAAACATGATTCCAACAAACTTTGGGAGGGATACATTTGCAAATCATACAAATATTCCAAACATGAGCAATTGTCAATTTCAACCTATCATGCCAAATCTGAACATCGTCCCAAGTTAGAACAATGTTCAAAATCTATTTGTCCATGATCCCATTCAAAAACCACAAGTATGCATCCCAAATCTGCTTGAGAAAAAACCAAATCAATTATAACAAGGGAATCAAGATCAAAATCAAGATCAAATTTGGCGAGATCAAATTGCTACACTTAACAAAATAGTTGAGTCATTTCACCAAGAGACATCTCCACGACCATTACCCATATCGACATAATTCTTTGGTTTAGGCCTTCCCCCTTTACTTAGCACCAACACTCCATCGAAGTCAATCCACCTAACACCAATCATGCCATCACATCAAATCCTTTGAATATAGCATCGACATCACACCAACAGATGGTATCTAATCAAATGACAACATCAATCAAGACAAATCAAAATATGGTCTGCCAAGGACCTATCACCTCGGTCATTCCGACCATTCCTACCACCCCTATCACACCCATCATACGTCAAACCCTCATGATCAATCCAAACTTATCTCAACCACCCATCACTACATCCAACACAATTCCAAATACACCACAACTTCCACCAAAACCAAGTGTAATAAGTCAATATTGTAACATCACACTAAAAGCACATCAAGCCTACCAACAAGTGCTTCAACAATATCAAGCTACCCAAGCCGTTCAAGCTACCCAAGCTGCCCAAGCCTCTCAAGCTACCTAAAAAACACAAGAAAAAACATGGAAAATGATAATTATTGGGGATACTGATGAACATTCAACCACTGGTGATAGCATTGACAATCTCCCCACCACAATTTTTGAAAGAAATGATCAAAATCTATCCATCAAAGAGCACATTGAAGATGTTGTTATCTCATCCAAAGATCAAATCAACATAGGCCAAGAGTCACTTTTCGATCATGATGAAAATCCACCAACCGATAATGGTCCAATTCAAGAAATTTCAACATCATTTGACCCTTTGGTTGAAGACATTGGAAATTCCTCCACCACAATTATTGAAAACAATGATCAAGATCTCTCCATCGATGAGTACCTTGAAGATGTTTCCACTCCATCCGATGATCAACTCACCATACATCAAGAGCCACTTTTTAGTGATCTATTTCAAGGAGTGTTAGGATTATTTGATCCTATTGACATAATGCATGATCCATTGACCAATGATCATGATTAAAATGTCTATACATCACCTAATGAGTTAGAGGACATATCTCAAGAATTTATTCCAGAGCATGATCAACATCTTTCACCAAGGTCTAGCAGTGGTCCTTTCCAAGACATGTTGACCCCCTTTGACCTCATGGTTACAGATACTAAAGGAAACTTGAACTTGACACTTGAGGATATTGAACCACTTACCATGTCTAATGATGACTTCTGAGAAACCTTTGTAAGCAATCCATTCTTTGAAACTGACCCATGTCAAGAACTTGATCCAAAGCACATTGAAAGCAACTCCAAAATCATTCAAGATCAAGAATTTGTATCTTCAAGATACTACAATAATCTAATGGACACTCTCTTATCCATGTAGCACATACTCCTAAATCTACTCATGAGATGCTTTCTATGGATGGCCATGTAGATGATCTTCATCTAGAACAAGATTATGTTACACAAAAAGAATAGATTATTAACTACTATAGTCAAACTGAATTATCAACATTAAGATCAGATATATCCTAAATTTGGATTGAGGATATTAGGTATGAGGATATCCAACATTATCCAGTCAAGGAAGCAGGTTAGACATAACAAGATATTTTGGAGTCAACAGAGCATCCAATTGAAATAACACCATTTGCAGTGGTCATTTATTAGAGAGTGCATTCCAAACAAGATATCTTAGAATAGTTGGAATCAAAGCATGAAGGTGCTACTATCACTATACTAGGGGAAACTTTATCTAGTGCAAATGTTGACATAGGGAGCGCAAAGAGTCCTTATGGTGAAACCAATGCCATTACTACAACTAGCGACACCATGAATCTTCATCCACCCATCACCCCATCCATGGATTGGGACCAATGCCAAAAGAAAGAATTGAATCAAAGTACGAAGAATATTATCAAAGAAAAAGTAGTTGGAAAGCATAATGGACAAATCAAATACAAATGGATACCAAAGAACACAAAGAAAGATCATTCCTATCAAACTCCATCAGTCAAAGAAACTATGGAGAAAAATAAAAAAGGGAAAAGTATCCATCAAATATGTCCAAAAAAGCAAAAGCAGGCTTTTCAAGCAATGTATAAAGTGTATCAGGTAGTTGGTCCTAATTTCATGCACACTTTCGTATCCACCCATCATTGCTCATCTTCCCAAGTTTGGAGAGTCAAAGATTCCAAGCTGTCAACCAATCCATCTCTTATCCATAAACACACTACATCCACGCCCCCACGCATGATATCCAATCCTCACACTGACAATGTATTGGAAATGACCCTTTATCATAAGGATTCAAAAGGAACTCTATCGCGATGTGCGCACAAAGACAAAGTTAACTCTGGTATCGATGAAGCAAATCAAGAATCCCAAAAGTTGCATTCAAGTGCATGTATCTTAGCAAAGAAAATTCTTCAAGGAGGATATCGATGGAACATTATGATAGGGGCATATACATCAGCAACACCTTGTGATTCAACATGACCTTAAAATCTTTCAAAAAAAAATTAAAAAAAAAATCCAAAAAAAAAATCAAAAAAAGATTTGAAAACAGTAAAGAGAAAAAATTGTGCTCCAATGAAAACCACTATGGTGGTAGTTTGGGCAAGACCATGATGAAAATATGGCAAACAGGCATCGTGTGTGGGATCGAGCATCTATGTGTGCCAGTTCAGATGAAAGCATCTCATGCCATCCATAATAAATCTAGCATTCCATCCATCTCAGCCAGAATAAATCTATTTATCCATGAACTAGTTATCTAATACATTTTCATCCATTTGCATACATGGTCCAAGTTATCCTAATCTTGATGAAAGTTTGGGGCACACTTTATGCCTACTTATGGTAAACATTTTGACATGGGTTGTTTTCATTGATCCAATCCTATGCAACATTATCTGAGCCATGAAGAATTATCCAAATGAGCATTCTTTATTCGAACACCTTATCTTATCGAAAGATAATCCTTGGCATCCTTTGTGTATCCATCCATCCATACACCTATCTGAGCATTCATCAATCACATTCCATACATTACTAGACACTGGGGGCAGATATTTACATCTTGCTTTAGGAATAAATCTTGATCTATATCCTCCAACTTATGTGGTGATCAGAACATTAGCAAATGTGAAACCAAATTGGTCAAAGCATTTGTGAGCCAGAATCCAAATCACTAGCCCATGGAATATTTTGATGAGATGGCATTTCATATCAATCTTCGTCATTCATCGAACATCAATCGGAACAATCAATATCAGTCACATCTAACGTATCCTTCAATGTCACATCAAATCATCCAAAACATCTTTTGTTCCAAACCAAGCTTCAACAATCCTTATCAATCAAATCCAATCAATCCATAATCTTGGGATATCCATCCTAATCATTGTGTTGCTTAACACTATCGTTGCATTGTTGTGCATCCTCAGCAATGTTATCGTCATCTATCCTAGTCAATCAAATCCTTGCATTGTTGTCTATCCTCAATAATGTTATCATCATCATCAATCCATCAATTCAATCAATCAACCTTAACTTGGTTTTTACCAAAATCCCAAAATAGAGAACTGATATCGTCACACATGTCCATATCCAAAACATCCAAATCATATCAAAATCCAAAAACAAGTCAAAAAAAAAGGCAAAAACATTGGAATTCAAACTAGGTCATCTCTGAGCTTAAACATAGGCAAGGCTAATCTTTGATTAGCCCCTGAGACACAAAAAAAAAAAAAAAAAAAGAAAATCAGAAAATCCTAAAACATCCAAAACATTGAAAAATCCAAAAACACTCAAAAATTTAGAAAAATGTCAAAAACATGGCATCTAAACTATGTCGTCTCTAAGCTTAAACATAGGCAAGGCTCATCTCTAATCAACCCCCAAGACATCAAAATCCAAAAAATCCAAAATCACATCAAAATCCAAAAACATTCAAAAGACACAAAATCCAAAAACATTCAAAAAACATCAAAATCCAAAATCATTCAAAAAATGTCAAAATCCAAAAACATTCAAAAAACATCAAAATCCAAAAACATTCAAAAAAACATCAAAATCTAAAACATCAAAAATCAAAATCAAAAATTCAAAAAACATCAAAATCCAAAAACATACGAAATAACATCAAAATCCAAAAACATTCATAAAATCTCAAAAAAGCCCAAAACATTCGAAAAATCAAAAATCAAAACATTTGTAAAATCTCAAAAACCTCAAAAACAGCCTCAAAACATTCCAAAAACTATCAAAAACATCCAAATATTTGAAAAAAATCCATCTATCTCATCTTGCTTTCACTCGAAATAATCAATCATCCATTATAAACAGATCATCACCTTCATCCTTTGGCAACACAAATAGAAACAATCATAGTAGTTAGAAAAAGCAAGCTTCAATTGTAAAATCAAAATTGAAACAACAAACCTTTAAAACAAAATCAAACTCTTGATCACTTTGAAACAGGTCAATCAACTTTATATCATTAGCCTATCAATCAACTTATCAAACCATCATCATCCTATACAATGCATGTCTTAGGATATATCGTTTCGACAATGGGCATCATTTTGGATATCACCTTGGATTCTTATCATATCAAAACACATCCCTTTGGCTGAAGGTATGAAGAACATTGGCTTGTTTGCATACTTGATCTTTTCTTTTGATTTATCTTATTGTGCTCATTCCAAGGACCTCCCAATGATATCTGAATAAGGATTTAGAGAGATAGGAATGGGGCAATGATCACTATCCTTTTTTTGTGCTCTGCTTGTTTGACATTCTTGTAAAATAACTTGGTGAATACTTACTTTCTTAGGTATGTCCTAGCAAGGTTTCTATATGTCAAGTGTGAACAAGAATACTCCTATCTCTCTGTCGAGTCAAAGTCCATCGCACTAGGTACAACACCATCCTGGTTCTTTATACCTTGATGCATTGTACCTATGTGTTTTATCAAACTTAAGGTAAGTATCCCTTTTAAAATCCCAATCCTTGATAAGTAAATCATCATCTATCATCATCATCATCTCTAATAAAGTCTCGTCAGATCATGGACTTGTTGGATCCTCTTGTCATCATCTCATTTCTGCACTAACATCATCATTGCCAATGCATCCATCTTGCATCCATCCTACATCCATCTTGCATCCACAAACCATCAGTATTTTGCATATCATCTCACATTCATATCATCATCATAATATAGATATGTTAGTCTAAGCATCTCATAAATCATACATTTTCACAATCGTAGCATATCGCATCATCATCGCAATCATCCATACCATCCATTTTGAACCTCTTTATCATGATATCGACCCTCAAATCGAATCTTTTCACTTAATCTCTCGAGGGGGCAATGTACCAGTGTACTTTCTACTCAGGCACTTGAAAAAATAAGAAATTTTTTTAATTTCAATCATGGTAAGATTATTCTTTGAACCAACACAACAAGTACATTGCTTCAAAGAGGGGAAAATGTAGACATAAAAAATTAACATTATGCATCCACTCATTAAATTAATCAAGCTCAACAAATCCATTCACTAGGTAAATTAGGTCTTTATCATTTAAATAAATCAAAGGCTCACATCATCCTTTAATCAAATAAATCAAACATTCATTTAATTAAATCCAAATGCATTTTCCATCCTTTTCTGATTTAAATAAATCAAATATTTAAATCATAAAAGTCAAAATAATTCTAATCATCATTAAGCTAACCTAATCCTAATTAGCCTAACCTAATCACCCATCACATCCTCCAGATAATGCCACTTGCACAAATAAATCAATTTATTGATTTATTAAATACCTTATTTTCTTTCAACATGGCATTTATGGGGAATATTCCCTCAAGTTTGAATTCAAAATCAAGTGGGCATGTACATCCAAGAAATCAATTAATAAACTCTTACATGTCCCCCACTCAACATTTACTCTCAAATTTGAATTGAAATCTCCCTCTCTTGGGAACATTTCCCAAATCTTGCACATGCATCAACCACTCATAACTTGAAAAGTGGCCTCTTTTCATTGGCCTATGTTTAGTCCCACATTGGTCCCTTTTCAACACTCTTAGCATTTGAAAATCTACAAATAGAGATCATCATCCTTGATCAAATCTTGGACAACTCCACAATCTCCACAAATCATCTACAATCTCATACAAGGTTACTCTCTTCAATTGAGAGCTAATCTTTCCCATCTTATCATCATCATCTAGCTTATCTATCAAGGATTGGGAAATACTATTTTCAACAATAGCACCAATCCACTATGAAATAAAGTTTTGGTTATGTTGTTATATTCTTGCCATTCATTATCTTTGTTTTATTTAGTTTGCATATTTTATTATAGTCAAGTATTTCATAGGGATGTTGAATTTAAATGTGTTTCAAATGACTAGCATAAGGATTTTATGTTAATTTTTAACCATTTGCAGATTTGGCATCCACAACAACCATATTTTGATAAGACATTTTATTCCCTCTACCAAATTCTAGGGTTTTATCCTAGATCTAGCATGCCAATGGCCCATATGTAGATAGCTACAAGTATCCAACACCTTAATATAAATGCCTTATATAATTTTTCCACCTATATAGCTAAGGAAATTCACAAAGGATTAGTGGCCTTGAAGGTTGGGAAACTTGGTGTCAGATTTTGGTGTTTTTCACTCTTTATGCATATGTTACCTTTCAAAGGTGTAGACTATTTTGGTAATGAGATGGAACTTAAAAGGGTTGTGGATAGTATTTAGATGTCAGTGTAGTCATGAATCCCTATATTGGATAGGAATGAAAAAAAAACCAACTACGTGGCTACTAAAAATATTTTTTCAACCAAATTGAGATAGGCTCTAATGGTGGATGTACCTATCATCCCCAAGGAGTTACATGGTTTTTTAAGGTATCCTAAGAGGAGGCCTGATATGAATATTTCCCATAATAGGGGGATGCAATTCCCTATAAGGATTGTATATTTCTAAGGGTATTTCTCACACAATTGACTCCCCACATACTTCCCTAGGAAGTTCCTCTGAGGATTTGGTTTTTGGAGGTAATGTGGTAGTTAGGGAATGTAGATGATTTCTTCCTAGATGATAAGTCAAAGGGAAATTTCTTCGCTACATACATTGTGTTTGCATATTTTGTAATGATAACACATGGATGGAGGAATATTATGTAACACTATCTTAGGAATTATAATATGAATATCCAGGCATACAAGAAATATGATCCTAATGGGTTCATAGTTTGGCTAATGAGGAGTAATAAGGGAGGTTGATATGTTCATACCAACACTATTCCTGAGGACCTCACTAGAAATATTTTAGACCTTGATGTTGAAGTTGAAAAAAAGAGGAAGTGGGGTGTTTTTGTAAAATTTGAAATAGAAATTAAGGTAAAAGATCTTGATTTTAAATCTTTGTCAGATATTACTAACCCAACTTTGAAGATTGAATCTATGATTCAAAATTTTGACAAAGTAGTGGAAAAATTAAAGGAAATGAATTTTTTGCAAGATAAGGGGAAGGCTCTTATGATAGAGGAAGAGTTAGTTGTTCAGCCTTCCAAAAGGTCCACATTTATTAACGGAGGAAAAGCACAACAAAGAAGTAGAAAAAAGTTGTAACTCCTACACAGTCTGAGGAGTCAAAAGTGTAGTCTGTACAGTAGTAGCTACCTCCATTTTCTGTATAGAATTATTCTTCCCATAAAATTATTGAATTGGAATATCCAATTAGAGAATCATCCCCTCCAATGAAGCCATCAATAAAGAAGCAAAATTTTGAAGCTTATAGTCTAGTTGACTATCCCGTAGAGGAGTTAGATGATGAAATTGCTATAACTGATGAGGAAATAATGTAGGGTATGTCATCTCCTCAAGGGGAAATAATATCAGACATTGAGCCTTAGGTTAATAAAATCTTATCTAAGTGGAATAAATAACTTTGAGGATGTCAAATTCCAAGCCTATGAAAGCTTTATGGAAGATGATAAATTTATCAAGAAACGAGATTTCAAGGAATATGTATGGAGAGAAATGAAGGATGAGTATACAAAATTGGTGCAAAAAAGGAGAAGTGAGAGCCCCAAGAATCCACGAGAGGTTGTTTAAGCCAAGGTACAAGATGAAATGAGGGCCAAGTATTTGAGCCTTTATGTAGAAGAGGGAATGGAATTGGTGAGAAAGAGTGGAGTGTCATTACCCCCAGAGTGGGACCTGGCATCAACAATTTCTTTTGACACTATGAGAAGAAGGGATGCCCCCATTTTTAATAGTGAAGAAGAAGTGACATTGGCTTTACAAGGGTAATCTTTTAGTTAGTAGTGGGACACTCTTTCTATTTTGGATTTAGCCCCAACCACTAAAAACCTTGAAGTTGCAGAAATAGTCCTAGGTGTAAGAGGAGGCTTAATCATAAAATATTTTTAGATGCATCTGGCTTGGAGGCAGCAACTATGAATTTTAATGTGGCATAATTCACCAAAGCCATAGTTGATTCATTGTGGAAAAGGGATTGTTTTAGAACCAAATATAATGAGGTGGTTGTTGAGTACAAATTGAGCCAACAAAAGATGGATCAAATAAAAACTGAAATAGCTATGTGGAAATAGCAACTCCAAGCATTGCATCTTGGTACCTCACATGTTGTAATATTTCCTCCTCCCCCAATTCTTTCACCTCCTCAAAATCAAGATGAGCCTACCCCTATTGAATCTAAAGATGTACAAATGGCACAATCAGCTCCTAAATCCTTAGATGCACCTCAATTTGAGAAAATTATCAAGGATGAAATGATGAAAAATCTCAAGTCTTATGAAGATAGGATGGATGATCTTGTTCATTTAAATAATATGAAGATTGTGACAACAGTGCTTGAACACTAGAATAAGGGTGTAGAGAAAGGATTTATCAGTATTCATGCTAATTATGCTTTGATATTTGATACCATTCAGAACCTTGATAGAGATAAAGAAATTTTTATTCCTTTAATGGATAATTGGATTCCAAGGGCTCAAATTTTGAGGGATATGGCTCTTGCATCCTCTCGTGATGCACATAAACCTCCAAAGATACTTCTAAGGTCATAATATTTGTAATAGATATAACTAGTTCTCAAGGGTTAATTGAGTCTTTAGAGGTGAAGATTAGAGATTTGGTTAAGAAGTTCAATTATTAGAATTTTGGTCTTCTTCTAGGAATTCTAAATGAGAAGGGTGAAGTTAAATCTCTACAAGAGTGGAAAGACTAGGAAGATCAAGTGATAACTTCCCAGGACAAAACAATATGTGATGAAATGGAATTGGTTAAGCTAAGGAATAGTATGGACATGCTCATGCATATAGGAGCTTTCCTTGAAGATTTTTATAAGGAAGAAAATCAGGTAGAAGTTAGGTATAGCTCATATAGAAAAAGGGAGGAAAATATCATGGGATTTGATTGGCCTATAGAGGAGGAGTTTGTATTATGGAAGTCCAACTATATTGGCATGTTGGACATATAAATTGTTGCAAGTGGGAGTGGGTGTCAAAGATTTTGATTGGTGGTCTACAATAACAAAGTTCAGTAGGGAGGTGCAATACATGGCCTAGAACAAGTATAGATTAGGACTTGGATACATCAACATTCAAATATTGTACTGTCTCAATTTTAAATGTGGTGAAAAGGATTGGAGATGTGGAATTACTTTGGTATATTCTCTCTTTCTCTTTATGCTTTTCTTCTACAAGTTTTTAAAGCATGTGAACTATAGTGTTTTCTTATGGAAAAGATAACTTTTCACTAACTAAAGGAGCCTTTTGGAAGGCGAGAGAATCTTCACTAGAAAATGGAAATGGTTTTTGTCTCATATGAAATTCTCCCTCATATTTGGAAATACAAATGTAACTACGTTTGGGGACATTTTGAAATAGAAATTCAAATCGATGTCAAATGTAAATGCTAATTGCACGGGTCTTTCGTTGAAAGAGATTTTCAACTCGTGTAAGAGAACTTTGTAATTCAAGCAAAAAGAAGTAGAGATAGTGTTGAGTCTTAGGTATGAATTCAAGTTTATAATAGGCATAATGGTTTTATAGTAGTGATGACATTTGAATGAGAAAATACATATTCGAAACATATTTTGTCATATGAATTATTAATAAAATGGTCAAGGATCCTTCTATTGGTCTTCAATCATTTTGGTTGAATGTATGGTTTTCTCTCTACTTTAATTCAAAGAATTAATTAAAATTCTTTGATGGAATCATAGGTTTGTAATGACTAAATTAACGTATTATTAATAATTTCATATTTTAATTGTTAACACTTAAACATATACTTAGTGATTTATCACTCAACTCAATGCTTAATAATATATTAACAATAGTAGCATATACAACAATGAACATAAGCAATAAACATCAATCAACTCAACTCAACTCAATGATAATTTAATAAAAGATAATGAACATCAACAATCGTTTAATGTGTATCTAGTAGTTGAAACCAAACTTTTTCTACAAATGATAAAATAAATAATACAAATATTTGAACATCAACACATTATTGAATTTGAGTTTTCTTATTGATTTTCACATGAAGGAATACATACAGGCATTGGTGATGAGCCTAAAATATGCTCATAATTTGATGTTATGATAAACTTTTAAATGACTTCATTTTTGCTATTTCATGGCTGTTTAAACTTTGATGAAACCTTTTATGGGAATATCCTGTAGCAAGACACTTTTATATTCCTGCATCCTATTGTGTTGACTTGATTGCATTTATTGCCCTGTTGACTTCCAAAAATGGCTGGTATATCGTATACAGTTTTTGAATGGTGAAGTAGATTTAAAATGTGTGATTAATGAATAGATATCGTGTATGTGCCATATGCCTTTTCTTGCGCGTCTGTTACCTTTTGTTTTGCAGGTTGTTGAAGAATGATCGAGTCAAGCGCAGCCGATCTCGGCCTTGTAGTAAAGCCCATTTCCTGCACGACTTTGAGGAAGCTCCGCCAAAGACTCTTTGACCGAAACCGATTTGGAATGATTTTTAATGAAAGTCAATCTGGAAAGAGTGGAGCGCTAGATTCTCTCTGAATCGGGTTGAACACATAAATTCATTTATGAAATTTGTTCCTTGATTTAGGGATATACTTTACTTCCACGTCTTTCTTTGATGAAGTTAGTTAGTTAGTTGTTCTTTTGATTTAAAAATAAGATACTCCTCCTGCACGAGGTAGTGGTAGAAGATGAATAGAATGAGTAATAGATGATTTTTTAGGTAAGATAGAAACAGAGTAGCAGAGATCATGTAAGAATCAGTATGATAATAAAAGATAGAATCTATTTGACCAGAAGCAGAGTTCGTTGTTAGTTTTCACATCAACAAAATAATGTATTTCATTTTGTTTTCATGAATAAAGATCGATGAAGTTCTGAGTTCAGCATCTGTGTAATTAGTAGATGCTTGCTAAGGGGGCCCACTTAGTAAGTATCTGTAGTTAATTAGTTAGATGTTCTTTTCTGCTGATATCCAAGTTAGCTTTCATCTTTTGAAGTTTTACGCAAACTCAGTCTTACACTACTCCCAGCATAGAGAGTCCATCCTATGACTGTTCCTCGCAGCATAAGGCCAGTTCATGGTTTGTGCTTCAGTCGTAGCTGTTACAGTTTTTGTTTTAATCAAGCATAGTTGAGTTAAAGAATTCTGCATTACCATTCTGTAGCTTAGATAGAATTTCTTTCCAGTATGTATTTTTGCTAAGATTTGACCAAACAAATTCCTAGTGCATATATTTTGCTGCGCCATTTAAAGTCTACGCCCCCTGGTTTGACAAGTAAATGAACATCCACATAAATATATTAGTCACCTATCAAAATGTCCAATTCCCAGGAAAGTTTTACTGTGATATTCATATCCTTTTGTGAGTGTGAGCCATTTTTGGCGCCGTTGCTGGGGATGGTGTCTAACTAGGAGTTTGACAAAGTCATTTTCAACATTAGTTTAGTCTGTTAGTCAAAAAATTTCAAAATCTCTTTCAAGCTGTTATCACTCCACCATATTGCATGCATAGAAGAAGAAGAGACTTCATGACTGGAAGGTTCCTCCTTGAAAATCATTGAACCACCATTTGACCCGCTGATAACCAACCCGAGGGAAAATCCATTTGTCGCTATTCTAGCACCCGCATACGGCAAATAATCCACCTAATAATCCACCTCCCTGATTTGAGTTTCCCATTTGTTCCCAACAAAGATCACAACCAATCTCCAACATCCCTCTTCCTTGCTTCCAAAGTTTTATGGCACCGGTCACGGAAGACCGAAACCTTCTGTTTGAATTTGATGCCTCTATCACGGTTATAACTACAACACTTAAGCTCCTCGTGACTATTTCCTTCCACTTTGAGGAGGAGCTCTCAGGTGGTTCATGAATCTGGGAAGAGGCGTTGTAGATAGTTGGGCAGCCATGCAGATGAAATTCTTTGAAAAGTATAAGAAATATTGTAAGAGCGCCAACAAAGGTGATGACATATTCTGAATTCAGCAGGAGGATGAAAGTCTGGAAGATTATATTTCAAGGTTTTGTTTTCATTAAAGAAACTCCAAACCATACTCTTAACGAGGACTCTCAGAAATTACTTTCTAAGGGGAATCAGTGATGCCTGTATTGACGCCCTGGACCTAATGGGAGGAGGTGATATAACTCAACTGCCTTGGGATGATATAGAAGATATGCC
Source organism: Sequoia sempervirens (assembly GCA_007258455.2). NCBI lineage: Eukaryota > Viridiplantae > Streptophyta > Pinopsida > Cupressales > Cupressaceae > Sequoia > Sequoia sempervirens. The sequence continues at coordinate 277,601,375 of VDFB02086081.1, read as the reverse complement.
TTAACTACTCTCGAGCAATAGTTAAGAAAGGTCGAGGTCATCATGCTTCAATGGGAAAGTCTTCTTCTGGTGGAGTTTCCCGAATGGAGATCACAAATCTGCTATCTGATTTCAAGCAGGACATCATTAATAATATGGCTACACAATTGGACACTATGCAAGCTCGGAAAAAACATGCAGAAGCTGAGGTAGCTTTGGCTGAGTTCTGTCCCTACTGTAGACAAAAGAAGCATGATTGCAGATGCAAGATGGTGGCTAATCTGGAAGCCAGACAACTGCCTACTGATTTCAAACCAGTGGAAGGTGATGATGATCAAGTGTTCTTTGTTGCACAAAGGAGACCATGGGCCCAAAGGCAAGGTATGCCTCAAGACCCTTTAACTTTTGGTAATCCCTATTTTGGCTATAATAACCAATGGCAACAAGCATATGGACCACCACCACCATGGAATCTGCCTCAACCAAGTTGGCCTACTTATCAAACCCCACAGTGGCAATCTCCTCAAGGAGGTTGGCAGCAGCCACAAGGTCAATGGACCCCACCTTCAGGAAATTGGCAACAAAATCCTCAATGGAGAGGTCCTCAATAATGGCAAAACCAGTCTCCTGGGTTCCTGCAGCCTCCACAGCCACAATAGCAGGCCCTTATGCCGCCTCCTGCAGCAACTACCACAAATCCTAGACCTCCAAAGCAAACACCTATGCCTACCCATCCGTTGCCTAATCCCAATAATAAGCAACAGCAGCAGCCTCAACAGCCTGTGTATATTTCTGAAGCCAACCAATATCAAGCTTATGCCTTAAATGTTAATGACATCCATCTGAGGTCTGGAACTACTTTACCTGCTCCCAAACCACCTCTGATTACAGAAATATCTGATTCACCCCTTAAAGAATCTAATGCACCTGCTGTTTCCACTGAGCATATGCCTATACCAGATACAGTTTCTATGGAACCTATTTTGCAGAGACAAGATAAACCACCTTTTCCTCAGAGGTTACAAAGTACTAAATCTAAACTCATGGAAGAACCCACTTTTGATATTCTCGATTAACTCAAGAATGTGCAAATTCAAATCCCTTTGTTTCAGGCTATTAAAGATGTTCCCATTTTTGGAAGAGCTATTAAAGAAGCATGTTTGAAGAAGCCTGGACGAAAGAAAAAGGATCCCCAAACAATTCATGTCTTAGGGAAATTGGCTGATATAATGTTAAGAAATGTAGTCATTCCAAAGTATATTGACCCTGGAAGCCTTGTAGTACAGATACATATAAATGGCCAAGTTGTAAAAAATGTTATGATTGATTTAAGAGCTACCATTAATGTAATGACAAAGCATACTATGGACTCCTTGAATATTTCAAACATTAGGTCTACACCCACAGTTCTGCAGCTTGCAAATAGCTTCATAGTCAAACCTGATGGGATGATAGAAGATGTAATTGTCACTCTTGAATCTTGGGAGTATCCTGCTGATTTTACAATATTATCAGTTAAGGCAACTTTAGGAGGGTATCCAGTTATCCTTGGTAGGCCATGGTTAGCAACTACTGATGCTTTTATAGGATGCCGTTTTGGAGATATGACCATTTCAGATGGGTAGTCCACAAAGAAATTGGCTTTGTATCCGCCTGCTAAACCTCAACCAGATTTGTCCCAACCTGCTTGGCCAGATATGGGAGAAGAAACTGAAGAAGCCAATTATTTGGCTCAATTGATGATGCTTCAAAATGATCCATTCTCTCAACTTCAAAGTGAAGATGCCTTGCTTTTTCAAATTCTACAATTCAATCTTGATACGGATAGTTTATCTGATCCAAGTGATAGTCAGCATCAATGTTTCCTGCAGCAGCTAGATTCTGAGAGTTCATTGCCTAAACTTTCGATAATTTTTCATAACTTACTTCCACAAGAGGTACAAACATTACCTGTTGATTCTATGAGTAATCTCATTAAGCAGATAGAATTGTCTCCAGATCATTGTTTGAATGTTAATAGGAAGTTGTCTAAGTCTCAAGAGGTTGACTTATTAAAAATGCTACAAGAACAACATAAAGCTTTTGCATGGGAATATGGGGACATGTAGGGAATAGATCCTCGAGTCTATACTCATAGGATATATATCAAAGAAGATTGTTTACCAGTTAGACAACCTCAAAGAAGAGTAAATCTAGCACTTAGAGAAATAGTGAAAAATGAACTTCAAAAGTTGCTTGATGCTGGTTTTATTTACCCAATTTCTGACAGCCAATGGGTTTCTCCATTAGTCATTGTCCCCAAGAAAGGAGGAAAATGGAGAGTATGTGTAGATTATAGAGAGTTGAACAATGCCACTAAGAAAGATCATTTTCCATTACCTTTTGTAGACCAAGTACTAGATTCACTGTCTGGTAAAAGATATTTTTCCTTCTTAGATGGTTACAGTGGGTATAATCAGATAAAAATTGCCCCTGAAGATCAAGACAAGACCACTTTTACCTATCCATGGGGAACATTTGCTTATTCGGTCTTGCCTTTTGGCTTATGCAATGCACCAGCAACATTTCAGAGAGCAGTAATTAGTATATTTGCTGATATATCTCATGAATGTATGGAGATTTATATGGATGATTTCACTACATATGGAGTCACATTTGAAGAAGCACTGGTGAATTTAGAAAAAGTATTAAAAAGGTGTAGAGAGAAAAAATTGTCTCTAAATAGTGAAAAGTGCTTTCTAATGATGGAAGAAGGTATTGTTCTAGGTCATCATATTTCAAAGAATGGAATTCAGGTTGACCCTCCTAAAATAGAAGTTATTCAGAATTTACAAACTCCTACAAAACAAAAAGATGTTAGAAGTTTTCTTGGTCATGCAGGGTATTATAGAAGGTTTATTAAAGACTTTAGTAAAATTTCCAGTCCACTTTATGCTTTGTTAACAAAGGATTCCCAATTTGAGTGGACCGAGGCCTGCGAAAAATCCTTCCTGCAGCTAAAGGACTTGCTTACTAAATCCCCTGTTCTTCAAGGTCCAAAATGGAACCTGCCTTTTCACATACATGCTGATGCGTCTGATTTTGGTATAGGAGTAGTTTTAAGTCAAAAAGAAAATTTAATTGAGCATGCTATCTACTTTATCAGCAAAAACCTTCAAGGTCCTGAGCTCAACTATACTGTTACAGAAAAGGAATTGCTTGCAATAGTGTATGCTTTGAATAAATTCAGACATTATGTCACAGGTTATCAGATATTTGTCCACACTGGCCATGCAACAATCAAGTACCTGATGAACAAACCTGCCATTTCTGGTAGATTGGCACGATGGCTCCTGTTGTTACAAGAATTTGATATCACAATCATTGACAAACCAGGAAGAGCCAATGTTGTAGCTGAATTTTTATCAAGACTTCAATTAGCTGCATCTGAGGAACAAGAGGTCATTGATGATAGATTTCCAGATGAACACTTATTTTCCATTGCTGCACATACACCCTGGTATGTAGTTATTGCTAATTATCTGGTAGTAAACAGAATACCAGCTCATTTTTCCCCAAAAGAAAAGAAGTTGTTGACAGAGAAAAGTTTCAACTTTACCTGGATTGCCAATTGTCTGTTCTATACTGGCCCTGATCAAGTAATATGAAGATGTGTAAGAGAAGATGAGACTTATGATATCTTGCATGCCTGCCATGATGAACCATGTGGAGGGCATTTTGTAACAAAAATAACAGCAATGAAAGTTCTTACAACAGGGTATTACTGGCCAACATTACACAAGGATGTTGTGGCCTATACAAGGAAGTGTGACAGATGCCAACGTATGGGAAGACCAACTAAGTCAGATGAAATGCCACTATATCCGCAGGTAATAGTCACCCCTTTTGATAAATGGGGGATGGATTTTGTGGGGCCAATTGATCCACCATCAAATGGAAAGTCATATATTCTCGTTTGCATGGATTATGTCACAAAATGGGTCGAGGTAAAAGCTATGACAAATGCCCGAGATAACAAAGTTGCTGAATTTTTGTATGAACAAATTTTCACCAGATTTGGAGTTCCCAGAGAGCTTGTAACTGATCAAGGAGCTCAATTTACATCAAATCTGATCACTACACTTATGAATGACTATAAGATCAAACACAGGAAGTCCAGCCCCTATCATCCTCAAGCCAATGGTCAGGCGGAGGTAACAAATAGAGAAATTGAAGCGATCCTCACAAAGACAGTGCAGATTCATAAGAAAGACTGGAGTAATAGACTTCCTGAAGCAGTTTGGGCTTACAGAACTACATGGAAGACAACAACTGGGTTTACACCTTTTGAGTTGCTCTATGGGAAAACAACTATGTTACCCATTGAATTTGAACATAAAACTTTGAAGACAGCTGTTGAGCACAACATGGACTTATCCAAAGCATAGAAGGACCGTCTACTGCAGCTAAATGCTTTGGACGAAATGAGAAAAGCTGCCCTGCAACATACAGAAGTAATCCAACATCAGAGAAAGAAATGGCATGATCAACACATCAAAACCAGAAAATTTTCTGCTAGAGATTGGGCTTTGTTATATGATTCTAGGTACCAAGAAAACCAGGGTAAACTCACAACACGCTGGCTTGGCCCCTATGAGGTTGAAAATGTGTTCGATAATGGAGCTGTGCAGTTGGTCACAATTGATTCAGTCTGTTTCAAATTGCTCATCAATGGCCACCAACTCCGACTGTACCATAAGCCAGTTTCCAAGGAAGACTTCATGAAGCAATTCATTCAGGTTCCTCCATCTACTCTTCCTGCAGCTGAAGGCTCTAGCCTTTCTCCTGTAGCGTTCCCGTAATTTTCAAAAAATATGCCCATAATAAAGGTTTTCTTTTTAAGAAAACCCCTTTTCTCCATTTTTATTTATCGCCCCCACCTCACTTCTTTATCTTCCATCCATCCATCCCATCCATCCATTTCATTCGTACATTTCATCCGCCCACATCACCCATCCACTTCATCCATCTGCATCAACCTTAATTAAGATATCTTTCCAACTTGTCAATTCATGTAGCACCGTCATCTTTCTTCACACGTACATGCAATTACTAAAGGTACACCATATCTTTTCTTATCGCATATTTGATTTATTTCATTCTATTCAATTACTACTATGCATGTATCAGTCATTATCCCCCGAATCTCTACCTATTTTTTAGTACATGTGAGGACACATGTCATCCTTTAAGTAGGGGGCGGGGTAATCCATCGTTTGAAACCTGTCTTTTTCCCGCTGCCATAACTGCAAAATAATCTTTCTTTAATATATTTCTGGTACCTTCTAAACGTGATTGCATGTCCTTTAATGCATCTTTTTCTTGCAAACTACGATTAATACTATTTGTTTAAAAAAGTTCATTTTTGGAAAAAAGAAAGAAATGTGGCGGCATGACAGAGAAAAACTAGAACAGAAAAGGAAATAAAGAATTTGAATCTTTAACAAGAAATTGAGTTCAGCTAGAAAAACTGCAAACATGGGTGGTCAGTTGGTGCGACATGAGCCTGTAGCTCATGAATTGTTGTTGCAAAACCCGCAGACAGTCCAAGCATTTAGGCTTTGTGGATGGTTAAATTATTTTCTGAGTTTAAATGATTTTGATGAGGAGGCTGTGACAAAATTTTTGAGAACACTTTCTAAAATGGAAGCCACCGTATGGGGTCTAACAGTTGTTGCAACCGAAGACAGAATTGCAGAGGTAACCGGGCTCCCAGCCATTGGAGAAGAATTTTCTTCAGATGCTGCAGCTACAAGGGCTGAATTTTCGATGCCTGCTGATGGACCTCTGGACGTCTCCAAGCAAGGATGCAAGTGAGTGTCACTGCCTCTTCCATATTCAGAGTATGCCACTTATATAATGAGGTATTTAACCTGTGAAGGCCATTTTTCCTATCTGCATTCTCATCATTTTAAATTATTAAGCCATATAAGGCATGGGTTAGCTGTGAATGTTCTGAATTTCTTGTTAAAATTTCTAGAGCAAAGTGCCCATGGAACTCAACAGAGAAAAGATAACTCTGTCACTCATCATGGCCTTATTAAATTGCTGATTGAGCGCTCTTTGAGAGACGTCTCACCTATCTCCTGGCAACAATTTATTGCCCAAAAGAGTTTACAACCTCCACAACTCCCTAGGGTAATTACCCCACGGCCTCAAAGAAAGAAGAAAGAAATTGCATCTACTAGTGGAACAGGGCAAGGGTCATCTACTCCTATAGCACCCGATCATGTTGCTGTCATAGCTGAATCCTCTGCTAGAGTACAAACTAGGTCTGCCACTAGGAGGGAGAAAGAAAAATCAAAGGTAGAAGAGTCCCCAGAATCTGACCCTCATTCTCAGAAAAGGCAATGCTCCTCTCCTGCAGCACCTTCCCCTGTAGCAGTTTCTCCTACAGCAACAGCTGTTGATATTACCAATTCACCATCATCCTTTGGTAGGGCAGAGCCCCCTGAACAAACAAGAAAAAGAAAAGCTACCGGAACACACCCTGCAGCCACATCAGTACCAAGAAGGGTTTCCACAAGGAAACAATTTAGGACCTCCCCTGTTTCACCGCAACATGAGGTGATTGTAATTTCAGAAGGGTCTGTTGAATCTGAATTTAATGTTTCTCAGAATGAATCCGAGAATGCTGCTCAGAGTTCGGTCGTTCCTGAAGAGGAACAAGTAGAGACAAAAGAAGCAAGGCATAATGGGCACGAGTTGCCAAGTCTTGATGATCTGGCTAATGCTGCTATGCAATTCTCGGAGGAAGCACAGACTTCTTCACCGTAGCAACAAGAAGAATTTATCCTGCAGCAAGAACAAGAACAGGCTAAACAACTAAATGTGCCTAATGAAGTTGTATTTCATCCTGCAATGTGTAAAGCCATTGTTGTGTATAGGAGGACCTTTTTAATTGAGTTTTTGGAATTTGTTAAAAATAATTGGGAAACAGTTACACTGCAAACTGTGACTTTTCGACACATTGCCCAGACTGATATGCAACAAAGTCTGTGGCAAATAGAAAAGAAGAAATTGAAAAAGAAAATTGAAAATCAGAAACAAGAAATTGCTGAATTGAAAGCAAAAATGGATGAAATGCTAAAAGTAACTGGTCAAATTATGGAATGCTGACCGCCACCCAGAGTTTATGCTTTGTGCCTCAAAGAACAGTTTTTATGGTTTCAATTGATGAGAATTTCCAGAAACCAAGACCCCATAATTCATTCTGCGAAAGAGTTTTATGAAGCATATCAAGCAGCCCCTAACTGGTTAAGGAATTCTCTGTGTGAATTCTATTTGCATGTATTTTTAATACCACTTGAAACAGAATGGAATCCTCTTCCATACATTGGTGATATTCATTTGAGAGAATTCATGTCGTGGGCAGCAAATGAGGTGAATTATGGCAGACAGTGGGAAACGTATGAGAAAATTGAGAAAACAGAACCTGTCCCATTACGATCTCAGAGTTCAAACCCACATGCAATGCTGAAAGATTGGTTTGCATTGACATATGGTATTAATAATGTTTCAGCCAAAGCAAAAATATTTGACATCAGAAAGCAAGTATATGATGAATTCCAGGCACAACAATATTCATTTTGGAGATTAGCATATACCAGAACTGAGAAAAGATGGGAAAAATTGACTGTTGGGTTAAGGAAGTTAGAACCACATGGTCCCCTAAACTTTACAGCTGCACTCAAATGAACCAGCAGATATATTCAATTGGGACTTCAAACAAGATTTGAATTGTGGCTGCCACTGACATTCAGACCCCCTGTGCTAATGTGGCCCCTGTATCCTCATCAGGCTACAAATCTTAACAGTGAATTAGAAGACCGCAGATATGAAAGGTGCCAGGATTTTAGAGGATTCTATTACAGGTTTGGACATCCATTCCAGAGTCATGTAGCCACTACTGACTTTAGAGAAACCACCAGGAAATTTAATGATCGAGGACCAGCATTGCGCTAAGAAGGGGGCAGTGATGAGCCTAAAATATGCTCATAATTTGATGTTATGATAAACTTTTAAATGACTTCATTTTTGCTATTTCATGGCTGTTTAAACTTTGTTGAAACCTTTTATGGGATATCCTGTAGCAAGACACTTTTATATTCCTGTAGCCTATTGTGTTGACTTGATTGCATTTATTGCCCGTTGACTTCCGAAAATGACTGGTATATCGTATACAGTTTTTGAATGGTGAAGTAGATTTAAAATGTGTGATTAATGAATAGATATCATGTATGTGCCATATGCCTTTTCTTGCGCGTCTATTACCTTTTTTTTCATAGGTTGTTGAAGAATGATCGAGTCAAGTGCAGCCGATCTCGGCCTTGTAGTAAAGCCCATTTCCTGCACGACTTTGAGGAAGCTCCGCCAAAGACTCTTTGACCGAAACCGATTTGGAAAGATTTTTAATGAAAGTCAATCTGGAAAGAGTGGAGCGCTAGATTCTCTCTGAATCGGGTTGAACACATAAATTCATTTATGAAGTTTGTTCCTTGATTCAGGGATATAATTTACTTCCACGTCTTTCTTTGATGAAGTTAGTTGTTCTTTTGATTTAAAAATAAGATACTCCTCCTGCGCGAGGTAGTGGTAGAAGATGAATAGAATGAGTAATAGATGATTTTTTAGGTAAGATAGAAACAGAGTAGCAGAGATCATGTAAGAATTAGTATGATAATAAAAGACAGAATCTGTTTGACCAGAAGCAGAGTTCGTTGTTAGTTTTCACATCAACAAAACAATGTATTTCATTCTGTTTTCATGAATAAAGATCGATGAAGTTCTGAGTTCAGCATCTGTGTAATCAGTAGATGCTTGCAAAGGGGGCCCACTTAGTAAGTATTTGTAGTTAATTAGTTAGATGTTCTTTTCTAGTGATATCCAGTTAGCTTTCATCTTTTGAAGTTTTTATGCAAACTCAGTCTTACACTGCTCCTGCAGCATAGAGAGTCCATCCCTGTGACTGTTCCTACAGCATAAGGCTAGTTCATGGTTTGTGCTTTAGTCGTAGCTGTTACAGTTTTTGTTTTAATCAAGCATAGTTGAGTTAAAGAATTCTGCATTACCATTCTGTAGCTTAGATAGAATTTCTTTCCAGTATGTATTTTTGCTAAGATTTGACCAAAACAAATTCCTAGTGCATATATTTTGCTGTGCCATTTAAAGTCTACGTCCCCTAGTTTGACAAGTAAATGAACGTCCATAGAAAGATATTAGTCACCTGTCGGAATGTCCAATTCCTAGGAAAGTTTTATTGTGATATTCATATCTTTTTGTGAGTGCGAGCCAATTGGAAATGAAAAATATTGCTCAAATACAACTCTACAAAAAGTTGATTTGGAACTTGGAAACTCATATTATCAAATATCAAATCACTCTATCACCTTTTCTAGCAACTTCCACTACTCAGGTGGCAGAATTATCATTTTTCTAAATGATATTGTTTGACTTGAAGATTTTCTAAAAATTTATGATTGAAATTGCAACCTATCTTGAATTCTTGAATCAAATTTATATTCAAGGTTATCATTCGTTTGATGGAATCCAAATAGTTCACCACATCTAGGTTTTAAGGAAACTATTCCAAATCAATCTTCCTTGTACCCTCCATCTTCTTTCTAAATCATCATTTCTAATGAATTTCTCATTTGTGTCAAAATCCTCTCACAAACTAAGCACTCTAAAGTTCCTTAAATTTTCATCAAGCTTCTTCATCCTTTTTGTAGTCAAATGCACAAATTCGTTTGTTTCACACATTCTCAAACACTTTTGAATAATTGATGACAACACCATTGAGGAAACAAGCCAATTATTAATCGCTTTTGATTTGAAATCATTGTCATTGGCTTTGTAGACAATTTTTTGAACTTGATTTGCAGATTTCTCTAATGCCAGGACATTTTTGTTTTCCACTAAATATTTGCTAAGCTTCTTATAACGTATTTTGATAGCATCAATCAATTTAAACATATCACACAAGTGATCAATCCTCTACATTATTTCCTCCTAGATCTTTTTTTTCTTATGCTTCATTATTTCTCTATAAAATCTAGTTAATTTATTTTTAAAAGAGTTAATTTCATTTTTTGCTTCCATTAGCTCTGCAGCTAATCTTTCATTTATTTTTCTCTTTCTCTAGTTTTTGTTCCCATTGTTTACTTCATTTCCCAATGCTTTGTCTTAATTTTTCTGAAGTGGATTTTTCTTCATCAAATTTCTTTTTTCTGTCATCTAATGTTTTCTTCAGTTCATTCACTTCTCTCTCATTTTATTTATCCTCTTTGCTTGTTGATGTAGAGGTAGATTTTTTATTCTTTTTTTCCTAATTAATTACTCTTGTTGTCTACTGCTTTCCTCTTTTCCTTCTCATTTACTAGTTCTTGTAAATTTTCTATTTGAGTCTACAAAATTCTCTCTCTCTCTCTCTCTCTTGCTTTAGCAATGATGTGTACACCAATTCATTGTTCTTCTTTGATACCTTATTTTTTTCAATATTTTTGAGTCCATAAAAATCCAATTGTAAACTACTCACCTAAAATTTAGATCAATCCATCTGATTTGTTGGTTTGTTTTGATTTTTTTTTTTTTGTCAAATGTGGGTAATACCATGGTTGTTGTAGGCTTTGAAGTTATAGTAGACACACTCTCCATTATTTGATTGTTTTATTTTTTATACAATTCTAATTTCTTTTTAAACTCTTCAATGTAATCAAAACTTGGGGACACACGAACAATGGAATTCTAGAATGGAGAAGAAATAGGAGTACTTGTAATTGCTAATGTTGTTGCAGCCACACTAATAGGCAATGGGGAGTGCTTATAAATAACTCCTTTGTTGTGGAAATGGTATTGTTTTTGATAAAGGAAAAAATGGGTTTATTTAAAGGAATCCACAAAGTTTACAACAAAAGAAAGGAAAGGACAAAAATGTCCTTAAAAAAAAATAGGCCACTAAAAAAGAAAAAACCAGATTAGCCAACAACTAGGCAAAAAAATCTAGGAAGGAAAATAAAAAAGCCAGCAGAAATGCAAGCCAAAAAACTAGCAGCAACTAATCTAGAGTCTTCAAAAAAATCTCACTCTCGGCCTCTAGATCCTGCATATCCTGGACACCTTTCTTGAAAGTTTGAATCATTTGTGGTATGGGGGGTGTCTTCCTTTTCAGATTATCCTTGGTTCTTTTCGATATCCCAATGTCATCTTCCTATTTTTTATCTTTCACCTCTTCCAAATCAACAACCAAGGACCCCTATTGAGCTTTGTCCAGTTTTTCAGTCATAGCGTTGATAATGATAGCATTATGTCTTGCCATTCTATTATTTTGTTCAGTAATTATTTTCATAACATTTTTTATTTTTTCCAAATCAATTTCTATCCTTCTGTTAATACCTGAATTGTCTTGGATCTTTTTACTAGTTGTGTTCTCATTACGCTCTTCATCCTTCTTGCATAACTTAGAAAATTTAGCTCCCACTTCTTCCAATTTGCTCTAGAGGGCCTATTTTTTTATTTACAGGTCATTAATTTCATGGAAGATCCATTTTGACATTATGAAATGGTCCATAGCATTACTCCTAGCTATTCCTAGGAAGTCAATAGAAGGTTCCCTATCAGGATTGAGGCAACTTTTAGCAAGATTGGAGGCTATAGCGGACCCAGTTCTAGCATCTTTTTTCATCAATGGTATAGCAAAGGAAGAATTATTATTTGTGCCAGAGTCCTTAGAATCAGGAGTCTTTAGAATACGAAACAAAGTTTTTGATAGGGAATTTCTTTCCAGCACCTTTGGCTATGGGAGTAGAGCTTCCAGGCTCAGAAGCAGGGCATACTTTAACAGACTAGGGGTTATGGTGGTGGAAATGGTAGTGTTACTTGTATCTATTGAATTCCTTTACCTCTTTTGTATTCTTTGATCACTTGGTGTTTGTGTAGTACATTTTATTGTTGTCCACTTGTGTGTAATTTGTTGAGGTAGCACAAGTTGACCACTACTAGTACTACTACCCACACCATCAACACTAGTAGAAGTACTAGTTGCACTAGGCTCTCCACCATGGGCATTTCCTAGTTGTGATTGCATCTGACCATGATGATTAGGATTTGAAGCTCTAACAAATTGAATTATATTAGTTGTACTTGTGTTCCCTTGGTCTAATTTTTTAGCTCCAAGGCTAGATTTATCAACCTATTTTCTATGCTCTAATTTTATTATCATCCAAGGGCCTTGTCCTTTGGACCCCAAAGGAACACCTTCATAACCCATTTTTTTTCCTATGGTCACTCCTGAAGTATATGCTTCTTTTGTTTCCTCAATTAAACCAGGTTTAAAATTGACATAGCTTTGTTCTTCCCTACAATCATTAGATTCATTATCAGTTTCTTGATCTTCATGATCATTTGGATTCTCTATATTCCATAATTTTATAAACTTGCAATCTTCTTCATTATGATCTCCAAAGTCTGCAAGAGTTCTTGGTTAACTTAGCTCCTTCCTCATAGACGGAAAGGTAGTAATTTTTTATATTGACTAATTTTTATTTGTAACTACCTTATCTAGATAATCTGACATTTTTACTCTACTGGATGGTTTATCACCTTTTTCATAAAATTTATGTACCTCCTTATTGTATTTTGGTGCACTATCATAATTTATATTAACAATTGTTTCAAAAGAAATATCTTTCTCAACAACACTTTTCTCCATTGCTATTTTAACCTCATCCCAAGAATCCTTATTTCTCAAGTTTTCAAGCAAGGGTTTACTTTGATTTTGAATTCTACTTGGAACATTCCTATTGGCCACAATCATTGATTTAATGGTGTCACATGGATCATATTTCCAATGACAAACAACAATAAAATTAAAAAAATTCAACACTAAATGTTTTCCTCTCAAATGTGAATGCTCCACATGAAAAAGATAAAGGAAATAAGGTCTTCTTTTGTTGATTGGAAAAGTGTAGGTCATTAGTACTCTGCATATGCCTTACATATTCTAATGCAAAAACCATTTATGTCATATGTATTGGAAGCTTGTATGGCTCTACTCATGATCCATAAAATCTTAGCACAATATATTCTTCCATTAAGTACCAATTAGCCAATTGTATTTATTTTCCTATTTGAGTGCAGTTTCTACATGACATAGGCAATCTAGGCATTGGAGTATTTGTAATTTCGTGATGAAATGGAGCTAAAATGTAGTCTACAAAATTATTGTAGTTCCTTCAAGAATCATGCATCCTTATCTTAGTGGTTGAATCATATACTGGATCCATTTTCTTTTCCTCAACATTACTATAGGGTTGAATCTAAATCTTGTTGGTCTAAAACATTCCACTAAATTTGAATAGAAAAAAATTACACAAGTAGGTTGCAAACTTAAATGTCTTAGTGGAATTTAATTGTGCACCTCCTTTAATCATTAAAAAATGTTCATACATGGATTCTACAATGTGCTTAATAAAGTTATATTTGATAGGTTGAGATGGAAAAATAATTTAATATTCTATACCATTTCAAGGAGGCTTGCACCCACTTCCCAATTGATATCCAGTTCAAGGAAAAATGCTAGCATGGAAATGGTATCCTAAACAGATGGTCTAAAAATATTAAAAATCATAAACAGGCTTATGATTACCTTTCAATTTGTTTCTAACTTGTATGTTATCTTGAACTATTTTATTTATGAAAGAATTTTTCTCCCTTTCATCCACTGCTTCATAATCACTAGAAAGCTTTTCTAGGACAATGTGGACATTTCCAAATTCTTCATTTGTAAACCCCAACACTTTTCCAAGTTCTTTGAAATTAATAGATAAAAATTCTTCTTTACTATCTTTATTAACAATTGTTCTTTTGTTATCATCATAATTTTGGGCACAAACCATGATAAATTTTGGGAAATGAAAAACCTCATGTAACATCATGCGCCCTAATCCACTTACCCACAATGCACTAGAATTATTAACATGCATTTGGTTTGAAGCCTTATTGTCAGATGGAAATCTAATTTTTGAGGTAGCCTACTATAGATTTCAGGATCATAAATATCATGCTATTCATCAGTGAAATATGGTGTTTGAAGCAATCCAACATAATGTATTTTTTAATCCAATTTTTCTCTACCTTTCCCAACAAATTTCTTTGGTTGCTAGTGGAACTAGTGATAGAAATGCTTATACAATGTGAAATTGTGAATTCCCTCTTAATCCTCCTTAATTTTTCTTGAGTCTTTCAACCCTAAACCCAAACTTCAAATTTTTAAAAAATAAGATTTTATGAAGCAATGAAAGGTAGTCGTAGGAATTTTGTCTTCCACTTACCTAGATTTTGATTGTTGAAAAGATTAATACTTATTGGATTTGTTGGAACCCAAAATCTCCTTGGTGCAATATAATGAGAAATCTAAAATTTCCTTGTGTGTTGACTCTATGATCACTTAAACATACAATTACTTAACAGTAGAAATTTCACTTTTCTTTTTAATATCAATGTGAATGAAGTGTCAACATGTTTCCACTAGACTACACAATTAGTACATTGCATTTTCGTTATGACACTTAAAAATAAATTATCTAGCAATTTCTCAACCATTGATCTTTGTAAATCTAATGGTTGTAGGGTGATTTTAGAGGTTTGAGTTAACAAGCCCAACACTCTGTGTATTTCATTCCATAATTCAACCACAACCATCCATCAAATGTTCACTGAATAGTTGAGTAATTTATGATATAAACAATAAACATGTGTTTTAAAGTTGTTTTAAACTTTAATTTGCTAGTATTGACATCATGTCCAAGGGTCCAATAACTTAACGTTGCAAAGGAATTAATAAAATGAATAATGATATTGAGAACTAGGGGAGAAGGTCAACCACAAACTAGATATCAATAACATTTTGGTAAATCTTAGCAAGAGTGAAAAATTTTAGTGTTTATAATATTTTTTGTCAATTTGATGGAACCTTTCTTTTTTAATTTGTATTACTTTATGTTCTAAATTTTGCATGCAAATATTTCATAAATAAATAATACTTAATTTCTTAAAAGAAAAAAATTGATTTGAATAGATTCATAGACACTTAACTCATAAAACAATTCTTAACTATAAATGAATAATGGAGAATTACTCAACCATTTATTTATTACAATTGAATTACAATGTTACATTATTCCATATATTTTTAAAGATGAGTATTTGTAGAGAATGCAAGCTCCTATTTTGTATAAATGGCATATGTCACTTTACATACACAATTGATTTCAAGTTGTTGCTTGTGAGAATGGATTACAAATTGATTCTAAGCTTCTGCTAGTGACAATGTAATAGGCTTTGAAAATAAATGCAAAGGGTGCTTTCTTGGTGAACCATGCTGAGGAAATGGGAGTTGTGAAGATACAAAATGTACTTATCCTCTTTGAGTACTAGAGTCATTCAAAAGATGAGAGGTATTAAATCTGCTCCCATCTTTTGCATGCAACTTCAATGAACTATGATAGAACTTATCTCCATTAGAGATCCTCATCCTAGTTCAAAAACTATCTCAGAAGTTAGGTGAACCAAATCAACTTCTTTCCAATTCCACCCATTCTGAACTTGAATAAAATTGGTCTTTTACTTTGTAACTACACAACAGGAGGTAGGAGAATTTAGAGTATCCCCAATAATACCAAATCATCTTCTTCCTTATTAACCTTACAAAATGAAAACCCTTATGACAATTAAAAACATTACACTCAATACTAAAGCCTTTATCCTGCAATGAATGATTTTAGTTGTGCTCTTTATCCCTATTTATGGGCCACCAGTACCAGTACCATCTAGATCCCTATTTACTTGTGAGTTGTGTGAGGTTGGGTATAATGATAATCATGCAAGCCAAAAAACTAAATTAACCAATTTGTGTAACTTAAGCCTTACATTTACAATTAAATTTTTTAATTTGATTGATTTTTTTATACATGCAAACTATACCTCAAGCTGAGAAGCTAACAAAATCACAACTCAAATTATATGAAATGATTATAAATCTTGTTTCAATTGAGCACTAGATTAATGATATCATCATCTACATTACATCATGTATTTTTCAATATAAAACTATCCAATCAATCACTTCAAATGTACATATGGCATTAATCAATGGTACTACAATAACATTTTCTTCAAAAATCAAAAAGATTAAGAATTAAATGAAAGATAGAGTACTTTGAGGCATTGAAAAGAGGGAATAAAATAGCTTGTTTTTCCTTAATCATTATCAATGTCCACTAATAAGTCAAAATAATTTTTTCTCACTTATGATAAAAAAATATATGTTGATAATACCTTAATTGTTATCAATATCCATTAATAAGTCACAATAAATTTTTCTCACTTATGATCAATATTATATGTTGATAATTATTATTAGTTTTAAAACCCACACTTTTATATTAAACAAAGCAAAAGGCATTTACAAGAATAGAGCCAAGAAAAAGCATTTTAATTTAAGAAGTTCAAGACTAAAGTACAACTTTACACACTACATAGCCAGCCTGACCACAAAGCCACCAATCATGACAAAAACCTAGTCACAAAATACATCTTACAAGAACTATTATTTTGTACAATAAAATATATAGAAGTGAGAACAAAGAAAATATATAGAAGTTAGAATGAAGACAATGATATCAAATAGTAACACTTAACATTTAATTCACCACTTTATGTGACAGTTTTTTTTTTTGATAGTTAAATAGCTACTATATGGGGAAACACCCTATATTGACCAAAAAGAGTTTGTACATATGCTTGGAGTTTGACCATTCTTCATGCACACCTATTTACGCACTATCCACTGATTTACTATCATCCATTCTCTACCACTAAAACCCACTTGCAGCTAAAAAAATACTAAAATGGGTCGACTGGCCACAGAAAAAAAACTAGAAACTATAGTAAACCCAACTACTAAACACTTTCATACTTTAAGTATATTTGATCAAACATTACAAAAAGACAAAAATGAAAGGAACCCCAATAGCACCCATGGCTCTATTCTTCACTATCACCAGTTGCATGCATCTTCCTTGCTTCAATTACATTTAGGACAACTGGGCACTCTTCACTGCAATCACTATGTGCAAGGTGATAAGCCTACTCCTCCATGTCCCTATAGTCATTCTCACACCACTCTTCTCCTACACCCAACTCCCAATCCTAATCATCCGTAGCCTACACTTTCCCTTCTAGATCTTCTTCCTTCACAAATTCTTGCACCGAACCCATTGGTCGATTCTTGGAAATTTTCGTAGCATGCATCAGGAAAATGATTCTCCTTTCAATCTTCCCCCAATGCTTTTTGAGCTCTATAGATTTTAGTGTTTTCACCACATGGTATTGCAACACCTCCAACCCATTCCCCAAAGACATGTAGTGATTTTGTGAGAGTGGGATGAGCAAGTTTCCATCTACATTGTCCAATGCCTTGTCATTTTCTCCTAGCAACAAGTGAGAAAATACCATTTGGTAGAGCTTCCCCCCATTTGGTTTTGAAACCCCCATGTAAAGAAGCATCGCTAGAAACAAGGCTACAATCTTAGTGTTAGCATTGAATTTGTGGTGCATCAGCAAGAATTTTGGACCTAGTATCCTCTGGACCGCTCGGAGAACTAACAGATGTGAATATATGACTATCCCTTTTAGCCATTTATTAGTAATTTCTCCATAGAAATCTTGTTGTTGCTTGGTGGGTTTTAAGAAGATTGACATCTCCATTTCTCTCAAACTCATGAGAAGTTATGAAGCAGCCAACGTTGTGAAATAATGCAACAACCTTCCCCTATTTCAATGAAATTGCCTTACCATGTCATGATAGATGTATTGGGAAATGTACCACCCAAGACCATTCGCCACCTACACTAATGGATGTGACAATATTATTCCAAGTTACCTGCAGGATTCACCATCTTCACGAATGTTGAGAAAATCCATGTGTTGGCCTCCTCGCTTCCCTGTTGAGTTTAACCCATGTGCAACTTTCAACAATGGGGAGTAGCCCAAATTAAATCTAGCGCTTCATATTTGTGTGCTCTTTAACTTAAGACCATTCACCTATTCATAACCCTTGGACTAGATGGACGGATCAGATTAAGATGTCTTGCTTACCTTTATAATAGGTCCTTAAAAGGATCCTTTAGTAGCATAGGCTTTAACACTACTCAACCTTATGTCGAATATTTCCTTAATATTGTGTACCTTGCTATAACTCCTTTGATCATTTTGATCATTCCACATGGCACTTCCCCACCTCCTCGTTGAGGGATGAGAGATGTAGGTGGGTCCCACATAGGCTAGCAACAAGCGGTCAAGGTTGACCCATGTCACCCTATCTCGACCGTTCATTTCTCAAACCCATCATTCACCTAGGTTGAGGGTCTAGTCACCATCATGACTCCAAAGGCTTAAGTCATAACTTAAGGGACCTTCAACTACCGATAGCCAATGAACAATAAATTATTATTCTAGTTGTCATGAATTTAAGTGATTTAATAAGTAATAAAATTCAACCATTAATTTTAGGAAATCTAAGGGTTCTAGTGTTATTTTGGAGGTTTGAATTCGCAAGTCTAGTGCTTCAAACATTTGCTTTTGGAATGCAACTATAGTTGTCCATCAAAAATCCATCAAATGATTGTGGGTAGTATTGATTTGTGCTAACATCTGGCTTCTGGATATGTTGACACTTGTTCTCATTCCAGACACTTTATGAAGGAATTTGGATTTGTGGAAATTTTGTTCTAGAATAGAAAAATATGTAGCATTTGATATTTTTTCCACCCAGACTATGCTTTATTATTGGCATATCAGTTTATTTCACCAATAAATTTTTTTATTGGTTTAAGATTATGTTTAATTTTCCAATGGGTTTTCCTTCATTTGAAAAAAAAGGTTTAATTCACCAATGAAAATATTTTTTTTGGTTTGAAATTTTTTTTGAATAGCCAACAAAAACATTTTATTTGTTTGAGCACAACTATAATTTGTTAATAAAAATATCTTGGTGGTTTGAAAACATGTTTAATTCACTAATGGAAATATTTTATTAGTTCTAAAATAGGTTTTAATGGCCAATAAAAATATTTTATTGGTTTAAAAAAATTGCAATTCACTAGGATTTTCCATGATTACAAAAGATTCGTCAATTGGGATTACTACCTCTTTGTGTGAAGTTTGGCTTAGACGAGAGTAATAGATTTTTTGTTCTCATCATTATGACATCACAAGGGCAATAAGTGATATTTGATTTTTACTTAATTTTGTTATAATATGTTTGGTTCTCATAGAATTTGATTAAAGTTAACAAATGATGTAAAAAATTATGAGATTTATTTCCAAGCACCTCTATTATGACAATATTAAAAAACATTGGAAAATTATACTAACATCCAAAATCTAAACCATTTTATGAAAACTTAAAATTATTTGTATATAGAAAATACAATGAATTCCATGGGTTTTTGATATAGCACTCTAATGATTATTAGATAATTACAGTCATCCATTATTTACACGATATTATAAAATCATATTTCATTGAAAAGTTCTCCAAGGCATATTGTTCAAGGAACTTGATAAGAAATATTGAATAAAAGAAAAAATAAATATAACCACAAATATTATCAAACATTTTTGTAAAAAAACTTATAATTAAAAATTAAAATAAATAAATATTTTAAAATATTACTTACTAATTTATATTTGTAAAGTTTTTATGTTTTTGAAATCTATGTTGTTTTTTATTACTCAATAACCATAGAAACTTCATAATCTCCATACATTATAAAATACATCTTCAAATAACTATCTAAAATAGTGGTATGGAAATTAAATACTAAACAATAAAATTAAATTTATTTGACACATATTAATTTTAGTACTCATTGACGAGTGTTCTATGAATAGTGGTATGGAAATTAAATACCAAACAATAAAATTAAATTTATTTTGCTTCTGGATCTCGCTGGATTACCTCACAAATTTGTTCCCCACACGCGACTTCTATATTCTCTTATGATGCAGCTCCACAAATCCAGTGGTTTCAGGTTTAACATAAACAATAAAAATCAAAATGGACAGACATGGATATATATAAGGGAATACTAGATGAGTCTATAGACCTGTGCCCTTTTTTTAATTAATTCAGGGTATCGGTATGATCTAGTCTCTCCATTGGGGCGAGCTGCGGCGAGACTAATCCCATAATTACCTGTCAGCCACGTCGTTAATCAATGGGGGGCACAGGCTGCAGTTTATGTTGGGTATCTACTATACCTTTTTATGTTCCCCAAAATTAAAGATTGCATTTAATAAAGCTCTCGTGATTTGATGTTATACTGCTCTTGTAATCATGTCTTTATGCTGTTGAACAACTCTTGTAATTGAATAGAATGGTTGGGATTTTGGTTGGCTATGTTCTCGGACCACTTTTGTAATTTTGTTCTTGTAAATTATTTTGCTTTGTTTTCTTTTTAACTTCTTTTTACTTTCTTCCAATCACTTGATACTGGTTTTAGGTTTTTTAATTATTACATTCCTTACATATATATACTTTACTTTAGATACATAAAATATAGCAAAATAAAAATGACTAGTGTGTTGAAATGTTCATAAATTGTTGACAACATTTAATTAAAATTAAATTAAAAATATTAGTAGTAAATAATAATACATATTTTTTTAATAATAGTATTGAGAGGTGTAATTTATAATGGAAATGAAGATGGAATATAATTATATGAATAAATATGAATAAAGAGAAATTGGAATTAACAAATAAAATTGTTAATAATGAATTGTGGATTTTCAAAAATGGTTATCTTTTTTGTATTCTAATTAAAGTTTAAATAAAATATTGTGTATCTTACATAGGATAAATAAGGATAAATACATGTCTTGCAATTAAATATTTATACTGTTGTAAATAACTAAACTATGTGTTTTCATAAATACTACTAAACATATACGGCTGGCATTGGACCACCATTAACCTCCCAAATATTAAAATTTAATATTACAAAAATACAAATATTTTAAAATGATCATAGGAAAATTAACCATAAAGTTTACTTATTTCACATTCTAGTTAAAAAATAAATCAATAGGGATATTTTTTGAGGGTTTTAATTTAGTAACTAATCCATTATAATCCAAGCCATTTATATAATTTTGATATGGCTTCATTTTTGAATTATTTTTTCTTTTCAATTTTTTATTTTTTAGAAAATTTCTTGATATATTGATATATTGACAAGAAACATAACTTTACTACACAACATTAGATCTATTGTTCTTTGCTACCTATGCATTTATTACACATATTTTTATATACTTATCGATACCCCATTTATTATTTTAACATAATTCTATACATTTACATTATCCATTTATTTAACACGCTAAGGTAATCGCACCTGAAAAACACATTATCCATATGGATTTAGCTATCATTAGGTTAGTGGAATTCTTATAGTATATAGCACATGTTCATGGTCAAAAACTTGACCCTTCAATTTTGAATATTTCAATTTAAAAATTGATTGATTCCATGTACACTTTGAACCTAGGGCTAGCCACCAAATATGAATTTATATGTTGTGCTATTATATCCTTATATTTGGATGAGTTAAATTCATTCATTTGTGGTGCATGGGTTTATAACGGTTATATTGAATTATTATTTGTATTTGATATTTTAAGTGGAGTACTAAAAGGAATCTATATCAACATGACAATTCCAAGCATTATGTGAATGTTTAAAGAGAGTTTTTGCTAAATATACATACCTATTTGTGTGAATTGAATGAGAAAATTTCACCCTATAATATACCAAATAGACACTAGAAGTACAAAAATATTGGAAAAAGAAGGGAAGGTTAATAATCATTAGACAAAATAAAGAAAAAATTGACTAATTCTATTATATTTTTTCTAGGAGTTAAATAAGTTGATGACAATAAACTAGTCCAAATCTCAAGAGAGTTTTTGCTAAATATACATACCTATATCAACATGACAATTCCAAGCATTATGTGAATGTTTAAAAAGAGTTTTTGCTAAATATACATACCTATTTGTGTGAATTGAATGAGAAAATTTCACCCTATAATATACCAAATAGACACTAGAAGTACACAAATATTGGAAAAAGAAGGGAAGGTTAATAATCATTAGACAAAATAAAGAAAAAATTGACTAATTCTATTATATTTTTTCTAGGAGTTAAATAAGTTAATGACAATAAACTAGTCCAAATCTCAAGATTCACACATAAAAATGAGAATGTTTTATTTACTAAGATGTTAGTATGTGAATTTGTACAAAATATCTCCATGTGATGGTGAGGTTAGATGCAAATTTTGACAAAATATATCCTTGCAATGGTGAGGTTAACTTATTGAAATTAAAATTATTTGTTTACCATTCTATTGTGAGACATTTATATAAAAAAAATAAATTGAAAGAATTTTAGAGAATATAAAATAGATTATAAGAAACTAATATTTTATAATGAATAAAATCAATGTGACTTTTAACCTATTTAAAATTGATATATAACTTGAATAACTTAGCATTAATAATATTTATATTGTTTTAAAATGTAGAGTAGTGTTTATAATTCCAAACTCCAAGGAAGTTCTTAGCAAGATAATTAATCTCATCACCATATGAGACATGCAATACCAAAAAAAATGAATATTTAAACTTTATCTACTTTTAAAATGTAAATGTTGAATTATTTTGTCTTCCATATAATCCATAAAAAATATTAAAAAAATTCTTTCATATGTTTTGATTAAGGTAAAAATTTGAAGGGGTTGTACACATTACAAAATAGCCATAAGTACAACATTAGAAACAAATCTCACTAGTGGTGAGACAAAGAGAAATAGAAAACAAGACAAGTCTCCCAAATAGGGAGAATAACAAGATCATCAAAGTTTAGACAAGAACAATGAACCAAAAACAAGTTTTGGAAAGACGCAAAACTAGAAAAGGATAATCAAGGAGGTCTGAACCCAAACTTCAACATTGATCTCACCATAGTGGTGGGGATGAATTCAAAAAAATTCTCACTATTAGGATCCAATAAGATTTCAATCACATCATCAAGAGTTCTCTTAATATTGGAAGAAATAAATACCTTTTTGAAGAGGGCATGTTCAACAAGAAACTTCTCAATCCCCTTAATAGTAGAGGGGTAATCTAGCAGATTATGAAGATGAAGGGCACTACTCAATGTAATAAAACACTTAAGAAGATACATTCTGAAGTTCCATCTCCCAAACCCTAAGTTTGGAGCAATGTTTCACATATTTGAGAAACACAAAACTAGGCTTAACCAAAACAAATAATCTAGCATAAATAAACTTGGATCTAGATCTAGTGACACTATCTAAGGTGATCAATTAACCAACAACATTAGAAATATATTGAATAATACCTTGATCCTAAAATTCCTAAGGGATCTCAAGGAGACCCACCCAAATATGTAACATACTTATCTAAATAAAATTCAAGCCTACATACCAGCTTTCTAAATAAAGAAAAGTATTAAAATCAGGAAGATCTAGGAGATATAAAATAACCACATGAACAATGAAAAATTTTATTAGCTAACCCATGAATAATGAGCTCAAAACCTCAACATAAAGCATGAGGATGAGCAACCACATGACAAAAGAATATGCACACCATAAGAATAGGTACACATTCCATGGATTGAGGAGAGGACTCATCCTATAGTGGTCACGAGTTGCTCTCCTCTATGCAAGGGAGAGGTGTCAAGAGGGATTGGAAACCTCTCAAGTCACCTCAACAACCTTGAAACCTCATGGGGAATGAGTCAAGGGTCAAATCCAAGTTTCCAACACCCAACTAGGCTTAAGTTAGCCTAATTAGAGTAGAATACACTAACAAAAATTCTTACCAAAAAACAAGGGACAAATATGAGTGCAGTCCTCCATGGAATAGAAGGAAAATAATAGAAAACCATTCATCAAGGGCATAATGCAAAGACCAAGAGCCATCAAACAATTAGAAGTCCAGCTTTGGATAATGTCAATATTTTATTTATAACCATTAAAAATTTTATACAAGGAAATTTTAAACTATAGTATGTTATCTGCATCCACTCATTTGAAATAGATAGAGAAGTAGTAGAGGGAGCTAGAGGAACTCTGGTATGACAAAAATCAAATTAAGAGGCCTCCTATGGACCCACACTAGAAGCAACAACTCCCCTAGGTATCAGGAAGATCCATTTTAAGACAAGGAGGTTGTGAATCCTAAAAAAATCCCAAAAAACCATTCTCTAATAACCCATTCTAAAAAAGGCCAAGGCTAGGAGGAATGGGGGTTACCTCTAAGAAGGAGACTCCAAAGAAGAGCCAACCCTAAGAGATAGGGAAGGCAAAAAATATTTCTCCATCACAACAACAATAAGGATTAGATCAAGTAAGGTCATTTGTAGATTAGTTAATGCTTAAGGACAAGGAACCTTAGGAAAAAAATTATACACTCTTGAGAGCTTTACCTAACCCATTCTGAACTAGAAAACAAAAATTCTCACCATGCAACTCCAAAACTAGAATTTTTGGGCTGACTATTTGGTGTCCAACCACAAATCCATAAGCTAAAAATTCTACTTTTGACCCAACTAATTATCCCTGTAACACCTTTCACGAAACCCCAAAGGACAAAACATCTAACAAACAATTAAGACACAAAAAAAATTATTTTCTTTTTTACAACAAATAAACATATAGATTGTATTATCAATTACATAGAATGTATTAAAATACACGTACATATGCTCTCATTATGTCCGTTAGGTTAACATGAGTGAATTATGAACATATAAATTATCCAATATAAACATACATCATCAAATAACTAAAAATAAGAGTTCAAGGAAATCCATTGCATTAAATATATTAAATGTATATATTTTTAGAGATAGAACACCATTAAAGATCATATAGTATGAGAAAATTAGTACATGATCAATTTCTTTTACATAAGTGTACATCAATACATAAAATACAAGATAACATACAACTGAAATGATTATGTTACATAGCATCAACACTATCAAAAGTCTAGTATAAGATCTGAAATTGCTGCATAAGGTGCAACATCCATGCTCACAAAAATCAGTTGGGAACCCAATGGAATGCATAGCACATTCCAAGAGACCATGTGGAACCTTAAGGTCCACCACCTGTGCTAGGAGATGACAATAAGAACCCACTACACAAGAAATCAAGCAAAAAAGGGCCAACATGAATCCATCATACAAGATACACAAAACATCACATAACAATGAAATCACTCCGACAAGAAGAAAAACAACAAGGGGAAAAACACAAGACAAGAGAATTCTAGATTGTAGTAGGGAAGAGTTTCATCACATGGCATTGGCATTGGTTGTTTGAGATTGCTCTCACTAGGACCCGACCCCATAGGGTGACACAAGTGGAGCTAACAATCCTTTTGTGAGGACAAGGAAGTTGAACTTTCCAACCAAGCCTTCTCTGATCCGGTGGACATTTTTCAGTGGAAATTGAAGTGTCTCATTTTTCTCCAAAATCTACACCATCAAAAAGAGCTCGATGTCCTGATTCTGACGCAACTCGAACGGAGCGAAAAAGAGTCCGTTTGAACGAGTTATGGCCAGTCAAACCTTCGGTCAAACAGGTATCAGAGGGCATCTAGGAAGTGGAAAAAATGGCGTTGTCAAAAATCAATGAAATCGACGTCATCGCGAAGAGCTCGTCGAGACGATTCCGACGGTGTTCGTTTCGTCCAAATCCGACATCGAAGGCTCGAGTTATCAGCGGTCAAAGTTTAGTTGACTTTTTGAGATGGACCGTACGGCTGCTGACGTCAGCATTCCGTACTGTACGGACTATGAAGTGGCCGAATCAGAAGCTGACACGTGGCATCCACGTCAGCATTGTACGGACCAATCGCGGAGCGACACGTGGCAGTCCGTACGCCCAGTCAGCATCCTCGTTCGCATCTCTGTCAACATTCCGTACATGAATCAGCGCACAGTCAGCATTATACGTGGCAGACACGTCAGCACCCAGTTGGCATATGAGTCAGCGTCCACATCGAATGTGAGTCAGCATCGCGTCAGCATTGTCGCCGAATGGGTTGATGACAAGTGGTAGTGACGTGTTTGTTTCCAACCAATCGTATTCTGCCACGTGGCAGTCTGTTAGAGCGACACTTGTTCCCTTCTCCTGCGTCGGCATTGACAGCCTACAAGTTCGTTGTTTGTTTAAAAATTCTGTTGGCTGGGGTTGAACCCACAACCAGTGCCCTCCTACTCGGCCGGTTCACCAATAGACCACGCAGGGCGCGCTAATTTAAGAAGAGTGTTGGTTTTGTTTTGACGTGTATTTGGTAAAGTTTGTTTTTAAAATGGACGGCGGGGGGGTTTGAACCCCGAACCTGCCGGGCACTAAAAGGGGTAACCTCCGCTGCACCATACGCAATGCTTGGTATATGAGTGGCGTCGGTCGGTTTTGATAACTGTTGAAAACCGATTGCCTTTTAAAATTTAAAACAAACACTCCTAATTTAAAAAGTAAACAAACAAAGATCCTTTTTAGAGGATTTAAAAACAACCTCCCAAACAATAAGCCCGGGAGTGAATAATTAAAAGGGGCTTAAATTGATTTAAGAGATTATTAGGGATATTTTTTAAGATTTTTATGTGTAAATGGGAGATGTAGTTGTTTTTTTTGGGGGATAAGGAAGTTTTCAAATATTTTATTTGTATTTTGGAGAGATAAGGTGAATATCTCCAAATCAATTGGTTAAAGGCCAAATTGAGCAAATTCTTTGTATAAAAAGGGGGCTTGAGGTGAGAGTTGTAATAAAGTTTTTTACAGGTGATGAAGTCCTGATGCTGAAGTGACGGAGGAGGGGTCTTGTTGAAGAGTTTTCAAATCATTCTTGCATATCAAAGCATCGTTACGCTGCCGAATTGCTTGAAGAATGGTGGTGCTATTGTAATCGATTTTGGAGTTAATCAGATTGGTCTCTCTATTGGAGTGGACCCGGAGACGTAGTCACATTCTGTGATGAACTCCGTTATCAAGCGTTGTTTGCACTTCTCTTCTTCTCTTTCTTTCTGTCTCTCATTTCCTTTCTTTCTGTTATAATCACCTTGTTATTACTTTCATTCTGTTATTTCCTTAAGTTAATTTTGATTTAATTAACTTGGAATAATCATTGTAAAAGCATTGTAAAAGTTTAAGCATTTAAACTACAATCTAGTCTAGATCCTATACAGATCAAGTTGGTATCAGAGCTCTTGGTGACTATTATTGCAGTTATTTGTTTTTTTTTGAATGCTAACAAGATCCAGGATTCAGAAAGGTGAAGGCAAGCTTGAAGACTTTGATCCTGAGATCGGGAAGCGAAGAACATTTCCAAAGATGTCAATTTCTGGAAAGGATGTTCCTCAAGAAATCAGTGAGCAGGAATTTCGAAGAGCATTCCTTGAGATGAAGGCAAAGGTGGATATACTTTTTCAGGAGAGACAAGAACGGAAGGAACGTGAAGAAGGTTCGTTGAAGCAAGAAGATCGGAAAGACATGAAAGGGAAACATCATGAAGATGGTGGCAAGCAACCAGATCATCCCTTTTCTTCTTCTCCTCCCTCTTCTCCTTCTCCTTCTTCTCCATCTTCTCCTCATTTTATTTCTTCTAATCCTTTCAAGAGTGGATATAAACCTAAAATAAAACTAGATGTAAAATTTGATTTACCTAAATATTTTGGTGAACTTAATGCTGAAAAATTGGATGATTGGATTCAACAAGTTGACGTTTACTGTAGAGTCCAAAACTTGTTAGATGATGTTGATAGGATCCAATTAGCTACTCTTCGTTTAGGAGGTACAGCTTTAACCTGGTGGGAGAGTAAGACTAAGGCAGAAGTTTCACAACATGGTAGAGTCAGTTTAACTTGGGCAGAATTTATTAATGCTCTTAAGAAGCAGTTTTATCCCCTAGGACATATGCAACAATTAATGATGGATTGGCAAATGTTTAGGCAAGGGAAAGGTCAAACTGTCCAAGAGTACACCCATGAATTCAGGAAAAGGGCTATTGCTCTGAATGTTCCTTTGTATACCCAAGACACGTTGTTGAAATACATAGGAGGTCTACATTCCTACCTTAGGCATTCTATCCTGGTTTTGAACCCTTGTAACTTAGATGAAGTGTTTGTTCAAGCAACACACTTAGAGTCAAGGGGTAAAGGATCTTTTATTGAAAATGATGTAAATAAATCTTCTAAGAATGCAAAGACAGGGAAAGGAAAGAAGGCAGCTATAGTCAAGAAGGATGAGAAACTTTCTTGTTCTCATTGTGACAAGAATGGTCATGATGAAGATCACTGTTGGAAGTTGCATCCCGAATTGAAGCCTAAGTGGGCTCAAAGACGTAATCAGAAACATAAAGGTAAGGAGAAATCCACGAATGTTGTTATGGATCTTGGTTTAGATTCAGATGATGAGACTAAGATAACAGCGATGGGTCTAAAAGGTAAAGCTCATATTTCTGGTGTTTCTGTTGCTAGTTGTGCTTCTACTTCTACAGTTAATGATTTCTCTGAAAATGCAAAAAGGAATGAGCTTTTTCATTTAAGGGTTATGGCTAAGAACACTAAAATTGATGCACTCATAGATAGTGGATCTCAGGTGAATTTAATTTCAGAAAGTGTTGTAAAGAACCTGGGATTAAAAACTACACCACATAAGAAACCTTATCCACTAGGCTGGATTTGTGAAAATGATAAGCTGCAAGTAACAAAACAATGCACCTTAAGGTTCACAATTACTAGTAAATTTGTGGATGAAGTACAGTTTGATGTGGTTCCACTGGATATCTGTGGGATAGTGCTTGGAAGCCCTTATCTTTATGACAGAAAAGCAATCTTCTACAGGCAACAAAATCATTATCATTTGTTTAAGGATGGCATTCAGTATATTGTACATTCTCGCAAGATTAAGACTGATCAATCTTTTGCAAACACAGGGCAGTTAAAGAGGGTAATTAATGCAAGTAAAGAATTAACTCTTATGTCTGTCAGTACAGGTGGTTCTAAACATGAACTTGGAGTAGCTAACGAGGGTCAGATGTTGCAGGATGCACTTGCAGTACAACATGGGGAAAAGATGATTGAAAGCATTGAAGAATCCTTGGGTAAAAATGTTCCTGTTGTAAAGGATCGATATCATGTTGACTTATTTTCTTTCATTTCTGCATTGTTGTTCAGCTTGATGCTAGTCAATTTTTGTTGGTTAGTGGCTACGACATTTGATGTAGAAGCTTATGGAAGTGATAAAATAATGTTTATGTTCAACAATATTGTTGCAGTCTTCATTGTTCTTGTGAGCCAGGTTTTCAGATGTACAGAGGATACAGGACAAGTGGGGAGGCCAAGTCCTCACTTATTGTCAGAGTAAATGCCACTTTTGGAGGTCCAAAAGGTCTTCAGTGGGGAGGCCTGATCCGGTGGACATTTTTCAGTGGAAATTGAAGTGTCTCATTTTTCTCAGAAATCTGCACCATCAAAAAGAGCTCGATGTCCTGATTCCGACGCAACTCGAACGGAGCGAAAAGGAGTCCGTTTGAACGAGTTATGGCCAGTCAAACCTTCGGTCAAACAGGAATCAGAGGGCATCCAGGAAGCGGAAAAAATGGCATTGTCAAAAATCAATGAAACCGGCGTCATCGTGAAGAGCTCGTCGAGACGATTTTGATGGTGTTCGTTTCGTCCAAATCGGACATCGAAGGCTCGAGTTATCAGCGGTCAAAGTTCAGTTGACTTTTTGAGATGGACCGTACGGCTGCTGACGTCAGCATTCCGTACTGTACGAACTGTGAAGTGGCCGAATCAGAAGCTGACACGTGGCATCCACGTCAGCATTGTACGGACCAATCACGGAGCGACACGTGGCAGTCCGTACGCCCAGTCAGCATCCTCGTTGGCATCTCTGTCAGCATTCCGTACATAATCAGCGCACAGTCAGCATTATACGTGGCAGACACGTCAGCACCCAGTTGGCATATGAGTCAACGTCCACATCGAATGTGAGTCAGCATCGCGTCAGCATTGTCGCCGAATGGGTTGATGACAAGTGGCAGTGACATGTTTGTTTCCAACCAATCGTATTCTGCCACGTGGCAGTCTGTTAGAGCGACACTTGTTCCCTTCTCCTGCGTCGACATTGACAGCCTACAAGTTCGTTGTTTGTTTAAAAATTCTGTTGGCTGGGGTTGAACCCACAACCAGTGCCCTCCTACTCAGCCGGTTCACCAATAGACCACGCAGGGCGCGCTAATTTTAGAAGAGTGTTGGTTTTGTTTTGACGTGTATTCGGTAAAGTTTGTTTTTAAAATGGACGGCGGGGGGGTTTGAACCCCGAACCTGCCGGGCACTAAAAGGGGTAACCTCCGCTGCACCATACGCAATGCTTGGTATATGAGTGGCGTCGGTTGGTTTTGATAACTGTTGAAAACCGATTGCCTTTTAAAATTTAAAACAAACACTCCTAATTTAAAAAGTAAACAAACAAAGATCCTTTTTAGAGGATTTAAAAACAACCTCTCAAAGAATAAGCCCGGGAGTGAATAATTAAAAGGGGCTTAAATTGATTTAAGAGATTATTAGGGATATTTTTTAAGATTTTTATGTGTAAATGGGAGATGTAGTTGTTTTTTTTGGGGGATAAGGAAGTTTTCAAATATTTTATTTGTATTTTGGAGAGATAAGGTGAATATCTCCAAATCAATTGGTTAAAGGCCAAATTGAGCAAATTCTTTGTATAAAAAGGGGGCTTGAGGTGAGAGTTGTAATAAAGTTTTTTACAGGTGATGAAGTCCTGATGCTGAAGTGACAGAGGAGGGGTCTTGTTGAAGAGTTTTCAAATCATTCTTGCATATCAAAGCATCGTTACGCTGCCGAATTGCTTGAAGAATGGTGGTGCTATTGTAATCGATTTTGGAGTTAATCGGATCGGTCTCTCTATTGGAGTGGACCCGGAGACGTAGTCACATTCTGTGACGAACTCCGTTATCAAGCGTTGTTTGCACTTCTCTTCTTCTCTTTATTTCTATCTCTCATTTCCTTTCTTTCTGTTATAATCACCTTGTTATTACTTTCATTCTGTTATTTCCTTAAGTTAATTTTGATTTAATTAACTTGGAATAATCATTGTAAAA
This sequence comes from Sequoia sempervirens, assembly GCA_007258455.2. Taxonomy (NCBI): domain Eukaryota; kingdom Viridiplantae; phylum Streptophyta; class Pinopsida; order Cupressales; family Cupressaceae; genus Sequoia; species Sequoia sempervirens. The sequence goes on along the minus strand of VDFB02086081.1, from coordinate 277,570,064 downwards.
GCATTGTAAAAGTTTAAGCATTTAAACTGCAATCTAGTCTAGATCCTATACAGATCATTCTCACCCCAACCTTTACCTAAATGAGCACTACAACAAAGGTGAGGAATTCAATTATCTTCTTATGTAAAAGTTACCCATCCCCCTAGTTCATTTGTTAGGTTATCACTGAATTAAATAACTCTCAAATGGGTTGTCTAGGTCACCACTTTTGGATTCATCCCCCATTGAGAGCCACTCCCCTTACTTGTAACTAGAAGACCCAATTCAACAAATAGGGTAAATCCATCGTGCACACTAAAAAGAACCACTTTTGGATTCAACCCACACTTAGTTACTTCATTTATCCTAGACAACACCATACACATCATAATTTGAATGAAACCTTACCATTTTTAGTTCCTATCTCTTTCCTTTTAGGTGAAAAACCCTAGAAGAGCAAGAGAAGTCTGAGGATCCCAAAAATCTATAGTTCATTTTTGTGAATCCTATGTGAACAATATGATATACCTCCACCTGTTACCAAAGAGAGTCCTATGGATCAACTTGTGGCTACGATACATGTTATCCCCCGTAAGGGCCAAACCACTAAATCTTTTGATATCACTTTGTCTACTAAAGAAATACTACAAAAACTTCTTGATGGTTCTCTCTACATAGCTGGAAGAATCTATGATAAGCCCACTAATGGGATATTAATATATCCCTCTTGTGGTGAGAACATGATCACAAAGTAGTTTCTAGTATTACATGATCTATATCAAGATGATTATAATAAATCAACTGCATGGATTAAAACACATACTAGTTTTTCATTCCCTACGATCATATCAATCATACTCCCTTATAGATAGGACCTAAGACTGCAGATGTAACATTTTCAATTATTCCACAATCTAACCAATTTCATTTGTGGCTAGGCCACACTTGGCTTTGCTCAATGAAAGCAGTCTCATCAGTTGTTCACAAGTGTTTGAAGTTTCCAAATGATAATGAGATATTCACCATACACCATATTAGATTTAATCCCTTACCTTTCAAAGGTAATTTTTCATTAGAATCCTTTTGGCTTGCACCCATGGAACCCATCACTCAAATAGATATCTTTTTCATAGCTTATCAAAAGTTCAAAGCCAAAAAGATAGCTGAATTATCTCTTCGTAACACATCCCCATCCACTTCCAAACCTCCTATCATAGATGAAACCATGCTTCAACCAAAGTCTGACATTAAGCAAACCATACAACCTCATGAACAACAACCCCTAGATACTTCCCAGACATTGTTTAAATGACAAAGAGAAAGCGAAACAACTCCTATCATGCCTCCTTGTATTAAACAAGTGTATAAAGAAAAAGAGAAAGTGATTGATCCATCTTCTTTAGTTTCTTTTGTTCCTCTCTCTTCAAAAGCAGAAGAACCTATGATGACTCAATCCTCTCTTACACCTCAACAACTCGAAAATAGAATTAAACAAAACCATGGTGCTAAGGAAAATAGGTGTCATCATTGTCTCCTTGCTCTTCAATCTTGCATGGAAGAAAATAAAGAAAATCAACCAACACATTTGAAAAAAGTAATAGATGAACACCCTCCTTCTCCTAACCTTCCATAAGATAGTCTAGTACAACAACCACAACAAAATGAACAAATTCAACAACCATATATTTTGATACATCCATCCTTAGAAATCACCCTTCATCCTCCCATTGTCATTAATTTCTATTATGATGATGGTGATATGATGATATCAAAAATAGATGAAGAAGTGCATAATGACCCGAACTCTTTATTTTCATCTACAATGAACACTACAAGCATCTAAAAAATTTAATTCAAGTCCTCATTGGTTCATACCATTTGTTCATTGTGGGTGTTAATGATCAAGGAAATAAGTCCCTCATACCCCCTAATCAAAACTTGCAAATTTTCACCAATCCCATGCCCAAACACACTACTTTATTTGTCAAGGCTGGCGAACCTCCAAAAACTTATGTAATGAGTGTTGACACAAACAATGAACAACTTGATATACCTCCACCTACTACCGAAGATAGTCCTATGGATAAATTTTTGGCTATGATAGATGTTATCTCTCGTAAGGGCCAAACCACTAAATCTCTTGATATCACTTTTTCTACTAAAGACATACTGCAAAAAATTCTTGATGGTCATCTCTACATAGTTGGAAAAATCTATGATAAGCCTACTAATGGGATATTAATAGATACTGCTTGGGGTGAGAATGTGATCACATAGGAGCTTCTAGTATTAAACAATCTATATCAAGATGATTATAATAAATCAACTGCATGGATTAAAACACATACTAGTTTTGCATGCTCTATGATCAGATCAATCGTACTCCCCTTACAAATAGGACCTAAGACTTCGGATGTAACATTTTCAATTATTCCACAATCTGGCCAATTTCATTTGTGGCTAGGCCACCCCTGGCTTTGTTCAATGAAAACGGTCCTATCAATTGTTCACAAGTGTTTAAAGTTTCCACACGGAAATGAGATATTCACCATACACCGTAGTGGCTTTAATCCCTTATCTTCCAAAGGTAATTTTTCATTAGAAGTCTTTTGACCTTCACCCATGGAACCCATCACTCATCGAACAAATTTCTTTTTCATAGCTTATCAAAAGTTCAAAGCCAAAAAGATAGTTGAATTATCTCTTCATAATGAATCCCCATCCACTTCCATGCCTCCTATCATAGATGAAACCATGCTTCAACCAGAGTTTGAAATTGAGCAAACCATACAACCTCATGAACTACCACCCCTAGATACTTCCCAACCATTGTTTAAAAGACCAAGTGAAAATGAAACAACTCGTGTCATGCCTCCTTGTATTAAAAAAGTGTATAAAGCAAAAGAGAAAGTCATTGACCCATCTTCTTTAGTTTCTTATGTTTCTCCCTCTTCAGAAGCAGAAGAACCTATGATGACACAATTCGCTCTTACACCTCAACAACTCCAAAATAGAATTAAATGAAATTGTGGTGCTAGGGAACATAGGTGTTGTCGTCATTTTCTTGCTCTTCAATCTCGCATGGAAGAAAATAAAGAAAATAAACCACCACCTTTGACAAAAGTAATAGATGACCACCCTCCTTCTCCTGACCTACCACAAGACATTCCAGTACAACTACCACAACAAAATGAACAAATTCAACAATCATAGATTTTGATACATCCATCCTTATAAATCACTCTTCATCATCTCATTGTCATTAGTCTTGATGGTGATGGTGATGATGCAACGATAGAAAAAATAGATGAAGAAGTCCATCATGACCTAAACTGTGTGTTTTCATCTATAATGAGCTTAAAAGATAAATCCTCCCCACCAAGTGAAGAACTTGGTATGACTCCTAGTTTGGCAGCTGCAATTCTACCTTTAGATAGTCAACCGCCCTCGCATTACACTAAACATGGTTGGGAGGCAGATGAATTGTTAGATGGTGGACTTGCATTCATCTTGCTAGAATTTTGCATATTTCTTTTATTTTTATTCCTTTCTTTCATGTGTGTATCGTGTTTCCCCCGTATCGTGTGTTTGATGTTCCTCCTCTTCATACACCTCTTCTATTCATCATGCATTGTCTTTTTCTCTCTTTTTTTTTTTTTTCCTTTTGGGGATGACGCAAAGTATAGAGACGCCCTAAGTCTCTTCCATGTTGACCCACAAAGGTCCTTGTATTTTTCACTTTTATTTTGTGTTTTCCTTTTGGGGATGATGTAAGGCATCAAAACTAAAATGTCTCCTTCATGTTGACCCAAAAATATTTTTCTTTTACCTTTTCATTTTCTTTTCACTTGTTTTTTCCTTTTGGGGATGATGCAAAGCGTCGAAACCACAATGTCTCTTACATGTTGACCCAAAATGGATTTTCTTTTTTGTTCTCTTTGTGTCATTCTTCCAGTTCTATGTGCTTTGGGGAATGATGATAGTTTCGAGCTCTTTCATAAACCCATTACAACAATGAAAATACTGACCCCAAATTCATAGATCCCTTATGTGTTTGGTGTGCTTTCTCTTCTAGGGGGAAATTCCCTTTCTCTATTTTTCATTTTTTTTGACATGACACAGCACAACTTTGAAACATATGACTTGGAATATGGATTTCCAAGTTGGCTCTCATTTCTTTTTTTCCTTTTGCATCCTTCCCTTTGCTACTTTAAAGTAGTTGGTCATAGAACAGTGTATAGAAATTCCTTTAAAGTGGGGGCATACATTACCGTAATTCATTTGCATTCTTGGTTCTTAGTGTAGCCTTACCATTTATGTGATGTGTTTGTCACTTTGTGGATGACATTGGGTGTGATTTCCTTCATAAATGTGATTTATCTTAGCATATTACATTCCTCTTGGTGGCCTGATGTGATGCACTGCATCCCCTAAGTTGTGAATATACTATTCTTTGATTGTTCCTCTCTTGGAGCCATTAGGCACAATGTTCGCTAAGTGACATACCTTGTATGAAATAAACAAGACTCCTTCGAACATCATTTCCATTTTTCATTTTACATTTTTTACAGTTTTTCATTTTGCAGCTTTGCTACCTTGCATAATGTATCTTGCTTGAATGTGGTACCTTCCTCTTTGTTCATGAGTTCTAAGCATACAAAGCTTTACTTGTCTCATGAAGCACGAACTAACATTTTCCTTTGTGGCACCTTGTTAATGTTATCAAGAAGCATACATTTAGTATGGTTTAGTGGGAATCCCACCTAGTGACATGAATTTTCCCCATATCCACCTTTGTGTTTGTGAGTGCATACCAACTAGCATATGTATCTTACCTTTTTGGGATTTCTCACCCCATGGATAGCTAGATTTTTGTGGCCCCAAAGTGAGTATACTTGGGTCTTCTCACCTAGCAAAATGTCATGAGTTATGTCACCCCAAAGTGAGTACACATTCTCATTTTCAAACAATCATCCTAGATCTAATCCACAACTAGCTAGATAAACGTTCCAAGCTTCATTCAATTATTTTCAACACTTGCATGTTCCTTTGTTCTTATGCTTGGTTTTGCATGGGATCTTCATCTTCGGGGCTTGATCATCCCTCTTGATTGTTGTTATTGCATCTTGCTAACATAAGTGCATTTGAACCCACCCCTAGATGTTCATGGCTAATTTAGTGTAAGTTTGAAGCAATTTCATCCTCTCACTAAAGTGGGGGCTAAATGTGTCGTAGAAAAATGGCCCCTTGTCATTTTGATGGTGTTTTAGGTCTTGTTTCATAGTATTTGATATATTTTTCTCTAATTTTATGTTGTAACATGGCTTGAACATGCATATTTAGGTACTAAAATTCAAATAATGATGTCTTGTGAAGGTATTGTGAAGTGTTGGAAGACATTTCTACATTCTTCTAGACTCTATTAATTACAATTCACCTAAAAATAACCTTCTCACCACTAAACAAGTCATATTTTGAAGTGTTGTAAAGTCTTATAACAAGATTCATGCTTTTCAAGACACTTCACTATTTATCACTTTCTCATGCTTTATTTGGTCCATTTATGCCCTCATATGCTTAATTAAGTGTAGTTTTTAATATTATCCCAATAAACAACATTAAATACAACATATTTTCCAACACACATTTTTAGGTCCTAGGTGGGACCCTTTCACCATGGGTGGCGAATGAGTCCCCCTTGGCTCCAAATTCAAAATATTTTAAATTTCCTTTTGGTTTTTTATTCAAAATCACTTGATGTAGCCCTATGATGAGGTATGAATGGATAACTAAGGTACAAGATTGTATAAACAAGTGATTTTCACTACATTTTACATCTCATACAATCACACATCACATCCAAGCAATCTTTTCATTCACTCCAACATTCAAGCACCTTACAACATCAATTCAAGCATTATTCAAGCACTTTGGAGCATCCATTAACATTATTTTAGATTTGCATTATCAAGGGTTTGTTAAGTTGATAGCATTTGCATGTTGTTAGTTTATCATTCTCTTGCATTTCATTATTTTATTAAGGGTTTGATTACAATAAGTAGGGTTTGACCAAGGAAAACCCCTATTTTCTAACTCAACCATTTCCCCCTATTGTATGTTTGTTTGTCAAGTCATATCAAGTCTATTTCAAACTTGGAGAAGGGTTTTTGTTTGTTTCTTGTAGAATTGACTTTAGCAACATGACAATTAGAGATTTCTAGATCTAGTGTTGCAAAGTTGTCTCCTCATTTTTTAGAATTTTGGAAGATGAATTATTCACCACCAGTGGTGAATGAGTCCCACCTTAGGACTGAAAATCTAAATTTTATCAGATTTCGGATCCTAATAGTCAGAAACCAGTTTCTGACACTTTTTCAGCAAGAGCAGGAGTGATTCACCACCCTGGGTCAATGATTCGCACTGTGAAATTTTAGTGATTTAAGATAGCATTCACAACATTCCAAAATCGTCAAATCTTGCCTAGATTGACTCTTTTTTTATCTCATTTCTTTTTTTTTGTATTATTTCATCATTTAGTTCATTTTTTTGCATATCACAATGTTTTTTCTGGCATAGTTTAAATCTTAGTTTTTCATCCTAGACAACATCATACACATCCTAATTTCAATGAACACTTAGCATTTTTGGTTCCTATCTCTCTCCTTTTAGGCGAAAAACCATGGAAGAGCTAGATAAGTCTTAGGAACCCAAAAATCTATGTTTCAATGAGTATCAGTCTAAATAAAGCAACATGAGAGGCACTATATCGCGCCCCCCTTAAAATGAGGCTTACTTCTAGAAGCTTACAAACAAGTATGGGTATGACTCTTGCATCTGGGATGCATCCTCCCAAGTAGTTGAAGCCTTAACGTTAAAACCCTACTAGACCCTCATGAGCTTACCCATGGGCTCTAGAGCTATTTTCCCATCCTCTACCAGTAGCCTCTAAAGTGCACTCTGGTGCCCAGTCTGATAGTTATCAACTGCAACAAACACTTTATGAGACCTGCATGCATCACCCACTATCAGTTCTGAGGCTACGGGTCTTTGACTAAATACAATTGTGTTCTTCTGAGGACAATGTCTAGCTATGTGGCCACCATAAGAAAAACATCATGTGCCTCTACTATTCCCCCAACCACCTGAGGTTGCACTTGACTGTTGGAAACTACTTGCAGACTGAGTGCTCTGAGTAGGCTGGTTGAGATGATACTGCTTGTCTCACTACAAATTTTTATTTTTCCTATACTAAGAGCCACTACCTTGTCGAGACTAAGAGTTCTCAGGTTTTGGTTAGGAACATTGTTGTTGTTGGTCACCCTTAGCAGGTGCTGAATGGCCCTTAGAGGAACCCACAACCTGAGACTAACCACCTTGAGACCTGATACCAGCTGGAGGTCTGCTACTAATTTGTACACCTATATGACCTCCTAGTACCATAGCTACATTATCCTCTACTAGCGAAGCTTTCTCTACTATCCCTTCCATGGTATTCAACTCGAACACAAAGACTCCTCTATAGATAGAGACATTTAAATCCCTAATAAAATGTTGCACCAACAGAGCCTCAACATCACTGATTCCTACATACTACGTAAGCTCATAAAACCTGGGCTCATATTATTCCACTGACATGACCATCTATCTCGGCTCATGGAACTCGTAAGCACAACAATATCTCTAGTTTTCTGACAAGAAATGGGCTCTAAACCTCTCCATAAATAATTCCCAAGTCATTGAACCAATGCCTAAGTGCAATTTATGCTCCTCTAATCACCATGATGTAGATGAAAAACCTTTGAGATGCATGATGGTGCACCTAGCCTTGGTGTTACTACCATAAGGATGCATAGCAAAACACCTATCTAGATCAATCAACCAAGTCTCTACCTCCAATCCTCCATTTGAACCATCAAAAGTGGGAGGAAATGCCCTCAAAAGGTCTCTCATGCGACATACTACAATGGAATATTGCTCTTCTCATATGTTTCTCCTCCTACGTGATCTATCTTTCTCTCTCCCTGACCAGCCACTACTCCTCTTCCTACCCAAGGCATAAGTGGCCAAGAAAATCCTCTAGCAATTGACACAACTATGCTTCCTCTAACCCCAACTAACCCAGATTTTGACCTTCGCCTTCTAAGTTATTCTAGGAACCCTATTGTTCCTCACATTCAAACTTGTTTGAACTCTAAGATGAAGTGCCCTGGCAGTCAACCCTATGACCACCACCAAGACCTCTACCTTAACCTCTACCTTGACATTTGGGAATATTCCTACACACCAACACCAAAAGATAGGACACAAATATTAGGTGAGGATGAAAAAAGGTGGAAAACATAAGCTTAAGAATCTAAGCACTAGGACAACATAATGGGATCAATCAACTTAGAGTACCTAGTGTTAGAACCTGGCTTTGATACCAAGTGTAACACCCCACCACGAAACCCCAAAGGAAAACACATCTAACAAACAATTATGACACAACATTTTTTTTAAAAAGAAAATTAACATATAGATCATACTATCAATTACATAGAATATAAACTACACATGCATATGCTCTCCTTATGTCCTTTAGGGTAACAGTACTACATTACAAACATATCAATTATCCAATCTAAACATACATCATAAAATAAATAACAACAAGAGTTCAAGGAAATGCACTGCATTAAATATATTAAATGTATATTTTTCCACATATGCAACACCATTAAAGATCATATAGTACTAGAAAATTATTACATGATCAATTTATCTTACATAAGGGTACATCAATACATTGTCACAAGATTACATCATAGCTTTCCTTATAACAATAGGAAGAATACATCAAATATGTATGATAAGATAAAATTTAAATGATTACATTACATAACATCAATGCTATCACAAGTCTGGTACAAGATATGGAATCTCTGCATAGGATGCAACATCCATGCTCACGAACATCAGTTGGGAACCCAATGGAGTACATAGCACGTTCCACCTGACCATGTGCAACCCTAAGGTCCACCCCACATGCTAGGATATGACAATAAGGATCAACTACACAAGAAGTCAAGAAGACAAGGGCTAACATGAATCCATCATACAAGGTACACAATGCATCACATAAAAATGACACCACTTCCATAGGCACACAAACAACAAGGGGAAAAATAAGGGAATCCTAGACTACAGTAGGGATGAGTGTCATCGCATGGTACTGGCATGGGTTGTCTGAAATTCCTCTCACTAGGACATGGTCCCCATCTATGGTTGTGCGAAATTCCTCCCACTAGGACCCGACCCCATAGGGTGACACATGCGGAGCCAAAAATCCTTTCGTGAGGACAGGGAAGTTGACCTTGCTAACAAGGCCTTCTCACCCCAACCTTAGCCTAAATGAGCACTACAACAAGGGTGAGGACATCAATTATATTTTTATGCTAAAGTTAACCACCCCCTACTTCATTTGTTAGGTTATCACTTAAATAACACTCCAATGGGTTGTCTAGGTCACTACTTTAGGATTCGGCCCCCATTGAGAGCCACTCCCAATATTTGCAACTCGAAGACCCGATTCAAAAAATAGGGTAAAGCCATATTGCACACTAAATGAAACCACAAGAAACACATTTCCAAAGCAAGACATGGACCCTCTTGCTCACAAATCACAACCATAATAATAAGTCAACAATGCAAGGCTAGAGACCTTTTTGTACACAATCTCAAAAAAACACCAACCACTGCCATGTGAAATTACATGAAACACATGAAAACACTCATGTATTGATATGGGATGTCCTAGCAGATCTACATGGACCCTAGCTCCCATTCTGGGTTGTCTTGGTAGCCCCACCTGATCCCTGGGCCCCATAAAAAGTTATGCAAGTACAACCATACTCCCCTCTAACCTGTGGAAGCCTACCACAACAACCTCACTCAAATTACTCCCATATTAAACAATAACTAAAAATCAGATTGATTTCATTACACAAACACCTTATTTAGTGCATATAACAATTGAGCACTATCACCACAGATGCCTTACTTTTACATATTTCACCTAAAAACCACATGACTCAATAATGCAAGAACAACCATAATGACACTTATACTTAAAATAATCCACAACCTATAATTTACAAAAGTAATTTAATTTCATTTATTTAATCAATTCTCTTAATTATCTATAGACATGTATGCATGTCACTAATCTACTTGGTCGATTAATCATCTTAATTTTGTAAAACTATCACATAATTAAACATAAACACAATAACCCATGAAACTATAAGATTAACCTGGAATAACATTCATTCGTTAAATGATTTAAAAGAAATCAATATTTACAAGAGTTTATCTAATTCATTCCAATAAATCCTCCAACTTTCCTAATTAAATTCAATTGAATTTTTTTCTTATCTAATATTCCAATTGACTTGTCTAACAAAATAAAACATTGATTTTAAAATAAAATAATCTTTAACTCATCTCATAATATATATTTACATACACTTACACATACATACATACATACATATAGACATACATACATACATGCATGCATGCATATATATATATATATATATATATATATATATATATATATATATATATATCACATATGCATAACAAGGAGCAACACCAAATAAAATTCTAGTCATTGAATGGATAGAATGGGGCAAACACAAACAAACAAAACGATTCAAAGCTAATTCTAAATACATTGAAAAAGAAAATAAATATAACAATACTTGATACTAAGGTAAGGTAGCGACTAACCCAAATCATGCACCTATTGCACAATTTCAACCAAAGTAATCATTTAAGTCTTGGTGATTTGTAGCCCATGAAAAATTTGATTTCCAAGCATGGAAAGAAGGGTCGATACACAAAGTGTTGTCATTTGGCACAAGAAAACCCAACATACATTACAATTGAAAGTTGGATATCATAGAAATCCATTTAATACAAAAAAATCAAAACCATGAGATATAGATTTTGGTAAATCTCAAAAGAAAAACAAAAATTGAATCACACCATACCAAATCAATAATGATTTTAAAGAAATCTATTTGAAGATGACTCAGGCTTTTAATTCACACCCTTCAAAAATTGTGACCATATAAATGTAAATTGATAGCCACATAAATATATTGTTTGTAAATCAAATTCCAACCATTAGCTTATAAAAATTGGTTGTTTAACAAAGGAAGGCGCATATTATCAAAATTTTACCTCAAGATAGTATTCAAAGAAAGCTTCAAAGAATATAAACGTTGGACTCAAACCAAGGGTAGAATAAAGGCATCAAATCCTAAAGATTAAGCATAAAACAATATCGATTTCCATTCATCTATAAACATATTTGGTGAGTTTTTCTTATAGTTTAGTTTGCAAGTTTTCTATAAACATATTTTGAAGACATGGATCAGGAATCATGACATTGATTTGAGAGTAAAGAGATTAATATTGTGAGATGAAGCCAGTTATCTTTTCTTCTTCATGTTTTCTGCATCTCATCAAATCTATCAAGGTCTTCTTTGGAGTCATATTCACTTGGAAATGATTATAAATGCATCAATTAGCTCATTGAATGAATGAATTGAATTATTTGGTAAGGATGAAAACCATTCTAAGGCAATATATTTTAAAGTCCTAGGAAATAGTTTGGCTAACAGTTTACTGTCAAGGAAAAAGTCACTACATAAGATAGTGTAAGCATTAACATGGTTAGAAGGATCTCCCTTCCCTCCATATTTCTCAAATCTAGTAATTTCTATTCCTTGCGGCATTAGTGTTCACAATATTTCTAGAGATAGTGGGCTGCTTCAAACATAATAGGTGGGTGGTCCATTCTAGTTTTGGTTTATGGTGGATATTTTCTTTTGCATGGAGGAGATGGTTTGAAAAATTTGTGTTATGAGAGGGTCAATGTAAGTGGTATGAGGTGGAAGGGAAAGTGGTTATGGAGTGTATGTAGTTTTAGGGAAAGTGAAGGGGATGCTTATAGATGGTATGGTAGAAGAGGATAGAACATTCAATGCCACATAAGAATTAAGAATGCTAGTAGGAATAGTGAAGGAAGGAATCACATTGCTAATTTGTTGCATTGTTGTTGTGACTTGAGGAGTTGTATAGTTAGGTATGGATGCTACTATTTAAGGGGGAGGAGTGTGAGGTCCTCCTTGACTAACCACAATGTTTGCTGGTTCAGATGTACTAGAGGTGGAAGGAACATGTTTGTGGTATATCTTAGCAATTTTTTTCATAAAATTTAGGGCTTCTTCACATTCAAGCATTCGATGGATGTTTTCTATAGTAGGAATCACAATGGTTGAAATGCTTTCAAGACATAGTGAATGCTAGAGAAGTGTTAAGTCCTCATGAATGTTAATGACTTTGTCTTACAGAATGTGATCATTTTGTGTGTCAATTTGCATGTTATTGGAAGGAAAATCCTTACTAAAGGTAGGATCCATGCCTAGTGTACTAGTTGCAATACTAGGAGTGGAAGTGTTAAACAATCCATGATGCACAATGAGTGCATTATCATGGGATAACATGAGTCTTGAGCTTCATCTCACTAAGGTATTAGAAATCAGACACCAAACACTAATGCAAAGGTTTCTAAATGTGGGTGGATGCAAATGCAATGTAAACAAAGAGCAATAAAATGCTAATAACTACAATTCTGGAAACTATAATAGCAATGCAATAATAGAAACCATAAATGCAAAAAATGTTTAGAAAATGCCAGAAATTACATTGCAAAATGTGCAGGAGGACTAAGTCACCCAGTGTGGTGAATTAGTCCCAGTAGTTATTTTTTGGAGATTTTTCAAAAAAATTAAATGAAATTTTATTTTTTTTAGATGGTCAAATGTAACTACAGCATGAAAATGTAGATTTTTTGGATTTTTTAATGAAATGTAATGCAAAAAATGCAAGCTATATGAGCTTTTAACTAATGCAATTTTTAAAACCCTAGGATGCAAATTAAACAATGCAAAACCTAATGCAATGTTGATGGAAGTTATTCCTAGGATGAAAATGCACTTAAAATAAGAATTAAAATGTTCAAAATTTGTTTCACCAAAATGAAACACAAATTTTTGTAGGGGCTTCTCTCTTACACTTCTAGGGTTTTTCATCTAAAAGGGGAAAGGTATCCCACAAAACATGGAGGTTCACTAAAGAAAATGCTAGTATGATGGAAATATGTCTAAATGAAATGTACTAAATGCAAAGAAATGATAAAAGATAATAAATATTAATGCAAAACCTAAGAAATTCAAGTTGTTTGATAACATAGTGATGTATACAAAATGACCTAAGAATGCAAGTAAACAATACAAAAAATAAAAAAGATTGGAGAGGTGCACCTAGAAATAGAAATGTGATGTAGAGAGGTTATGGAATTATGTAGATTTTTCTATTGAAGCCCACTTGGACATTTATGCCAAGTTGAGCAACTTAGTCCTATTTCAAGGAGATTCTGCTGGAACACATTTCTGACCAATGGATACTCAGAAATGTAAAAATCACTTTTCAGGCCTGGCAGTGGGATTAATTCACAATAGATGGAAACTTAGTCCACTTGGGAATCTTGAGAAATTCTAAATAGGAAACTGTAGCCTTCATTCGATCTATACTTCCTTACCTAACAGGTGTCTAGTTCAGATTCTATAGAAAATTGGCTGAAAGAGGTCTCCAAGCTTCAATTAGGGATTTTTTGACTTGAATAACTTTAATGCATTGTTGACCACTTTTAAATACCTTACTCTTTTAAAAATCAACATACAAGATCTACAAACACACATGCAAAGAGGGGGAAAGGGTTAAGGGTTAGAGAATAGGGGTTTTCCTTGGTCAAACCACAAATTGGTAATCAAATCCTAGAAAATGAAATGAAATAGAAAGAGAATGATGAATGACAACATGTAATGTCACAAACCCACCAAACCCCTAATGTTGAAAATCTAAAAATATGCAACAAGATGCTCTAATGGATGCTTGATGATTCTTAGAATGCTTGAGAATGATTAAGTAAATGAATGAATTTCTTGAATAATGAATTGAGAAGTGGAAGATTGTAGGAGATGTAAAATGAGGGGAAAAACCTTTATTTATACTTGACTTTTCAATATTTCTCAAAAATAACACATCACGAGTTGACCTCAAGGTTAAGAGAATAAAATCCCACCAGAAAATAAAAATTATTTTGATAATTGTGCCTAGTGGGAATAAGTTGTCAAGCTTGTGACTTGGTCCCACAAGGGAAATTTTACTAGGTGTCGAGGATTAAAGTGTATTTAATAAGGTTTAACAAGAATATTCTAAAAAGTACACTTAAGTAGGGTCAAAAAGTGCATTAAGGGACATTTAAACATAAGAAATGGTTAATTTAGGGATGAACAGTCTAGAAAAGCATGAGAGTTTGTTTCAACTCTTTACAACACTTTGAAATAAGACTTGGTAAGTGGTAAAAAGAGGTCATTTAAGTGAATTATAATAAAAGTGTCCTAGAAAAGTGTGAAAGTTGGTTACAACATTTCACAACACTTTTACAAGACATCCTAGAATTCTTAATATCTCTCAAGGGTCCAAGATCTAATGTGAATGTGTTGGCCACATTGCAACTTTAATTCTAGGAAAAGTAAAACCAAAGTCCATGAGAGAGACTCAAGTGAGCGTAAAAAATGTCCAACTATACATTTTTTGGTGTCACGAAAATCAATGCAAAAAAATGTTCTCATGACTCAATCCATCTATAAATTTCCTTCCATCTACCAAACATAGTTTGGCAAGGCCACAAAATTTATTCCTCTCCTCTTCTTACAAAGGTATCAACTTAATTCTCTTTCCATTTGATGTCATAGTATACTTATTTCTTCTTCCATATTGAATTAATTTCTTATCATGTTGTCATGGTCACCCTAACTGTAAATGACATGCATCCATAGGCATAATTTCACACAATACTTCATCCCTATATGATCCAATATGAAATTTCACCAAACATTGTTCATTCACCAATATCTTATGATCATCTTGAATCTATGCTATCATGTATGGGTTTGGGTGTTTTAGTCTCTTCAAATTCAACTTGGTCACCTTCTCCTCTAAACCTAGATTATCAATACTACTACTATCAATGATTACATACCTTTCCTATAGACTTACATCTAGTTCTGAATAGACTTTTCCTTTTCATTGGTTCTTTAGTTACTTCCTCATGCATCAAAGCTCTTCTCATCACCAATGATTCACCTTTCTCTAGTTTTCGATATGAATTAGGGGATCCAACATGTTCTTCATCCACAAATGCTTCTCTTTTGATATGTTCAGGTTTCTTTACAATACTTCCATGATGACACTCAAATGCTATATATCCTTCACCTCTATAGTTAGGTTCATTTGAATGGTATTCCCTTACATCTTCCTTCATCTCTCTAGTATCCATCACTATGGTAAGAATTATGGCTTCCTCTATAGTATGGTTTAGCATCCTTTTCTTCACTTCGATAGGGTTTTGGATCTTTGTTCTACTTCACATATGTTCTCCTTTCTCTAGACTGGGTTCCACTCTTTTGAAACCTTCCTCTTGTGCTTCTCTACCTCTATTTAGACTTCTTGTTCAGCTTATCTTCAACTTTTAATGCAAATTAGTATGCTTCTTCAATGGGTTTCATCTTCACCAAGCTCAAATCTTCTTGAATATTTCATCTCAATCCATTGATATATCTGACAACCTTCTCTTTGTTTTCTTCACTATGACCGATTCTAATTATGATCTTGTAGAATTATTTAGTGTACTCTTTCACATATATTCCTTTCTATCTCAATTTTTGTAATCTCTTTAATAGTTCTAGCTCATAATCAATTTGTATAAATTGATTCTTTAACTTTTTCACCATTTTGTCCCATTTGATAATTCTTTCGTTGCCTCTTCTATTTCAGTCTAACTAAACTTCTTTATGGCATAATGCAAAATGACATTTCAATTTATTTTTTTCACAAATCTAGGATGCTTTCTAGATCTTCAATTTCTTCATACTCAAAGTATTATTCCATCTCATTTATCCAATCAATACACTCTTTAGGATTCAAATTTCTCGTGTAATTTTGAATTTTAACTCTAGGTCACTTACTAATCTTCAAAATTACTTTTAAAATATTTACTTGATCTAATTCTTCTTCCTCATCATCTATGGTTTTTACAATTTGATTTGCATGTTATGATTCATCATCACTTTCATCATTCTACTTAGGGTTGAGGCCTCACCTTCTATCTTCCTTAACAAAATCCAAATAAACTCACATCTTGTGCATCATTACTAAAATTTCATCCATTTTTTGAGTAATATTTTCCATAGCAGGTGCTCTTCTTGCTAGCATCTCTCCCCTCAAATAGGTAAAAGTGACTCAATTAAAAAATCTAACTACAATGGCTTCAACTACCTCACAATTGAGGATTGATTGAAAAACAAATGCAGTCTGCCATAGTTTGGTGATCTATCCACCTCAAGGAATTCCTTCATGAATCAAACCTCACTTTGATACCACTTGGTGAAGTCATGATAGGAGGGTTCCAAAAGGAACAATCCAAACCATACAATAATGAGTCAACACAACAGAAACAACACAAAAATTGATATGTGAACATGAATCTTCACTAATATGGAATTCTTACATGCAACATTGGCCACAAGGGTGAGTATCCAAGGCTCATACACCTTACCACCAAGGCTTCAACAATACAACTAGCTAGTAGGCCTTACTACATGCCCTTGAAGGGTTTATGTGAAAATATATTGAATTTGAGTCTTATCCTAAGCTACTAATCTACTGATCATATACAATGAATTATAATGCATATAAATATGCTCCTCAAGCTCCAATATAGGTTTTTGTTGGGCATAAGGGTTAGTAACCTGATGAATGCTTATACATAAATATCTTCCTTAAGATTAGAAGAATAAACTCAATACACGATTATATAACTTATGAATCTTTAGGATAGGTCCAATGAACCCACAATGCTTTAATGATATTCTATTTAACTTTGTATAATCTGGAATATGTCCACACTAAGAAATCTAGACTAGGTTGGCCCCAAATACTTTGAATAGTAAACACGCTAAATTTTTGAGACTAATAACTCTCAATAGATGACTACAGATGATGTTAAATTTAGATATGTGATAGATGTTGATGTGTAGATGCTATATCCTACTCTGTGAGCTGAGAAATGATGATGTGGTAAAATGTTGAATGGACTACTTAAACTACTACTAAATACAATGTACGAAAAGAACTATTTTTAGTTGACACAAGATTGCTTTACAACTAGGGATGCTCCTACATTAAAAATCATCTGCAATCTTCAAAAAATCCAATATTTATAAAAGCTTAAAAAAAGATTTAATTAAACCTTCTAATCCAAAAATGGCCTTAGGCTCATCATGTGCATCTATATTCAAGGAAAAGATCTTCTCCATATCAACTCAATATCTTATCTATATCTTGGGAAAGTAATGAAGATAATACTAAAACAAATATTCTTCTTCAATTCTTATATAAAAACAACTAACAAATACTCTCAAGTTGAAGTTTACAAAAAAAATTTATCACCAATGTGTAAATCTCTGACATCATTCTCTTAAAAAGTAAGACCTCCTAGAGTGGACACCAACTTCCTAAAAAATTAGGATCTTGTCATATGTCATCATCTATCATGTTGGAGGCCATCTCAACAATAGGGACCATATAGTGAATGTAAACATAGGAAGATTAATATATCAGGATAAATTAATATACACCAAGTAATCAACTAATTAATGAAAAAACTCAAAGGTTGAGACACCTTAATCCCAAAACTGTGAAGTCTAAAGGAGGAGAATTTCCTAGTAAACATAAAAAATTGAAATTTGATGAAGGATTTATTTTTTTATTTGGGATAGGTTATCTCATATCAAGGGTTACAAATGGATCACAAAAAGGTACAAACTATAAGATAATGGGTTATACCTAAGAGTGTGCATGAAGTTTTGAGTTTCCATTGTTTAAGTTGCTTTTAGTATTGGTTTACTCAAAATTTTAGTAGGATACATGAACCAATAAACAAAACCATAAGGTGAGATAAAAGGAGTTTGAGTGGACAACAACAAATAATAAGAGTTTTGCGACCCTAAAGAATTTTGTCACTAAGGAATAAATATTAGAGTTACCTAGTCTTACAAAGGTGTTTCTAGTGGGACACCAAGTAGAGTTGTCCTTATTCAAGAGGGAAAACATATTTCATATTTAATTAGAAATATCAATTATGCCAAGAAAATGTATCATGATTTTTATCAATATTTTTATTCCATATTGAAACCTTAAATAATTTGTAACACTAATTTCTTCTTAAGTAATCTTTTATTTTTACAGATGATCATTCTTTGTAATTTATTAATAGTCAAACCAAGGTTAACTAGTGACACATGATGTGGGTTGACTTATTATAATAGTATACTTTTTTCCTCAAGAATAAATGTGTACATTTGAACAAAGTGGTAGATTCATTTAGTAGGAGAGAAGTGATTTTTTACTAAAATGAGAGATGAACTAGCTTGATTTGATGATATGAAGGAGTTATACAAATATAATTCAAACTTTGAGCATGCATGGACATGATATATGGATCCTACTAGCATGGATATGGTAATATGAATGGATTCCTTCATATAGGATGGGTTTTTATTCAAAGGAAAATTCCTATATACACCTCAAGTCCATCAACGAGATAAAATTTAATGAGAAAACAATTGTGTTGTTTTAGCTAGACAATTTCGTATTGAAAAGACCATAGTGAAACTCAATGATAGATATTATTGGTTAAGGATGAAGATAGAAATACAAATAAATATGTAAATATATCAAAAAAATTATATAGTAAAGGAGAGAGTAAAAATACTAGGCTATATTGATTACTACCAATATTGTAGAAACTATGGAATCTTATAAGCATTGATAGTTTCTTGGAATACCAAGAACACAACAAGGTAAGGATTATATTTTTTCCTTGTTGATAGATTTTCATGATTACTACATATCTTTCAAGATGAAAAATAATGCCACAAATGGTACAATTTTTTTTTCATGGAAGTTGTTAGATTGATTTTTTACTTAAAAGTATAGTTATATATTGTGACACTAAGATCATAGAAGATTTTAAAGGACGCTTCAAAAAAATATAGGCATTGATTTAAATTTTAGATCTACATATCATACTCAAATAAATAAGAAGAGTCAAGTTGTTAGTAAGATCTATAGAAATTTAAGATGATTGATTGATGACAACACTAACCAAAGTGGTTTCATACTATCACAAGATAAATTTCAATTATATAAGAATCCTTTCCACATTATTTTTAGATACACTCTGAGAGATATTTCAAAATTAATGGATCTTACAAATAATAAGGTTCATGAGCAAAGCGCTAGAAGAGAAGAGTTTACAAAGTCCATGCAATATTTGCACCAAAAAGGAAGAGATAGACTTAAATGGACCAACCAAAATTATGCATGAGTGCATTTTGAGATGACCTGGACAATGTTTTGTTTACGATGATATAGTTTTTACATGTCCAGAGTGAGGTGATGAGGGGAAAATGTAACAATATCATTGAAGTATATTTTGGGCTCATTTTGACAGGGTAAAATTGTAATGTTGTGCACTAGTATATTCCATAGGGATATGAATCAGGTTTTGAATTTCAGCCATATGTTCATGGCCACGAAAATAAAGATATATGGGTTATACGTAATAAAAAACTAGTTCCTGATGTAGAATTCGAATTTGCAGAGATTGATAAGGTAGCAATATGAAATATTTTTCATATTTCTACTTCTCATTCACCAATATATATATTTTTTGTCTAGGCTAACTTCCACTTCAACGAATGCAAATTTTATTGCAGGTCAACATTGCAATATTGTCTAATAGGCTATATCAATATCAGTATTCAACAACTTATAAATGAAGATTAAAAGAAGAGGACTATTTTCTTGTCTTTTATTATGAACTTGGCTTTGCTTGGATCTTAGAAATGTGCCTTCTACCACTCATTTATGGATAGAACTATTTTTTTAATGTATAAAAACCAATGCAATCATCATTTATCAAAAAAATCATTAAAATTATTATTATTTGAACAAGATAAATTCAAACTAAAAACCTCTAAAATAAAATTTATATAATTATGATTAAAACATTCTAACTAATAATCACAGGTTTAAAAAAGTGTCTCTAAGGAGATAAAAATATAAACTAGGCACAACCTTAATTTGTTCTTGCTAACTTAATAAATAATGAAGAACATAATTGTCAAAATGTTTTTTGGAAAACCATGTCCATGGACGTGAAATACATCTGATTCACAGTAAGATAGGTTTTCAGTGATCTAGACATGAAGAAAACCACGGAAAAGAATTCAACCCACCTAATTGCTTACAAATTTGTTATTCTCGTTTCATCCTTGTACACTTTAGTTCACTTTCTATTTCCTCGATTTTATGTTTCTGCTCTATTTCCTCGATTTTATGTTTCTTTTCTATTTCCTAGAATTTATGTTTCTACTCAAGAGCACTTCTCGCAGAAATTTTCTTTTCCACTTCTTTCTTTTTAATTTCACCCCTTCCAACCATCTCTCCATCTATAGATACTTCCAAAACTATCATTTCCTCTTCTGACAGTTTGAACTTATGGTATTTGTACACAACTTTATTGCCCCTTTTTTGACAAAACTCTTAGAGTTCAAAAACAGGATGCTTCTCCACTGTCTTTGGAGTAGAAAATGGCTCTAATAAAATATTGAATATGTACCCAACATAGAGTATTTGAAGTGAAATAAGAGGAAAGATTTGTGTCAATATACACTAATATCTTAAAAAAATTGTGTGAAAATAGAAATCTTAGTACATTAAAAGATGAAAGATGGAAACACAAGTAGGAGAGGGCCAATTCCGTTCACATAATATCTCCCAAACTTCCTTCAAACTAGAGATGAAGTTTTGCAATGACTCGACATTGCTGTCAAGAAGCATTGCACCTGCTATTGATTCAACTACATCAAATAAAACTGAGGGTGGATTCACATCATCACAATTCTCTTCGATGTCTGAAACAAACCTTTTTAGCTACATGACACCAAATATGAACTTCCTTAATTAATGATTAATCATCCTCCAAACTTGAGTCAGATATCTTGAAGAGTTACCTTATCATCCAGGGATTTACTCGGAATGATGAGGTGCTTATGAACTTCTAATTTCACTATAGAAATTCTTGCAAGCTTCTCATTGTCCATATTTTTAGATATTAATGTTGACAACATACCTAGTTGTAAGTAAGGATAATTGTTGTACAAATAAATTGTTATTTCTAGCTTTAGGGACAAATTTCCAAGGAACTCCATTGCTTCATGAGACTTCAGTCGTGCTGATTCAATTCCTTCATTGCATGCCTTGCATGGTCCAAAGAAATTTAGAATTACCATCTCTAGATGCTGACAAAAAGAATCTTTCCACAAATTTCATCTCTTGAAATTGTACAGTAACTTACCTTCCATCTCATCCAAGACATTAGACATATATGAACGATTATTGAGTTTAGAGATTGAATTCTCAATACACTTTTTCACTTCATAGCAATTGCACTGTCTAGACATTGCTTTTACTTTTGAAATTTGTGTTTCTTTCAGGGCCCCAGTTTTGCTCGTAGAAGGATTTGTGATGGAACTTGACACATCAATATTGTGTTCATCGATTTTATTTTCACGGGCTTCCATTGTGTGATGTTTTGGCTATGGACTTAGCAATGGATTTAGCAAAGGCTAAAAGACCTATAAAAACTCAGGAGGTGTTAATATATAAGTAAATGCAAGGAGTTCAATACAATGGCCTTTCGATATACAAAAATAATGAATATCTCATTAAATATTTTCATATTTAGGTTTCCTTCTATGAAGCATTTCGATAAAAAATACTATACATAAATAAAATGAATATTTACTTACTTTCCAACCTATATCAAATGAATAGTCATTATTGACATGCACAACACCGACAATGACTTCAATAACATTTGCAAGAACCTTTGTTGGACACTCCACATCACTTTTAGATTTAGATTTGTCTGCCATAGCTTTCTTGATTTTATTAGCCTGTTAAAACACATTGATCATTAAAAATCAATATCGATTGAATAATGAGTTTTTATATGTTTCAATATAACCAAACTTACTTTACTTTTGAGATCCTCATTTGTGTTGGAAAATTGAATGCTCCCGAGCCTCCTACTCTCATGTCAGAGTCCCTTGCTCACTTACCCATCAAGAGCCCCCAATTTCAATGACAGTTTTTTGGGATCTTCATCCCTGCAACTATTGACAACCACTGAAGTTAATATGGTAGGAATTTTTTAATTTCAAATTAATGTTGGTAGGTAAATTCAAATTTGAGAGGAAATATTTGGAAGACAAAAGAAAAGAAGGCAGCTTATTCTGTTAGTTGTTGAGAAGACTTGGTTGGAGTTTGAATAATTTCTATGCAGCAATAGTCTGTAGACATAAGAGAATGCTTTTGTTCTCTGTGTGATTTAGAAAATTCTGTGTGAGCTCCCAAAAGCTCCTTAATAGCAACAAATTTTTGTTTGTGATTGAGCAGTGATTTCTCCTAAAGAGCTCTACGTTGCTCCTACTAGTGAGCTCCTAGTAGCTCTTGAAGTTGTTTGTTTGGTTGAAGCAACTCATGATTGCTCCCAAAAGCTTTAAGTTAGTAGTTTAAAATTTTCTTTTAGCAGTTTCAGTTTAATCCTTCATGTATTGTTGATTTCTAGTTTATTGAATAGAAAAGGAAGTTGTTTGTCTCCTTGTTTTGTTTGTTTATTCGACATTTTGTATTTCCCTATTGTTTTGGGGAAATAGAGTAGCAGCTCTATGTGATTTATGTGCATTCAAAAATTATGACATGGTATCAGAGCCATAGGCCCCATTTCCTAATGAGTTAGGGCATTTTTTTTCTAGGTATTGATTTTTTTTTGTGTAGGAGACATGGTTGGAGATGAAGGAAAGAACTGGTAGTAGCCACCATCCTTTAATGGACAAAACTATGATGTTTGGGAAAAGAAGGTGAACATTGTTATGGTCACCAATGATTCGTGGGAGTTTGTGGTTAGTGGTTTCAATGATGTAACTGACCCGACAACATATGTTGTGGTCACATGCAACTAGAAAGCCTAGTTGAAGGAGTTGAGGAGGAAAGATACTAAGGCATTGGGCTTGATAGAAGCAGCCTTGATAGAGGCCATTTTTCTCAAAATAGAAGCAACTAAATATGTAAAGGAAGCTTGAGAAATCCTCTAGACAAACTATAAAGGGACTCACAAGGTTAGATTGGTGAAGCTTCAGATGCTTTGAACAGAGTTTGAGACTCTTGAAATGAAGGACAGTGAGTCCATCTTAGTTTTCCACATAAGACTCTCAAGTTTGATAAACCAATTGAGAGTGAATGCTGAGATCATTGATGATCAAAGGATTGTAGAGAAAATCCTCAAGAGATTACCCACAAAGTTTGATGCAGTGGTTATTGTCATTGAAGAGGAAAAGGATCTCATAATGTTCTCTATTGATGAGTTGATGGGTTCTCTGCAAACCCATGAGCAATGCCTAAATAGGTATGCTACTTCTTCCCAAGAGCAAGATTTTAAAGCTCAGTCAAATGCAAGAGGCAAGGGGAGAGGTAGAAATAGCTCTAGACATGGTAGAGGGAAATCTAGATGTGGTAATGTTGGAGAAGAAAGCTCAGCCAAAGCAAACATCCAAGAGGGAGCAAGTAGCTCTCAAACTAGCTCCCAAAGAGGAAAGAAGAACAACAGTTCACATCAAAAGAGTGGAAAGAGCAATGTTGAATGCCACTACTATCATAATTTTAGCCATTATGCAAGTGAGTGATGGAAAGAGAAAAGAGATCAGTCAAAACAAAATGAAAATGTGGTTAATTCGAATGTGGGTGAAGGAAACTAGTCCACGGCCCTCATCATGTGCAACATTGGTGAAGAAGGTAGTCATGAAGTCTAGTATTTGGAAAATGGTTGCAACAACCACATGAGTGGTAATGAAATTCTGCTTACTTTCATTGATAAAAATGTAAAGTCTGAAATAATAATGGGGAACAATGGAGTAGTTCCAGTTGTTGGAAAAATATCTATTATGATCTGCACCAAGAAAGCTGAGAAGAAGGAGATACATAATGTATTTCTTGCTCCTGAGTTAAAGCATAACCTCATGAGTGTTTGATAGCTGATTCAAAATGGATATAAAGTGTTGATGGAGAAGATTCAATGCGTCATTTATGACAAGAATGAGAGGATGAAGGTGTTTGTAGAAGCTCAAATGACAAAGAGCTAGATGTTTTCTTTGAAGATTGAGATGTGTTTCTTAGCCAAGTCTGTTGTTGCACCTCTCACAAATGGAAAATGTATAGTAGTACATCATGTACCACTCAAGAGCACCATTCAAGACCCCTCCAAGCTATGGCATCCCAAGTATGGACATTTAGGCTATGCTGGTTTGAGTCTTTTGTCCAAGACTAAACTGATTGATGGTTTGCCAAGGATAGTAGAGCCTAATTTAGATGTGTGGCTTGGATTTTGGGCAAGAAATATAGGCAGCCCTTTCAATCGAGAAACTCTACAATGGAAAAAGCACCATTGGAGCTAGTGCACATTTATTTGGTAGACCCTATGTAAATCATTTTTGTTGGTAAGGAAGACTTTTTATAATCTTTATTGATGATTACAATCGTAAGACATGGGTCTATTTTTTGCAACATAAGTTTGAAGCTTTTGATAATTTTTTGTTGTTTGAGGCCTAGGCTAAAAAGGAGAGTGGACATTTTATCAAGGTCTTAAGGTTAGATCATGGAGGAGAGTATACCTCTAATTTATTTGTGAATTTTTGTAAGAAAAATGGCATCAAGAAGAAGCTTACAACTAGTTATACTTTGCAGCAAAATGGAGTGGCTAAGAGGAAGAATATGACCATCATAGAGATTGCAAGGAGCACGATGAAAGAAAAAGGACTCCCTATTTAATTTTGAGGAGAGGTTGTAGCAACAACTATTTATTTGATTAATATAAGTCCAACAAAGGTAGTTCATAACAAGATCCCTCAAGAGACTTGGACAAAACAAAAATGGATGGTTGAGCACATGAGAGTGTTCAGGTGTGTAGCATATGCACACATGCTTAAGGAAAAGAGGCAAAAATTGGATGACAAGGGTGAAAAATGCATTTTCAGAGGCTACAATGAAGAGTCCAAGGTCTATAGGCTATATAATCTGGTCACCAAGAAGATAGTGATTAGTAGGGACATGGAGTTCCTTGAAGATGAGTCATGGGATGGAGTGGTAGTTTTTGAAACCTCTAAACTGTCCCTGATAGCTCTTGAAGAAGCATAAATAAAACACAAATTTCAGCAAGACGAGTCTACAGATGCTCTTGAAAGTGTTGGACAAGCTCCTAAAAGCTCCAAAAAAGCTCCTGAAAGCTTTCAACGGCTCCTGAAGCCGAAAGACAATCAACAAGATAGTCAGGAAGATAGTTATAGTCAACCAGAGGATTGGCTCTTGAAGGCATTGGTTGAGCTCCTAAAAGCTCCTAATAGCTCTTGAAACCTCCTGAAGTGAGTAGATAGAAAGACAACTAGTTAGAGATAGCCAAAAGATTGGCTCTTGAAAGCTCTAGAAGAGCTCTTGAGAGCTCCCAATAGCTCTTGAACTTGACTATTTAGCAGAGCAATAGCAGTAGTGAAAGTTCAGACCCCACTCTCACCTCCCTAATGTGAAAGAAGACCAAGAGCCTAAGGGAGATCTACCAGAGTAAAAGGTATGATGAAGAATTTTGATGAGAGTGTAAATTTTGCATTATTTTCTCATAGTGATCCAATTTATTTTGAGGATGTTGTCAAAGAGGAGAAATGGTGTGAGGCCATGGATGAGGAGATTGATGCAATAGAGAGGAACAACATGCAGGAGTTAACTGATTTTCCTCCCAACAATTAGGTTATTGGGGTGAAATGGGTCTACAAGACCAAGTGCCATTCCAAAGGAAGGATAGAGCGACACAAGGCAAGATTAGTTGTTGAGGAGTACAAAAAATAGTTTGGGAGAGATTATAATGAGACATTTCCCCCTATTGCAAGGATGGAGACTGTGTAGGTAGTCATTACAATTGCAGCCCAACACATGTGGAAGGTATTTCAAATGGATGTCAAGTCTTCCTTCCTTAATGGAGTGTTGAGCAAAGAGGTATATGTGGAGCTGCCATCCAGATATGAAGTTCTAGGTCAAGAACACAAGGTGTATAGAATGAAGAAAGCTCTTTATGGGTTGAAGCAAGCTCCACAAGCATGGTACAACAAGATTGACTCATATTTGATGAGCAATGGCTTTAACAAAAGCGATGGTGAGCCCACTCTTTACATTATGGTAGTAGATGGTAAGGTTTCAATTATTGTCTTGTATGTTGATGATTTAGATTTTATTGGGGATGATGATTTCCTCATTGCTGATTTTAAAGAGGCCATGAAAAGAGAGTTTGAAATGATAGATTTAGGTCTTTTGAGATATTTTCTAGGCATAGAAGTAAAAAAAATGCATGATGGTATATTTATCTCTAAAGAAAAGTATGCAAATGAGATCTTCAAAGAGATTTAGGATGCTTGAAAGCAAGCCTACCACAACACCAATAGCCATAGGTCTAAAGTTGAGCAAGGAAGATTCTAGTGAACAATGTGGATCTGACCATGTTTAAGAGTTTGGTTGGAAGCTTAATGTATTTAACAGCAACTAGGCCTAATATAATACATAGTGTGAGTCTTATTTCTAGGTTTATGGAGACTCCATGGGACACCCATTGGAAAGTGAGTAAAAGAATCATGAGGTATGTAAATGGAACCAAAGGATATAGTATTTTGTACATAGTAGGAAATGAGTTTAGGCTTGTTGGATACACAGATAGTGATTTGGTAGGTACTTTGGATGATAGGAAGAGCACATCTGGCTATGTGTTTTATTTGGGTTTGGGAGTCATCTCATGGGCTTCCAAGAAACAACCCAAAGTTTCCCTATCTACAACAAAGGCTGAGTATATAGCAGAAAATGTAGTAGCATGTCAAGCTATTTGACTAAGAAGAATCTTGGAAAATTTGAAGTAAGAATAGGAGGATGGAACAATAAATTTTTTTGACAATGTTTCATCAATAGCTTTGACAAAAAACCCTGTATTTCATGGAAGCAAGCACATTGAAATCAAGTATCATTTTATTAGAGAATTAGTTGAGAATGGTGAAATTACAATAACATTTGGCAGGTTTGGGCAATAGCTAGTAGGCATATTCACCAAGCATGTGAGCAAGGATAGTTTCGAGTACCTAAGGTGTAGATTGGGAATTCTTTCATCCGCTCAGAACCAAGGGGTAGTGTTAGAAAATTGAATGCTCTTGAACCTTCTGCTCTCACGTCAGAGTCCCCTATTGACCTACCCCTCAAGAGCCCCCAATTTCAATGGCACTTTTTTGGGATCTTCATCCTTATAGCACCTGACAGCCATTGAAGTTAATATGGTAGGAATTTTTGAATTCCAAATTAATGTTGGTAGGTAAATTCAAATTTGAGAGGGAATGTTTGGAAGACAAAAGAAAAGAAGAAAGTTTATTTTTTTAGTTGTTGAGAAGACACAGTTGGAGTTAGAAGAATTTTTGTGTAGGAATAGTATGTAGATAGAAAAGAATGTTTTTGTTCTCCATGTGATTGAGAGAATTCTATGTGAGCTCCCAGAAGCTTGTGAACAAAAGCAACTATGTGTTTGTGATTGAGCAGTGATTGCTCCTGAAGAGCTCTGTAGTGCTCCTACTAGTGAGCTCCTAGTAGCTCCTAAAGTTGTCTGTTTGGTTGAATCAACTCATGATTGCTCCTAGCAGCTTGAAGTCAATAGTTTAGAATTCTTTTTTAGTAGTCTCAATTTAATCCTTCATGTATTTTTCATTTCTAGTTTATTGAATAGAAAAGGAAGTTACATGTCTCCTTGTTTTGTTTGTTTATTCTTCATTTTGTATTTCCCTATTGCTTTGGGGAAACAAAGAAGCAAATTTGTGTGATTTACGTGCATTCAAAAATTGTGACAATTTGATAGGAAGTTGGGAAAACTATGTTTTATAGGAGCCCTTCCAAGGACACTATTCTCCAAATTTTTCTTCACTAAGAGAACAAATGTTCCTTTATATATTCTTTCGCAAGAATTGTATACATTAATGGCAGTCAAAAATTCTAATACTGCATCTCCAAGGAATTCTAGGTAGTGATACGATTCTAGCGATTCTTTCAATAAATATTTGTTTTTGAAGCTGTAATTTAAAATGGATTCTATCCCAAGTATGCCAATTCTAAAAATTTTCCACTCCCTTTTGGCTGCCATAGTGTAAACTGAGATAACTCTTTTAACTGGCATACTTTATGTAGCTGATAAATGGTTGCAACTTGGGCACAATTATAGATTTTAAAAAATGTCACACAGAATTACAAATAGATAGCATGGTGTTATCAACAATATACTTTTAGAAATATTCCTCATTTGTATTATTGCAAAAGAGTTTCCAGGTTTTAGTTACGTTGATTCCATATATCTTCTTAATTATATCACTCTCTAGTTAATAAAAAAAAAAATTACACCCTCTAAAAAAAAATTGTACTTATCATACTATTGACTTTTTATGTGTAAAAAGGTCGTGTGTAATGTTGGCATTCTTTATGTGTAAAAAAGGTCATGTGTGGAAACTTAGAAAAGTTTTAAAAAAGAATATAAGCATGCAAGTAAGGTTGAAGATAATGGAAAACTGAAATCTTGAATGAAAATATGTGCCAAGAGAAAAATAGAATGGGTTTTAGTATGCAACCATGTAGAAAGAAAAATATTTAGGTTTTTTATCGTTGCTAGCATTGAACATTGAAGGAATGCCTATGGTGGCACTAAAATAGTCCAAGGACTATGAATTCTTCATGATTCATAGATCAAAATGAAGAATGGAACACATTGCAAGGTTTTGGCATTTAAGAAGCCTAAGACAGAGACACGACTCTTGGGATACCACCACGTTGTAGGAATTTAGGGCAGTTTTGGCACGTTGCTTGCAATGAAATAATTCCAAGCATGTATTCTTTTCACCAACATTATTAAACATGTGTATCTTCTCTCTCATTTTCTCCTAGCCACCACTTAAGGCATTTATGAAAGATCATATATTTCATGTAGTTGCTCAACTCCTACACAATGATAGTCA
This sequence comes from Sequoia sempervirens, assembly GCA_007258455.2. Taxonomy (NCBI): domain Eukaryota; kingdom Viridiplantae; phylum Streptophyta; class Pinopsida; order Cupressales; family Cupressaceae; genus Sequoia; species Sequoia sempervirens. The sequence continues at coordinate 277,540,710 of VDFB02086081.1, read as the reverse complement.
TATTCAATAGGACTATCTACTCATACATTAGGGGTTTTGTAGAGTTTGAAAAATCAGGCCTCTCCTCTAAAATCAACTAATTAAAAATGAATAGAAAAAGATAAAGAAATAATGGAAAAATAGTTATAACATAAATCACATGCTATGCTTATTCAAAACCTCTCATAAAGAATTTTACACCAATGTTTTTTAGAACCATAATAGTATGCTCTGTTTCAAAGCAGAGTTTTCTTCTTATTACAATATAACATAAAAATTAAAAAGAGGTTGGGAATAAATAAACTTCACAACCTTGGAATGGAAGCAAAATTTTTTTAGAAAACACAAACTACAACCAACACATGTCAATAGGAATGCTTTATTCAATGAAAGCAAAAGAAAACAAAGCTTTAAAGAAAAAATACTTTAAAAATTAAAATACTTGCTAAAAATAATGGATGTCTTTGCCATGCTAGAAAAAACACGATCTTGGAAAAGGAAAGATCTTCACAGCATCACTTATCTTCATACTCCCCCTTGATTCTAAGAGGGCTCACAATCTAATCTTGAAGGGCAAGAAAATAAAATTTTGTAACTGCTTTGGTGAATATATCTGCTAACTAATCCTAAGTGTTGATGTGTTTCAATTTAACTTCTTTCTTTTGTACTAAATCATGGATGAAGTGATACTTGAAATCAAAATGCTTTGCTCTATTGTGATGAACAAAACTCTTTGCTAACTTGATGGCACCTACATTGTCATAGTAAATCACTATAGGTTGGATCTGCTTCTCTCCAATTTCTTTTAAAACTTTTCTAAGCCAAAGAGCTTGTGTACTTGCTGAGGTGATTGCAACATACTTTGCTTTTGTGGATGAGAGAGAAACCATTCTTTTTTTTTAGAACTTTATGTAGTCAAACCAAAACCAAAAGAGAAACAATTTCCAGATGAAGACTTATGATCATCCACACTACCTCCACAATATGAATTACTAAAGCCAACAAGATTGAACCTTTTAGAAGAGTAGTAATGAATACCAAAATATAGAGTGCCTTTCACATACCTCAAAATTCTCTTGGTTGCATGTATTTCTGATGGATTTTTCATATACCTTGAAACAAGTGAAATTGAATATGCCATATAAGGCCTTGTGTGGGTTAGAAACATCAAACTCCTATGTATACTTCTATAAGTCATATCATCAACTAGTTCAACACCATCATTCCTACTCAACACAACTCCATGAGCACTTGAAGTGGAGTGTGGTTTACAATCAACCATATCAAACTTCTTGAACACATCTTTTGCATATTTGGTTTAGAAAATGAAATTTCACTCTTAAATTGATACACCTCCACTCCTAAAATATATTTCATGAGACCAAGATCTTTCATCTAAAATTCTTTCATCATAGCAATTTTGAACTCATCTTTCATCTTAGAACTGCTACCCATATACAACAAATCATCAACATACAAACTTATAATACGAATATCATTACCTTCTTGTTTGTAGTAAAGGGTAGGCTCACTCTTACTTCTCTTGAAGCCATTCTCTTGAAAGTATCCATCAATCCTAGCATACCATGCTCTTGGTGCTTGCTTGAGGCCATACAAATCCTTCTTCAATTTGTAGACATGATTCTCTTTTCCTTCCACTTGAAAACCTTGTGGATGTTCCACATATACTTCCTCTTCTAAGTACCCATTCAAGAAGGGAGCTTTCACATCCATATGATGTATGCTCCAATTCTTTTGAGATGATAATGAAATCAACATTCTGATGGTCTCTTATCTTGCAACTGGTGCAAATGTCTCTTCATAATCATTCCCATAATTCTATGTGAATCCTTTAGCAACTAATCTTTCCTTATGACTTTCAACACTTCCATCACTATTATCCTTAGTGTTGTAGATCCATTTGGTCCCAATCTTCTTTTTGTCACATGGAAGCTCTGTAAGCTTCCAAGTATCATTCCTATAAATGGAATCTATCTCTTCTTGCATTGCTTGCATCCAAACCTCATTAGTACATGCTTCTTCAAAACATGATGGTTCAAAATCAGCCTTGGTAAATAAAGAAAAAATAGCTGTCACCTATTTGATTTTCTTCATGTTCTTGACTAGCACTCCTTTGATAAATATCACTCAAGCTTCTTACCTTCCTTCTAGAACTTGGAGTTGAAGCTAGAATTGAAGAATTATAAGAGAGGCTATGTGGTGGATTTATAGTGCACTTGGAACAACAACATTAGTGGGTTTTTCATGATGAACATCGTCATTAGAAATAGGTTTTACTTTGACTTGATCACTACCTTCGTAAGCTTCTTTTAGAGTCTTCCAGGCATCCTCAGCTATCATTGAACCTACAATTCTAGGAAATAGACTCAAGATATCTAGATCTATTTGAATATGAAACAAGGCTTGGAAATTATTCTTCTTAGCCTACTTTCTAGTTGTTCTTTCAATCACTATGAGGGCATTCCAATCAGCTGGCTCTACATAACCTTATTCAACAATCTCCCACAAATCTTTTCTTATCAAAAAATTCATCATTTTAATGCTCCAATAATCTTACTCATTTCCATAAAATTCTAGAATGGGCAAGGTGTTAGAATTCGACATGATAATATTTGGCAAAATTCCAACTACAAGATCTTAGTAAACCCAAAAGAAAATGCCTACTATGATACCAATCATAGATTTTGGAAAATCAAGCCTCTCCTCTAAAACCAACTGATGAAAAATGAATAGAACAGTAGAAAGAAATAATGGAAAAATAGTTATAAGATAAATCACATGTTATTCTTATTCAAAACCTCTCATAAAGAATTTGACACCAATGCTTTTCAAAACAAAGTTTTCTTCTTATTGCAGCATAACATAAAAATTACAAGGAGGCTAGGAATAATAGACTACATAGCCTTGCAATGGAAAAAAAACATTTAGAAAAAACAAACTACAACCAAGGCATGCCAATAGGCATGCTTTATTCGATGAAACCAGAAGAAAATAAAGATTTAAAGAAAAACTACTTTAAAAACTAAAATGCTTGCTAAAATTAGCAAATGTCTTTGCCATGCTAGAAAAAACACAATCTTGGAAAAGACAAGATCTTCGCAGCATCACTTATCTTTAGATTTCTAGTCCAAATATTGGAGAAGCATATTACTGAGCTATTAGTTTGAATACACTATTTAAAGTTTCTTTTTTTTTTTGGTGAGATTTTCCATGACTATACACTTCTTGAACCTGGGATTCATGACAATTTTCTTGAGATGGGTTTTTGAAAAATAGTAATTTAGCAGAAGGTCAAATTCCCTTGCAAGTTCTTAAACCCTGTCTTAGTTGTATGGTTACTAAGGGTTCCAAACAAGCAAGGGGAACTAGAAATTATTACAAAGCTCTAAACACTAGAACTTGTTAGGTATGGTGATAGGAATCTCAAGTTGTCCACAACTTGAAATCACCAATAATGATGAAATATTAAGAAAAATAGCAAGGGGAGACATGGGTTCAACTAGAGTCACAGTACAAGCAGCTATCAAATCTAAGTAGTAGAGAGATAGAGTCTTTGAGGGTTTCTAATGCAAAACTTGAGTCAAGTTTCAAAAAAAAATCGTAGATGAAGAGAACAAGAAAGAGAAGATAGGATTTTTAATAAGCTATAGAGACCATAAAATGGAAAATCATAGTATATAATGAACATCGATCCATTGTAAAAATGACACTATATTGGTCAAAGTTGCCAGAGAATAGAGTTAACAACCAAAGGGATTTAAATAAAATATCCCAAAGAGGAAGCCTAATGCAAGGACATCTGGTCAAGCCAAAGAAGACTCTTTATCTAATGAGGTTTTGCATAAGGCAATGACTTCAAGGAAGAAAATATGGTAAAAGGTCAATATGAATGAGAAATAACAAAAGGTTTAAAATGCAATAGTAACTGAAAAATAGTAGTTTACCTTTATGCTTGTGAAGATTTATCCTCTATGGTTAAGTCATTTGCTATTGTAGTTGAGTTTCAAGATTCCATAGTTGGGGGTAGTCTTGTGCCAGATCAAATTTCTAAGTATCAAGTTTTAGTGGTAAAGATAAATCTTGTGGAGCTATTGTAGGAAATTATGATTTCAAATATTTGATTGGATTTTCCATTAAAATTGGAAAATGTAATTAGAAGTCAAAATAATTTACACAAAATGGAGCTATGTGAGCACACACAAAAATGTAGGGGAGAGGGAGAGGAGAAAAAAAAAACAAACCCACTAAAAACAAAGAACAAAAATAAGAAACATGCAAAATTTATCAAAAACTAATTTTTGTATTATATATATTCAAATCATATATTTTTCATTACACAAGAGAGCTGCCACTCAATCTCTTCACAATTTTTCTTTTATAGAGCAATACAATATTTCTTTTGTTCCCTATAATAATAATAAAAGTTACATAAAACCTTCGTGTAAATAAAATACTTCAAAGACACGATAAAACATCACTACAAAAGAGGAGCATTAAATGTCATTAAGACAATAATAAAAACTTGGAAGATATTCATGAATATGTCTATCAAATATCATTAAATATAGTCCATTACATATTATATAGAAATAGATGACAAATTGTCATTCATTCCAAAAAAAATCTGCCAGTAAAGACCTTTAACTGTGCTATCGCCAAATAAAAAAGATCAGCCTATGGAACTATGTAGTCACCATTCAGTGTCACAAGAGGGAAGACGCAACTATAGGTCTATGGTAGACATCAAATGACCACATGAGGTTGGGAGATGAGTTATGGGACACTGGGGAAGGAAGGGAAGGCATAACAATTGGGATTAAATTCCAACACTCCCCCTAAATCATAGCTACTACAATTTATGATGCCCAATCAATCTCTTTGATAGATAAAACTCTCTTTTCCTAATGCCTTAGTGAAAATATATGTACATTGATCTTCAAACCTGTGAAATTTAAAAAATATCTCCATTGTTAATCAGTTCTTTGATGAAATTATATCTTGTAGAAATGTGTTTACTTCTCTTGTGTAAAACTAGATTCTTTGATAGTGCTATGGCTGAGTTGTTAGAATATATTTTTGTTGTATCCTTTTGTTCATATTTCAACTCTTTTAATACTCTTCTCTTCCAAACTGCTTGACATAATGTAGTTTTTTTCTGCTACATACTCTACTTCTAGTGATGAAAGAGTGACAATGGGTTATTTCTTTGAAGCCCATGATACTACACCAATGAAAAAGTGAAAAAGATAATATGATGTGCTCTTTCTATCATCGATGCTTCTAGCACAATCATTATCCATGTACCCTGTGAGTATGAACTCTTTTGAACTTGAATATTGAATTCCATAATCCTTTGTTCCACTTGCATATCTTAAGATTCCTTTTCCATATTTTCAATGTGAGTCTTTTGGAGACTCCATGAACCTTGAAATCAATCTTACACTATACATGGTATCCTTCCTTGTGGCTATTAAATACATGAAACTACCAACAAGTCTCTTATACAAATTTGAATGCACATTGGAACCTTCATCATCCTTACTTAGTTTCAAACCTATGACAATTGGTGTTGGTGCTAATTTGAAATTCAACATATCAAACCTTTTTAAAACATCATTTGCATACTTTTTTTGTGAGATGAAAATACTATTTTCATTTTGATTCACTTCAATGCCAAAAAAATACTTCATGAGACCTAAATTGGTCATTTTAAATTATTTCTTCATGTCTCCTTTGAACATATAAATTGACAAGTCACCTATGAATATTAAATCATCCACATATAAACATACAATAAGAATTTCACCTTTTTCATTTATCTTGGTGTACAATGTAGACTCATTGCACCCATTGAAGCCATTTTGTAAAAGACACGAATCAATTATGTTGTACCAAGCTCTTGGGGCTTGCTTGAGTCCATAGAGTTCTTTCTTGAGCTTGTAGACTTTATACTCTTGACCCAAAATCTCATACATGGGTGGTTGTTCCACATAAACTTCTTCTTGAAGATAGTAATTTAAAAATGTTGATTTTACATCCATTTGATAAAAATACCACTTATTTTGAGCTTCTATAGCAAGTATCATTCTTACAATGTCTAAATATTCTACATGAGCAAATGTCTCATTGTAATCAATTCTAGGTTGTTGAGAATATCATTTTCCCACTAATCATCCTTTATGCTTTTGCACATAACAATTTGCATTTAATTTGGTTTTGTAAACCCATTTCACTCCTATTACATCCTTATCATTGGAACACTCACCAGCTCCGATGTGTGATTCTTTTCAATTGTATCAATTTCTCCATCCATTTCACATATCCATTTGTCATATTTAATTGCATCTTCAAAATGAATTGGATCATCTATTTGTGAATAAAATGTAAAAAGTTAAATCTGATTAGTATTAATTTCACCTTCATTTTTCTCATAAATATCTCTTACACTTTTGATTTTATGTCTCCTCAAGCTTTCCAATGTAGGATTTGACATTTCACTTGGTGTAGAACCTATGGAATGTGGAATTGTTGGTCCTACACTAGAAATTCTTGTTTTTTGTCCACTTGTTTGAATTTTATTGTGTAAACATGAGACTACCATTACACTCGATGATGGTGTCACTTGTTGACCACTTTGTTGAGCTTGAATGGGAGTGGAAGGAGTCACATTTGTAGGATTATTTGCTAGTACAGAAAATTCACATTCCCCTTGAGGTATACTTCTTGATATATTAACTATTTTTTCTACACTTACATTCCATGCTTCATCTTCTACAAACTGTACATCTCTTCTGATTATAACTTTCTTGGTTGATGGATTATAAATTTTGTACACCTTAGATTCATCACTGTATCCAACTGTGGACACAGAAAAAGTAACTCTTCTAAATTTTCTCATGTTTAGGCCCTCCTAGTAGATTTTGGTTTGATTTTTCCTAGATTGAATGTTGTAATGTGGCCAACACATTCACATTAGGTCTTGGACCCTTGAGAATCATTAAAGATTCTAGGATGTCTTGTAAAAGTTTTGTAAAGTTTTGTAACCCACTTTCACACCTTTTTAGGACCCTTTCATTATAATTCAGTTAAATAACCTCCTTCTACCACTTACCAAGTCTTATTTCAAAGTGTTGTAAAGAGTTGAAACAAACTCTCCTATTTTTCTAGACTTTTCATCACTAATTGAACCCTATCTTATGTTTAAATGACCCCTTAACTCACTTTTCAACCATACTTAAGTGTATTTTTTAGAATATTCTCATTAAACAACATTAAATGCACTTGAATTCCTGACACTCAGTAAAATTTCCCTAGTGGGACCAAGTTGCCACCTAGGGTGACTTAGTCCCACTAGGCACAAAAATTAGAAATATTTTAATTTTCTGGTGGGATATTATTCTCTTAACCTTAAGGTCAACCTGTGATGTGTTAGTTTTGGGAAATATTGTAAAATCAAGTATAAATAAAGGGGTTTTCCTCTCATTTTCATGTCAAATTAGTTTAGCACTTCATTCACATATTAGATAACACTCATAATTATCAAGCATTCAAAGCATTATCAAGCATCCATTGGAGCATCTTCTTGCATATCTTCAAATTTCTACATCAAAGGTTTGGTGAGTTGTAGAATTACGTGTTGTTCATTCATCATTCTCTCTTTATTTCATTTCATTTTCTAGGGTTTGATTACCAAATTAAGGTTTGACCAAGGAAAACCCCTATTCTCTAACCCTTAACCCTTTTCCCCCTCTTTGTAGGTCTTATATGCAATTTTTTCAACAATCCATAAAAATCATCCATGTCAACCAAGCCCTAATTGAAGCTTGGAGACCTCATTCAACTTGTTTTCTACATAAACCGAATTGGACACCTATCAAAAAGGAAAGTGCAGACTGAAAGCTATACATTCTTGTCTTGGATTTCTTGAGATTCCCCAATGGACTAAGTCACCATCCATGGTGAATTAGTCCCAGTACCATGCTTGAAACATGATTTTTACATTTTTGAGTACCCATTTGGCAGAAACCTATTATGCTAGAATCTCAAGACTAAGTCACCTAGCTTGGTGTAAGTGTCCAAGTTGTCTTCAATAACAAAATTTGTAGGATTCCAGTGCCTCTCTTCATCACATTTCAATTTCTAGGTGCACCTCTTTAGTCTTGTTTAAATTTATGTTATTGTTTATTTTCTTTCTTAGGTCATTTTGCATACATCACTATGTTTTCAAACTTGCATTTCTTAGGTTTTTCATTAATAAGTCATTTATTTTATCACTTTATTGCATTTAAACATGGCATCTAGGCATATTCCATCCATCCTTGTATTGAATTTGACTATAGATATTGCCCATCTTGGCCCATCTTTCTCCTTGTAGGTGAAAAACCCTAGAAGTGCAAGAAATCCATTAGGAGCCAAAATCTTTGTTTACATTTTGGTGAACCTGAGTTTTGAACATTTTCTTTCTAATTGCAAGTGCATTCACAACCTAGGAATAACTTGTATCAACATTGCAATAGGTTTTGCATTGTTTTGCATCATAGGGTTTTAAAAATTGCATTAGTGAAAAAGATCTATAATTAGAGGTTTACAATTCAAATGTATTTAACCTTAATTACAATTATTCTCAATACAGACAAAATTGTGTGACTATGTTGTTTAACTGTTGAAATTACAAAAAATAGAGTTCACTTGCTCTTTATCGAAAATAATAAACTATTAAAAACTTACTAAATATCATAATTACAAAAATCAAGAAGTAAATACTGAAGAGAATTATGAGACAAAAAAGAAGAGACATCATGAGCTTGATAATGGAGTTCATCCAATCAGGACTACATCTCTAGGTCCACTTCTCAAATTTGGACTGATTTTATTAATATTTTCAAGCACCTGAAAATTCCTTCTTACAATATTCAAGCTTCAAAACCTACACAAAATTTCTCACAATCTCTCACTTTTACAATTTTGGTGTATAATAACACCTTGTAATTCTTTTCCTCTAAAAAAATTCACACTAGACTTATTTCTCCAAGTAAACTTGCTTAATTACCAAGCCAAATCATCCCATTTATATACCAATTTATTTTCTAATATGGTCTAAAAACCATATTATTTTTCAAATATGCCCATATCTCCCAAATTACAATAGTAAATCTTCAAATCCTCTTAAAATATCTTAAAAACCTTTAATAATATTTCTTGAATTTTCTAAACCCATCAAAATTTCTTAAAATATCTTTTAAAATATTATTTGGAGGCCTTATTTATCATGAATTGGCTTTTAAAAATACTAACAGATTAACTTTTCTAAATTAGGGGATGTATATTTTAATTTTAAAAGTAGTTAGTTTAAAATTCTCCCTTAAAAGAAATCATTCCCAAAAATTATTTTGAACCATGCAATGGTCTATTGGTACATTATGTATTTAGGTATTGAGAGGTTGTGGGTTCAACCCACACCACTCTCTATTTAGCCTCTTTATCCTCTTTAAAAGGAAACCTTGCATATTTAGGTTGTGAGTGCCATCTTTGGCACAATGGTCAATGCATAAATGGGAAGGAGCAAGGTTGTGGGTTCAAGTCTCAACCCAACATTTTGAACAAAAAACAGCCCTACAACCAATAAGGATGCCATGCAGCATAATTTTTATGGTCTACGTGGGGATTTTTTCAATTGCTAGAGCTACCACATGTCAAGCTAAGGTTTGGCTGAATATGCCATGTCATTTGCAAATTGAATGCCATCTATACTTTCGTACTGCCACATGTTGACTCAGAAGGATTCCACATCATCATTTGTTGACTATACATGCCACATCACTATACTAATGTCATCATTTTGACTAGTAAACTCCTTTTGTCTGCAAACTTTGACTAGCTCTATTTTGGTCAGAGGAGCTTTGTTTTTGAAATTGAATATAGTTCTGGAATTAGCGCGATGAGCACTACAACTTGGGGTCACTTTTTCCTCATCTAGAGATGATCAATTTTTTTCCCTTTTCTTCACCCCCTAATTCACCTATTTGACCAAAACTTCAACTACACATAACTTATGCATATAGACTCCCTTTGAGCTCATTCAAGTTGTGTCAAGACCGTATCGACGAGCTTTGGACGATGATGTTGGTTTTGTAAGATTTTGAGACTCTAATTTTTTTTGGTTTTCTAGATCCACTTGGATCAGGAAAGATCACACAACTTGCATTTTTGCATTACATTTCATTTACAAATTCTACATTTTCATATTGTAGCTGCATCTAAACATCTGAAAAACATAAAATTTCATTTAACATTTCTAAAAAATATTAAAAAAATACTACTAGGACTAAGTTTCCACACTTGGTGACTTAGGCCTCTTCCACAATTTGCACATAATTTTTTGTCATTTTCTGAGCATTTTTTGCATTTCTATTTTATGTTAGTGCATTGTTGTTATAGTTTCCATAATTATAGTTATTATCATTTTATTGCTCTTAGTTTACATTGCATTTGCATTCACCCACATTTAGAAATCTTTAAATGAGTTTTTCATGTCCTATTGTTAATACCTTAGTGATAAGAAGTTCAAGACTCATGTTATCCCAAATTAATACACTCATTGTGGATCTTGGGTTGTCTAAAGCTTCCAATCCTAGTATTGCAACTAGTACACTAGGCATGGATCCTACCTTTAGCAACTCTTTTCCTTCAAATAATATGCAAGTTTACACATAGAACTATCACATCCCACAAGAAAAAATACTTAACATTCATGAGGACTTAACACATCTTCAACATAGCATGTGTCTTGAAGAAATTTCAACCACTATAATTTATGCAATAACGAACACCCATTGCCTGCTTGAATGTGACAATAGCTTAGATGTTATGAAACAAATAGTTGAGATATAACATAAACATGCTCCTTCCACCTCTAGTACATCACAACCAACCAACATTATGGTTAGCCAAGGAGGACCTAACACTCCTCCTCCCTCCACAGTAGCATCTATACCTACCTATACCACTCCCCAAGTCACCACAACAATGCAACAGGTTAGTAATTTGTTGCCTTCCTTGACTATTCTTGCTAGCATTCCTACTTCTTATGTGGCATCACATGCTTTATCCACTTCTGCCATAACATATATAAGCATTCCAGTTAGTTTCCCTACAACTACATACAATCGATCACTACTTTCCCTTCTACCTCATACCACTTACACTGACCCTCTCATAACACAACTTTTCCAAACCATCTCCTCCATACAAAAAAAAATATCCAACATCAGCCAAAACTAGAAAGGACCTCCTGCCTATTATGTTCGAAGTAGCCCACTATCTTTGGAAATCTTGTAAACATTGATACCACAAAAATAAAAATTCCTAGATTTGAGAATTATGGAGGGAAGGGAGATCCTTCTAACTATGTTAATTCTTACACAACCTTGTGTAGTGAATTTATCCTTGATCATAAACTATTAGAAAAGCTATTTCCTAGGACTTTAAAAGAAATTTCCTTGGAATGGTTCTCTTTACCAAATATTTGAATTCATTCATTTAATGAACTATTTGATGCATTTATAAATCATTTCCAAGTGCATATGACTCCAAAGAAGACCTTGGCCAATTTGATGAGATGAAAAAAACATGAAGACAGAATATAATTGATTTTATCTCACGATATCAATCACTTTACTCTAAAATTGATGTCAAGATTCTTGTTCCACATCTTCAAAAGATGTTTATAGAAACTTACAAACTAAACTATAGGAAAAACTCACCATGATGAAATTTCCCTCCTTTATGCACTTGTGTACTACCATTTACGATTATCACAATTCGCTTAGTAGTCATGATGCAAAGTCCACTTCTCACTAAGCTGAAAAATATTAACATGCCCCTTCAAACAATTCAAAACCATTTAGAAAGAAAAAAAGGGTTTTTTATAGTTCAATTCCCCTCAACAACCAAGTAGCAGCTAGTAAATCTACAATACCTTATAGTTATGGAGATCTGAAATGACAGTTCACACCTTTACTAGACACCCTTCATAACACAATTTCCCAAATTTTGCAACAACAAATGATTACCTTACCTATCGTTAAAGCACCCAATCCAACTAAGCTCTTGCTTCCAAACTTTAAATCCAACACTAATTTTCATTATCATATAGAAAATGGACATGACACGAAAAATTTTAAGCGTCTTAAACAACTTGTGTAAGACCTAATTGATTCTAACCATCTATCCACTGCAAATTTTAATGTTCAAGGAAATAAGTTTGTTGCCCCACCCAATCAAAATTTGCAAATTTTCTTGGATCCCATGCCCAAAAATGATGTGTCATTTTTCAAAGCCAATGAAACTCCAAACAATGATGTGATGAATGTTCATACAGATGTTGAACATCATGATCTTATTCAACATATTGCCATTATTAATCCTATGGATGAAATGGTAGGTGAAATAGATGTTATCCCTCATAATGGCAAACCTAAGAAATCTTTTGATATTACTTTCCCCTCCAAGGACATACTTCCAAATCTCCCCATTTTTCCTCTTTACATGGCTAGCCCTATTTATGATAAACCCACTAATGGGATACTCATAGATCCTTCCAGTGGAGAGAATATGATCACTGAGGAATTTTTGGTATTACATGATCTTTACTAGGATGATTATGATAAACCAAGAGCATAGATCAAAACACACAATGGTTTTTCTTGCCCTACAATAGGATCAATTATCCTTCCATTACAAATAGGACCTAAAACAATGGATGTTACATTCTCCATCATCTCATAGTTGGACAAGTTTTGTTTGTGGCTAGGCCATCCATGGCTTCACTTAATGAAAGTTATCCCTTCAGTCATACACAAATGTTTGAAGTTTCCAATTAACAATGACATATTCACTATTCACCATAGTGGCTTTAACCCTTTGTATTCTAAAGGAAACTTCTCTTTAGAATCCTTTTGGGTCAAGCCCATGGAACCTATAACACCTTGCAAAGACTTTTTTTTAATTGCTTACCAAAAGTTTAAATCAATGAAAATTGTAGAATTATCTCTCTACAACATGTACCCATTCACTTCCAACATTCTTATGCTAGATGAAACAATGATTACACCCAAACAAGAACCAACCCATCGACCTCAAAAAACACCTGAAACTTCCCCCATGTCTAAACGACCATGAGATAATGATAGCAACCTCATCTTGCCTCCTCATATAAAACAAGTTTATAAAGAAAAGGAGACAGTGGATGAGCAACCTTCCACGGTGCCTTCTATTCCTCCCCATAGGGAAGACAAGTAGCCTATGGTTGATCAACCCACTCCTTCACAAACACAACTCAATAGTAAAACCAAAAGAAATAGAGGAGCTAGGGAACCATGAATAATCTGTTGTACTATCTCTGCTCCACTAGTTAGTAGACTAGATAGGAGGTCATGTAGAATTTGGAGCTCTTCTTCACATTCATGAACTACTCATGGAAATAGTTGCATATGATGCCTCCCTAGTAGAATGAGGCTTTTCTGGCGACATCCTCATCCCCACGGAGGATTTTTTCAGCAAAATATACCATCCACTTTGGAAAAATGCAACAGTGGGGAGGCCCATCACCCTACTCAACATGGTTACTAGGTCATGGAAATCTTCAAAGAAATTGTTGTGAAAGAGCTCTCGAGGAACCTTTGCAACGCTGCCTCTTTTCTCCTTGAGCTAGTATTGATTTATGAACTTCTTGCAGCCCATCGGGTTTTCATCCCAAGTTTCCTTTCCTTCCTCCATAATGGGAATCTCCATCTCCTCAAAGGTAGGAATGTGAAAAGTTCTCATGATTCCCTCGATTGACATATCAGCGAGGATGTTCCTGTTTCTATCAATGATGGTTCTTGATTTTGGTTGGTAAGCTTGCCAGCAAGCCATGACCAATTCAGGGACTATGAGAGATGGGGGAATCCTACCGCCTTTACTTTCCAACTTTGTCTGATTGATCTTGCATTGTTAGTCTTTGGGGGGACTCTAACCCTTTGTTTGAATTCATCAATATTGACGTGGCTGATATTGGTGTCTGTGATCTCCTTCTACTCAGTGATGATTTTTGAATGTAGAGGCTCAACCTAGAACTAGTATTTCATTTGGTATTTGTCCTCCCTTCCCTAAGGAGTATTTCCCGCTTTCTTTCCTTTATCTTTCTCTGTAGCTGCCCCGAGGGTCCTGCACCCGATTCCATATATCTTGCAAACATATACATAATGAGTACAACCAATCATGTTCAAGCATTAACATTAGTCATAGAAAACTTGTGGATGAAATCTAATTAGACATCATATGAAGTTAAATGAAGTTAAATTATCTCTTTCATATTTTGTTAGTCACCTTCCAAAGGGATTTTGGACAATTCAGGCCCAAGGGGCTGGATTTCCCTAGTAGGAATGTTGTTTTGGGAAGGATAAATAGGTTGGGGAGACCCAGGCAGTTTCTCCTGTCTTCACATTTTGATGGTTTCAAATTCTTGTGTTGAAGAGGGTTGAATTTAAGCACATGGATTGAGATTGGTTTTCAAATTTGAGGTTATTTTGACCACTTTGGGAGCATCTGGAGGTACAAGGCCGGGAAGCTGTCAGAGCTTCATTGTTTGAAATAGCAAGGAAGAAACGATGTTTCATCCATCTGGGAACTAGGAGGCTAAAAGGCGGCCAATGTTCACATTCTATTTTGAGGCATTCAGGCCTGAAGGGGCAAGAAGCTATCAAGGTTTTTTCATTTTGAACGACGGCCAAGGCACAAAAACCTAGTGGGAGTAGCCTAGTGGACTGGATCCAGCTCCCAAATTGGACATCAATTTTCCTCTTGAGATTTCTTTTGGTGACTAAGATGGTGGGTCTGGGAGGTCGAGAAGACATGCATGCTTTTCCCTTGTGAGATGGCGATGGCAGGGTGAAATACTGAAGGGCGGAGCTTGCTGAAGGCAAGGATGTCAAAGTTCATTGTTAATTGTTTCTCATGACAAATGGAAGGTCGAAACTTGGAAGGTAGAAGGTGGCCATCAGATGAGCATTTCAAAATGATGAAGTTGCAATGGAATTCTATGGATAGGGACCCAGGAATGAGACAAAACAGTTATTCTATGGATAGGGACCCAGGAATGAGACAAAACAGTTATTCTTGTGTGTCTAATGTCGGCCAATAAGAGGCAAGGTGGGCTCTAGAGCTAAGGTGGATGGTGTCATTTCATCGTTTGGGAATGGTAGAAGCTTTGCAGTGTTTTGGACATGGAAGTCTACGGGTCTGGACCTAGGAAGTAGAAATGTAGGCAAGTGTCAAGTTTGCTAAATTTGTTAAGCTTGACGATGAACTGTCGACATAAATCTGAGGTTGTGGGCCCAAAGGGCGGTCTCACCATTTGGAAAAAGTTTGTCTATTTGATAAGTTTTGTAGTGACAAACCGACGCAGGCCTGGAGGGCATGAATTCCCTACATGAAGAATGACAATGGCAAGGGATAGTTTGAGATTGATCCTAGGAGATGATTCATAGTTTTTTGAGAATTCCAAGACATGGGTTTTGTGTGTTTTATCATGTGATTTAGCTAATTAAAGCATTCTAGCCCATATTTATTCAATTTTTTAAGGATGAATTAACAAAAGAACTTTTGGGAAGGTGGACGATAAACCTACCTCGGGAGTCTGATTAGGGAAGTTTGAAAATCTACCAAGGATAGCCAAATGATGACAACGGGCGTGAGGGCGGCGGTCGACAAAGGAAGTGAACTCGAACTCAGCTCTAAACTCCTCTGGCAAACCTAACAAATGAAAATGATAGGTCACCCATATATTTATACCTTGAATAACATTTAATTTCCATATAGATGATAGTTAGGGTGGGTGGATTTAAATCCCAGATGGCAGGGGAGGTCCGGGGTCCAAGTACCGGAAAGATGTGACACTACGATCGTTTCTAAGTTTTGCAACTTATCGGCATCAAATTGGAACCTAGTGTCTAGAGGGTAGAGTTCCGTTAAAGGTTGGCCATTCAGAATGGTGGAGTCAAAGAAAAATTCTAGACACAGAAGTCCAGTGGAGTAGGCCTAGGAGGCAAAAGTAGTTCAATTTTTTTTTACAAGTTTAAACGGGTGGAAAAGAGGGATCCGGGTCCCGGGGTTTGGGAAGGTGGAAGCCTTCCACCATTTGGAATGATGATCACTAGAAGGAAAATTGGCTAGGGAAACCCACTGGGGTGGGCCTAGTAGGCCCCAAGGCCGTTGGTAGATGCAAACTACTAAGGAGAGTTTGTGAGGCACTCGGACTCAACAAAAATGAAGGTGATAAAACACGGTCAACCAAAGATGAGACTCAAAGGTACATTGACCATTTGGGACACCAAACTTGGGGGAATGCAAAATGAGGTAGCCAAAGAATGACCTGACAAGGTGAAAGAAAAGAGGTCCCCATTCCGAATGGGGTGTGTGTGCTGTGAATTCATTCCTTTCCATAGAACCATGACAAGTGGCCGCTAATCCACCTGAGGAAGCTACATAAACGGTCCAATACCAAAAGTAACCTAGACATTGCCCCACTTCCATCCAGGTGTCCATAGCCCTAACGAAGTTGTCGTTGTGATCCCATGGATATTGCTCTACTACCAATCGAGCATCCATAGCCCTGATAGAGTTATTCGGACACCCATATGATCACTTGATTTCATAATTTTCTCTCTTTTGTTTTTGATGTTTCCTTGAATGTTTTTTTCTCACTTATATTTGGCTCGATCATGTAAGAATTGAAGCCTACAATAGGTTTTGAAGCCACAATGGTCACTTGAGAAGACGTAGCATTTTTCACCCCCTAGGGTATCATAGCAGCTATTGTATAGTCCCTTTGAAATACTTAATATGTGTTTTGTGCAAAATCCGAGATATGCGTAAAAGAGCCAACCAAGGGTCAAGTTCTGAAGCAGAGTTCAAACAAGGAAACCATTCCTAGGTAGCCTTCAAGGACCAATAGTCGGGAGTGAATGTTTATCCGAAGAACACCAAGGATGGACAACAAAGTGAACCATTCATTGAATGAGTGCAACCAACACAATGGGATAGAGAACATCCTCTTTGAAACAAAATAGTCAAAAAACCAAACAAAACAGGAAAACAACAAAACACAAGTGAGGCAAAAGGCAACCTATTCTAGCCAATGCACATATATTTACAGGAAAGAGCTTGATAGAGCTCAGGCTTGGAAGTAATGCTTGAGGTGATGCTCATTGATTGGCAATGTGACATTTTCTCCAGTTAAGATCTTTAGGTGAAAAGCATTATCTCCCAAAATTTTAGCTATTTGAAAGGGGCCAAGCCAAATCTTGTTGAATTTATTATGTCCCCCTTTCTTTTCATGAGCTTTGTCCCAATACGAGAGTAAATCTTCAATTCTAAAGGCCTTCATTTTGGTTTGGTGGTCAAACCATCTCTTAACCATGCCCTAATGTTTGGAAAAATTTTATATTGCATAGTCTTAGATTTATTCTAAATGCAAGAGCTCAACTAATCAAGCTTCCCTATGGTCCCTTCGTAAAAGTTGTTGATGAATTGGAGAGTGGAAATTTTCAAGTGGATAGGAAATATGGGCTCTAGGCCATAAACAAGATGGAATAGGGAATCACCAAGGGAAGCCTTGTGGTGGGTGCAGTCTGCCCAAAGGGTGAATCAAAGCTGGGTATGCCAGTCCTTGGGATTCCTATCGAGCAATTTTTTGATCACTGTGATTAGGTTCTTGTTTGTAGACTCAACAAGACCATTTCCTTGAGGGTAGTAATTTGATGAAAATTTAAGTGCCATCCTATAGTCAAAGGCCCAACTAGAAAATTTTAATGAAGCAAAAGAAGGTCCATTATCACACACTAATGCATAAGGACAACCGAAACTATCTAAAATAAAACTTTCTAAAAAATTTGTAACTATCTCAGTTTTGTATTGCTTACATACAATTGCTTATGTCCATCTAGTGTAGTAATCAGCAGTCATGAGAATGTACCTATGTCCTGTAGATGATGGAGGGCTTCTAGACCAATGAAATTGAGACCCCACTACGCAAATGGCCTCACCTCCAACACGGGCTATAACGGGACATCAACATTTTTCTCCTTGGTAGCAGTGGTCTGACACGTGTAACAAGAGTGAACTTGGAAATAAGCATCCCTGAAGATAGTTCACCAATAATACCCTACTCTTAATATTTGATGTGTAGTGGAGGGCCCGAATCCATGACCAGTGTCGAACTTGTCATGAAATTATTTCAAGACTTGGTCTGCTTCTTCCTTACCAAGGCATGTCAGGTAAATTCCTTCATGATTCTTCTTGTATAAATAGATCTTCGCAACATGTAACTGTTGCTTTTCAGTCTAAGAGCACATTTTTGGAATCCTTGCAAGTGGGGTGGACATTTGTGATTCAACAAATAATAAACGACGTCCTTGTACCACTCTCCTTGGGAAACATCTTCGAGTTGGTATTGCTCACAGTAAGCTCAGGTCCTACTTTTGTTGTTGCCTCAGAAATTGTGTGAGTGGTTGCCTATCCTCTTACCAACCTCATTGGTTAGATTTCCATATCGTACTCTTGGAGTAGTGTGACCCATTTAGCTCTTCATTCACCTAATTCATTATGTATAAGTAGCATCTTTACTACGGGGTTAGGGACAATGGGGAACACTTTGTTGTACAAGATGTAATGCCTAAATTTCTTCACTCCCCTAACAAGGGAATATGCTTGCTTTTCTACATTGTGGTAGTGTAGTTCATCATCTTTCAATGAAGTACTCATGAAGGCGATCGGGTGCTCATTTCCTTTGTCATCCTTCTAAGTCAGGATGCTAGCACAATTATTCTCAGAAGCAAACAAATAGATGTAAAATGGCTTTAGATAGTTTGGGTTGGTGAGTACAAGCGCCTCAGAAATATCCCTTTTGATTTCTTCAAAATCCTATTTGGCTTCGGGAGTCCACTCAACTTTGGCATATTGTTTTAATAGGGCATTGAGTAGTTTAACAATATTAGCTAAACTTGTGATGAATTTCTTGACAAAGTTGATATTTCCAAAGAAGGATTTCAATTCTTTCTTACTGCCTAGAAGAGGGATCTTTAGCAGGGATTGGATGCATTAATGGTCTATGGAGATTCCCTATTTTGAAGTAACGTGTCCAAGCAATCTACCCTCAATCACACCAAAAATGAACCTCTTTTTGTTAAGGGAAACTCCAAACTCCTTACACTTTTGAAAAACCTTGCATAAATCAAAAACATGATCACCCCGCCTCTTAGAGAACATAGTTAAATCATCCATGTAGATGATTATGCAATTTCCAATTAGATCTTTGAATCCAATATCCATGGCACATTAGAAAGTGGTGCCAGCGTTGATGAGGCCAAAGGGCATTCTCCTATAAGCAAAGGTTCCCCACTTAGTGGTGAATGTTGTCTTATGGTGATCTTTGTATTGTACCATTACTTGGTTATATCTGGATTACCCATCGAGGAAGGACATCATTTGGGAGAAATTAACAATTTGTAGTACCTCATCTAATGAAGGCACTTGATAGTTTTCCTTCTCTGATACTCTATTCAAGTTGCAGAAGTCTACACACAATCTAATTTCTCCATTCTTTTTTTTGATTGGGACCAATTTGGCCACCCATGTAGAATGCCTGATTGGGAAAATAATTCTTGTTGAGAGTAACTTTTGTACCTCTTTGCAAATGATGGGCTCTAGCAAGGCATTAATAGGATGTTGACGTTGGTGGAAAGGCCTAACCTCTGTCTTAAGAGGGATGGTGTGCATGATTATGGAGGTGTCATAAGTCTTTAGATCCTCATAGCTCCATTACACCATGTCATGATACCTCCACAATGCATTGATGATTCCCTCCTTTTCATCGGGCATGCACACTTTGCCAATAAAAGCATTTTGGGTCTCTTCAGTTGTCTTGAGGTTATGAGCATCACACTGGTTGCTTATGGCTTCCTTCTTTATGTGTCGATCTTGGTCTCTAATCTATTCCAAGTCAAATATTTGTTCAAGCTAAACCATACCTCTGGGAATCGTGTTGGTTTTGAGGTTGATAACTCCTTCTATATCCAATTCGGCCTCCTCTAGATCTACTTCATCAATTATTTGGGTCACAAAGACATCAAAACTTGTGATGAATTCGAGGATGTTCTTATCATCATTAAGGACCTAAAAATGAGTGAGATTGTCTTGGACAGACGGTGTGGATGTCAACTCAACTATAAATTTCTTAAGCCTGGACAAGGAGAGGGGTTGCAAAGTGCTAGCTGCTTGAGCCAAGGCATCAGCTATATAATTTTGAGCATGAGGGATCAGTTGTATATTGAATACATCTAAACCTTCTAAAAGATCCCAAACCCTATGCCTATAATTTTCAAGTCTTCTATCATGGAAAGAATACAATTTTCTAACCTGTTTGACTACGAGTTCAGAATCACCGAACACTTGCAACATTTTGAAATTTTTCTCTAAAACCATAAGAAGACCATGCACTAGTGTCTCATATTCTACTATATTATTAGTGCAATAAAAATACAACCTATGGGCAGCAAGAAAGGTCTTACCCATTGGGCTGATGAGCTCGAATCCGGCACCAACTCCTTGTTTTGATTTGGATCCATCAAATCGAAGCATCCAAAAGCTGGAAAGCTATTTGACTCTAGGCCAAACTTGGCTCTTATTTCCTTTTGGCTAGATGGTCGCCTCGACAACCTTTGGGGAATCTTGTAGCTCAATGGGTTTAATAGCGGGTGGTTCTGCTAGCACCTCCTTTGATGATTTATTCTAAAGAACAACTAATTTTTTGACATGCTCTACTATTGTTTGGCACAAGCAGCAATTTGGTAACAATAGATCTTCGAAATCCATTCAAGTACCAAAGCTGAGTTGATCCTTTGTGCACTTTTCCATGAATTCCTAGAAATTGTTGAGTAGTCCCAAGTTATCATCTTCATCTGGTTTATCATCTAATTCTACCAAAATCTCTATACTTCGAGGCATTTTAGTGCAGTTAGTCAAAGGGCTACATTGCGCCAAGAGGACTTTGGCAGCACACTCTTCTTCCAGGGTTCGACTTGGTAGGGGATGGTAATTTCCTAATTCCCTCTCAACAAACAACACCTCATTTAGGTTGTTGTACTCAATGATCATGTACTTCATACGAGGCTCATGGTCTATACGGATTTGATTTGGTATCCCTTTCCATAGCAGCCACATGTGAGAATGGTCTGTGGTGGCATACCCATTCAATATTCTAGTGAAATTTGTTCCCAAAATGATCCCATATGCATCGGGAATATCTGCCACTTGGATATCAATGACCTATTGTATCCTTGGATCTACAACAATTTGCATCAGGATTCAATTCATCTCTCCCATGATGTTGAAATTTTTTTTGTCCAACTGGGTCACCTTTCTTCTCGAGGGTGTGGGAGTAATCCCAAGGGCCTTGCATATTGCCAAAGGCATAACATTAGCAGATGCTCCTGAATCAAGAAAACCATTGTGAAAGTTCTTCCCAAATATTTGAATGGTGATAAGGAAAGGGGGAGTTTCAAATTTTCCTTGGAAGAGGCCTGGGGATCTGTCTATCTGGGCTACTTGCATCATGTTCTTATCGCTAGTTCTATCCTTCATCTTCCTAGACGACTGACCTTTGGAAGTATTCCTATTGTTATGATCTGGTTCCTTATCCAACCACTTACTTGTAGACTAATTTGAAGAAATATCCTTCCTTTTCTTGGTATTATCCTGGACTGCAGGTTCCTGTTTGGGTTCTTCAAAGGTGAGTCTTTTGGCTGATGTCTCTTGTGTTGTGCTAGAGTATGGGGTTTCATTGAGTACCATGAAGAAGGCATGCCTTACAACAAGTACTTTGAGTAGTTCAAAGGTATATAAACTGATTTTTACTTTCTTGAACTCTTATGCCATGTATTCACCCATTTGTTCAATCTCAGAGGCAAAGGCTCAACATATGGCAGAGCTAGGAGGTTGGGACTTTACTTGATTTGACTAGTTTTGTGATTGTCCTTGAGGCTATTTTTGTGACTGATTTTGAGGCCTATCTTTATTGAGATATTGAGTGGGTATATGGGGGAGCCTAGGGTTATTGCTAGCATTGGGGTCAGGCAGGGTAGTAAAATTATTTGGTGGAGTAGAAGTCATAAAGGGTACACCCACCTACCTATTCCTAAGGAAGTAGGGAGTTTCTCTTTGGTGGAACATGTGAACTTTGTCTATATGCATTTCTTCCTCATCTAGTGTGCCATTATCTACTGAATCAAAAAGATGATCCAAGGTTTGTTAGTTACTTACCTCTTGTACCTCTTTTCCCTTAATGGGGATGGGCTCAACTTCAGGCTAATTAAGGGTCACTTGATGGAAATGACACTTGGTTTACCACAGGATAAGAGGAGTCATAAGTCTTAGATGGAATGATGTCTCTACAACCGGCACTATCAACAATATTTTGGACCTCCACTTGGAAGATCTCAGTGAATTTCTAGAACTCGAGACAATCCAGCTTGAAATGTCTATTAGTCTTGTGAATCCCAACACCATTTAGACAAGGCTTCCTTGGTGAGGTACACTCCATTGGTCATCTTTTCATTGCTAGTCGACTGATCAAGAGGATTAGGGACACCTCCATTATTGGGCTTTGTATTCCATGTGCGATTCTGCCTCTGAGAAGATCTCAATTCAAATTTTTGATTTGAATTCTACCCTCTATCATAGTTCTTCCTAGAAGAATTGATTACTTCCTGGTTGTCACTACCATCTTTGTTGTCTCAGCTTTCCCGATTAAAATTAGCCTAGATGCTACATTGGGATACCTGCAATTGATTATTTTGGTTCTTTAAGTGTGTCATTTCCGTAGAAATTTTCTTGATCATCTCAGTTAGCTCATCCAATTCATCCTTCTTAGCACTGCTTGAGTGCGGCACTGGGTTTTGGAGAAAGATATATAGGCCCGCTAGCTGATTTTGATGTGTAGGGGAAATTTTGGTCCTGGTAAATACAATGGTGTTTACGGTTGCTAAGAGTAGGCTTGTTGTTTTTGGGGAGCTTGACGATAACTTTTTTGTTGCTAAGGTGGCAAATAAGAAGGCACAAGAGGTGCATAATTCATTGATTTTCTAGGGTGTGGAATGATGGGCAGCTAGGGCACCTAGTTCATAAGAGGAGTTTGATGAGTGAATGCTTGATTAAGCCCCTAGACTTGCATCGAGTGAGCTACCAGTCCCAATGAAGGAAGCAGACCCAAGATGTTCTACACCAAATCTACACTGGAAACAACTGCCTCCGCACTAGTGAGGTGAGTGGCAGACGAATCCTCTTTACCAAAGTCGATGTGAGATTATCTAGTGCCACATAGTAGACTGGGAGGCCTGCAACATCATTATGAATGTATGGGTCCTGAAGCCTCATGAAGGAACAATGGAAATGGTCATTAAAGGATCCAATGGGTTCATTAACTTCCCTCCTAATGGACATAAACTACTTGTATAGCTCTGAGGGGCTAATCGAGATCTTGTGTTTCTGTAGGAAAGCATTTTTCATAAGGTCCCACATGGTGATGGACCCCCTTGGAAAACTAATGTAGTAGTAAAAATCCCCCTCACCTAAGGAATATTGGAAAAGATGACATGCAACATCCTCATGATTGATCTACATATCTGTGATTGTTGTTTCAAATATCTTGATATGTTCTTCTACCATCCTTTGCAGGTCATGAGGATTAAATTTTGAACAAAATCCCTCTAGATTCTTGGGCATGTCGTGGTACATGCCAAAGTGCAATGGTGAGGGATTTTGTGGCAACCAAGCCATTGTGGGAGGTGGAGGTGATGTTTTCTATTGAAGGAAAATAATCTGGAGCTGTACCAGTTGTAAAATAGTAGCCCAAGACTACACTTGGGCTTTGGCTATTTGGACTACACCCTGGGCTTGCAGGACCGGGAGAGAGACAACTCCCTGACTACCTGAGATGAGGGGTGAAAAAGTAGTTTGGTATGGCTAGGTGGAAGATGAACAAGAGTTGAATGGAGTTGAAGGTGGAAGGGTAGTGGGTGGGTTGGAAGAAGAGGAAGAAGCAGTGTCTCCTCCCTTAGAACATTTTTCCCTTGTGGGGTTTGTAACTCTTGAAATTCTCCTTTGTATGGTGTTGACTGTAAAACTCTTTGAAATCATTTCAGGGAGAATGATCCAATTTGATCTAGCTTCACAAGGCCCTCCTTCTAGTGCTAGTTTTGTTGATGGGTGTTTTGTACACTTTCTCAACACAGGGAGTGCGTATGTGCACTACCTCTTTTGAAAGGAAATTTCCAATAGCAAGTTGTTGAAAATCTCACCAAGGTCTCTTGGGTGTATGGTCATGAATTGCATGGAATTCCTTAGTTGATGTTTGATGTGACAATGTTGTTGGTAATCACAGGGAAGACTTATGTAGTTGGATGCGGAGTGGATCTTAAAATCTAAAGTTTTTAAGATGGGAGTCAAGGTGCATTTTGTTGTAGGTTCAGACAACAATCTAAAACTTCAATGTTTTCTTCAAGTTTTGGCGTTACAATGTGCGATGAACCTTAGCATAGGTAACTAATTAAAAAAATGGGAAAAGGGTAGGTAAGATGGAAGGTTCCTAGATCTGTAACTAATTTTGAACAATAATCATGGAGGTTATGTTATCGACAGCTTCCTTGAAATAGGATTCCACTTAACCAAGAAACCTACAGTATCATGAAATATGTGCTATCTTCAAAGGTTTGCAGATGTTTTACCATTCATCCACCATATTCTTGCATGAATAAAGATAAAATTTTGAAAGCAGCTTCAAATTTTAGTCCAGACTAACTTTACAAGACTATTTACTAGAAACAAACAACAAAAAGTATGGATTGGAAGGAATCAACACAACAAAAATTTCTATAATCATGGAACAACACTACTAAAATATATCTTAGCAATTTAAATCTAACTTAAAATAACAATGTAAATCTAAATAAAGCATCTAAAAATGGAGGTTGAATCATGAAACATGTGAAGAACTCGGAAAATGCACCAAGTCAATGTATTTTCATTAGAAATTCCAGCAACATGTCTTTACAACAACTCAACTATCTTTGGAAATGAGAGGAGACCCCCTATTTATAGTGCCCAAAAAGTAGAAATAATGGCCAAGATTCACTACAAACTAGGCTTCTACCTACTCCCCAAATATATTACAATTAAAAAATATAGTTTTGTCCATATCCCTATTTTGTCCTCTATTGACAACACTATAGCATTTTGTCTTTCGCTGATTGCTCTTTTTTCTATAGCTATTCCTTTAGGAGCTCTTCATTGATAATAGGGATGCCCTCCTACTTCTTCAAAGCTGAATATTCCATAAATTTCAAGATCACTGGTTGGAGTTTGTCAACTTCTATAATCTTGGACTATATCATCTAATAACTTCATTCTTTCAAGTTTTCCTCAAGCTTCCTCGAGTCTTCATCATGGTGTGATCTTTGAATAGCTATGACTAGGCGAAGGCACAGGTGGAAAAACCCATGAAATCCACTGTTATCTCATCTGACATCTTGCCCTCTATCTTCTTTTGGAAATAAGGCTTTATTTTCTCTAGATCAATTTGTCTTGCGAGCATGTCCTACTTCGTCATTAGTTTCATATATCGGGTGCAATCCACCCTAATTTCCTTGACCCATTCTATATGTAGATCCACTTTACCAATTATCTGCTCTAATATTTCTCTTTTGTTTTCAAAGTCTCACTTCCACACATTCACTAGCCAATTGTCCTCCCTTTTGAATGTGAGCTCCTTTTCCCATGTCGTGCTTGGCAGCCAGACAATAGCCTCAATCTTTGGATAGGTGGACTCGTAACTTGCAGGGAAGTTGGTGTAGAGCCTCCTTGTGTTCTTGACAAACTGTTGTAAATCCAAGAAATTTTTGGTTGTTCGAATAGCCCGACTGATACCCATATTCCCAATGTATAGAACCGGTCAGAAATAGCTCTCTGTAGTTTTATCCAAGTTCTTTCTCTTTTCTAGTTTGTCAATATGTTCCTTGGACAACAGTTGGGGTGTAGTAGCTGATGTGGTAGGCATGACTTCAACTAAAGACCATTGTTGAATGTAATATGTCAAGGTGGCTACCTCTACTTTAAGGTCATCCATTAAGAACTCGTCTTGTTGTATTAGGTGCACCACTATATCCACTAACTCTTCAAGATGCTCCACCTTCTGCTCTCTAGTAGCAGTCACCAAGTTAATGGTGGAGACATTATAACTTATTCCCCTTGGCCTTCCACAGATGTTACTATCTACACAACCTAGGATCTAGACACATCCATCGGTACCCTGGAGCTAACTTTAGGCTTCAGGTATGTGTAGGATCATCATGGAAAAATAAGCCCTTTAGTGGCAAAAAATTCAGAAAATTAGAGTTAGGCAACTTGATGTAAAATTTGTATAAGTTATCTATATTATTTAAAAAATATGTAAGAATAGAATCTGTAGCAAATTTAATGTAGTTTCTAAACTATGAGGTTTTTAAATATATATATATATATATATATATATATATATATATATATATATATATATATTTGGTGAAAATTTAAAATTTCAATGTAGTAGTACTTAAATTTTAGGGGAAAAAAGAGAAGTAGGTGTCTCTCTAACCACCCTAACACAATAAAATGATAATATTTTTTATAAGATTTTAGATATAAGTAGAGGACTCATGTCCGGATGTGATACATATTGCAAATTTTTAAAAATATAAAATCATATGTCGACCACCTTAACTTGGTCAAAAATTCATGAAATTCAATTTATTTTTAAACCTATAGTATGTGAAGCATAGAATGATGATGTTTTGGATTCAAAAGTGTGATGCCATTTGAAAATGTAGATGTTTTCAATCAACCTATCAATCAGGACTTTAGTTGTAATTCAAATAGAAAATGAATAATAATTATTTATCAAATTCAAAGTAAAGCATAATTTATATTGGTGGAAAGTTGAGAATCTCCTTTAAAAACCCTTTTCGTTTCATCAATTTTGGGTAAAAAAAAATTCGTTAGCCACATACCCTGCACATACCCATCATATCGCCACTTTTTGGTCCATCATGATCCTGCACATACCTCTTCTTCTCCTTCTTGGTTGAGATCTATGCTTAGGCTAGGATAGATTCTAGCCTCACTCTTGGGTCCTTCAAGGTGAGAATCTTCTTTTCAAGCTGCTTCTCCAACCATTCAGGCCTGGTAGATTTTTCTTTGGGAAATCCTTGATCACCTTTTCCTTCCTATGTTTGGATCTCTATTTGTTCACCTGTGGGAGTCTTTTCTTTCATTTTGGTGTTGTCTCCTTCTTCCTCATTAGAGTCTTGGATGAATGTGAGGTGTTTAATAGGAGGATTAGTAGTCGATCGTCCTTGAGGACTTTCCTCTATCTCAATTTCCTTCTCTTTTCTTTCTTCAATTTGTATGTCCTCGTGCATGTACTCCTCAAGTTTGTCTTCCTCAATATCTCATTCTTCTCTACGAGGTGGCATAGCGTCCAGCTATTTTTCCCCTGTAAGGAGTTCTATGTCCTCTATTGTTCTGTCGCCTTCTTGTTCTTCTTTGGGAGGTGACCTTTCTATCTCTTCCTCATAACACTTCAATTGTCTGGCTATTTCATGTTCAAGGTCACTGTCAAAGGTCTGTATAATAGTTCTACCACATGTACCCTCCTCTTCATCTCTGCTCTTGGAAGATCTTGTTCCTTCTTCTTTGTAGAGCACCCTATCAATTTGTTAGTGTTCATACTCTGGGTGCTCATGGTGCTCATTGGCTTCTTCCTCCATTACCTTTGAAGCTTCTTTCTCCTACCTCTCCCATTCTTCAAAGATTAACATTGTTCCTTCCATTACTGGCAGTCTAGTTGGAGGTTGCAAGGGCATAGCACTTGTGAGGACCTATGCTACGGTAGATTGGATGGTGGGATCTAGAAAGATCGGAGAAATTTTGGATGGGAAATTTTTCATGTGTCATGAGAAAGCCTTCGATAATGCTAGTGTGGGCATTGGCATTGTCACTACTGCTAGTGGGAGTGATATAGTAGGTGACAAGGTGGTGGTGGAAGGTGGAGTAGTTGTGGCAGAGGTAGAGTCAATCACTACTATGGACCCCGCTAGGGGAGAGGAGGTGAGATGGACCGAGATGGACCGAGATGTACACTATAGGTGGGGATGTAGCAACCATAACCTAGGAAATAGGTGTAAGGGTGGCATAGACAGGGAGAGCTGGAGGAGGTTTTGGCTGATCTATTTACCCTTCCTCACCCTCGTGAAGGGGATCTTCCTAAATTGGTGGCTACTCTGTAATGATTTTTATCCATTTGGGCCTCTTAGAAGGTGAGTCTTCTAAGTCTTTCCTTGAATAAACTTTGAAGTCTAGAGATTTTTCCACTTTAGTCCCTTTCCTCTTTTTCAATCTTGTGATCAGAGGATATTTGGATGTCCTGCCTGTTGAAGTTGTAGCGATGACATCTTTTGTGGTACTAGGCTCACTCTTGAGCCCTTCATATGTCAGGACAACCCCTTGTTTTAATTAGGCTACTTGTCCATCAATCCATTCTTCTATTTGAGCCATGATTGGTTTAGTCACAATGTCGAGGTCATCAACCTCCTGCTCATCCCATTGTATGGAAGGAAATGGTATATTGGAGACTGCATTATACTTGGGGTCCATGACAGTGCTCTCATCCTCCTCAACCTGGTCTAGTATAGGAAATAGTTGTACCCTTCTTACAAAGTATGTGGTCATCTACATGTAATTCCTTGCATGCACCTCCTTGTCACTCTGGAAACCTTCCCATAAATATTCAACATGATGTAGGTGGGCATACCTTGATCCCAATGCCTTTCTTATATGCCTATATGGGTCCATCTGCGGGTGAGTAGTGTGTTGGAAAAAATGGTACTCTGCCAACTCCTTTTTAGAATTCCCAGCACATTTGGAAGTTTGCAATTTATACATCCCCTGATTGAAGGACAAGGGATAAGGGATTCATGCCAAGTGTTTACCGCCAAGGCCTAAATGTATATGTTGTAGCTGCTAGGAAAGTTCTAACAATATGATCTGGTCAATGTTGTGTCGTGGTAGCTTATTTGACCTTTCTATGAATTCTTGGGAATGGATATATGTGAATTTGGGAAATTGTAAGAATAGGCAGGTGTACTACTTTATGAATTCCCATGTGGTATGAGAGACCCTTCTCTCAAAATCCCCTCCTAGTAACCGGATGGTGTGGCCAATGAAGGCGTCATTCACCCTACAATACTCCAATTTTCTGAATTGGAGATGGGGATATCGGTCATAGGCCTTGAATCTTTGGCCCAGCTCCTCATTGGGTGCCACAAATAATCCATTGTACTACCTTTGCTCTACCAGTGAGTAGACCAAATAGGAGGTCATGTACAATTTGGAGCTCCTCTTCACATTCATGAACTACTCATGGAATCAATCTCTTATGATGCCTCCCTACTAGAATGAGGCTTTTGTGGTGACATCCTCATCCCAATAGAGGATTTTTTCAATAAAATATACCATGCACTCCTAGAAAAATGCAGCAGTGGGGAGGCTCATCACCCTACTCAACATGGTTACTAGGTCATGGTAGTCTTCAAAGAAATAGTTGTGAAAGAGCTCTTGAGGAACCTTTACAGCACTACCTCTTTTCTCCTTGAGCCAGTATTTATTTATCAACTTCTTGTAGCCCATTGGTTTTTCATCCCAAGTTGCCTTTCCTTCCTCCATTGTGGGAATTTCTATCTCCTCAAAGGTAGGAATGTGAAAAGTTCTCATGATTCGATCAGTTGACATATCATTGAGGATGTTCTCGTCTCTATCAATGAAGGTTCTCGTTCGTCATTTGTAGGCCTGCCGACAAGCCATGACCAATTAAGGGGCTATGATAGACTTGGGAAAGCCTAGTGCTTTTGCAATCCCACTTTGTCTAATTGATCTTGCATTGTTAATCTTTGGGTGGACTCTAACCCATTCTTTGAATTCATGAATATCGACATGGTTGATATTGGTGTCTATGATCTCCTTCTAGTCGGTGATGATTTTTGAATGTAGAGGCTCACCCTAGAATTCATATTTCATTTGGTACTTTTCTTCCCTTCCTGAGGAGTCTTTCCTACTTTCTTTCCTTTATTTTTCTCTACAACTGCCCCAAAGGGTCCTGCAACAGATTCCATATATCCTGCAAACATAGACATAATGAGTACAACCAATCATGAAAGCATTAACATTAGTCATCGAAAACCCATCGAAAATATCCAATTAAACATCATATGAAGTTAAATGAAGTTAAATTCTCTCTTTTAGATTTCATTAGTCACCTTCCGAAGGGATTTTGGACAATCCAGGCCCAAGGGGTCAGATTTCCTTGGCAGAAATGTTATTTTGGAAAGGGAAAACATGTTGGGGCAACCCGGGTGGTTTCTCCTATCTTCGCATTTTGATGGTTTGGAAGGCTCGTGTTGAAGAGGGTTGAATTTAAGTACGTGGGTTGAGATTGGTTTTCAAATTTGAGGTTATTTTGACCACTTTGGGAGTATCCAGAGGTACAAGGCTAGGAAGTTGTCAAAGCTTCACTGTTTGAAATAGCCATGAAGAAATAGAGTTTTGGGGATGCAACTCTGGGGTCTGAGACCCAAGAGGCTAAAAGGCAACTGATGGTCACTTTCTATTTTGAGGCATTTAGGCCTAAAGGGGTGGGAAGCTATCAAGGTTTCATCATTTTGAATGGTGGTGAAGGCAAAGAAACCTGGTGGGAGCATCCTAGCAGACCGGACCCAACTCCAAACATGGACGTTAGTTTTCCTCTTGAGTTTTCTTTCGGTGACTAAGACGGCAGGTCCCGGAGGTTAGGAAGACATGCAAACTTTTCCCTTGTGAGACGGCGACGGCGGGACAGAATCCCAAAGGGTAGAGCCTGGCGAAGGAAAGGAGGTTAAAGTTCATCATTAATTGTTTCTCATGGAAAATGGAAGGTCGAGAACTAGGAAGCAGAAGGTCACCATCAGATGGCCATTTGAAAATGATGATGTTGCAATGGAAGACTGTGGACTGGGACCCAGCAATGAGACAAAATAGTTATTCTTGTGCGTCTAATGCCAGCCAGCGAGAGGAAAGGTTGGCCTTAGAGCTCGGGTGGATAGTGTAGTTCTACCATTTGGGAACGACAGAAGCTTCATGGTGTTTCAGACATGGAAGTCTGGGGGTGTAGACCTAAGAACAAAAATTCAGGTCGGTCTCAAGTTTACTAAATTTGGTAATTTTGACGGTGAACTATCAACATAAATCCTAGGTTGTGGGCCCGAGAGGTAGTCTTGTTCTTTAGAAAATGTTTGTTTATTTCATAATTTTTGCGATCACAAATCAACACAGGCCCAAAGGGTTTGAATTCCTTGCATGAAGAATGGAAGCAGTGATAAAGAGTTCCAGATCAATCCTAGGAGATGATTCAGAGGTTTTTGAGAATTCCAAGACATGGGTTTTGTGCGTTTTATCATTGTTTAGCTAATTAAAGCATCTAGCCCATATTTATTCAATTTTTTAAGCATGAATTCACAAAAGACCTTTCGAAAAGGTAGATGGTGAACCTACCTCAGGAGTCTGATGAGGGAAGCTTGAAAATCTACTAAGGATGGCCAAATGATGACAATGGGCATGAGGGTGGTGGTTCACAAAGGTAGTGAGCTCCACAAACTTAGCTTCGAACTCCTCTGGAAAACCTGATGAATGAAAATGACAAGTCACCCCCCGATATTTATACCCTGAATAGCATTTAATTACCTCATTTAATGTTTGTACGAATGTTAGTTAGAGTTGTTGGTGTAATTATATGTCTTGTACCTTGTCCTAGGTCATAATTACACCTTAGTTAAGTTTACTTAGGGACCATATAGGAGGTTGTTGGAGATTTTTCACTTTTGGTGGACTTGACATGTCATTACCACATCACTTTCACCTTTTGTGGACACATCATGTGATTATCTCTCCACCTTTTATGGGTGATCCACCTTTTGTGGAGATTATCACATTATCCTTTCCCACTTTAAGTGGAGTAATAATTTTTCCTTGTTGTCCCATGTCATAAGATTATGACACTTGTCATAATATTATGCCCTCCTATGTTCTCACCTTGGCTATATAACCAAGGGGTGTCCTATGTACATTTGTACCATTCTATTATCTCATATTATTGACATTGAATACAGTTTATTCTTGTCATATTCTTTTCTCTCTCATTTGTGCTTTCTATTAGACCTCTAGATCTTGGGTGGCTACCTTCATAGCCAATTCTTACATGGTATCAGAGCTTTTGGAGTGCCTTTAGTTAGTCATTTGGAGAGATTCTTGGAGGTTTCCAATTTTGGCCTTGTATTACAAGTGCATTTTGGGAGCTTGTTGCATTAGATCTAAGCTCACCATTGCATCCGGAGTGTCCGAGATAGTTATATTTTCCTTTTGTTTCGTCTCAGTTGGACATTGGAGGCCAAATCTTCAAAGGGTTAAAGATTGGAGGTGGTTGCCAGATCTAGGAGCTAGCTACCTCTTCAGAGCATTTTCAACCAAAAAGGCCAAAAACCCTAAGATCGACTACTAATTCATCCAAATTAGAGCAAGTTGTTCGACGAGGCAAAATTTTTTACTGGCCGAGCCGTACGGCCCAACCATAATGACAGTCGGTACAATTTTATTTTTTTTAAAATAAATTGTGTATTTTCTGCGAAATTATTATTCAAAAAAAAAATCATTCAAAAAAATTCATAGTTTTTTTAATAGTTGAAAAGTTCTATTTTATAAAAATATTAAAAAGAAAAAATCAAAAAAAAAAATCCTCTATGGACAAGACAGGTCCACAGACCTTTCTGTACATGCAGAGGTACTGCATGTACCGGCGAGGGGACGTGGCCTCCTGCGGCCCCTCTAGCGGCCACCAACGGTTGTAGACATATCAGCAGGTGACCAGGAAACATAAGCCAACAAGCTTAAGAAAATTCCAGCTGGGCACTTTCAAACTCTGGCGATTCCATCTCCGGGCACTGGTAAACAATATTTCATCAGTTCCATAAGGAATATTCTGGCACAATAAACAGCAACAACAACATATTCTGGTACAAGGTATATTTCGGCAAAATATTCCAACAAGAGCGACGGAGATGGCAATATCCAAACGACCATCAAATTTAACCTTTTGTGACTAATGACGGGCATACAGCCTTCAAATTTATGCCAGAATCTCCTTGTGATGGTCATACAGCCATCAAATTTAATGCCATAAATTGATGATGTCAGCCCTGCGTCAACATCTTTTGAAATTTTTTGACCCCCTCACAGATTGAGTTTTTAGTTTTGTAGTTCAACTTCTTAGGCTCATATCTTGGTCATTTTGAGGCCTTGTTTTGTGCAATTTTTTTTTATTTGGGCTAATTTTTTGTGTACATCACAGTGGTGAAGTTATTTTTTGATTTTGTTGCACAAATTTTCTAGAAAATTTAATTTGTCTCAAGTGTTGCTCAATTGTCACCATTTTTGCAACTTCTGGGGCTTCATTCAGGCTCATACTAACTCCTTTTTAGGTTCCATTTTTTTTAAAGTGCATGATTTTTTTTGAACTTCATAATGGTGCTATAATTTTGTAGTGATTGTGAATAGAAATTGTACTTTCAATACTTGGTCATTTTTGGTCTATTTTGGAATTTGTAAAGATAAGATCTCAATTTGGTCTTTTATATCAGTCATTTGAGTCTGTTGTAGCCTACTTCAGGCTGTTGTAAAACATTGAAAATCAGAAGCCCACTTTGCTTGGCTTGCAAGTGGCCATTGTACACACACTAATTATAAAGTGCCAAATCATCTTTTTAGGGGGGGTTCTTTGATTGAGTGAATTTGGGGGGATGTCTTGAGTGATTGTACCTCTCTCTCTCTCTTGTTCTCTTTCATTTTGCTGCTATGGGTTCTCCTAAGTTTCCTTTGTTAACTCCACATAATTATGCTTCTTGGAAAATTGATGCATGGAGTAAGTTAATGGAAAAAGGATTAACTCATTATATTGATGGAACTGTTGTTGCACCATCTGATCCTCAAGCTAATCCTATTGCTCATTTGGATTGGCTCACTAAAAATACTATGGCTCTTGGAACATTAAGGAAATATGTATCAAAAGATCTAATCTTTCAAATTGATAAGTGTAAAACAATTAAAGAAGCTTGGGACAAGTTTGGTCAATTGTTTGGCCAAGTTGATGAGATTAGAGGTTATCAGCTTGACAATGATCTCATAATGTTAGATCCCAAGAATTTTGATACAATCCAAGACTATGTCACTAAGGAAAATGAGCTAATACCACAACTTAAGGATTGTGGCATTGATAAGAAGGATGCACAGTTGGTCTACAGTTTGTTGGGAAAGCTTCCATCAGAATATGCATCATTTGTTTCTAGCTTCCAAACCCATTGCTTGACAATAGGTAGTTCTTTCACTATGCCTACATTTGATGCTTTTACAGAAATGTTGATGTTAGAGCAAGCAAAGTTGATAAGCATGGGGATTCTCAAGTCTTCAAAGTCCAAGGCTTTGGTGGCTAATCAAGGGAATCAAGGGACTCAAGGGACTCAAGGAAAGGGTTACAATAAGAAGCAGAAGCAATCTTCACCAAAACCACAAGGAGAGAACCAACAATCTACTACATCTTCTTCAAAGAAGTACAATAATTCAAGCAAGAGGGAGCAACCAACATGTGCATATTACAAAAATTTTGGTCATGAGGAGCATCATTGTCATGTTAAGCAAATTGATGAGTTGAAACATATCCTTAAGAAGAACAACATCAACTTGCCAATTGCATATGAGGAGAAGGACTCATCCCCTTCCACTATTTCTAAGGTAAAAACTACAACTCTCATGGCAACAACATCAATCTCATCTCCTTCTTCATCATCCCAACATGATAAACATAAGGGGAAAACATTTCTTGCTTTTGCAAATTCCAATTCAGATAGGTGGATCCTTGATTCAAGAGCTTCACATCATATGACTTTGTGCAAGGATATGTACTCTTCATTTGATTCTTGCTCATCACCACCCATTTTGATGGCCAACAACGCTTCTTTGGCAGTTTGTGGGAAGGGGTCTATTGACATTGAAGGTGGAGCATTTAATGATGTTCTATGTGTGCCTAATTTGTCAAGGAACATCCTTTCCATCTATCAGATTACACATAGTGGTTCATGAAAAAGTGTAGAGTTCACACCAGATTCTGTCATTGTTCGGGATTTGCATAGCAAGGCTCTTGTTGCAGTTGGGGAGGTTGATCATTGTTCTCGATTCTACACCTCATATTTTGCTCCTATTGATGATTCAGTTCACCCTAGTGTGGACACACTAATGAGATTGAGTATGGTTACTTGAATCTTGGAGTTCTTTCTACTCTTGAGGTTCTTGAACCTATTGTTGATACTCCATCTTCTACATTGGCTGATGTACCTAATGATACTTGTGTTATGACAGTTTCAGTGCCTTGTGATTCAGTGCAACAGTGCATACCTTGTCTTCCAGCAGCAGCTTCATGGGATGACTACTTGTCAGACATTGGCAACTTGTTTGTGGAATCCTACACTGCAGATTTGGGAGACACATTTGATTATTTACATCTTCTCTTTGATGAAGGTGATTCTTCTTCAGTTGTTGTGAGGGAACACTCCGACCCTCCTCTACATGATCAGTCTTTTGAGGTTGATGTGATTGTGGATGCATGTTTACAGCAGTTGGAGGAGGCCACTTTCTCTCTTGAGGAGACATCATCTTTGGAGTATGTTCTACCTACATCCTTGCTTGATCTTGAGTTGTCTTTTTGAGCAGATCAGAGTGTTGTTGCAAAGGGGTTCTCACAGTTTCCAGGTAGTGACTTCATTGCAGCTTCACATGGTTTGGGAAAGACATCTTTCAGCATCAACACAGGGAAATTTGAGCATATTTCAGAGACTTCTTACATCTTGAGGGTTCTTCCTTCTTCACTTGTGGATTGGGGAGATTTCATTCATACACCTTTGTTATTGTTTCTTCCTAAGGGGAGGAATGTTGTTCGATAGTTTTGGAGTAGTTTCTTCATTCCTTCTCGAGCATCTTCCATTGGTGATCATTGTACATTGAAGGGGGGCTACCTTGTCTCGCTTCTTCTCTTGTATGGGGGGGAAATTTTCCTCACATGGGGTTTTTTCCTTCTCATGCTATGTTCATAGACTTTTGTATCTCATCTCTCTTTTGGGGGGTAGTTTTTTTCCCACTGGGTTTTTCTATCTTTACTCCACTTGTGAGAGATTTCATTGCATTTGTACATGGGTACCTAACATGGCCTAGTAGCTGGGACCCATCTTGCATTTTTTGCATTTGTGTACATTCTCCCTAAGTTGCACTTAAGGGGGGGTGTTGGTGTAATTATATGTCTTGTACCTTGTCCTAGGTCATAATTACACCTTAGTTAAGTTTACTTAGGGACCACATAGGAGGTTGTTGGAGATTTTCCACTTTTGGTGGACTTGACATGTCATTACCACATCACTTCCACCTTTTGTGGACACATCATGTGATTATCTCTCCACCTTTTGTGGGTGATCCACCTTTTGTGGAGATTATCACATTATCCTTTCCCAGTTTAAGTGGAGTGATAATTTTTCCTTATTGTCTCATGTCATAAGATTACGACACTTGTCATAATCTTATGCCCTCCTATGTTCTCACCTTGGCTATATAACCAAGGGGTCTCCTATGTACATTTGTACCATTCTATTATCTCATATTATTGAAATTGAATACAGTTTATTCTTGTCATATTCTTTTCTCTCTCATTTGTGCTTTCTATTAGGCCTCTAGATCTTGGGTGGCTAACTTTATAGCCAATTCTTACAAGGGTGGGTGGATTTAAATTCTAGATGGTGATGATAGGTTTGAGGTTTGAGCACTAGAAAGACGTGACACTGCGGCCGTTTCTAAGTTTTGCAACTTACTAGTGGCGAAGGGGAACTTGGGGTCTAGAGGGTGAAGTTCCATCATAGGTTGGCCATTCAGAACGATAGAGTCGAAGCAAAATTTTGAACATGGAAGTCCAGTGGAGCGGGCCTGGGAGGCAAAAGCAATTTGAATTTTTTTTTACAAGTTTAAATGGGTGGCAAAGAGGGAGCTGGGTCCTGGGGTTTAGGAAGGTGGAAGCCTTCTACCATTTGGAATGGCAATCACCGAAAGGAAACCTGGCTAGGGAAACCAAGGAGAGTATGTGAGGCACCAGGACTGAACCAAAATGAAGGGGAAAAAACATGGTCAACCAAAGATGAGACTCAAAGGTATGTTGACCATCTAGGACACAAAAAGGGGGGCATGAAAAATGAGGTAGTGAAAGAATGACCCAAAAAGGGGAAAGAAAAGAGGGTCCCCATTTTGAATGGGGTGTGTGTGCTGAGGGCACAACAATGTAAACAAGAAATTTTTTTTCCTCTCACAAGCACATGGAAAGGGTGTGTGGTTTTCCTCCAAGATTAGATAAACCACAATATACAATGGCTACGAAAGGGGGAATCTTAAATGGAATTTTATTTGTGGGAAGAAAATCATGCATTTGAGTTCAAAAAAGATAATCTACTCAACCCATTGCATTTCTACATGTGTGTACAATTATCTTTTCAGCTTATTTAGAGGAGTATTTACATATAGTTGTTTACAAAGATGGGAATTTTCCCTAAAGTTATAAGAACACTTATATTATGTGATTCTAAATGCATTCAGAAAATTTGGGAAAAAGAATATCATACAACATATTGATTTAAATATTCTAGGCAAAATAGAGAATTGTGAAAGAACTATTAGGAAAATACTTAAGAATCATAAGTAAATGCTAGCTATTACATAGATTCTTGTCTTGTATCAATATGTTTTATGATATTCTCTTTTTATCATTTATTTGAAGGTGGTTGTAACAGGTTGTTCATTGTCATAATTTATGTCTTGTATTGTTCATATCCACCCAGACAATTTCCATCAAGTTTTTTTTTGTCAACACAGCCATGAATAGGATTTTCTTGTGCCAAAATCTAGTAATAGTTGATGTGCAACAATGAATTTCCCATGGTTTTCTTTGACAATGTGAATTTTTCTTATTATGTGGGTTGGCAGTGGTGGAGTTAAAGAAACAACAAATGAAGGGAGAGAAAATTACTTACCCTAACCATATTTTTTGACAAAATAAAGAACTGTAATGTTCAAAACATGTTATTGTTCTCATAGGCATGCATGCATATAGATTTATATACACACCAATGGACATATATATGTATATTGTTATACCTGTGTGTGTGTGTATACATACATACACACACACATAGAGATATTTATATTCTTATGATTATCGAATAGAGGAAGTGTGAACTGCAATGTTCAAAACATGTTATTGTTCTCATAGGCATCCATGCATATAGATTTATATACACATTGATGCACATATATATGTATAAAATTATGCCTTTGTGTGTATCTCTCTATGTGTGTGTATATATATAGATATATATATACATACATACATACATACATACACATACATATATATATATATATATATATATATATATATATATATATATATATATATATATATATATATATATATATATATATATATATATATATATAACTTGAGACGTGGAAGCATAATGGTAAGTCCTTGCTCATGTGAGGGTTAATGCATCTTAGCATTGTTTTATGATGGCACAAGAGAAAGTAAATGTAATATTCAATGTTGTAGCATGGGAAAGTATATTGTTTTTTGTTGAATTCTCAAATGAGCCACTGTGGTGTTGGTTTGATAGTTGAGTATTTGAAAAATCTTACGGCTATGTTTGATAGTAGGTTGGAGTATTTTGACAATGTTGTGCTCTAAAATGTGCAAGAAAATATATTGATTAAGCTGCATTGTTGAAAGAGTCATTATGGATGGGTCTGTAGTTCAAACAAATAAGAAAAAAGAATATCATGAAACATATTGCTACAAGATTCGAGCTACATTATTTGGTAATAAATATTCAAGACACATAGATACATTGTATAAGAGGTGTTGCAATTATTAATTTATTGTTCATGTCTTTCATTCTTTTCTTATTATTCCTTGTTATATGTCTGTATCTTTGGTGTTATACCCATTTCGGAGACTTCAAAGAGATTGTGACTCTATATGGATGGAGAAATTACAATTAAATCTTCTTTCTTTCATCCAAATATATTGTAAGGGTTAGTCATTTTTTTCCCTTCATCTATTGATTCTAGTTAACTCTATGCATCTTTGGTGTTATACCCATTAACATAGGAGCAATTTCACATTAACATAGGAGTAATTACATATATATATGCAAAGTGTTAGTATATAAGCATAAACATTTTGGAGATAAAAATAGTTTAGTGGTTGTTAAGTATTATTCTAATAGCTCTTTTACAATTTCTCTATTTGTCTATAGTTTTTAGTTGCAAGTAATGTAGCTTGAATTTTCAATAAAGTCTAAGGCATTATACCCAATTTGCATAGGTTACTGCTACCCATTGGATTTATGAGTTATATTTAATGTGGGTTTAATGCCAAAGAACATAGGTTGAATTTTCAATTCACAAGCCAACTATTACATACAATGCTTGTCTTGTATTAATATGTTTAATGTTATTTTTTGATCATGTCTATCATTTACTTATGATTCTTAACTATTTTTCTAATATTTCTTCTACAATTTATCTATTTTATCTATAATATTCAATGCAAAATAATGTAGCTTAAATTTTGATTTGACAAGGAAAGTGCTAGATAGATTTCTTGTGTTATATCTTAAATGTAGATTTTAGGGTGTAGGAAGCTATGACTCTCTCGATCTATTAGGGTTTTTCACCAAAAGGAAAAGAGATAGATCCCACAAAAAATATAGGTGGTTCACTCAAAATAATGTAAGTATAATGAAAATATGCCTAAATGAAATGATATAAATGCAATAAACTAAAGAGATGAACTAATTATTTATGCAAAACCTAAGAAATATGAATTGTTCAAAAACACATTGTGATATGCAAAAAAACCTAGAAAGATGAATAGAAATGCAATTAAAACAACAAAAAAAGCTATAAAATTGAATGTATGCACCTAGGAAGTTGTTGAGGACTAGACATGACCCTGAAATTCTAAAATTAATGATTTTTAGGCCTAATGGGAGTCATTCGCCATTCTAGGCGAATCAGACTGAGTTTCAAAAAACTACACCGAGGCATGTTTTAGCCAAATGGGTATCCAAATCTACAAAAATCTCTAGTAAATAGGTAAATTGGGACTCATTCACCACTCTAGGAGAATTATTCTACTTTAGCCTTTTTGAAAACTCTAAAATGGAATCTATAGCTTCCAGTTTGCACAATCTGCACCTCCAGGTGTGTGGTTCTAAAACCTTGATTTTTAGCATTATCAGTGACTTTTTGTGTACGTTTTCACCTTTCAAAAGTGGAGATTAATTTTAAAAATTTCAAACTAATCTTCAATGATCTCCAAGTCTTCAAAGTACCTAGATCTAAAGAACATTAAATAGAACTTTAAAATATGCATTATAGAAGAGGAAAACTATGACAATGAATAGTTTGTTATGTGGAACTGAAAAAAACAATACCATGAAGAACATTTTGTTATCAACAACTTCAAATAGATGAGGGAAAATAAATATCATGAAACATATTGATAGAAGACATAACATGTGGGTATGTGCAGAATCATAATGGAAAAAATAGGCCCTTAAGTGGCAATAAAATTAAGAAAGAATAGAGTTAGGCAACTTGATGTAAAAATTTGAATAAGTTAGCTATATTATTTCAAAAATGTGTAACAATATAATCTGTAGAAAATTGAATTTAGTTTCTAAATTACTAGGTTTATTTTTTAAAAAATCTATATGGTGAAAATTTGAAATTTCAATGAAGTAGTACTTAAATTTAAGGGAAAAAATAAGTAGGTCTCTACCTAACAACCCAAACCATAATAAAATGATAATATTATTTCATAAGATTTTAGACATAAATAGAAGACTCATGTCCCAATGTGATGCATATTTTTAATAATTTTTTTCCAAGTAAATAATTTATTATGAATTTTTTAATACAACTTTAAAAAAATAAAAAAAATTGTATGTCCTACCACCTTAACTTGGTCAAAAATTTATGAAATTCATTTTTTTTTCTAATCCTATAGTATGTGAAACATAGAATGTGACTCATGTTTCTAATTCAAAAAAATTGATACTATTTGAAAGCTATAGATTTTTTTCAATCAGCCTATCAATCAAGACTTTAGTTGTAATTCAAATAGAAAATGAATAATAATAATTTTTTAAATTCTAATTAAACCATAATTTATATTGGTGGAAATCTGAGAATATCCTTTGAAAACCATTTTCATTTCATCAATTTTGGGTAAAAAAAATTCATCAGCCACATACCCTACACATACCCATCATATTTCCACTTTTTGGCTCATCATGATCATGCACATACCCATGTTCCATCCAAATAAAATAAATACAACAATAAAAAACTCGTTATAAGGAGCTTCAAAAAGATAAGGGAAAAAGATTATCATGAAACATATTGGTACAAGACAAGCAATCTATGTAACATTTGCAAGATGTATTAGAATAACACTTTAGAATCACGTGTAAATGAGAGATGAATGGAAACGTGTGGCCTACTTTCAAATTTTTTAGTCTATGTATGTTTTTCTACCTCTTTTAAAGTTCTATTTAATGTGAGTTTTCGATCAAGTGTTTTTGTAACAATTTCTCAAATGGAAGATGATCTGTGTTACATCCCCTCTAACTTAAACATGTTTATGAAAATGGAATTATGGTCGCTATATTAGTTGCAAGTAACTGCTTTTCATGTAAATATGAAATTGAGGATAAAATAATTTTTTTATATGTCATAACTGTAAATGTGAATGGTTTTCTTTTATATGCAAAAATGTATGTGATGATGAGATTATATATATATATATATCAAGAATGTTCTTATCCCAGTCCTTTTTTCAAGTGGTTGCAGGATCATCAACACTCAAGGGGAAAGGGAAATATCATTAGGGAGAGGTTGTAGTTAATAAAGGATTAATTTTATCATCAAACCTTGATTCGGTGTAAGACAGTTGTATCTAATTCATAGCCTTGGCCATAAGTAAATTAATTTAAATAATTGAAAAACAAGTCAATTAGAATATTAACATATATCTCCTCATGTCTCATATAAAAATTTGGGACTCACCTTGGGATATATTGTCTTATAATATTTAAGTTAAAAATTAAAATTCAATGTCTTAAATCGATTGTTTAATTATAAAAGTTTAACAAAAAAATGGAGGTGATGATGTGGAGTTGATTCGGCAACCCCACCACCTTGGCCTCAATCTTGTTCATAACTTCCATAAGGAATTCATGTAGACATTTTTACTGTGTAATCTTCATTTTCTTGGATTCATTTGAATCATATTTTAATTTTGCTTCTCCATTGGTGGTATAAGGGGGGAATTCACATCTTTCATTTTGTTTTGGGAAGTAAACTCTATCAGTATCATTTCAGTCAAATTGTTCTTCGCCTTCATTTTGGCTATTCCCTCTTTCTTTGTAGCAAGCTTCTCCTTACTTTGTTCAAAATATTAAGTTTTTGTTAGCTTTATTTGACATCCACTTTCATTATGTTTGGATTATTTTATCCACCTTTACATTCTTTCATCTCACTTCTAGTCAATAATCTCTAGAAAAAAGACATTCCTTGATTTTTATCTTGCTATTGAGCTTGAAGGAGGAAGAGTTGGCTTGAGTTGATAAAATTCCCTATTTTGGTGGTGTTAGTTGGATTTTCAAGTAGTCACATTTGCAAGTCTTGGACCAGTCAGAATTTTGTGAGCTTGTCATTTGGATTTTCTCTTTAAAAGAGAAGAATCAGGGTTTCTTTGAGTCTTAGTTTGACTCTTACAAGCATGTTTAGACTTCCTATTTTGTATAAGTTTTTCAATGAAGAACATCTTTATTTCATTCTTTTAAATACATTGAAGAGAGGAATGAATGAAATTGAATTCTTGTTCTAAGATTAAATTGGTTCTTATTTAATAAATTGAGTCTCAACATAAAATTGGTTCATATCATTCAGTTCTATTATTATCTTGAGTTTGAGATTACTTTGTTTCCTTTACTAAATTTGAATGTCATTTGAAGTATCTTCAAGCCACTATAAATCCTTACCTAACTAATCCAATCTCTTTCTCTCACTTCTATGTTCTATAACTTATGTAATTGAATATTATCTTTGATCTTTTTGAGATTTCCTTGATGGTTTACATTTGCAAAGATCGTCATGAACCTTATTGTAAAATAAAACCCCCTTTATCTCTCCACATAATTGAGATTGGTAGTTTATTATTACTTAGATGTGATAAGTCATGAACCTTGAACCTCACTTTGTATGAGCATTAAGTAATCAACTTATCCTTAAATATGAAGAAATATTTTGGAATCATGTTAATGCAGTATAAGCCTTTAATAAATAATTATCATGTCGAGCAAGGGTGAGAGTGCCGATGACACAAGATTTCCATTAATGATAAAAAACCTTGGCCAAGGTACGATGCTAGATTAAGCACTTATCAACAATAAAGTACAAGATATACCACTAGTTAGAGTGATATTTCTAGTTGGGAGTTACCCATAGTAAAGGATTGATCAAGTGGTATAGGTCCTTGACACCAAGCTTAGAGGAATGATGATAACTTTGATCTTGTTGATTACCCATGTGAAGGGATGGGTTTCTTCAGTTGAAGAAACACATGAGGCTAGTAGGTCTTCGGATGGGTGGAAAAGCCCTTGATGATATTTCTTTTTCCCTTGGATATGGAAGATTTTTGTGCAACATTCTAGTAGGACGCCATTAAAGTTGTATTTTCTTGTACTCTTTCTCTCTTTAAATTACTGAACTATTTTTCATGTTTATTTCATAGTTGTATTTATTACTCTTACTTTATGAAAGAAAAGAATAGTACTAAGAAATATTGTCCTAAATAAACTAATAATTGTGGTATATTATTAGTGAATTAATACAAATTTCTACTATAATTTATAAAATTTAGGAAAATTTGATCTAATCATGTATCGAATATTGTGGCAAATTTTTGAGTTAAATTTTTAATAAAATAAATTCATTGGTGATTTAAGACTAGAATAATTTTTTTTTTAAATGTGGTCATTAAATTCATGTTATAGCTTGAACTATTAACCAATTTTGGATTCCCAAATTTTAACTATTAGTAAATTGGCAAATATTAGCCAATAAAAAAATCATTGCTTGCCTCTATGGCTATTCTATTATGGGTATTGTACCTTCTAGTTTGAATCTAATTAAAATGATATTAATCACTAAAGGAAATTTACTAGAGGAGTGATGTTGAAAACCCTAGTAGGAGACTCTGAAGGAAACC
The DNA here is from genome assembly GCA_007258455.2 of Sequoia sempervirens. NCBI lineage: Eukaryota > Viridiplantae > Streptophyta > Pinopsida > Cupressales > Cupressaceae > Sequoia > Sequoia sempervirens. Next base: position 277,496,084 of record VDFB02086081.1, on the reverse strand, counting down.
AAAGTGCAAACACTAGTGATGGAGATGGTGCAGGTCATGAGGATGAAGATGGGCTTTATGTTTTTTATTTCTTTATCACTACCAATGTTGATTTCTCTACTACTATATAATTCACACCCTTAATACATCTACTTTGGCCTCTTTTATGGCTTTTGGGGGCTAGTTTTCCCATGTGGCTTCATCCCTACATGGTGTTGGAGAGGCCAACTAGGTTTACAGTCCCTTGGAGGCCTACAAAGATGAAGATGTAGACTTTAATGGTGCTATTTTTTGTATGGTTGCAGATATAATGGTGCAAAGTTTGAGGAAGATTTGGATGGCTACTTAGATTCCTATAGTATGGAGGAGGATGAATATTTTCTAGATATCCTTCTTAAGGATTGTTTGAAAGATAAGGATAGGGAGGTTCCTATTTCTTCTATGATGGAGTCTCAATACTCTACCTAGAAGTTTGTGTTAGATGTTGAGTGATCTATTTCTCTGGGCTAGGATGAGTTTGACCTTTACAGATATCTCAGGAGTAGATTTTTATTGCTACCTCCCTCGTCCCCTCCCCTACTTCTAGCTATTTCTCAACTTTCTACCCCTATGGTGGTTGGGCTTCCTTAGGGTTTTATGTCTTGTTCTAGGTGTAGTCCTATTTTTGGGTTTCCCTCAGAGGTCCCCATTCCTTCTATTCCTACTCAATTTTTTTTGTTGGACTACTCTATTTTGGGTGCTCCTTGCTCCTTGATCTCTCTACCTCCTTATTCATATTTCCATATTTATGATCTTTAGGGAGTTGTTGCCTTGTTTGATGTTTCTTAAGAAACTTCTCAGACTCTTCCTAGTGATGTTTATACTTTTATTGCTCCACATTCTTTCTCTCTCACCAATACTGATGGTTGGATTGTTATAACTTTGGTTGGTCTATAAGCTACCCTTATTTGGAGATTTTATAGTTTTAAGCCAAATATTGATGTTATTTGTAGGTAGGCTTCTAAGCTCTTGGATACTCTTGGTATTTGTATTTTGGCTTTTTTGAATGGGTTTTCTCATTTTTCTTTTGGTTCCTTGGAGGACTACATTCACATTTTTCATTAAGGCCCTTAGTTTTTGGTAATGCTTTTCTTCACCTTCAACAATGGTCTAATTTTTTTGATGCAACAAAGGTTAACTTGCAAATTCTTTGGGTTCATCTCCCTGAGCTTATTTTATAATTTTGAGATGATGATATTATTCAAGATATTGCTAAATTTGTTGGCCATTTTGTTACCTTAGACGAGGTCACTAAAGATAGATATAGCTTTCGTTTGCTATATTTTGTGTTTTGGTTGAGTCTGGTTTTTTTCTACCCAAATGTGTGAACCTTTTCTCCAAGCTTGGTCCTTCAAAGCAATAACTTCTTTATTAATATCTCTAGTTGTTCTAGCCTATTTCTTAGGGTCTACATCATCATGTGAAGGATCTAAATACAAAAGAGAGTACACAACCTGGTGAAACTCTTTTAGAATCTACTACTACCTTAGACTCCCATAGAGTTTTTGGTAATGGTCCTATGTCAAGGAAAGAAAGGAAGTTGTATGTTGAGGTTGGTACTAATCCTTCTTTGTTTCCTCCATTTTTTATTGGTAATGTGAAGTTTTCTATTCAGAGCTTTAGGCTGGATGGTGCTTCTTGCAAGAATAAGAGAATATTTTCTGATAAATTTGGTGGCTCAACTATTTTTGGCCCTGGTCATGCTCTATATTTTTGCTGAAGTTTAGATTCAAACCTCCATGATTGGCTCTTTGGGTTTTAGGTCTTTCCAAAACTTTCTCCTGGTTCTTAGCTTTAGTCATTAGCCTTGTTGGTTTTATTTCTCTTGTCGTTCTCTTGTCCTATTCTTACCTCACCTCTAGTGAGATGTGTTTCCTTTTTTCCTTAATGACTTCTCTATAATGAGTACTATCCCTTCTAGTTTTTTCATAATCAAAACAATATTAATCACTAGTTTGAAACTTCACCTTCACTATAGTTCCATGGGAGAATCTAATAATAAGATTGAATTGTCAATTCAAGTTATTACTTTGTTGTGAAGTTGTGAAATCTTGTAATATGTAAATTAGAATAAAGGATAGATGTTCATAGCAATTTTGGGTAGAGTGTTTCCTATTTGTGTGAAGTTTGGCTTGGATAGTAAGAGTGATATATATTTTTTGTTCTCATCGTCATGATATCACAAGGGCAATGACATATTTCATTTCTACATAAATTCATTATTATATTTTGGTTCTCATAGAATTTGATTAATGTTAAGAAATGACTTAATAAATTATGAGATTTATTTTTAAGCACCTCTATTATGATACTATTAAAAAAAAATGGAAACTTATACTAATATCCAAAATCCAAACCATTTTATGAAAACTTAAAATTACTATTATATAGAAAATATAATTTGTTGCATAAATTTTTTATATAGCACTCTAATGATTATTGGATAATTTTAGTCATCCATTATTTACACAATATTATAAAATAATATTTCATGAAAAAAAATTCCAAGGTATATTGTGTAAGGAATTTGATAAGAAATATTGAATAAAAGAAGAAAAACATAAACAAATATTATTCAAACATTTTTTTAAAAAGTTATGTTTTGAAAAGTTAGAAATGAAATTATTGATGACAAAAAGTTATAAAATATTCATGTTTTAAAAATTTAGAAATGAAATTATTGATGAGGTGGGATTGTTGTGTAACAAGAACAAATGATTAAGCTAAGGATTGTATTTGTTTTCATAACATTAGTTCTAGAGAATTCTTAATTACCAATTATTATTTGTGCATTTGGATATGAATCCAATTGAATTCCATTCCATATCATTATGGAAAATTTTATTATTGCAACCCTAACTCTAACACTATTTAACCCATGAACCTAACCTAATTGAACTCATATTATAACCCTAACTCTAACACTAATTGAACTATAATCGTAACCCTAGGTATCGTTGAAACTTAACCTTAATTGTATCAAAACCCTAGAGAACTCTAATTGAACCCTAACCCTAAAATAAAAAATAACCCTTACCTTAATTGAATCCTAACTCCAATCCTAGCCCTAATTTAAGACTAATCTTAACTTGACCTTAATTAAACCCTTATTGAATTGTAACCCTAATTGATCCCTAACCCAGATTGAATACTAATTGAACACTAACCCTAAGTGAATATCAACCTTAATTAAACTCCAACCATAATCCTATTTGAATTTTGACCCTAATCATAACCATATTCAACCCTAACCTTAATTGATCCCTAACCCTAAACATGAGTTCAATTAAGTTTAAGGTTCAAATAGGGTTAGACTTTAATTAAAATTAGGTATAGGATTGAATTAGGATTAGGGTTGGGGTCGGGGGTAAAGATTAAGGTTCTATGATAAATTTTGGGGTTAGTGTTAGGGTTCAATTGGGGCAAGGGTTAGTATTAGGGTTAGGGTTATAGTTCAATTAGGGTTTCAATAATGTTAGTTTTCAAATCATAGTTATGTTTAGGGTTGGATATAAAATTAGAGTTAGGTTTGTAGTTAATTAGTGTTAGTTTTAGGGTTGGGGTTATGGTTAGACTTATAATTAGTGTTAATGTTGGGATTAAATTCTATCACTTTAATAAAAATAATCTTCTATAAATTCATTCATTTTTTTTTTAAATTATATAATTTAAAATATTTTCAAATTTACCTATGTTGATATATGAGAGATATAGAAAATCTAAACTCTATACCATTTATAGTTAAATTTAAATTATTTTATTAAATTGTTAAAAAATTCAAGTTGTTTGTAAATAATTCTTTGTGTTCTTATAATTAGCCTGACATTGTGTATAAAAGGTTTAAGTTATGAATGCTATACTATACAAAATAAATTTGTTTTCAATGTTTGTTTGTTAGTTTAAAAGTTTAGAATTTAATTAAAATTAGGTATAGGGTTGAATTAAGATTAGGGTTGGGGTAAAGATTAAGGTTCTATAATAAAGCTTGGGGTTAGTGTTATGGTTCAATTGGGGCAAGGTTTAGTATTAGGGTTAGGGTTATGGTTCAATTATGGTTTTATTAATGTTAGTTTTAGAATCATAGTTATGTTTAGGGTTGGATATAAAATTAGAGTTTGGTTTGAAGTTAATTAATGTTAGTTTTAGGGTTGGGCTTATGGTTAGTCTTATAATTAGTGCTATATTGGGGTTAGATTCTATCACTTTAATAAAAATAATCTTCTATCAATTTGAACATTCATTTTGTTTTGAAATTAAATAATTTAAAATATTTTTAGATTTACCTATGTATGTTGATATATGAGAGATATAACAAATCTAAACTCTATTATATGTTGTTAAATAATTTAAGTTGCTTATAAATAATTTTATGTATTTTAGTAATTAACTTGACATTGTGTATAAAAAGGTTTAAGTTATGAATGTTATAATATAATTTTATTTTTTTTTCTTGATTGGTTAAGTGATATTGTGGAATTATTCTATGTTAATTTAATTTTATGAATGTTATACAATATAAAGAAAACTATTTTTTTTAATGCATCTTTATATTTTATAAAAAAACATCTAAACTAAAAAGTGTGATTGTAAAAAAACTAAAACTTAATCAATAAACATACATTTAAAGTTAAAAGTGAAATTATAAAATAAATTGTAAATTTATTTTATTTTTCTTTTATAAATATTAATTTTTATTTTTCTTTTATTAAGAATTTTATTTTAATATTATAAATGTTACTCTACTAATAATAAAATATTTTGAACTAATATTTTAGTAATAAATGTTTTATTTTTATTTTTGAAGTTTTAAATTTTATATTTATGATGTGGATGCTAATAAAAGTAAATATATGATGTTCATTAATAAATTATGATTCAAGAGAATTGATTTTTGAAATATATTTTGTTATATAATGCACATCTATACATTGATAATAGATTGAAAAATTCAAATAGAAAAATTACTCAAGTTCTCATTGGTTAAAATGAGAGTTAGTAATAACTAGTTAAATTATGGTGGTGCCTATAATTCGTTGGCACTGGCAGGAACTAAGAATTAAAATAAATAATTGTTTTAAAATATTACTTACTAGTTTATATTTGTAAAGTGTATTTTTTTATTTTGAAATCTATGTTGCTTTTAAGTACTCGAAAACCATTGAAACTTCATAGTCTGCATCCATTATAAAATACATCTTCAAATAACTATCTAAAGTCATCGCCATGAAATTAAATACCAAAAAATAAAACTAAATAATTTATTTGACACATATTAATTTTAGTACAAGTTAAATGCACATTGACAAGTGTTCTATGAATGGTGATTCATAGGAACTCATCTCACATGATAATGAATGGTCCAGTAACAAATCATTACATTTAGAGGATACTCAAAGAGGTGAAGCATTGACCTTCCAAAAATACTACCCATCCCAATACTAATCTGACTCAAATACACTTACTTTACAACCAAGATACAAGCTATTTCAAAATATCCCATGCAGTAGTAAACAAAAAATCATCTCACATGATAATGAATGGCCCACTAACAACTCATTGCATTTAGATGATACCCAAAGAGGTTAAACATTGACCTTCTAGAAAGACTACTCATCCCAAAATTAATCCAACTCAAATACACTTACTTTACAATAGAAATACAAGCTATTTCAAAATATCCCACGCATGTGTAATTGGGATGGCGTCATTCTCGATAAAACCTTGGCCTCTTCACACTATAGCGAGCCTAGCTGCTTCTTCTCTAGGCAAATGAGTCCTGAGTTCTTTAGCTCATGCTCCTAAAATGATGTGCATTCTATGGCTGCTGGAAACTGACTCCCTCTAAAGTTGTGCAAAGTCTTCAAAAGGATTTCAAGCGATGTATCCCATATGCCTTATTTAACCCTATCGGCATGGTTAACTGGTTGACGAAAACATTTTATAGTCAACTCCACTTTAGCTAATCTTCGGACTAATAAGCAGAAAAATCCTTCAACTATTTCACAACAAAGAATCGACATATATCTCCAGTTCATAAATATATAACAGTAGAAAATTTTAGCTCAAATTCTTATTTGTTTTCTTACTTAACCTGAATCCAACGAAAAATGAAAAATAAAGTTGTAAGAAAGGCTTACTTTTGGCATCCTCCATCAGGCATGATTTCTTCGGCAGGATTTCTTATGACCCCCTAGAGATTGCCTGCTAGGACACACCGTGCCACACAATGAGCATGGCCAAATATTACCTCCTTTGATGAAACATCTTCTAAAATGTGGTCCTAGTGCTCTTCCTGAAGAAAAATCTCTCCCACATGTTGTACATGTAAAATTTTTGGGGTAGAGAGTTGTGGCTGCAAAAGATTCCTCCATACCCACTTCACTTTCAGTAAGTGAATCAAAAATCATTTCTGATTCATCTTTTGCTAATGAGATTTCAAAGTTGTCCATAACATCATCATGCTGGGTAACCAGACTGCATTGGGTTACCTTCCTTATTCAATCATGTGTAACGTTTGTCGTGCAAACCCTAGAGAACAAATATTTCAAACAATTTTTTTTTTAAATAACATAAAGTAGACATGCATTTCAATATTAATTACATAGACATTACACATTGACAACTTAATCGTTACATTCTCTGGGGCACGTGAGGTCACATTGCAACACAACTAACAACAAAGTAAGAGATAATTATTAAAACAACATAACCCATTATATTACAATAATCATTAATAAAGGTACATCAATAAACCAAGAGTGAAAGTATCACTACATCCCATATTACAATCATATAGAATCTCATCCGATAATGTTACAAAGGATCCTAACTATTACATTATTGTTTAAACATAAGATTACATGTTCTCAATAATGAGTTACAATACATTTCCCAAACAAGTGGGATGATACATAGTACAATGATAATTGAATTTACAAATGAACCACTGGAACACACTCCAACTAAAGGAATGATGTGAACAAAGGATGTTGATGGGGAACCCAACGAGTGCGGAGCATGTTCCACCCAACCATGTGAATTATAAATAACTCACCCCTCGTGCTTAGAGGTGACAACAAAGAGATCTCGACCATGAATATCAAAACCGACTCCAAGAGAGAAACAAAGTACAAACTCAAATACAAACTCAGAGATTACAATGACATAACCAGCAACATTCATGAGTCAATCATAATAAGATAAAGCTATGAAACTCATCACAATTATCCCAAGAAATAGCAATTAAACAAGTCACCAAAGAACATTCATAAATCATTTTCACAAGAATCTGAATCAACAATAGGAGTATAAATCTAGTAGAACTGATACAACATCAAAAATACATTTCCAGAGGCAATAAGCAACAAGGCAAATGGGTGTCTAGTGGAGAGTGTCATTTCATAGCTCTCATGGGATCTCTTGGCCCTTAGTCCAACTTGAGGTGCCGACACCCATCTATGGATCTCTTGGATCTTCCTCCTACTTAAGGCGCTGACACCATAGGGTAGCTCATGCAGAGTTGATAACCTCTCATGAAGACAAGATAATGACTTCGCCGATCATAGCCTTCTCAGTCTATCATTAGTCTATGATAGCCCTAATGCATAGACGAGGAATCCAATTTTTATTATCTTGTGTGTTTTACTACCCATCCCCCTAAATTCTATTGTTTAGGTTATCACTTTAACTACTCTTACGTGGGTTCTCCTGAGATCCTCCTTTTGAGGCGCCAATGCCCATTAAGAGCCACTCTCCCTAAGACCCCTAACATAAACAAAAATATTGCAAAGGATTGTATTATAACATATCAAACATAAAACTCAAAACAATAACATGTGAGGAAAATCCATCTCGTGATAACTCAAAATCACAGTGACCACAATTCTCCTAGAACCCTTCCAAAATTTAATCCTTAATATCATGTAACATTCTAATCACAATAATACAAGGATAGACATCCAAGGATAAAACACACCTCTAGAAAGACTAAGGTTTCACAATTTACAATAGGCTTCCCACATCGATATAGAATTCAAAACAATAAAGCTAGAATGGAAAATTAAACAACAATCTCGAATTTGGTCTATCTCAATATAAAATTCAACATTAATCTAGCATAATTATAACATTACTTTCTATTTTCAAAAGAAAATTCTATTTAAATTCACAATCTATTCATTGAATAAATAAAAGAAAATGTTATAATCTATAACATAATTAATCATATATCTATATATATAAATTTAACTACATATAAAATTAAATTAAATTAAATTAAATTAAAAATTAAAAAATTAAAAACAAATAGCAAGAACCTACATAGGCTGAGGCTTGCCATCGCAGTCCTTGCAAGGACTGCGCTGAGCAATCCCTACAAGGACTGGACATAGCAATCTTGGGGATTGTTGTGCATGGCAGTCAAGACTGTCGCGCACAACAGTTTCTAAGACTGTTGTGAGGTAGACTACTGGCCGCACCAAGGTACAGGGGGGTATGGCTAGTCCATCCCTCCCCAAAGCCCCTTAATATATATATTTTTTTAATTTTCATTTTATATAAAAAAAATATAAATTCCAGGCACAGACGACGAATCAATTCGGCCGCACTTCTGACTTTCTTTTAAACAACACAATTTTATATAAATTTCAATGCAAGAATATGAATATATATATAGTTTATCTATATATATATATACATATGTATATATGATTTATATATATATATTTGTCTATAGGAGGCATTATTCCAATCATAGGTTCAGAGAGACATAATGAAAAATATATTTACATATATATATATATATATATATATATATATATATATATATATATAAGGATTTCTTTCAAAAAACCCAAAATCATAGGTTTTGAAAGGAAAAATAAATTTGTTTTTTAAAGACATATAGTTTATTTTCACAAGCTCAACATTACTTTCTCAAAAACAAATTGAAAGATATTCCCCTTTTTCCAAAAGCTCTAAAAATTTATAATAAAAGAAATTATTTCTTTAAAAACAAGCTTTTCAGTCAACTCTCAAATTTCATTCATTCTTTCCTCTTTTTCTGTTCTTTTATTTTCTTATTTTTCCTTTTATCATTATTTTTTGTTTTAAATCTTCTTTTGCAAGCTTTGCTTTCTATGCACATAATTTAATTAATTTTATTAATTTTAATTTATTTATTTTACATTTATCTTCAACAAGATAATTTTAATTAATATTAACAAAACACAGATTAATATTTAATTAATCATTTAACTAAAACACTAAAACCTTTAAATATTTAAACACAAATTAATCTAACATTATAATAAACAATTATTAAAATCAATTAATTAAATAAAACACAACTTATAAATTACCAATGTAAATCATATACAAACCAGACACTACATAAAACATAGTAACAATTTACAAAAATGACAACACAATGACACACAATACCCTTGAATTGGAGTGGTTTGACAACATGGGACAGGATGACCTTCCTAATCATCTTTGTTTCAACATTTTCTATTGGGTTATTGGTGCTCACCTTGTCCTGTGGAAGCAGGTGGAATCGAGAATCTGTACCTGCAGCCCTGCATCCAAATGAATTCATTTACATGTACATATCTATAAATCAAATCAAATCATTTCATTGTGAGAAGGAATTATAGTGTAGCAGGGAAGTCGTGAATGAGTGATGCTACACTGTCCTTTCATCACATAAATTATACAATTATAATACAACTGATGAAAGTACATTTCTAAACTAGCAAAACACATCATAACATAATTTACTAATTAATGCATCACAATGTTACTAAAATCAAACTAATATCATCAATCACAATATCATATCAATAACCATGTCTTTGAATGTATAAGCATGAACAATAAAGTCTAATAACCAAACCAAAAATAATAGTACCAATATAGTTTCAAGGTATCAAACAAAGCATAGAAAATAAAGAGTCCAACTAGCGAACAAGAGGGTTATTACATCCTCCCCCCCATGATTCCGAATTACTCTTGGAAGCCAGCAAACAATTAAGGGTAGGATTCTCTGATACGGAAAGCATCCTCCCATGTCGCTTAAGTCTCATCATTGGGATCCCACTGGACCTTCACCTGCTCAATATCCCTATCTTTGAGAATGAGTCTCATGTGCTACACCATAGCCATGGGCTCTAGAGGTAGTTGCTCATCCTCGACTTGTAGAGCATTCGAATCAAGTACTTGAGTAACATCAAGAAAATACGTTCTAAGAACTGATACATGAAAAACATTGTGAATCCGCAACAGACTGGGTAGCAAGGCTAGGCGATAGGCAACAGGACCAATACACTCTAACACCTCGAACAAAACCACAAAATGGGGTGCAACCTTAGAACCCTTTCCATAATGAATAGGGCTCTTCTAAGGACGAACTCGAAGAAACACTCGATCACCAACTGCAAACTTCCTAATCAACTCTGTGTGCATTAGCAAACTTCTTCTGCCTGTCTTGAGCTGCTACCAAATGGTCTCGGATGCGAGCTACCTGCTGCTCAATGTCCTGAAGCATCTTGGGTCCAAGAAGAACCCTGCCCTCTAATCGATCCCAGCTAAAAGGGGTATGACAAGGATGAACATTCAAGGCCTAAAAATGGATCCATGCCAATCGAACTATGGTAACCATTATTATAGGAAAACTTGACCAAATGCGGATAATCTTCCCAATGAGATTGTTGGTCCATGACATACATGCAGAGCATATCTTCAAGCACTTGATTGACTCTCTCAGTCAGACCATCTATCTCATGATGGTAGGCAGAACTAAAATTCAACTTAGTCCCTAAGGAACGCTACAAAGATGTCCATAATGCTGATGTGAATACCAGATCTCTGTCAGAAATAATCCTGCATGGTATCCCATGCAATCGAACAATGTCTTCCATGAACACCCTAGCCACCACAAAAGCAGTATAGGAAGATTGAATGGGAGAGAAATGGGCTATCTTGGTCAATCTATCAATAGTGACCATGATAGTGTCATGTCGCCTAGAAGATGTAGGCAACCTAACAATAAAATCCATAGAAATAATGTCCCACTTCCACTTTGGAACAAGATGAGACTGCAACAAGCCTATTGAATGATGATGCTCGACCTTAACTCTCTGACATTCCAAACACCTAGCCACAAAATCTGCAATGTCACACTTCAATCCTGCCCAAAAATATAGTGAGTGAAGATCAGCGTACATCTTCTTAACTCCAAGATGTGCCAAATAAGGAGCCCTATGAGCTTCAGTCAAGATTAGGCTATGAAGACCCTCTATAGGAGGTAGAAACATTCGGTCTACATAACGCAAAACACCATCCAATTCCAAAGAATAACCAACAAATTTTCCTTCCAATGCTTTGCCCGACTCAATCTCTGATTTCACTACTTGATACCAATCATCTGAAGAAAGGGTTTGAGGATTTGACTCTTCAAATCAACCTCAAGAGCCACAGCAAAAATATCATGCTTGCGTCTGCTCAACGCATCTACCACCACATTCTCCTTGCCCTGAATATACTTTACTTCAAAATCATACTTACACAAGAATTCCATCCACCTCCTTTGTCTTACATTCAAGTTTGGTTGTGTGAAGATGTATTGCAAACTATGATGATCTGAATGCAACTCGAACCAATGCCCTAGGAGAAAGCATCGCCACCTTACCATGGTATGCACAACTGCAGCTAACTCCAAATCATTAGTGGGGTAATTGAGTTCATGATCCTTCAGTTTTCGTGATTCATAAGCAATCACTCACCCTTCTTGCATCAACATTGCCCCCAAGCCTTCCAAAGAAGCATCCATACAAACAAAAAAGTCACCTATCAGATCCAGTACTGCTAAGATTGGAGCACTAGTCAGCTTGTCCTTTAGAGTTTGGAAAGCTAAATGACATTGATCTGACCATAGAAACTTCTTTCCCTTCCTCTGTAAAGAGGTGATAGGATGAGCCATCCTAGAAAATCCTTGGTCGAACCACCTATAATATCCTGCAAGTCCCATGAAGCTGTGAATTTCTAAGACATTTGTTGGTGCAGGCCAATCCACAATGCCCTGAATCTTTGCAGGATCAACTGAAATTCCTTCACCTAAAATCACATGGCCTAAATATTGAACTTCAGTCTTATAAAAGTCACACTTTGCCAAATTGGCAAATAATTGATTGTCCCTTAAGCACTGTAATACCTACTTTAGATGTTCCTCATGTTCCTCCATAGACCTAGAATAAATCAAAATGTCATTGAGAAACACAAGGACGAATCTATCCAAGTATGTTTGGAAAAATCCATTCATTAAGCTCATAAAGACTGAAGGTGCATTCGTTAACCTGAAAGGCATCACAGTGAACTCTTAATGTCCGTATCAAGTACAAAATGTTGTTTTTTGAATATTTGCATCTACAATCCTTAACTGATGATATCCTGATTTGAGACCAATCTTAGAGAACACCTTTGGCCTTTTTATCTGATCGAAAAGATCGTCAATTCTAGGTAAAGGATATCGGGTCTTCACTATTACTTTGTTCAACTATCTATAGTCAATACACAAGCAAAGAGAATCATCCTTCTTCTTCATGAATATCACAGGTGCTCCCAAAGGAGAAACACTTGGGCGGATAAAGCCCTTAGCCAACAATTCTTCCACCTATAGATGGAGTTCCTAAAGTTCATGCATTGTCATTTGATATGAAGCTCAAGATATTGGCTTAGCTCTAGGTACCAGATAAATCCTAAGGTCTATATCTCGCTTTGGTAGCATACCAGGTATCTCTTCTAGAAACACATCAGAAAACTCCTTAAGGAGAGGATATTGATCCAATGACACCCCTCAACTATCCTTTGACTCCAAGTCACTCATAGATATTGCAAAGAGCTGACAACCTTGTCGAAGGTACCTTTTGAGTTGCATGGCAGAGATCATTTGCAATGAAATGGGTCTTTGAACACCCACGATCTCCACCTCCTTTCTGGAATCATCTAAGCACCGCATTGCTTTATGGCGACAATCAATTATAGCACGGTGTGCATTCAACCAATCCATGCCCAAGATGACATCATATGAGTCGAGTGGTAGGATTCTAAGATTTACTTTAGTTGACAAAGCCCCTATACTCAAACTACAATCCTGCACAAGCTTCTCTACAACTAGCTTTGACCCTGAACTCAATTCAACTTGCCATTTAACACCTTGACTAGTTGCCACCAGCCCACATCACTCAACCACTAAAGGGGATATAAAGGAATCAGATGCATCAGAATCAAAAAGTATAGAAATGCTAGAATCATGTAACACACCTAAAGTCTTAATGACAGTGCTTTGGTGGTCTGCCTACTGATTAACCACTGCAACAAATACATGATGAGATCTCCCTGCATCACCTACCATTGGCTCTAATCCAGATGGCCTCTGATTAAAACCTAAAGTGTTCTTCTGAGGACACAATCTGGCAAGGTGCCCCTACTGTCCACAAGAGTAACACCTAGTACCCCTGCCAAAACCTCTGCCCCCTGATGGAGCATTTGACTACTGAAAGATCACTCAACTTGGCATTGACTGGAAGCTAGGTGTAGGCTATACAAAACATTCTTGCTAGACTCGGTTCCTATTCCTATTCTAATCCTTGCAAAATTATGAATTGCCCCTGTTGATATTGGAAGTTCTTCCATCTCGACTACTACTGATGATCCCCTTTCAAGGGTGAAACCTGTTTCTAGAAGATCCTGCTACCTAAGACTGACTAGGTGTCAGCACACTACTAATCTGCACTCCAATGTGACCACCCAGAGCCATGGCCAAATTCTCCTCCACCAAGCGAGCCTTCTCAACTACCATTTCCATCATCTTCAGCTCAAAGACTCTCACTCCACCACTGATGTGGGCATTAAGGCCCCAAAAAAAGTGTTGTACCAACATGCCTTCATCGTGGCTAATCCCTGCATACTGCTTCAACTCGTAGAAGCATCGCTTGTACTGCTCCATTAACATAGATAACTGCTTGAGATCGTGAAACTCGTCAGCACTGCACTGCCTCCAATGGTATGAGAGGAAATGATCCCTAAACCTATCCAGGAATAATTCTCAAGTGACCAAACTAATATCAAGGTGCAATTTTTGTTCCTCAAGTTGCCACTAGGTAGACACAAAACCTCGAAGGTGCATAATCACGCACCGAGCCTTGGTATTGCTACCATAGGGGTCCATGGCAAAGCAACGATCTAAGTCAATTAGCCAAGTTTTGGCTTCTAGTCCTCCTCCTGAACCATCAAATGTTGGTGGGTGAGCTCTCATTAAATCCCTCATATGTCTTGCCATAACTGCATCTTGATTAGAAGTCAACTCTCTCCATCTCGGTGACCTTTCTCTTTCTCTATCAATCCGCGCTCCTCCTCTGGCCTGGGCCCCAAATGATCCAAAATCTCTCCAAGGATATGCTGTAACTGACCATCTAATCCAAGCTACCCTAGATTCTAACCACCTGATGGATTACTATGAAGGCTCTGGTGTTCCTCATGCTCTGGGCCATGGGAACTGGGAACTAAGGGACTTCGTTGGTTTGCTCTTCAACTGACACCATGGCCTCTTGCTCGACCATGTCCTTTACCTTGAGGCATAATTCTACGCAACAAGATAAAGGTACAAGTGGGCTCAAGAATCAAATGCAAGGTTGCCTAATGGACATAACTACCTACAGACCCTAGCATTTGCAAACCTTGGCTCTGATACCAAGTTGTAATGCCCATCATGCAAACCCCAGAGAACAAACATTTCAAACAACTTTTTTTTTAAATAACATAAAGTAAACATGCATTTGAACATTAATTACATATACATTGCACATTAACAACTTAATCATTACATTCTCTGGGGCATGCGAGGTCACATCGCAACACAACAACAAAGTAAGAGATAATTATTAAAACAACTTAACCCATTGTATTACAATCATCATTAATAAAGGTACATCCATAAACCAAGAGTGAAAGTATCACTACATCCCATATTACAATCATATAGAATCTCATCCAATAATGTTACAAAGGATCCTAACTATTACATCATTGTTTAAACATAAGATTACATGTTCTCAATAATGAGTTACAATACATTTCCCAAACAAGTGGGATGATACATAGTACAAAGATAATTGAATTTACAAATGAACCACTAGAACAAACTCCAACTAAAGGAATGCTACGAACAAAGGATGCTAATGGGGAACCCAACGAGTGCAGAGCACGTTCCATCCAACCATGTGAATTATAAATAACTCACCCCCCATGCTCAGAGGTGACAAGGAAGAGATCCCGACCATGAATGTCAAAACTGACTCCAAGAGAACAACAAAGTACAAACTCAAATACAAACTCAGATATTACAATGACATAACCAACAACATTCACAAGTCAATCATAATAAGATAAAGCTATGAAACTCATCTCAATTAACCCAAGCAATAACAATTAAACAAGTAACCAAAGAACATTCATAAATCATTTTCACAAGAATCTAAATCAACAATAGGAGTACAAATCCAGTAGAACTGATACAACATCAAAAATACATTTCCAGAGGAAATAAGCAACAAGGAAAATGGGTGTCTAGTGGAGAGTGTCATCACATAGCTCTCATGGGATCTCCTAGCCCTTCCTCCAAATTGAGGTGTCAACACCCATCTATTGATCTCCTGGCTCTTCCTCCTACTTGAGGTGTCGGCACCATAGGGCAGCTCATGCGAAGTCGATAACCTCTCATGAAGATGAGATTATGAATTTTTTGATCATGGCCTTCTCAGTTTGTCATTAGTCTATGATAGCCCTAATGCATAGATGAGGAATCCAATGTTTATTATCTTGTGTGTTTTACTACCCATCTCCCTAAATTCTATTGTTTAGGTTATCACTTGTTTAACTACTCTTACATGGGTTCTCTTGAGCTCTTCCTCCTTTCGAGGCATCGATGCCCATGAAGAGCCACTCTCCCTAAGACCCCTAACATAAACCAAAATACTGCAAGGGATTGTACTATAACATATCAAACATAAAACTCAAAACAAGAACATGCAAGGAAAATCCATCTTGTGATAACTCAAAATCACAATGACCACAATTCTCGTACAACCCTTCCAAATTTTAATACTTAAGATCATGTAACATTCTAATCACAATAATACAAGGATAGACATCCTAGGATAAAACACACCTCTGGAAAGACTAAGGTTTCACAATTTACAATAGGGTTCCCACATCGATATAAAATTCAAAACAATAAAGTTAGAACAAAAAATTAAACAACAATCTCCAATTTGGTCTATCTCAATATAAAATTCAACATTAATCTAGCATAATTATAACATTACTTTCTATTTTCAAAAGAAAATTCCATTTAATTTCACAATCTATTCATTGAATAAATAAAAGAAAATATTATAATCTATAACATAATTAATCATATATCTATATATATAAATTTAACTACATATAAAATTAAATTAAATTAAATTTAAATTAAATAAATAAAAATAAATAAATTAAAAATTAAAAATAAATAGCAAGAATCTCCTCAGGTTGAGGCCTACCATCGTAGTCCTGGGGACTATTGTGTGGCAGATTGTTGGCTGCACCAGGGTATAGGGGGTACGACCAATCTGTCCCTCCCCAAAGCCCCTTAATAATTTTTTTAAAAATTTTCATTTTATATAAAAAAATATATAAATTATGTCCTTAACAGTTACGGACGCCGAATCAATTTGGCCACACTTCCGACTTTTTTTAAACAACACAATTTTATATAAATTTCAATGCAAGAATATGAATTTATATATGTGTATATATATACAAAATTTATCTATATACATATATATATATATATATACATATGTGTATATGATTTATATATATATCTATCTATAGGAGGCATTATTCCAATCAAGGTACAGAGAGACAGAATGAAAAATATATTTACATATATATATAATAATATATATATAGAAGGATATAGAAGGATTTCTTTCAAAAAACCCAAAATCACAGGTTTTGAAAGGAAAACTAAATTGTTGTTTTAAAGACAGTTTATTTTCACAAGCTCAACATTACTTTCTCAAAACCAAATTGAAAGAATAATCATAGAGCAATTTCATAAACACCATATTTAATTTCTTCATCAATTCACTATTCAATAATTTCTCTTTTCAAAGGTTTCCTTTTTTTTTCACCAAATAATCTAATTATTTTACTGTTTTCTTTAAATCAGAAGACCAAAGAAGAAGTAGAAAAAACTTGGAGTCCTGCACTTATTTGAGAAACTGATGATGGTTGTTTGATCCTGATGGCCTTTACGAAGAGCTTCTTGTTCCTGCTTTGAAATCTCCTCTCTAGACTACCATGCTTGAATTCGAATTCAATCCTATCTTCAAAAAATTCTCTCCAACATAATACAAGCAAAAGATTGAAAAACCCCCTTTCAAGAACTTAGAAGAACTAATGATAATAGAAAACTTAATTCTTGTGCAATCACAAATCCATTTTCTTTGTTGTGAAAAACTCTCAAATTTCATTCATTCTTTCCACTTTTTCTATTCTTTTATTTTCTTATTTTTCCTTTTATCATTATTTTTTGTTTTAAATCTGCTTTTGCAAGCTTTGCTTGCTATACACATAATTTAATTAATTTTAATTTATTTATTTTACAATTATCTTCAACAAGATAATTTTAATTAATATTAACAAAAAATAGATTAATATTTAATTAATCATGTAACTAAAACACTAAAACCTTTAAATATTTAAATACAAATTAATCTAACATTATAATAAACAATTATTAAAATCATTTAATTAAATAAAACACAACTTATAAATTACCAACATAAATCATATACAAACCAGACACTACACAAAACACAGTAACAATTTACAAAAATGACAACACAACGACACACAATACCCTTCAATCGGAGCGGTTTGACAACATGGGATGGGATGACCTTCCTAATCATCTTTGTTTCAACATTTGTCGTTGGGTTATTGGTGCTAGCCTTGTCCTACCAAAGCAGGTGGAATTGAGACTCCGTACCTGTAGCCTTGCATCCAAATGAAGTTGTATACATGTACATATCTATAAATCAAATCAAATCATTTAATTGAGAGAAGGAATTACAGCGTTGATGCTACACTGTCCTTTCATCACATAAATTCTACAATTATAATACAACTAATGAAAGTACATTTCTAAACTAGCAATGTTACTGAAATCAAACTAATATCACCAATCACAATATCATATCAATAACCATGTCTTTGAATGTATAAGCATGAACAATAAAGTCTACTAACCAAACCAACAATAACAGTACCAATATAGTATCAAGGTATCAAACAAAGCATAGAAAATAAAAAGTCAAACTAGCGAACAGGAGAGTTATTACATCATGAGTACTTGCACAACTTGACCTTTCTTCTGGTGTAGCAGAAAACAAATTTCCAAGTGAACTCCTGACTGGCTTGACTTGCTTTCTTCTGCTCTTGTAAGGATATGGTTTCAGTTCATCTTGACCATCTCCACCATAGTTCTCCCGGTCCATATTTTGAACACCCATTTTGCTTCTGGATCTCGCTGGATTACCTCAGAAATTTGTTCCCCACACGCGACTTCTATATTCTTTTATGACACAGCTACACCAATCCCACGGTTTCGAGTTTAGCCTAAACAATAGAAAGCAAAATGGACAGACATGGATAGATATAAGGGAATACTATATGAGGCTACGGGGCCTGCCCTTCTTTTTAAATTAATTCAGGGGTATCCGGGTATTCTAGCCTAGCCATCAATTGGGGGGAGCTGCAGCAGGATTAATCCCGTAGTTACCTGCCAGCTAGACCTTTTGATATTCCGGAAAATTAATGATTACATTTAATAAAGTTAGCTCTCGTAATTTGATGTTATACAGCTCTTGTAATCGTGTCTTTATGTTGTTGAAGAGCTCTTGTAATTGGATAGAATGGTTGGTTTTTTTGTTGGCTATGTTCTCCCATTACTTTTATAATTATGTTATTGTAAATTCTTTTACTTTGCTTTCCTTTTTAACTTCTTTTTCTTTCTTCCTTTTCCTTTTTTCCACTCAATTGATATTGATTTTAGGTCTTCAATTATTATATTCCTTACATATATATACTTTACCTTAGAGACAAACTATACCAGAATGGAAATGAGTAGTGTGTTGAAATGTTCATAACTTGCTAACAACATTTAATTAAGAAAAAAAATTAAAATATTAGTAGTAAAATATAATTCATAATTTTTTAATAACAGTATTGAGAGGTGCAATTTATAATGGAGAAATGAAGCTTCGCACGTTCGACATACTAAAGGTGGAGCCCAACAGGTTGGGGTGGCAGTGGTTAGTGGGCGTGGAAGATCAGGATTTGGGAGAATACGAGTGGGGCCCTCGCCATAAGAGAACCCGGTGGTAATTGCGAAAGAGCAAAGCTAAAGATTTCTAGATAGCAATCGGCGCAAATTCCACCCATTACTGACCCGCGAACCTCGGGTGAAAACACTGGTCGTCTAGGCGGGCTGCATAAGCGCGGAGATTTCTCTACTGTTAAGGGCATCTGAAGCACGCTGTGCGAAGCAAATGAAGATGGGTGGCTTTATTCACCTCCATCATAAGCTGTTGCTCTTTGCTTTGCTCATACAATGGAATCAACAAATAAAATTGTTAATAATGAATTGTGGCTTTTCAAAAAATGTTGTATTTTTCGTATTTTAATGAAAGTCTAAATAAAATATTGTGTATCTTATATAGGATAAATAAGGATAAATATTGTAAATAATTGAACTACATGTTTTCATAAATACTATTAAACATATAAAGCTACCATTGATTCATGTTAACCTCCCAAATCTTAAAATTGAATATTACAAAAATATCAATATTTTAAAATGATCATAACAAAATCAACCATAAAATTTACTTATTTCACATTCTAGTTTAAAAATAAATCAAAGGGATATATTTTTTAAGGGTTTAAATTTTGTAACTAATCCATTATAATCCAAGCCACTTATATAATTTTGATATGGATTAATTAATGAATTATTTTTCTTTTCATTTTTAAATTTTTCTATAGAATTTCTTGATATATTGATATATTGACAAGAATCGTAACTTTATATAAAATGAGATCTATTGTCTTATGCTACCTATATATTTATTACACATATTTCTATATACTTATTCATACCACATTTTTTCTTTTAACATAATTTTATACATTTATAGTATCCATATGGATTTAGCTATCATTAGGTTAGTGGAATTCTTATAGTATATAGTACATGTTCTGGTCACAAACTTGTCCCTTCAATTTTGAACATTTCAATTTAAAAAATTGATTGATTTGTACATATACGCTTTCAACCTAGGACTAGCAACCAAATATGAATTTATATGTTGTGCTATTATACCCTTATATTTGGATGAGTTAAATTTATTCATTTGTGGTGCGTGGGTTTATAATAGTTATATTAAATTGTTACTTGTATTTGACAATTTAATTGGAACAGTAAAAGGAATCTAGATCAACATGAGAATTCCTAAGAGTTTTTTATCTAAATATACATACATATTTGTATGAATTGAATGATAAAATTTCACTCTATAACATACCAAATAGACACTAGAAGTACACAAATATTGGAAAAAGAAGGAAAGGGTAATAATCATTAGACAAAATAAAGAAAAAAATTGGCTAATTCTATTATAATTTTTCTAGAAGTTAAATAAGTTAGTGACAATAAACTAGTCCAAACCTCTAGATTCAAAAATAAACATGAAAAATCTTTAGAGACATTTTTATAAAAAAATTCTTGAGAGACTTTTAGATAATATTAAATAAATTATAAAAAATTAAATATTTTTTAATGAATATAATTGACGTGACTTTTAATCTATTTAAAATTGATATAGAGCTTGAATAACTCAACATTAATATTTATATTGTTTTAAAATATAGAGTAGTGTTTATAATTCCAAACTCCAAGGAAGTACTTAGAATGTAATTAATCTCATTAGCATATGAGACATGCAATACCAAAAAAATTGGATATTTAAACTTTATCTACTTTCAAATTGTAAATGTTGAACTATTTTATCTGCCATACAATCCATAAAAAATATTAAATTAAATTTTTCATATATTTCAATTAAGGTAAAAATGGGAAGGTCTTGTACACATTACAAAATAGCCATAAATACAAACATAAGAAACAAATCTCACTAGTGGTGAGATAAAGAGAAATAGAAAACAAGTCTCCCAAACAAGGAGAATAACAAGACCAACAATGGTTAGAAAAGAACAATGAACGCAAACTTCAACATCAACCTCAATATAATGGAGGGGAATAATTTAAATCACCACTCACTATTAGGATCTAGTAGGATTCCAATCACATCATCAAGAGTTCTCTTAATATTGTAGGATATAACAACCTTTTTGAAGAGGGCATGTTCAACAAGCAACTTCTCAATCCTCTTAATTGTAGAGGGGTAATCAAGAAAATTATGAAGGTGAAGGACACTACTCAATGGAATCAAACACCCAAGAAGATACATACTATAGTTCCATCTCTCAATTCCAAAGTTTGGAGCGATGTTTCACATTTTTGGGAAAATACAAAAGCAGGCTTAACCAAAACACAAAATCTAGCATAAAATAAACTAGGATCTATATTTAGTGACACTATCTAAGTTGATAAATTGACTAAGAAAATTAGAAATATATTGAATAATAATTTCATTCTAAAATTCTAGTACTATAGAGAGTACTCAACTTGGTGAAATTCTTTCACAATTTGCTACTACCTCAAGCTCCCATGGAGGTTTTGGTGATGGTCCTATGTCAAGAATAAAAAGGAAGCTAGATGTGGGGGTTGGTACTGATTCTTCTTTATTTCCTCCCTCTATTATTGGTAATGAGAAGTTTTCTATTGAGAGCTATAGGATGCATGGTGCTTCTTGCAATCATAAGAGAAATTTTGCTGATAAATTTGGTTGCTCACCTATTTTTGGCCTTGCTCCTACTCTCCAATCTTTGTTGAAGTTTGAATTCAAACCTCCATGATTAGCTCTTTCTAAAACTTTCTCCTAGTTCTTGGCTCCAATCATTAGCCTTTTTGGTTTTGTTGTTCATGTTGTTCTCCTGTCTTATACTTACCTCACCTCTGGTGAGCTTTGTTTCCTTTTTTCCTTAGTGGATGCTCTATAAGGGGTACTAGGCCTTCTAGTTTTAGCATAATTAAAACAATATTAATCACTAGTTAGAAACATGGCCTTTGCTATAGTTCCATGGCAATTCAAGTGATTATTTTTCCATCAAGTTGTGAAATATTGTAATACGTGAATTCAAATAAAGGATACATGTTCATTGCAATTTTGGGCAAGATATTGCCTGTTTGTGTGAAGTTTGGCTTGGATAGCGAGAGCGATAGATTTTTTGTTCTCATCATTATGACATCACAAAGGCAATGACTAATATCTCATTTTTACTAAATTTGATTCTAATATGTTTGGTTCTCATATAATTTGATTAAAGTTAATGAATGATGCAAAAAATTGTGAGATTCATTTCCAAGCACCTCTATTATGACACTATTAAGAAAAATTGGAAACTTATACTAACATCCTAAATCCAAACCATTTTATGAAAACTTAAAATTATTGTTATATAGAAAATAAAATGAATTGCATGGGTTTTTAATATAACACTTTAATGATTATTAGATAGTTTTAGTCATCCATTATTTACACAATATTTTAAAATCGTATTTCATTTAAAATTTCTCCAAGGTATATTGTGTAAGGAATTTGATTAAAAATATACCGAATTACAGAAAAAAAAATATAAACACAAATATTATTCAAACAATGTTTTAAAAAATTAAAAATTAGAATTAAAATAAATAATTATTTTAAAATATTACTTACTAATTTATATTTCTAAAGTATATTTTTTTTAATTTTGAAATCTATGTTGTTTATAGTACTCAATAACCATACAAACTTCATAGTTTGCATCCATTATAAAATACATATTCAAATAAGTATCTAGAGTCATGGTACTAAAATTAAATATCAAACAATAAAACTAAATAATTTATTTGACAACATATTAATTTTAGTAGAAGTTAAATGCTCATGAACGAGTGTTCTATGAATAGTGGTTCACAAGAACTCATCTCACACGATAATGAATGGTCCACTGACAACTCGTTACATATAGGAGATACTCAAAGAGGTGAAGCATTGACCTTCCAAAAAGACTACCCATCCCAATACTAATCCAACTCAAATACACTTACATTACAACTAAAATACAAGCTATTTAAAAATATCCCATGCAGTGGTTCACATGAACTCATCTCACGTGATAATGATTGGTCCACTAACTCATTGCTTTTAGATGATACCCAAAGAGGTGAAACATTGACCTTCCAGAAAGACTACCCATCCCAATACTAATCCAACGCAAATACACTTACTTTACAACCGAAATACAAACTATTTCAAAATATCCCACGCATGTAAAATTGGGATGGCGTCATTCTCGATAATACTTTGGCCTCTTCACACTGTCGCTAGCCTAGCTGCTTCTTCTCTAGGCGAATGGGTCCCGAGTTCTGTAGCTCGTGCTCCTGAAATGATGTGCATTCTATGGCTGCTCGAAAACTGGCTCCCTCTAAAGCTGTGCAAAGGCTTCAAAAGGTTTTCGGGCGATGTATCCCATATGCTTTATTTAACCCTACCGGCATGGTTAACTGGTTGACGAAAACATTTTACAGTCAACTCTACTTTACCTAATCTGCGGACTGATAAACAGAAAAAAATCCTTCAATTATTTCACAACAAAGAATCCGTATATATATCTCCAGTTTATAAATATATAACAGTAGCAACTTTTAGTTCAAAGTCTTGTTGTTTACTTACTTTACCTAAATCCAACGAAAAATGAAAAATAAAGTTGTAAGAAAGGCTTACTTTTGGCATCCTCCATCAGGCATGATTTCTTCGGCAGGCTTTCTTATGACCCCCTAGAGATTGCCTGCTAGGGCACACCGTGCGGCACAATGAGCATGGCCAAATATTACCTCCTTTGATGACACATCTTATAAAATGTGGTCCTAGTGCTTTTCCTGAAGAAAAATCTCTCCCACATTTTGTACATGTGAAATTTTTGGGGTAGAGAGTTGTGACTGCAAAAGATTCCTCCATACCCACTTCACTTTTAGTAAGTGAATCAAAAATCGTTTCTGATTCATCATTTGCCGAGGAGATTTCAAATTTGTCCATACCATCATCACGCTAGGCTTTTCTCCATTTCTGTATTTTAGATAAGGATCCTTGTACCTTCCTTCTTTGATCATCAGTACTTCGGCAGCTTGACTTTTCTTCTGGTGGTGGTGTACCAGAAAACAAATTTCCAATGGAACTCCTGACTGGCTTCACTTGCTTTCTTCTGCTCTTGTAAGGATACGGTTTCACTTCATCTTGACCATCTCCACTATAGTTCTCCCGGTCCATATTTTGATCACCCATTTTGCTTCTGGATCTCGCTGGATTACCTCAGAAATTTGTTTCGCACACGCGATTTCTATATTCTCTTATGATGCAGCTACACCAATCCCGCGGTTTCGAGTTTAACCTAAACAATAGAAAGCAAAATGGACAGACATGGATATATATAAGGGAATACTAAATGACGCTAGGGGGCTTCCCTTTCTTTTTTTATTAATTTAGGGGTATCCCCATGACCTAGCCTAACCATCAATTGGTGTGAGCTGGGGTGAGACTAGTCCCATAGTTATCTGTCAGCTAGACCTTTTGATACTCCCCAAAATTAAAGATTAGATTTAATAAAGCTCGACTCTCGTGATTTGATGTTATACAGCTCTTGTAATTGTGTTTTTATGTTGTTGAACAGCTTTTGTAATTGAATAGAATGGTTGGTTTTTTGGTTGGCTATGTTCTCCCACTACTTTTGTAATTCTATTCTTGTAAATTCTTTTCTTTTGCTTTATTTTTAACTTCTTTTTCCTTCTTTTTCTTTTTTCCACTCAATTGATACTGGTTTTAGCTTTCTAATTATTATATTCATTACATAAATATACTTTACCTTAAAGACACAAACTATAGCAGAATAGAAATGAGTAGTGTGTTGAAATGTTCATAAGTTGCTAACAACAATTAATTAAAAAAATAAAAATTGAAAATATTAGTAGTAAAATATAATAGATAATTTCTTAATAATAGTATTGAGAAGTGCAATTTATAATGGAAATGAAGATGAAATATAATTATATGAATAAAGAGAAATTGGAATCAACAAATAAAATTGTTAATAATGAATCATGTCTTTTCAAATTTTATTTATTTTTTTATTCCAATGAAAGTTTAAATAAAATATTGTGTATCTTATATAGGATAAATAAGGATAAATATAGTAAATAATTGAACTACAAGTTTTCATAAATACTATTAAACACATACAACTAGCATTGAATCATTGTTAACCTCCCA
The DNA here is from genome assembly GCA_007258455.2 of Sequoia sempervirens. NCBI lineage: Eukaryota > Viridiplantae > Streptophyta > Pinopsida > Cupressales > Cupressaceae > Sequoia > Sequoia sempervirens. Next base: position 277,470,468 of record VDFB02086081.1, on the reverse strand, counting down.
AATATTAAAATTTAATATTTCAAAAATACAAATATTTTAAAATGATTGGCAAAATCAACCATAAAATTTACTTATTTCACATTCTAGTTAAAAAATAAATCAATAGGAATATATTTTTTGAGGATTTTAATTAGTAACTAATCCACTATAATCCAAGCCACTTATATAATTTTGATATGGCTTAATTTATAAATTATTTTTCTTTTCAATTTTTTATTTGTCTACATAATTTCTTAATATATTGATAAATTGACAATAATTATAACTTTACACAAAATGGGATCTATTGTCTTAAGCTACCTACGTATAAATATTACACATATTTCTATATACTTATTCATAGCCCATTTTCTCTTTTAACATAATCCTATGTTTTTACATTATCCATTTATTTAACATGCCAAGGTAATCACACTTTAAAATCACATTATACATATCGATTTAGCTATCATTAGGTTAGTGGAATTCTTATAGTATATAGGACATGTTCATGGTCATGAACTTGTCCCTAAGATTTTGAATATTTCAATTTAAAAAATTGATTGATTTATACATTTATGCTTTGAATCTAGGGATATCCACCAAATATGAATTTATATGTTGTGCTATTATATCCTTATATTTGGATGAGTTAAATTCATTCATTTGTGGTGCATGGGTTTATAACAGTTATATTCAATTGTTATTTGTATCTATAGTTTAATTGGAGCACTAAAAGGAATCTAGATCAACATGAGAATTCCTAGCATAATGTGCATGATTAATGAGTTTTTTAGCTAAATATAGATATATATTTGTATGAATTGAATGAGAAAATTTCTCCCTATAACATACAAAATAGACACTATAAGTACACAAATATTGGAAATAGAAGGGAAGGGTAATAATCATTAGACAAAATAAAGAAAAAATTGACTAATTCTATTATAATTTTTCTAGGAGTTAAATAAGTTAGTGACAATAAACTAGTCCAAACCTCTAGATTCACACATAAAAAAGAGAAATTTTTATTTATTAAGATGTTACTATGTGAATTTGTATAAAATATCTCCATGTGATGGTGAAACTAGCAATTACGTGTAGTGATATGCAACAATGAGCTGATAGGTGGCGTGAAGTACAAATGGCTAGAATGAATTTGAGAGATAACAAAGGGTGCTTGGAAATGTGAATGTAGCTAATGGCAGTGTATATTGTATGTTTTAGTTGGAACGATGATTTTTTGGTGCTATATTTTATTACCCCTATGTATAGATTTGTATGGATTCTAATGGCACACATAATAAAATTATCTGAAAGGTTATTAGATGATTGATTTGTTGTAGGAGATAAAATTGTTTAATAAGTATATATTTGCACAAATCATGGAGAATAAAAAAAATCAAGAAAAATATATGTTGATATTGAATGTGGGCTACTTTTTTTTAATTTTGTTAGTGAGATTGACTTTACATACAATTGGAATATCTCTTAAAACATTATATGCAAAAATATTTGGTGTAAAATTTGAAATTAGGGATTGTTGTATGAATGTAATCAATGTTCAAACAAATCTTTGATATTATATCAAACATAAAGTGTAGAACATTAACTATTTTATTTTTTTCTAACCATAACCATGAAATGAAGGCCATAAATCAATTAACATTGGTTTGAACAATGATTGAGATAGAGAAACCTAGAAAACCATAGCCACAAAACCCATGCAAAATGGTAGCTAGCTAACACAACCATAAATGAAACAATATTTCTCTTAACAAACAATATAGTCTTTTCTCAACATCACCCTATGGAAAATTGAAACAATATAGCCTTTTGAATAGAAGCTTATCAAAAATCAGACAATGTAGCTTGAGCTATACAATAACAATTGATAAAATTTGCATATTCTCAACAATTCTATTCTGTTGCAAGCATATCCACAAAACAAAAGCCATAAAGAGAGACCAGGAGGAAATTGACAACAACAAACCCATACAAAAATATACTCTTTTCTCAGTAGACATGCAAAATTAGCATATTGCATTTAATCAAGTCCATTCATCAAATAAATCAAGTCTATCTCTAAGGTCATGCATTTAAATTAAATAAATCAACTTCATTTAATTTAAGCCTAACATTACCCTCTTTGATTAAATAAATCAAATCTTTATTTAATCTAAAATCATCTTCCATCTCCTTTTGATTTAGTTTAATCCTTAAATCTAAGTAAAATGAGTCAAATCACCTAATCCTCTTTTAAATTAACTAAATCAGGATTAAATCTAATCTAATGCATGTCACATTATCTAGATTTCCCCACTTGCAAAAATAAAGGATTTTAATTAATTTATTAAATCCTCATTTTCCTTCAAGAAGGCATCTTTGGAGAATATTCCCTCAAGTTTGAATTTAAATCAAGTTGACTTGTCCTTTCCAACATGGCATTAACTCCCCTCTTACATGTCCCCCACTTGGCATTTAAGCCCCTTTTTCTCCCTCCAAAAAGCCAAATTTGAAATTTGAAAAGGCCAACTAATGTCATTTATTGGCACATTGACCAAAACTTGTACATCCTCTATCCACTCACATTTGGACAAGTGGCTCCTCCCTATTGGTTGAATCTTTGTCCCACATTCACCCATTTTGCATATTTCTCCATCCTATCATTCTATAAATTGGAGATCTCATTCCTCATTTTAGCATCCACAATCTTCATGCAAAGTTACTCTCTCCATATTGAGAGATAATTTTTCCCATTATCATTTACAACATTGATTTGTCAAGGGTTGGGAAAGGGTCACTTTTCACAACAAAGTGACACCAATCCACTATGGGATAGGTATGCATTTTTGCTTCTTTGATACGTTCAATTAGTTTGTTTGGTCATTTTATTTGTGAAGTATGTTGCATTATATCATAGGAGTATTTAGTAAATTTGCATGAACTAACCTTTTTCATGGAGTTTAGAATGTATGCAGACTTGTAGGGTGCTCACACAGACTTTTCAACAACACCTTTTTGAAAATTGAATGATATAGCTTACGCAAGGGAACACTAATCAATAATTCCCAATTGAATCTAACATAAAGTGTATAAGATTAACTATTTTATTCTGTTGCAACAATAACTTGAAACATATGAATTTTGTCTAAATCTTATGTCAGAAACATAGAGATTTGTACATAAAAAATATAAAATAAAACACAAAAAATGAGGCCTGCTCTCCACCCTACCATATTGGGTCATGGAGCCTCATGGACTCTCACCAAACCCTTGAGCAAGAATATACATTTCTCACCATTTTGATCAATGGTGAAATGAATATTGATTATTACAATCAATATAGAGTACATTAGGATCTAATTGTCTATTTAACCATTGTTATTGATTTTGCAATCACTATCATTATTTTGAAAGGTTGTTTGTAACACATTAGTTCATCAAATTCCACATTATGGCTGGAGTACGGTTTGCAAGAATAAAAAAATTTGTGAAGTCTAGTGTGGTGATTATGCAAAACATAATGAATTGTATAACATTAACTATTTTATTCCATTACAACCATCACCACAGAAAGCTAAAACTCACAAATATAGTCCTATGCAAAACCTTTGCTACATAGGATAAACCATATACAACTTATGTGTATACAAACTGTGAATTTTAGTGTAGTGATCATGTCTAATTCACAAACAATATGTAAATAAAGAGATATCAAAGTCCTGTATTTTATAATACATAATTTTATTTCTACTTGTAATGGGAGGAATGAAGTAATTATAATTCAGCCATACCTAATGTATGTGGTAGAATGTAGTGTGAACATAAGAAACAAGGCCCAATTTTTTCCATAGCATATTGGCTCATGGAGCGTCATGCACTCTCACCAAACCCCTGAGCAAGAAAATAATTTTTCAACTGCTATGATCAATAGTGAAAGCAAAGTTTTGGTCATTGCTGACATAATACAAGATCTAATGGAATTAAAAGGCCCACAAAGGATGATTGTTTGGGTTGTGTCTAGCTGCAAACATGAAAGGATTATTTGAAGTCTAGTGTAATAAACACATAACATTGGTAGACAATAAATACATCAAAAAATATAAGGACTTGTAAAATTAATAATAAATAAGATGCAATGCAGTTGTAGTAGAACACAGTAAGTAAATAAAATCTAGGCATACCTTGTGCATGGAATGGATCGGATTTTGGAAAAAAAAATGGAGGCCTGCTCTCCACCCTAGAATATTGGGTCATGAAGCCTCATGATCTCTCACCAAACCCCCAAGAAAAAAATGTTAATTTTCCACCACTTTGATCAATGGTAAAGGAAATGCTTTGGCTCCTAAGGAAATTTGTTTAGTGGAAATCAACGCTATACATTTTTTAAAAATTGACATGGAGTTGTGAAATGAGAAATGCAAAAAGAGATATATAGGCTTACATTGTATATAGATGGAGTGTAGGTGAGGGCCATACAACATGCAAATGTGGAATCGTAGAGCTATTTAACGCATTTTGAAAATCTATAAACCTTGTATATGAATATAATGTAGCTACAATTTCTAAAATGGTTTTATTGGAATATACCCACACAGAAGGGAAATGCGAACTTTGGTGGAGTGAACATGTTTTATTTGTAAGAAATATGTAAATTATGAAATTTAAATGGCTCTATAATTTATAAGCGAAATATATGTAATACCACAATTACATGTCACATATAAAATATGCTAAGGAAGTGAATTTAGATATGGTGCAAATTCTATATGCATCGATATTAAGAGGAAAAGAGAAGCAATTCACTTACCATAAAGAAGAGAAACCTTTGATGATGATGTCAATGAACAATATTGTTGGAGAAGATCAGCTTGTTTGATTTATAGTGAACTCTAATTGTTGGTATGTATCCTATAGTATCTAGAAAAATACAAAGGTGGATATACACATAATTGCAAAAACCCCAGTTCAAGTGAGGAATTTAGTTGTACACATAGCAAATATAAAATGGAATAGAAAAAAATAAGGCCTACTCTCTAATATTGGTTGGCCACCATTTTGATGAATGGTGAAATCAATGTTCCCTATTAGACTTCATATATTGTCTATTATTCAAATCATTTCTTTTTTGAGGATCTTGCCCATGCTAACAAATTTTCGCATGGAGCATCATAGGATGTTACACAAATATACCCATAAGTTATCTTCAAACATATGAAAGAATATTGATGTCGTGATTATTCAAAGTGGTGGAAAATGTATTTTCCCTATGCAGAGGTATGTATGCATGTCATAGTAGATGCAAATATCATTGATACATACTAATCCCTATGTATAGTTTATGGGACATTCTTGGAATGATAAATTTTATTTTCAAGTGTTATATACAAGATTCATGCCGGCAAGAAATGGGAAAATAATTATCACAACTAGAAATTTTGTAGAGTTTTTGTTACCATCACCTCATGCAAAGAACACAAAGTAACATCTAACCAAATCCATAGAAGCTAAGCAATGCTTGTTCGAACTTGTATCTTAGGATTAATTGTTGTATTCTTTCTACGTACTTTTCATAGTTCTAAGTAACTGCTACTTTTAAAGCCTTGAAAAACATTGTGAATTCTTGTACAAACCCTAAATGAAACAATATTGCAAATGGTTTTTTTTATATACTCCCCTTGTCACTTGCTTCAAACACATCTCCTTGCTATCTTCCATGCAAAATAGCTAGGAAAAAAATTATCACAAGTGGCACTTTTCTTTTTCTCTTGCAAGAATCACATGCAAAAGACACAAAATAACCTCCAAGCATTTTTGGAGAAGCTGTAGGACACTAGCTCGAGCTTGGACCCTTTGGGAATGCCACAGACACTTGCTATGTGTCCCGATGTTTTAAACATATCTGGGAAATTTTTATTTGACACATGTTGTGGATTATGACTCCTTTCCTTGGAAAAAAAGAACATGAAAATCCTAAGATTGAGCCAATTACTTTACATAAGAACGAGTACTGCATGTTTCATTTGAGAAAAGCAATTTCAATAAATGCATGATGTGGGTCTCAAACAACAAAATTGCAACTATCAATTGAAACATAGGTACCCATTCTTCTGTTACATGTGACAACAACTCTCAACCAATAGACAAAAGGATACATGATAGGAAGTAGCAATAAATTTTTGTGTAGAAGTTTAACTATAGAGATTAGAAAAAAAGTAGGAAACTACCCTATGTAAAGAATAAACATAAGGAGTATATATGAATTTTCTCTACATCTGAGCTTACAATCATACATATCTACTCATAGCAATGAATACTGGTTGTGAACTGGGAAAGATGGGCATGAAATTATCTTTGCCACTTTCCCCATCTATATAGCTACTAATACCAATATTATTTCATCTATGCCTTTCATTCTATAGTCACTATTGGAATTCCTTAGCTTAAGCTATATTTTCTCATTTATGCCAACACACTTTTGTAATGCTTTTGCAACCATCACCTGATGCTAAAAACACAATATATAACCTCCAACCACCATCACAAAAATTCCATAGATGATGACTACACATACACCTTCATAAAAGCTTGCCCTCCTTACCAACAACTTTTTTGGGGAACAAGGGAAACCCGGAGAGTGACACCCAACAGTGCACTATCAAATATTACATAGGAATTTGCAAGCATGTGATACTTACAACCATCACCACTAGTGTGTTGCAACCCATCACCACAAAACTGAGGCCATAAATAAAACAACATTGGTTGCAACAGTGGCCCGGATGGAAAATCCCACAAAACACAAAAACAATAGGTGTTATTACAATCTGTAAACAAAGGTAGAAGTATATGTTGTTTAAAATTAATTTGACATACATACATGTTTGCATACAAAGAAAGGAAAATGATACGCAAAAGAAGAACTACATACTTTTTAATGGAAAGTTATTTTGAAGCACCAAATTCCTATCTATGCATTGGATGAATGAAATTGATAAAGATGTAGGTGGAAAAAAAAAATGTACACCAATATATATGGATGTAGATGAAAATTCAAATATATTTGCATTGGTGATTGTTGTTGAGCAGCTTTAAAACTGGTAAGGCTGACAAAAATTCCATCTAAAGTTCACACATATAGCCTATCAGGTAAAAGTTTCCATGTAGAGCCAATTGTTGCAAAGTAATAAAGATTATTCCATTTATCATTTCCATATAGGGTTGATTGTTGCATAGCAATAAGAACAAACCAATAACAACATTATTTCATATATATGTTCCATATACAGGCAATGGGCACACTAATATTTAGAGTTCTAAAGTTACCAAAGCAATTGAACAATTTATGTTACTTTCCATAGGGCATTGTTGATTGTTGACTATAGCTTTAGTTGCTATGAAAATTGTGCACCACCATAGTGATGACTATTTCTACAAATGACATATATACATATGCACACCCAAAGTTGTCAATACATGTGAAAGAAATATAGATAAATTTATGTGCACATATATGTGTGTGTTGCTTGCACAGAGGAAACAAACATCACTTCACACAACTTTCCATGGCAACATTGTCTCATGTATGTGCTACATATATTGGAAATGGTTGCAATAATACCTTGCATTTAAAACTCACCAAAGTTATTGAGCAGTTTATGATATTTTGAATAAGGCATTGTTCAGTGTTGGGTTGCGTATTGAGTTGCACAACATACGTAAAAAATATTATAGCCAAGAACCATATGACATCCATATCCAACATGGCACTATCATTAGATATCACAAAGTAGTAGCAAGAAAATTCAAGAAGAATTAGATGCATACCTCGACATAGATACTTACATAGACAAATACATCATAGACACATATATCTACACAAAACTTTGTCAAGATATTATGCCGAGAACATTGAAAACAAGATGAGGACAACATTCTATTTACCAAAACTCACAAATACCTCTAAATATTCAATTGTTCATGCATATACACATAAATATCAATTACACACACATATATCTACACACATTTGTACTAGAAAGTTATATAGACTAGGAAATTTGAATTTCATGCATGTATATTTATCTAATTGCATATGTAAATGTACACATGCATACAACCATGTCCACAAGTATATATACAAATAGCTATAAATATTGATACATCTCTTAAAAAGGAAAACAACTCTATATAAACTAGCAGTCACATGCAACAATTAGTCGATAGGGGTCTTACATGGCAGACAATGTTCATGGTGAGGAGGGTTGATGATAATTTTTTGCATGGAAAGGTTATCATAAATGAAACACATGAGTTAGAATGTATGAATCAGGTAAACATGAATACATTTTTGTCTAAATTTTATTTAATACTATTAGAAAATTTGGAAATCGAATTTTAAATTTGTTTAAAAGTGCGAATTTAAAAATTAAATTCAATATCAATTCTAAAATATATTGTTTCTTCTAGCAAGAATATTTTAGTTTTATATTTATTGGAAAAAATTGCACATGTATATTCTCACTTTTTGTGTAGGTTATTCAATCAATTAATTATTTAATTTTGAAGTCAATGGAAGTATTTTGTAATGGTCATCACCCATGTGTGCAATTTTTAAAATTGGATAAAAAAAGTACACATTTTTTCCATCAAAGGAAGGCATTCAATATTGAATACTTTTTATAACTAGCAGTTTCATGTAGTGACACGCAATGATGAGCCGATAGGTGGATGTGAAGGTTTTAAATGGTAGGTGTTATTACAACCATTGCCACTTCATAGAACCATACAAATTATTTGAATTAATTTGCAACTTGTGTGTAGAAGTTCTCTTAATTATTTGGGCGAAATTCAAATTTCACATTTTACAACTATTTTGGAAAAAGTTGGAAAACCTACAATGCCATTCTTTTGCATAGTTTTATTTTTTTTGTTAGTTTACATAGGATTAATCATGCATGCCATAAAAAACATATCATGGGAATCATGCAAATCTTTCAATTTTTCTCCCATAGTGAGTTGCATTCTTGCATGTGATGGAATATTTCTCCACATCCAAAGGCTCTTATCAAAACAAAAAAAATTGTATTTATCTATCTCCAAATTGATATCAATTTTTAGTCTCCAAGTCTGAATTAGAATATTTAGAGGATTAAAAAAGCATGGAAAATAAATTAGAAGACTTGGAGGATTAAAAAAGTATAGAAAATAATATTTTGTTGAAGCTCCAATACCAATATCAAATCAAGACATGTGCTTCAAATGAAATTACTGAGGAAAATAAATGATTCATTTTTTTTTACTAATTATCAACATGAAATTACCATTCAATACAGATTTAAATGACTACATATTTAACTAATAGGGTATGTGTAGGATCATGATGGGCCAAAAAGTGGCAATATAATGGGTATTTGTAGGGTATGTGGCTAACGACTTTTTTTTTACACAAAATTGATGAAATGAAAAGGGTTTTTAAAGGAGATTATCAACTTTCCACCAATATAAATTATGTTTTACTTTGAATTTAATAAATAATTACCAACATTATTGGATGGACATACCAATTGACAAGAGACCGAGTTTTTATATTTTTCAAGGAGTTGTAAAAAAAAATCTTTTAATTATTTACTTGGAAAAAATTACAAAAAAATATGCATCACATTTGGACATGATTCCTCTACTTACATATAAAATTTTATAAAAAAAAATATCATTTTATTGTGGTTAGGGTGGTCAGACAGATACCTACTTCTTATTTTTTCCCTGAAATTTAAGTACTACTACATTGAAATTTCAAATTTTCACATAATACCTTTAAAATCCGGTAGTTAGAAAACTATGTTCAATTTTATATATACCTATTCAAACATTTTTTTGAATGGTTTATAATATTCAAAATTTTTATCTTTATTTTTCCAAAAATCAACTACATTTCAACTCAAATTTCAATACTAAAATGAGACTTCCATAACCCAGCAATAAATCATTCAAGACAAATCCTAAAGAAACATTCCATAAAAACACAACTTATAATTCATTCTCATAAATAAATACTAAAACCTTTTACTTCCACAAAGGAAAGGAATATTTGAATCATTCAAGACAATCCTAAACCACATAAAAACACAACATTATGCCCATCCCAACTCATCATGGTATGTCATATATCAAGGAAAACATTTGAATTAATTTGAAATAGGAATCTAAATTGAATAATATCTTACAACATGCGACTAATACACATTTTCAAGTGTTGAATTAAATTTACTATCAATGGATTGAACATTCACAATCATAATTTAGTTGAGCGTTTACCAGCATGATAGATGAATAATCATAAAAAAATACCATCTCTTATAGGTTTCTTCTCAATGACATACTTCAAATAAAGTTTTCCAAAATGATATATTTGTCAAGTTGGTGAAACGAACTAGGGGTCAAAGTTCATGATGTTTCATGTATTCTCAATTAGATCAACTTGGTTCAATTATATCACTTCTAGTGCACTTTGGACCTATTCCTTTTACTAGGTTGCACATTAAATATCAGACCTGTACCCAAATTCACAAACTAAAACTATGTTTCATTTAATAGGCAACACCCTGATCTTAATAGCTGAGAATAACAAGCCACTTTGAGGGGGGAAACCTCCAAATATATCCAATGAGAACACACTTCACAACTTGATGAAATAAGACTCACAACCTCCTATATATACCTATTTATCCCTAGGACATCACCTAGGCCGACTTAGACACACCTATATAAGTCTTAGGCCAACCTAAACAACTAAATAACAATATAATAATGATAATATTACTTAATAGAGAGTTAAGATAGCCACAAGATGACTATTCATAACCCAATGTACAATAATATTAAGGGTGTAGCACTTCAATTTCAGACTTGCACTTTATTAGTCAAAAACTTGAAATTTCTGTAAATTGCTTTTTAGACTATCATGATTTATGAAATAGAGTAAAGAACTAAAAAAAAGTTCCCCCAAATAATTCCATTGCCTCTTTCTACCAGTCTATTAGGACAATGATGTTGACTTGAAATAACTTTCTAGAAATAATAAATAGACCAAAAGATTTGGAAAATTTAGGAAACCATTTTTGTTTTCATAAACACACTCTAGTCTCTCCATAAACACACCTTAAACAATAATTTAAACATTTCAAACTATACTTTAACATTAGGGAACAAATCAAATTGATGTAAAAGCATTGAATTACAAAACCTTCAATTTCAAAAAAACTAATTTTACACTGCAAATTGATGAAACTTTAGAAAGTTATGAAGATCTCAACCAATTTTTGAATTATTTACAATGTCAAAATATACAAACTAAAGAAAGAATTATGAATATCTCAACCAATTTTCAAACTACTTACGATCTCTAAATATAGAACTAAAGAAAGATTGACAAAACCAACAAAGTAACTATAATATTGTAGTCCTAAATCCTATTGCAGTCATGAATAATTCTAAATGGGAGGTGCTCAATTCTCAATTTACAAATGTTAGGAGTCCATAATATCAATATTTAATCTCCTTGAACACAAATTTCCTCTTTCTCACTTAAGCATCTAACACCTAAGTAATGTTTTCATCTACATCAACATGTTCTTTCTCTACCATCAACTCGTCAAAGTTATTTGATTTGACCAATATTATTTTGACCTCCAAAATCAATATAACAAAAATAGTCATTGAAATAAGTCCATCTTAGACAAGGAAAAATATGCAAAATTATTTGGTAACGCTTAATAAATCTTGAATACAATGCACTTAGAAATATAGAATCCTTGAAAAAACTACTTAACCAAAAAAGTTAAATTAATACCATAAAAAATGGCACCAAAAACATCTAGATATACCTAAACTTGGGGACAAGGATGATATTGATTAAACATCATAGTTGATAATAGCAGATAAAGTTGTTTAACATTGCTTGTAAGAAGAATAGAAAACACTATCCACTCAAACAACACTATTAAGACCAGTAAAATGCATGATAAAAGTGACCAATGTAATGAAGAAAAACATGGAATCAATGATGACAAAGGAGAATTATTCTATGTGATAAGAACAAAAAATTATTCCTCGCACATAAATAAAATGATTAGAGAAAAATAATAGATGTAACCAAGAGAGTAGTTCTTACAAGCCTTAAAGCACAAGTGTGGTGAATGAGAAATTTTTACTATACTAAGGATGGTCATTTATTCACATGGGATACAAGTCAAATCCTCATGAGATAACATAGGGAGTTCTAACATATGCTGGAGAAGCACAAAGAAAAAGATATATTTTCACATACCTAATGATTTGTGAAAAAAAAATAGACCAAAAAATTGATTAAATTTGAAAACAAATTATACACCTAAGATTACAGATAGAAATTATTTAGTCACCCTAAAATAAAAATTGTCAATGTCCATGATGCATTTACAAAAATAAATAGCCTAAACTCAAATCAAAGTGCTATAAGAAAAAACTTCAACATCACCAACATTGAACCATATGATTTATATCATAAGTCCATGCCAACCACAAATCCAAGATGCTACACTAAATGCACTAAATCCACAACAATCAACGATTCAACATTAAGTACAATTTCAATAATAGGGAAGAAATCCAAGATGCAAAATTCTTTGGTAGGGTATTGCTTATATTCTTCTAAAATTGTAATATCTGAAAAAAATTAAAAGATGAAACCACAAGCCCTTAGAACTTTCTGGGTGCTAAATACTACACATGTCAAGAAAAAAACCTTCAACAAAGAAAGAAATACAATCCAAAATTAGTGCAATCTGATCAGTTTGTAAAAAACTAGAAATGCCAAATTTGTGCTCAATTATGTAAGGTGATTTATAACACTTTGCTTCCTGGTAATTTACACACTCAACTGGAGGAAACTTTGAAACCTAGGTAAGAGTTCTCAACATTTAGGCTTACTCTATGTCAAATTCATACTATCTATGTTTTGTGGCTTATCCCACTTAACCATAGGTGGTTTATGTGGCTTAGCCATTAAGGAATTCACCCACTCAACTACAGAGGCCCTTAGGATTCCATGGGTCTACTTTTTAAGGCCGTGCTTCCCTCCCATAGAGGATAAAAAAGTCTCCATAAGTGGGGAATGAGCTAACTATGAGATTATCAATGATAGTACATGATGGTAATATAGGTCACCAAATCAGATGCATTTTGAACCAATTTCTTTTGTCCTTATAGTTTAGTGTATGGCCTTGGTCAAGCTTAGTACAATCTCATTGACATGCTTACAAAAGGTTTGGATAGTATAAAGCAAATATTCAGATCATTATAATATATCAAATTGATTGGTGAAGATTATTACAATCTCACTGAAATGAATACAAAAGAAAGGATTGGACCCAATAAAATAAATATCAAGATCTGCATAATACATTAAATTGATTGGCAAAGATTATTATAATCTTCCTGACATGAATATGGAAGGTTTGGATACAGTAAAATAAATCTCATGATCTACATTAAAAATTTAATTAAATGAAACAAAAATCATTCCATAGGAAAAATAAATTGAAGTACAACTAAAATTGTCAGTTTCATCTGGGTATGTGTAGGATTATGATGGGGAAAAAAGTGGCAATATGATGGGTATGCGTAGGGTATGTGGCTGATGACTTTTTCTACCCAAAATTGATGAAATGAAAAGGGTTTTTAAAGGAGATTCTTAGATTTCCGCCAATATAAATTATATTTTACTTTGAATTTAATAAATAATTGTTATTCATTTTCTATTTGAATTATGATAAAGTTCTGATTGACGGGCTAATTAAAAAACATCTATAGATTTCAAACAGTATCACATTTTTTGAGTCTGAAACATGCGTCACATTCTACGCGTCGCATACTATAGGATTAAAAAATAAGAAGATGAATTTCATGAAGTTTTGACCAAGTTAAAGTGGTCAGACATATGCGATTTTATATATTTTTTAAATTGTAATAAAAAATTCATAATTAATTATTTACTTGGAAAAAAATTACAAAAAAATATGGATCACATTCAGACATGATTCCTTTACTTATATCTAAATTCTTCTAAAAAGGTATTATCATTTTATTGTGGTTAGGGTGGTCAGACAGACACCTACTTCTTATTTTTTCCCTAAAATTTAAGTACTACTGCATTTAAATTTCAAATTTTCACCAAATAGATTTTTTTTTTTAAATAAACCTGCTAGTTTAGAAACTACATTCAATTTGCTAAAAATTATATTCTTACATATTTTTGAAATCATATAGATAACTTATTTAGATTTTTACATCAAATTTTCTAACTTTGATTTTTCTAAATTTTTTGCCACTTAAGGGCCTATTTTTTCCATGATGATCTTGCACATACCCATGTACTCTTGGGTTTCTTAAGAAAACTTATATTGTATAAATATACAACTAAACATAAACTAAGAGTTAATCCCTAAATATTTGACCTTATGAATGTCAAAATCTCATCTCATGTAACATTTAGCTGAGTAATTCAAACTATATATTTTTTGAAGGGACTTTCCAATCCTTATATTAACCAAGAAAGTAACTTCAAGAAACTATTTGAAATTTTGAGGGGGCTCATAGGGACTCAAAAGACTGGTGGTTGACACAATTTTAGAACTCTATGACAATAGAAAGACTATTTTTCTTGAGGGCCAACATACAGCTGAGAGAGTGTCTTGGGAATAGGCTTGGATGATGTTTGATTATTCTTATGATAGACCACCATCAATCATTTATCACTTGAGTTTTCCATGTTTGATGAAGTGCAAAAAGGAATTGCCATATCTTGAAATTTTTGTATGAAATGATCCTCAATCTTGTGTTTTGACTTTTAATCTAATGTACAAATTGAGAAAACTAACGCAAAGAAGAGAATACATAAACTATTAAATACCCATCTAATAACAATATCCTCTCATAGGTCCTAGTTGATATTGACCCAAACATTGATTATCATCTTCAGCCTTGCCAAGAAGTAGGATGGCTCATGGAAAATGAATTAGCCAAGCAGATTGTCAAGTCTCTTCATTAAATTTGAAAATTGAATATATAAATCTAGAAGAATATTGCTACTATACTCCCTCAATAAGTAGTACTTTTTCATCTCATTGGGAGACCACTATAAAAGTGTTATTATATATCCAAGGACCATGACTCTAGACAATACTACTACACTCACAACTTTGAAAGAAAACCAAGAAGAAATACCTATACATATTCTAAGGATCATACTTTCAAACTATGGATCAGGCATTCTTATTGTAAATGTCGACAATGGCCTATAAGGAGACTCTTAACCAAACCAACCAAATAACTACATTCAAAACCTTAATAAAAATTTTAGATTATTTGAAATAATCACAACATTAGGATGTTTGAAAATGGTATCATTATCTCATCGAAGATCATATAAACTAACTTCTTGGCTCACTTTAGCACTAGGGCCTCTTTTTGATGCAATAAAGTAGGCTAAAAACTGTTGTGCTCCATAAAGCCGTGAAAAGAAATATTTATCTTAACCATTCTCTTAACTCTATTTATCACACAATTAGAATGCCATGTTTCATTTATTATTTTTTCTTAGTTTCATGCATTTAGAATTTCTAGTTAACTCCTATGTTATAGCTTTTCCATTTTAATAACATATTAAATTTCTTCATGAATATATGCAACATGCATGCATTAGTCTTAAATTCATGGTATTGAGAAGTTTGATAATCAGTTTGTTGGAAATGTCCCATTTTAGTTTTTGACTAAAGAGAATGTAGGTGACACACTCATGATCTAAGACTCTAAAGCAGATGCTTGACTGAATGTTTCTCTTTCATTTAATCTCTCATATAAGGCATGTGCTTAAATAAACCCTTATTGGCAAGAATGATGGAATTTTACCCATAATATTTATTACATATAATCAATATGACAAACCATTGGATCCATAAATTAATGAGCCCAATTGCCAAGAGAAGTCAAAAATAAAAAAATCATTGGCACCAAATGAGCATTATTGCTATTGGCTTTGAGATGATCATATTCCATACTTTCCTATGAGGCTTAATCAATAATTTCAATAAATCAATTTCCTTTATTGTAATCACAATTTCACTAGGTAGATTCCACAATGGCCCCTATGAATCTTCAATTTTTTGTTAGTTGTATATCATAAAGGCAAGGAGAATGGTACATAGCATTTTGCAAGTACAAAAATAAATGATTTATGGTATAATAACACTTATACTCCCAAAGTGTGCAATAACAAATCTATTTAGGTATGCCTAATTGAGGTGCTATAATACAAATACATTATGAC
The DNA here is from genome assembly GCA_007258455.2 of Sequoia sempervirens. Classification (NCBI taxonomy): domain Eukaryota; kingdom Viridiplantae; phylum Streptophyta; class Pinopsida; order Cupressales; family Cupressaceae; genus Sequoia; species Sequoia sempervirens. The sequence goes on along the minus strand of VDFB02086081.1, from coordinate 277,454,120 downwards.
AAGAAATGGAAAAACCTATGAATCTTAAAAACCATTTTTTGCAAAGTGTTATCATTTCCCCAATGTAAGTTGACTTCTTATTCTTCTAGAAAATTAACCTTATGCAAGCAAGACTCAAAATAATGTACAGCAAATTATCTTTGAGCTTATCAATTACCTTCATACAAACGATGAATTATTATTTCACTCAACTCTCCTCACAATGGCTAGCTTCTTGTTGTTATCAACCAAAAGACTAAGATCCAAGGAAGAAACCCTAGACCTAAAAACATTATCTCTTAAAGGAAGAAATTAAATTTGAAATTCTAAAAGATCATTCAAATTTTCAAAATGTTCCTTCTAATGTAAAGAAAAACCTACAAAATTCTAGAGATATTTATAAAACATTAATTACCTAAAATGGTAAAACAAAAAAAATGTGAGAAGAGATCTTTCTCAAGCATAAAGGCCAAATCAACCCAAGGAAGTTCCCAATTGGAGTATGGCCTCTACTCTTACCCAAAATGAGATCTCCGAAGATTTGTATACAAAGCCACTTCAAAAAACATACCCCCTACTCTCCCAAGAACCTATTGATAGTTAATTTCCCATTGAAGCCCTTTCTTCCTTTGCATGTGAGAGTTATTTTCGCAAACATTACTAGCTTGGAAATAAAAAAATAAATGACTTAAATTTCCAAAGAGACTACATAATTGATCTCAATAGGTACATAATTGATCTTAATAGGCCCATAAAATCAGAGCCAAATGGACACAAAATTCTCGAAGGGCACACATGGTACAAATAACTAGTAATGAAATTGAATATCCTTAATATCCTTGAGCATCTCAAAATCTTCCCTCTTTAAATTAATTTACCTATCCAAGAAATTACAATGTTGGTTGCTACATAATTTCAAGGCCTTCCCATATTGCATCCTACAGTGGCAGGTCCATTTACTAAACAATATAGTCTGAGAGTACCTTTACCCTCAACTTCTTCAATTAAATTGCCAAAATGTGTTGTGGAAACAAAATAGAATGGCCATCATCTAGGCAAGGAAAGAAATTTGAAAAAAATGTTCTTGTTTCCTTCAAAATTTCTTCAAGCATGGACATGATATATTTTGTACAATCATCACCTTGATGGTGGTTCAAGTGTAAGACTATAAGGAACCTCCCCTACACTTCATTAATCAATTCAAAAAATTATTACACATGAAACAAAGTTACACTGTATTTTAGATGCCAAATTTATTATAGGAAGAAGGGGATATAAACTATTTTTTTCTTAAACTAAAATACACCTCTTTTTGATTGCTTAAATGAAGATGCTCAACTTTGTGCATGAGGAGAAAATACCTAAAATAGAGTTTAATTGTAAGTTTCTTCAAGGTCTTCCACACCAAATAACTCTTCCTTTCCTCCACTTATTACCATTGGTGGTGGAAAATTCCTTTCAACTACTACTGCTGACTAATATGGGTATGTGCAGGATCATCATGGAAAAAATAGGCCCTTAAGTGGCAAAAACATCAAAAAAATTAGAGTTAGGTAACTTGATGTAAAAATTTGAATAAGTTATTTATATTATTTCAAAAATATGTAGGAATAGAATCTGTAGCAAATTGAATGTAGTTTCTAACCTACTAGGTTTTTTTTTTTTTAAATCTATTTGGTGAAAATTTGAAATTTCAATATAGTAGTACTTAAATTTCATGGAAAAAATAAGAAGTAGGTGTCTGTCTGACCAACCTAATGGCAATAAAATGATAATATTTTTTTATAATATTTTAGATATAAGTAGAGGACTCATGTTTGGATGTGATGCATATTTTTTTAAATTTTTTTCCAAGTAAATAATTCATTATGAATTTTTTATTACAACTTTTTAAAAATATAAAAGCCCATATGTCTGACCACCTTAACTTGGTCAAAAGTTCATGAAATTCAATATTTTTTTAATCCTATAGTATATAAATCATAGAATGTGACACATGTTTTAGGTTCACAAAATGTGGTACTGTTTGAAAGCTATAGATGTTTTTCAATCAACCTATCAATCACGACTTTAGTTGTAATTCAAATAGAAAATGAATAATAATTATTTGTTAAATTCAAAGTAAAGCATAATTATATTGGTGGAAAACTGAGATTCTCCTTTAAAAACCCTTTTTGTTTCATCAATTTTGGGTTAAAAAATAAGTTGTCAGCCACATACCCTACACATACACATCATATCACCACTTTTTGGCCCATCATGATCCTACACATACCCATATATCTATTGCAAATTTCCCCTGAAATCATTCAACTTGATCATCAAGGTAGATTGTGCCTACAACTTTAAGGAGGATCCCATCTACTTGAGGGAGACATCATTGCAAGAATCCAACCCACATAATACATACCGTATTTTTACTACACCATAGTTCCTTCAAACTTAGAGATTGAGAGAGCTTCCTCTTGGATGCCTTAGTTTGCAATGGAATCATTTTAATGCCAAAGAATGGCCACAAAAGTCCTCATTTTTCATTCCACTAAAGGAAAAACTTAAAAAATACTTCGTGCTAACTTTCCCATTCTCAAATCAGATGAGGAGAGTAGTTAGTTCTATTGTGTCCTTCAAGGATGTGGTAGTTTTCTTAATATATATTATTTACATCATAATTTATTTTAGTTTAATGAACTAGAACACTCTTGCAAACTTCTCCTTTGTTCAATGTACATCAGTCCAACTAAATTATTATTAATATTACTATAAATTGATTTCTAATATTAATATTCCACACCCAAAAATGATAGTGATTATCACCTATTTTATAAATATTTTGCACACCTTGCTAAAGTCCAAAATACTTGTCCAAATTAGACAATATAACCGTCATGGTATCATTAAAGTTGTATTTTAAAATATTCCAGCTTAGTAATTTAGTAATGCCTAGACCAAAACATCTCAAAAAACTCAGCCAATGCAAAAGCATAGAATCCCTTAGTGAACTAAATAATCTTAATCTAGTAAGTTGTAGACCCAAAAATTTGTTTGAGTTGCAAGCTCTGTTTTGGAGTAGTAACCCAATAGGAAATTATCAAGACTTGAGAGGCTAGATGATCCTTATGACTAATTGAAGGAGAAATCATCCAAACCCCATGAACAAGAAAAAGACAATCATTTCACCCCTGCATATACAACAAGAGAGTTTTTCCTAGTAAATCGCACATCAATTTAAACAAAATTTTGGTTTAAAACACATGATTCCATATTCTTAAAACTAAGGGCTTATTCCTACATAGAAGCTCGATTTTGTCATGAGCTAATCATACAATTTCAAACCCAAAAGTCCAAATTTGCATAAGCTTTCTCTATTACATTTCTCAATTGGGGTTTTCAGAAAGGAAAATGATTTAATTTAGAGTCAATTTTTTTGTCCCTAAAATGAAAATCGGTTACTAATCACATGTATAAGGAAACTCTAGCCCATTTAAGATATAAAACCCAGTGTTGTAAAATTTTAATAGCTTTACAATAAACTTGTATAACTCTGCCATAGTTTTTTCTCTCTCGTTCTTCCCCATGTTGATTAATACTCCACCCTAACCAAAAATCCTAGTTGAATAAGGAATTCAATCTCAAACCCCAACTCAAAATTCAAGATTTCTTTGTAAAATTGTCTCACAATGTTATCTGCAACAACACTAAAAACCTTAACATAACAAAAATTTGAGGGCACATAATCAAAATAAAAATACACCATGGTATAGTGGCCTTTTATAGGGTTTGACTGAAGATCCCAATTTTCAATCAGACGTCATGGAGTCGAAACCTTGGAATGAAAAAACAAGTGATCCACATGCAAATTGATATTAGAATAAGTACAGACAGGTGGGCTGAAGCCAAATCTGGTTTATGGATTTATTCCTTTATAAAACATAATTATATTCATATGTATTGAAGAGAGGGATCTTTTCCATCCCAATACACAGACTGGGTTCCCATTAAATGCATTTATGCTAAGTTCCCCTGACCAACCAATACGTAACATGGATTTTATCCAATTGGGTTTTTGAAATTTTGAACCAAACAAAGGTATATTAGTTTCTTCTAGGTTGGATATCTGACTATGCTAACACATTGTAACATTTTATAGTGACTTATCAGAGTTGTAAAACTATAAATGAACTTACTTTTCTCCATTGCAAATTCATTATTCTTTAACATTTCAGCTATAGTAACAACAATTGCAATGGTTGTAATAAGATAAAAAAATAAATCAACATTTGATCAAGTGGAATATTAAAGAAGGATTTCAAGAGAAATACTCCTTTTTGATAGGATTATAACTAGAACAAATGACATGTTGGAAATTTGATGCATTCTGAAAAAAATGGACTAACATAGCTTTGCTTCTAAAAACTATGAATCATAGCCTTCTTCAAGAAAGATAGAATAAAAAAAAATCCAGACTCTTATTTTGGCTCTCATTCACAAACCTCTATAAAGGAAAATACAAGGAAAATAGGGTAAATGCTTTTGTTGGTAGGAACCTATGTAACAATTACAAATTATGTGCCAAAAAAAACTCGCTTATATTCCACATTTAACTAAATAACCACAATGTGTTTATATGAATGAAGGCTACTTAATGTGGAAACAATATGCTTTTTTGCAACAACTTTGCGCTATACTACGAAAATGATATATCCTGATTAATTGGAGGTTTTGTATTTTATCAGTCACTTTTTGTTAAAGATAGGAAAATTGTTGAATCCCTAACAATACTAATATATATGAACATAACTGGGCGTTTGTAGATTTCATATAAATGTATCATCACAAGTAAAATTAAACCAAAGAATTCAAAGTAATGGTGTGCAGATAAAAGAGTTGAATGGCAAACAAACACTATAGAGTATAGAACAATGTTTATCATTTATGTTTTCAATTAATCTTGGCATAGCATGTCTAAGGAAAGCTTATGTTTATCAGCATACCCATTGAGCTATTAGACATCCTATAGTAACTCTAAGTTTTAGGGGTTGAGATGTAATTATAATAGAGACTCTCATAATTTTTAAGACCATCACCAAGGTTCAAATCCCTCTTTCCTTACTAAATTAGCTCAATGTCACAAGCAAGCATGCAACTTTGTTGTGGTGGTTCAAAAACATGGTATACATTTGAGCATACTCAATGTTGGCTATAACAACTATGGATGCAATTAACCAATTCCCAAAATTTTGGAATGGGGTAGAAACAACATGTTTTCATTTGAGTTAGACCCACTATATAAGCTCTAAATTAATTGATATGGGTACAAAACTGTATGACATGGGCTTAACAATCTTACTGATGTGGCATGAACTCAATTTCACCTAACCCAAAAGCTACCTAACAAGAAATATAATAGTCCAACTTGCCATAGAATTGGGTATTTATTCGTAAATAACAAGAGCACAACCCAAAGTCAAGACTTAGGTTTAACAAATATAGATCCATTCTTGTTGGATTAATGTTAAAGCTCCTACAAAATTTTTCTAAAATGTTCCTCATAGCAGCCCATAATTTCATCCAAAATTTACCCAAAAAACACAAAATAACAATCCAATTATCCTAGCATTGGGTAATTTAGTGTTCCATAACAATGTGCACACCTTCAAAAAATCCCCCCAACTTTTAGACACAACATTTCAAAGACATAGGGAGTTGGTGGGGACGGTTCCCCACAACCTCTACTCCAAACCCAGGGGCTTTTTTTGGGACATCTTCTTGGTTTAGGGGTATCTTGGATACTGCAAGAAATCTAGGGAACTCTGAGGAGTCTCCCTACCATCCCTTAGACTTCCAAGTGTCCCCCACTACAAGAAAATTAAAAAATCAATATTCAACAAAACAAATAGTGTTTTCAATCCACTAGCCACAAACCTTAACCCTAATAGCCTATTAGCCTCACCCTAGTCCAAAATACTCAAAAAAAGGCTTAAAAATGGCTATCTACAGTTTGTTTCAAATCACTCCCAAGTTTTAGATATAGTAAGTACTTCTATTACAAAATAACCAAGTGATTAAATTATGAGAATGGAACTTCCTCTCAACCATATTAGGAGTTCATCCCCAAAACCTCCACCTCCCACCACCTTTCCACCATCCCACTACCATCCCTAAATCTCGGTCCTTTGTCCCCTATCCTGAGACTCCATAGAACATAGGTGATAACCAAATAAACACAATTGAGACAAAGGTGTCATAAATATGGCTTGAAAACCAAAAAAATATGGTAGAATATTGCTCCACATGACTTACCAAACAAAAAAGCCATGGTACAATTACTCTTAAATTGTGCAGTACAATCAAGATGTATATATTTAAGTGTGACCTATAGTTGAGACTAAAACACAACATATATGGGTAGATGTTGATTTAACCTAGATTTGAAATGTTAATGCATTATTTCCCTAATAAGAGAAAAATATTCCAACTTCCTTAGAGTTGTGTTGTAACTAACATTGATACATTTGTAGTCGAGGGTTAAACAATATGGGTACATTTTGGATTGGCCCAAACCAACCCATTACATCAGCCAAGATTTACCAAAGATAATAAAATTAAAAATTAATTTCCCTCCCTAACCATACTTCTCCTACCCTACAAAATTTAGTAAAATGGAAATAAGGGAACATGCAAAAGTTCATTGATTATAAATGTACACATAGTTAATTGCATTAAATTGCAGGTAACAATTTCACATACCAAAAATTCCAAATAGAAGTTGTTACATACCCATTCTTAGACCAGAAACTTCCACTTCATGCTATTGCATATATCTTTTCAATAATTTACAATAATAAAACATAAGAAATCACAAACAATGAAACTGAATAAGCACCTCACAAAAACCAAATTCACCCTAAGAAATTTTCACAATGAACATTTAGAGATCATGTAACTCCCCACCACGCGACCCTAGAGGAGGTTGCAATTAACTACACAAACACACAATTTTTTTTTGTTTAATTACAAATAACATGCAATTTCACTACCCATTGCCAACAACCTCTAAGGTTATGAGACTGAGATTAATTTAAAACCTAAACAAGAAACATGAATTGAAACCATAGCATTTAATTACCAAAAGAATTAAGAACACATACATTCCATACATGATAAATTACATCAAAAAATAGGAGATACCACATGATTTCAAATAACAATCAATTAACGATAAGATTACAACTCTCATTCTCTGAATAAGGTAAATCCAATAAGCATGGTTACATAATACATCTCCCACCTTGATAACAAATGAGAGGTAATAAATTACAAAACCAACTAAAATGAATAAAGCATGAAATGAAACTAGATCCCATGAGCTTTCCAATTGAAAATCTCATCCACACAAACAAGAAGAAAACCCAACGGAGTAAGGTGCATGTTCCAACCAACCAAGTGATACCCGAAGGCTCACCCCCCTTGCTAGGAGATAGTAACAAGGATTCCTAGACTAGATCATCTACCTCTAGACACAAACTAATACATAATTGAACTGAATCAAATACAAATACAACATCCCTTAACACAATGGTTACAATGCTTCTAGAGCTAAATAATCAATTTCATCACTGATACAAACATACTGTTGAATTAGGAGAAGTGTCATCACAATGTTACATGGGATATCCTGGTAAGTCTTCCTAGGTCCCGACCCCCATCTCGGGATATCCTGGAAATCTCTAACGACTCCCGACCCCTTATGCAAACCAATGCGGAATCAGTTATCTGTCATAAAGACAAGATAATGATCTTGCCATTCCAGGCATTCTTGTCCCATCTCAAGTCTATACAAGCCCTTGCATCCATGAGCGAGGAAAAATTAATCTTATTAAGTGTTTGATACTACCTATTCCTCTAATTAGTTTATTTACGTTATCACTGGATTAACTAACTTACAATGAGTTACCCTGGCACCACTTTGTGTGTTGTCCTTGATTGCAAGCCACTCCTCTAAGAATACATGTGGAATAACTCCACAACCCAAGGGTACACAAGAGTGACCTAAGAATAATAAATTCCTATCTATGATATAAAGTCAACACATCTCGTTCATGATAACCAGGTATCTAAATGGATCTATTAAGACGTACTACCCAAGGAAATTCAAAGGTTGACTAACACATTATGACAACCCACACAATTAAATGAAAATCCCATCTGGAAGACTTAACATAAACAGATAATTCCATTTTCCCCAACAACGAGAAGGAGAGAGATAACACAATGAAAAGACAATTTGGTAATTTAATAACCTACTTTAGGATTCCCTAAATTCAATCAACACAATGAAATATTGCATGTAATCAATTAAAATAATTAACATTATTTAAAACAAGAAGCTTAAACTAATTGTTTTTCTTTCAACTTCCTTGATTACACTAATGTTAAAAAAATCAATTTTCTAATAACCTCCTTCTCTTATAAAATTAATATTTGCTTCAATAATATAATAACCTTAAAAAAAACTATATTTAAATATAAATTTCATATATAATTATATATTTAATATATATATAATTAAATACATTTATATTTAAATATACATATATATATTTTAATTATATATATATGTATTTTGAAAAAAAAAACATAAACTATTTAAATTCTCATTCTTAAATATTTTTCAAAGTTTAATTAAAACCAAATATTTAAAATATATAACATATATATTATATATATAATATAAAAATATTATATATAATATATATTATATATATTAAATAAATATTAATAACAAAAAAATATTATATATATAATATATATGTTATATATATTAAATAAATATTAATAAAAAAACATAATACATAAATATATTATATATATTATATATATTATATATATAATAATTAAATATTACATATAATATATTATCTATATATAAATAATAATAAAATAAAAATTTATTATAAAAAAAAGAACAAACCCCACAATTAAATGCACGCAGGTCAACCCTGCTATGGGTGTGGCTTCTACGTACCCCTCCCCACAAGGGTTGTGGCTTGTGTGCATTTTTTGCACACAGTCCGCCTTACCACAGGGTTTGTAGCATGTGTGCAGTCATTGCACATAGTCCGCCTCCTCTATGGTTGGGGGCAGCTTTGGGGTAGCTTCCCCTGCCTCCCCAAAATTTTAAATAATTTTTTTTTTCTATACAAAAAAAACAATAAATTCCCTCTAGAATTTTTCCAGAATCACAAACTTTCCAATTAAAACACACACATACACACACACACATATATATATACATACATATATATATATATATATATATAAACACAAAAATCTACATTTACAGTCAAATTGGACAAATTCCTATATCAGAAAAACCATAGCAAATCATTTTCAAGCACAATTTTTTTTTAAATTTCAATTTCTCGAAATGTTCAAATCCAAACAGAGAGGTTTTCAAAAAATTTCTTTTGTTTCCTTTCCATTTTCCTATTGTTGAAATTTGACAATTTCTATTGTAAGAGTTTGTTTTTCCACAAGAATCTAATTTTTTTCCATGATTTCGACAGGGTTTTCAAATTTGTTTGCAACAAGTTTTCAAAATTGAAGAGCCAAAATTTCAAAACAATAAAACAAGAAAGAACCTATGATCCAAAGTTTGAAGAAGAAGAGATCTGGTGTTGAGCTGTAAATTCCAATTTGCCAAAATTACTCCAAAGGCTTCACTCCAAATCCAAAATGTATCCAAACAAGAAAAAAAACTTATTTTCTTCTTCACAACAAATTTTCTCCAAGCATGAAAAATAATCCTTCCATTCTTCCCCAAATTTAGTCAACTTCCCCTGAATATCCCACAACCACCATAGTTAATTCTCCCTGTATGCATTTCGAAGATATTTTATTTTTAAAAAAAATTCAAACTAAATTTTCTTTCAACAAGAATTTAATACCCATAAAAAAATTCTTTTCAAAAAGCATTTAAAACTTTTAATAATTTATTTTCAAAAGAATTTACAACTTTTAAAATTTCTTTTCAAAAACAGTTTAACACTTTTAATTTCATGCACTTTTCAAAACAACATGAACCATTTGGGTATGTGCAGGATCATGATGGGCCAAAAAGTGGCGATATGATGGGTATTTGTAGGGTATGTCGATGACAACTTTTTTTTTTACCCAAAATTGATGAAATCAAAAGGGTTTTTAAAGGAAATTCTTAGCTTTCCACCAATATAAATTATTCTTTACTTTAAATTTAATAAATAATTATTATTCATTTTTTATTTGAATTACTAAAGTTCTGATTGGTAGGATGATTGAAAACCATCTATAACTTTCAAACAGTATCACATTTTTTGAATCCAAAATATGCATCACATTCTATGTTTCACATACTATAGGATTAAAAAAAGAAAAATTGAATTTCATGGAGTTTTGACCAAGTTAAGGTGGTCAGACATATGAGTTTTTATATTTTTTAAAGTTGTAATAAAAAATTCATAATTAATTATTTACTTGGAAAAAAATTACAAAAAAATATGCATCACATCTATAAATGAGTCCTCTACTTATGTCTAAAATATTATTAACAAATATTATCAATTTATTATGGTTAGGGTGGTCAGACAGAGACCTACTTATTTTTTCCCTAAAATTTAAGTACTACTGCATTGAAATTACAAATTTTCACCAAATAGTTTTTAAAATAAATAAATAAACCTAGTAGTTTAGAAACTACATTCAATTTTCTATAGATTCTATTCTTACATATTTTGAAATAATATAGATAACTTATTCAAATTTTTACATCAACTTTCCTAACTCTGATTTTTCTGAATATTTTGCCACTTAAGGGTCTGTTCTTTCCATGATGATCCTACACAAACCCATTTAATTTATTTACTCCACAAATAATTTTAATTAATCAATTCAACACAATTAATTTAATTAATCAATAAAATAAATCTAATCCAAGATTAGATTATTTTATTAATTAAATTAAATTAATTAATAAATTAAATAACATTTCTAACATTATAACCATAATTATTTAATCAAGAACATAACTACGTAAGCCATTTATTTACCTTTACAACTTGAAATTAAATAATAACCAAGGTGAAATGAACAACATTTTAACAACTAAACCCGTCTACAACCCGATGACACATTATGACTAGGGTGATGACTTGGCATGAAAAACCTAGCTACTATCTCCCAATTGAATACCGTTGGCCAATGGACACACTCAAACCTATGAAACCAAGTGGAGTTGATGTCCTGCACTTGTCAACCTACGAACAAAGAGTATATCGAACATGCATATATATAACATAATAAAACACACTGTGAAGAGGAAATCTTGGAATCATAGGGCACTCATAAACGAGTGGTGCAATCCCATCCTCTTCACCAATACAGTATTACTAACTGACGAATCTAACATCAATAATATAATCAAAAGCATAAAGCGTCATTAATTCAAATATCTACTAAGCTAATCCAAAGCATGTCATAATGATAACGTCAAAATAGAATACCATCAAATCAAAATATAACATTCACATTGCTTTATAGTTTGTAATCAAATAATAACTAAGTACTATAGTCAAAGTAATAACAAAAAAAAAGCATAACAAAGAAGAACATTGTTCGATCAAAAAGAAAAAATGGAGGGGTGCTACAAATCAATTGATTTAGAATCTAAAATTCATTAAAGGGATTATAAATATAGTGAAACCCTAATGATCCATTTCATGAAAAGAGGCACCAAAGAGATCCATCCAGATAAGATAAAAATGATGTGTCATTTTTTATTGTTGTTTACTTACCTTGGAAAGATTTACATAGAAGAAGATGGGTTTTTCTATATTGGAAACCTAACTCATATTCCTCTTCATCTGGGTCTCATTCAAACTTAAATTTTCAATTCCCTCACTTATTTCTTCCATGTTTTCTTGAATCGCCTCTATCTAGAGAAAAAAAAAACATAACTAAAAGGTCTAAATGAGTTTATTAGATTTGATTATCAATACTAAGGTGCCCCTCATCTACTTATCTCATTCTTTAGAAGTTATTATAGCTTTAGTTTTCTTCATATAAAATCCAATGGCTACTCCTCAGGGAAAAATTTCCAATAAAAAAATTGAATATCAGAAGGAAAAAAAAAGTAACAACAATTAACCAGACTCAAACCTAAATTTCTTAAATATCAACACCAAAAATTTAAAGGAAAACTTAAGAAAATGAAATTAAATACGTACCAAGTTGTCTGATCGCATTTGACAAGGGAAAATATGAAGATTTTGAGATTTCTTCATATGTGCACCTACTGCAAATCCATCTTTCAATGAAATATTTAGAAGATTAAGGGAAAATCCATGTCCAACAAAGACATAATAAACAAGGAAGTTATGTTGGTATTCACTTGATACTGCCCCCATGAGTTAAGAAACCCCTTTCCCATAATCAATGTCAGGGCTATAAAGGTCAAGAAATTCCCATCTAGCAGTAACCCTTGGAGATGTTGATCTATCACTCAGTCAAAAAATGCTAACTGGCTCCTATGGTGGGTGAGAAGAATAGGGGTTTATGTTTTCACGAAAACATTGGGGCCTTTGCATTATGAGAAAAACTCAAACTACTGCTTCTGGGCACCACAAAACAACTATGAATCAAAACAGAGGCTTTTGAAATAACACATATAATCACATGGTACTTTTCACACAAGAATTCTAGAGGATGGTTTAGCTAAAAGATGCAATAGAATCCCATTATGGACAAAAACCCTAAACACTAACTGCAATTTTATTGGAAATGCAAATATTTACCTGCATAATGTCATTCACCTATACCCACCAATTAATTGCATTGACAACAATGAAGGTGGTGTTGGGAGTTTTGAGAATCCTATATAGTATATTGCAAATGGTACGCAACCAACCTCAGCACCCCCACAAGGACTAGTATTATACCTAGATGATGCCTCACCCACCCCTCTGCTTCTCCTATTACGCCTCCTTCAAACAAAACACAAATAACTAAGTAACAAACACAAATATATTGACTAAAGAGCTTCAAACATACAACACCTGATCATTTTTTTAAGGATAACTATATAAACACCAATAACATGAATAATGTTGGTCAAAATAAAAAAAATAAAGGAAGCAATGACTAGTAAAGCTTTCATTTAGCTAAATGATTTTCTGGGGACTGAAAAATGAGAAAATCAATATCAAATCATCATAGATGCCATTGACGATACTCTGAAAATGATTAAACAAGTGGAAAAATTGTATGACTAAAAAAAAAAGGTTTTCCTGAGATGTTTGACACGAAAAAAACCTAAACACAAACAATAATAATCCATTCAATGGAAAGAATAACTTTAGGCAGTGGAATTCACGATGTATTCAATATAGCAGACACTTCACCCAATCATATATCCTATGCTTGCTATGAGTTTTTATTAATATTATTAAACTTGCCAACTTTTTTTGACAAAGAGCCAATGCTGGAAGGCTAAAAAGTGGGAAGGCTGACAAAAATTCCAAGAAAAGTTCACACAAATAGCCTATTGGCTAATTAGTATATCTCTATAGTTTTGGAAATTAACATTTTAGTATTGATGTGTTTTTTTATGGGAGATGGAAATTATCTATAGGAATCTACACTTGTAATTCTATTACTATCTAAACAAGGTGTGACACCAATTTGTATGTAACAATTGGTTTCCCAATTGAAGATTCAAGCTAGATTATTTTCCATTAAATATTATAGACAAAATAGGGAAACTGTAAAACAACTATTAAAAGAATAGTTAAAAATTATAGCTAAATCACAGATGAGCCAAAATCAACACTAAACAATTTCAGAGAAGACAAGTATAGAGGAATACAATAGAATTTAAAATAAAAAAATTGACTTTTAAATGAATGATTTCATAGTGCAATTGTAGAGTCAAAATAGATAAATAACAGATGTGTGTTGCCACCACTTGGTAGTAAATAGGAAACATGTTGTTACAATCCATGCTTTCTATACATGTATCTATGTGAGAAAAGATTTATGGAATGAAAATCCAAAACAAAAAATCCATGCTCATTATCAACCCTACCATATTGGCATCATGGAGCCTCAGGGACCCTAGCCAAACCCCCGAGCAAAAGAAATATGAAACATCCACTAGAAATTTTGTGGAGTTCCATCTTTTGGAATTGTCATGTATGCTTTAGCCTAGCATCTGCAAATAGAAGAGAGAGGTATTTCAATGGACGGGGAAAGAAGATGAGTAAGGGAGGATCAAAGATTAGTAAATATATAACAAAAATCAATAAACACAACTAGAAAGTAGAAATGACAAATATTATTTGCAAGTGGGTCACTGAATCTATTTATTGATAATGGGGAATTTTTGCACTTACATGTACTTTTGGTGATTCTTAACAACTGTAAGGAGCATTGGATTGAGTTGTTAAGGTGTTGAAAATTTTGAAATTTATGTAACACATCAGTATTCAAACCCTGAAACCTGCTATCAAAATGAACAATAAGCAGAGAATGAAAGACATAAACAATAAATTAATCAATTATGCAAAATACCCATGCAAAATGACCTACTAATTACATAGCTCAACAGTTTTAATACCTTCCAACCTACCAAAAAATGGAGCCGGACATGACAAATTGAAAAATAGCCTGCTATCAAACCAACACTACAATGGCTCTTCTGACAATACAACTTCATCAAAGTATACTCTCCTACATGCCAACATTCAATATTACATTTACATATATACATACATACATACACACATATATGTATATATACACATATTTGTATATACATGTATACATATATTGGATGGCAACATGTGTATATACATGTATACATATATTGGATGGCAACATGTGAACATATATATATATATATATATATATATATATATATATATATATATATATATATATATATATATATATATATATATGCATTTATACATATATATATATTTATAGATAGATATATATATATATATAAATATATATATATATATATATAAATGCATATATATATATATATGTATGTATACATATAATTACATGTAATGCAACTTAATCAAAATATACTTTCCCGCACTGCTACATTCAATATTGCATTTACTCTGGCCACCACCATAGTACAACAACCACAAAATGTATTAATCCTTGGGTGAGAAAACACTTAGCATATACAATTACTCTATTTTTTAGTAGGATACAAAAAAGTAGTTCAATGAATGTGAAAATGTATATATGAAAACACAAGAATAACTTACATAGCAATTGACAATCTACAACAACCTATTTGTAAGGATTTCCACTTAAATCAATTAGAACCACACAAAGGGACTAAATGTAGAGAATTTGTATAGCTCGAAAGATGCATAGAGCAAAGAATGTTGTAGTTAAATAAAGTATACACCAGAATAAGGGTATGTGCGGGATCATCATGGAAAAAACAGGCCCTCAAGTGGCAAAAAATTTAGAAAAATCAGACTTAGACAACCTGACATAAAAATTTGAATAATTAATCTACATTATTTCAAAAATATGTAAGAAAAGAATCTATAGAAAATTTAATGTAGTTTATAAAATACTAGGTTTATTTAAAATATATATATATATATATATATATGGTGAAAATTTGAAATTTTAATGCAATAGTACTTAAATTTCAAGGAAAAAATAAGAAGTAGGTGTCTGTTTGACCACCATAACCACAATAAAATGATAATATTATTTATAATATTTTAGATATAAGTAGAGGACTCATGTCTCGATGTGATGCATATTTTTTTCTAATTTTTTTCCAAGTAAATAATTAATTATGAATTTTTTTTACAACTTTTAAAAATTATAAAAACTCATATGTCGACCACCTTAATTTTTAAAACTTCATGAATTTTTATTTTTTTAATCTTGTAGTATGTGAAGCATAGACTGTGATGCATGTTTTGGATTCAAAAATGTGATACCATTTGAAAGCTATAGATGTTTTTCAATCAACCTATCAATCAGGACTTTAGTTGTAATTCAAATAGAAAATGAATAATAATTATTTATTAAATTCAAACAAAAGCATAATTTATACTTGTGGAAAGTTGGGAATCTCCTTTAAAACCCTTTTTGTTTCATAAATTTTGGGTAAAAAAAAGGTCATCAGCCACATACCCTACACATACCCATCATATCGCCACTTTTTGGCCCATCATGATCCTACACATACCCATATGCAAGAAAACATTTTTAATTTAGCTGTATTGTTAGAATAGGAATTCTGGAATTACGATTATGTACTCCAAAATATGCAAGAAAATAGGTTTATTCAGTTGCATTGTCACAACTTTATTCTTAACAAGTAGAAATTTCAAACAAACAGTCTATCAACCAAAGATATAAAGTTGAGAAGATTCAAGAACTATTACAATAACAGTTATAAGCCACCAAACAAATTTTGCACATATTGTGCTATGATATAACTATTCCCACAACATTAAGAAAATACTCTTTTAAATGGGTCTTTCGACAATGCAATTTAATCAATATACTTCCTCACACATTTTGTTCTAGAACATGAGTGTTTAAACCCTCCAACATGCGCTATCAAAAGGAATAATAAGGAGAGATCGAAAGGAATGAATAGTAAATTAATCATTTATGCAAAGTACCCAATATACATATATATGTATATATACATGTAGATACACATGTAATGTAGTATACATATACATGTATATATATGTATACATGCATATATATATGTAGAACCAAGATCCTAGCACCTACAAAACACAATAAACAAACACATAGTTAGATTAAATACAAGTGAGAATCAAGATTCCCGATGAAATCCATTAGCAATGCTAAAACTAGGAAATAAAATGAAGAACAAAATAAGAAAGAAATGAAATCCTAATCAAGCAAGAAAACTCTTGATCTCATGGGGGAATTGGTGCTAATTTGATATGAAAATTGGCCCTTTCCCAAATCCAATGATGCAATGTTGATGAGTGATGAAGAATGATACACTTTGTTGAAGATTCAAATATGCTCCATGATGAAAAATCTGCATAACCTATCTAAGACTTTGATAAAATTGATTAGAATAGCTATGCTTGAAGATGAAATTGAGTATAGTAAGTTTACTCAATTTTTGGATGATCAAATGAGTAGAGAAACCTCTTATTTATAGAAAGACAAGATGGAAAAATGCCTAAAATGAAGCAATGTGGGACTAAATTTCAACCAATGGCCAAATTCCACTTGTCAAGATGTGAATGGGAAAAGGATGTGCACATTTTGATGAATGTGCTCATAAATGCAATTAGGTGGAATTTGAAAAGAGTTAAATGACATGTAAGAGGGAAAAGGAATATCTTAATTGCCACATGGCTCAATGCATAAGATGGAATAAATGTCTTGTTGGAAGGAGAAATCCACTTAGATGGATTTCAAATTTGAAAGAATAATCTCTAAAATATGACAAGTTGAGAGAAAATAGAGATTTGATAAATGAATTAAATGTATTTTCATGTGCAAGTGGCAAAAGATAGAGGATGGGACATGGATTAGATTTAAATTAATCAAGGGTTAATTAATTTAATGAGGGATTAGATGGTGTGACCAATTGATTTAGATTTATGGGTTGATTTAAATCAAAAGATGAGAAGAATATGATTTAGATCTAATTAAATAAATGATTTTGATTTATTTAATTAAAGGGGATGATGTTAGATTAAATCAAAGAAGGCTCAATTTATTTTATTTAATAGAGTGACTTTAGAGATTTAATCAAATAAAATGAATTATTTAATTAAATAGAATCATAGGGTTAATTAGATCAAATTGATTGATTTAATTAACAAGAGAGAATGACTTAATTAGATAAATGATTATTTATTTAATTAAGGGATGAAGAGTGATGACAAGCTAGGATGATGATTTAGGTTGAAATGGTGTTTGTAATTAGGATAAAATTTGTAATGCCAATCAATACATTTTAACCATCTTTGAAGAAATGCACCTGTTGCGTTGATTCAAAGAATAAACTATCTCGATCAAAAGTTTAAAAAAAAAAATTTAAAGTTTCCCCACTACTATCTTAGTGGGAGAAATATGCCAATATACTCCCCCCTCAAGAGATCAGATGAAAATTTCTACTTTTTGGGTGATCACATGAAAAAAGAGGACAAGGTGCCTGACGGGTCTAGAAAGGCTCCAAAAGGTCAAAAAATTAGATAAAACATAAAAAGCGGTGCAAAAATGATCCTCAGATAGAAAAAAATGGTATCAGGGGACCAAAACCCTAACAAGGTCAAAAAACCCTAATTTTTAGGCTTAAATACGCCTTGAGCGGCCACTTCCAATTCATTTTCACATTTATCCTTGAGAGATTTTGCAACTTTAAGCTCTAAAAACTTTGTGAGATGGCACAATGACAACTTCCCCTCCACATTTCTAACAGAGTATGGACACACTAGAGGCTTCCTGGTAGTGGACCACTAGTGATTCAACTTCACCTAACTTCATTTTTTGATTTACGTGCACATTTATTAGGCTAGAAAACTTAGCTTTTAGGAGTGGTTCCATACTACACTACTAAAAACTTTAAACGCCGCTCAGCCTCAAACTACATCATAGTCACGAGTAGCGACACTGTGACATAGTTTGGAGTTAGGGTTTAAATTCCAAACCTAACCGCATGTGCAAAGTGCACCACTACGGTTCTCTTTCAAGTTAGGGTTTCCTCCAAAACTGAGCTGCCTTCACAAACTTCGATGCCACAACATAGTTTGAGATTCAAACACTCCTAGCAGCCCAATTTTGAGTTTGCAAACTACATCGCACCCATAGACAGTGATGCTAAAGTTTCTTCAGGATGCCAAGACAAATCGGGACCAGGATTTTTTAATGATTTTTTAAAGTAGTGGATTTCTTAATGCAAGAGGAGGCGAGAGAACTTTACTCAAGTGAGCATAGGTCCCAAGACCTTTTCAGCATTTTGGATGATCTATTCGAGTGACAAGAGGAGCACCTAGGGTAGATCAAACTTTGATACATTGCCTATGCACTGCCTATTTAGACACACTTTGCTATGTTAACGACACTTGCTGAGAGATGGCATAACAAGACATCCTCTTTCCACTTCCCGACAGGTGAGGTGACAGTCACACTAGAGGACATGTGGTGGATCCACAGATTGCCCATCCATGGACAGTGGGAGATATATGAAACAAATGCTGGGAGGGAGGCCTGCTATGACATTATCGGCCTTAATCAGATTATTTTTTGTGAGGGTCAGATCGAGTTAGAGAGTTATAGGCTCTCTGTGTCATCCTTCTTCCTTGTCATTGCAACCATTATATCGAATCTTGTCACACCAGATTAGCGGGGATGATACTTGAGTCATGAATGGGGGATTGCTTGGGAGCGCATGGTTCGGTGGCGGACATTGTTTGCATGGGGGCTAGTTCTTCTCACCTCAATTTACATAGATTTTCATAGGTTTTCCTACCTTGACGGTCTAGCTCATGGTGCTAACATCACACTCTTGCACATCTGAGCTTGGGAGCACATTGTTGTACTTTGTCCAAGAGTTGTTCTAGTTGCTATGGAGCTAGATGATCCGGTTGTCTGGAAATACAGAGGAGGTGTTTCATTCACCCACACAAGACAACATGGGATTCCTCATTGGAGGAGATTTATTGATGTTATGTGTGCTTTTTTTTGGCGGCCATATCTTGGATGGCCTGCATGGTTCAATGATATGTAATAGTTTTTCTTTGCCTGCTAGGAAAGATTGATGCAAGGGAGGGAGCACATGATGCTCAAGATGTACCTGCTAGGCAGAGTTTAGAGGCACTTCAATGAGGCACAAGATACGCCAAATGATCAGTATGTGGCCTTTTTTGCACAGACTATGAGCCAGAGCTCCTAGGGACATTATATTCATGCACATGAGGTAGTGCAGAGCTTTATGCAGTTGGTGGCTAGGTTGTGGCCATATGATTAGGGGTAGGCCGATATAGGTACCATGAAGGTATATTGGGATTTCCTCATGCTGCCTCTTCATCTAATAGTGCTAGGGACATCATATGCTTGATGCAGAGGCAAAGGAAAAGAGGCAGGTCGAGGCCAAGGGATGGAGATGAGTACTAAGGAGGTAGAGGACCACCATCTGATCAGGATAGGGGGCCATAGGATCAACCACTCCTAGATCTATAGGTGGAGCAACAGAGATAGGATGTCCCTCAACAGGATCATGATCAAGGATGACAAGATAGGGTTCCAACACCACCCAGAGATAGGGGTCAAGACCAACCACCCTTGCAGCCACCTCCCCAGCCAGACCCTAGAGATGGATAGATTTTGCAGTTACAGGCCCAGGTATAGGCATTGATAGCTAAGAGGGATCAGCTACAATTAGAGTGAGACTAGGTAGTCTAGTAGAGACAAGCTACAAAGCTACAGGCAGTGACAAAGATGGGTAGATGACATCTAAAGGGAATGGTTACATCTTCCTCCCGGAGCACATTATCACTTCAATCATACATGGAGGCCATCTAGGACGTTGACTATTACATGTTATATTATTATTAGGCTATTTTGTGAGCAACTTGAGTGCCAAAGTTTTCATAGAGGACCAGCCACAGACCTACAGATGATCACAAAGAAAGAGCAGGTAGCAAGGGAAATAGCTAGCAAGGTTAGGTCATTTTGATCAGAGATAGGATTCTTTTTGCACCCCATGGGCCATTGTAATCTATTGACATACACATGTTCATTGATCCAATTTTGTACCATAAGAGTGCATTTATTTTGATCATATATGTATATATGATGGCATTGATTTGATGCTATATGATGTGTTCCATTCTAATTCTATCCATTATGGATGTCTTTACTTTCTATATTCTATGCAATGTGATGCAATGATGCTATGATGTGTATTCCATAATGTTATGTGATGTTATGGTGTGCATGATGTTCTATATGATGATGCAAATGAAATATTTTTCTCTCTTCACTATATTTTCTCATGCATTATATGGTGATGTATACTATGATGATATGATATGATGAATGTAAATGATGTATGGATGCATCTCTTTTTCTATACCTTTTCTTATATACTTTTCATGATGTATGAAAAATGTTATGGTATGCAAATGCTTAGACTAACAGATCTATATTTTTATGATACAATGGATGATAAGATGTGTGTAATTTTCTCATGTATGATATGCACTTATGATGTTATGATGATGACATGATGATATGATATGTTGAAATGATGTTTTATGAAATGATATATGTATGTGTTATGATATGATGATTATGATATGTAAATGGATGCTTTTGATATATGATATATGTGATATGGGATGATTATGCAATGTTATGATATGATGAGTGCAAATGATGCTATGATAATGCAGATGTTTATAATGCTATGGGATGATTTCTTTTTTGTATATATAATGGATGCATATGTATGGTTTATGAAATTCTTAGAATAACCAATTTATATTATATATGAATGGAAATGCAATGCATGTGTAATGGTTAATGTTTTCTATGTGATATGACATGCAGTATGCAATATTTTTATTGGTTTTGTGGATGTAGGATGAATGCAATAACAATAATATTTTGTGATTAACTGTCATGGTACCATGTTAGTGTGAAATAAGATAGAAGAAAGCAAGAAATTCCAACAAGACACAAGATGATGATGATGACGATGACGATTATTTTTTGAGGAGTTGGGATTTTCAAAGGGAAAATTACCTTATGTTTGATTACATACATAAGTAAGATGCATCAAGGTATAAAGAAGCAGGATGGTGTGGCACCTAGTGTGATGGACTTTGACTTGACAATTAGATAGGAGTATTCTTGTTCACACCTGGTGTAAAAAACCTTATTCAAAATGTAGTTTAGATATTCCAAACATCTCTAACCAAAACATAGCAAGGAAAGCCTTCCTATGTGGTCAACAA
Source organism: Sequoia sempervirens (assembly GCA_007258455.2). Classification (NCBI taxonomy): domain Eukaryota; kingdom Viridiplantae; phylum Streptophyta; class Pinopsida; order Cupressales; family Cupressaceae; genus Sequoia; species Sequoia sempervirens. The sequence goes on along the minus strand of VDFB02086081.1, from coordinate 277,432,098 downwards.
GAAACCTAAAACACCCTCTCTACAAACTGAACAAAGTATGCATGACCAAGGTTATATTAGAAGAATATCCAACAAGCATAGCAGATAAAAGATAGTGATTGTTGCCCCACTCCTATCTCTCTAAACCATTCGTTTGGACCTCAGCGAGAGGTCCTTAGAATGAGCACAATAAGATAAATCCAAAGAGAAAGATAAAGTAAAAAAGCATGTTGATGTTCTTCAATACCGCTAGTCAAGACTAAACTACGGTGATGTCCATTGTAAGAAGGATGCATCCTAGGACATGACGATATCTGATGTTTTGATATGAGATTGATTGGATGATTTGCTATTGATACGCAAAGTTGACCAACTTGTTTACCTATTGACCTAGACTGTAGACTTTGATGCTTTGCATTTTCATGTTTGAACTGCTAGACTTGTTTCTGATTGTTTCAACAAAGGTTGAGGATGACAATTGATTTACTATGAGTGATGCTTATTGTCGGTGAAAGCGAGATGAGACGGGTGGATTTTTTCAAATAATTGGATGTTTTTGATGTTTTTGAAATGTTTTGAGGTTGATTTTTGGTATTTTTCAAGATTTTACAAATGTTTTGATTTTCAAAATTTCAAACATTTTGGGTTTTCCAAGATTTTGACCAAGAGATTAACTAAAGACCTATCTTAGGGGCCTTAGGGGCTAATCAACAAATTAGCCTTTCCTACGTTATACAAGCATAGACCACATAGTTTGATTGACACATACTTGATTATTGATGAGATATGAATAGATGGAGTGCCAGTATATTATGATGAACTCCTAAAGGACTGACCTAAGTGTCTTAGGGGATGATAAAAGATCAACCTTGCCTACGTTCAAGGCTTAGAGAGTCATGGTTCAACAAGACAACTTTATTTTTGACTTTTTTGACTTTTTTAACTATTTTTTGGATTTTGATATGTTTTGAATGTTTTTTTTTTGGATTTTCCTAGATTTTCAGATGTTTTTGGATTTTTTAATTTTCTGATGTTTTTAGTTTTTCTAATTTTTCAATTTTTTGATGTTTTGAATTTTCTAATCTTTTGATGCTTTGGATTTTTTTCTTTGATGTCTTTGGATTTTTTGATTTTTTATGTTTTTGGATTTTCTAACTTTTATGTTTTTGGATTTGTTGATTTTTGATGTTATTGTATTTTCCAATTTATTGATGTTTTTGGATTTTTGATTTTCTAATGGTTTTGGATTTTTCTAAATTTTTTTATGTTTTTGGATTTTCTAATTTTTTTATGTTTTTGGATTTTTCAATTTTCTGATGTTTTTGGATTTTCTAGTTTTTTATGTTTTTGGATTTTCTTATTTTAGGGACCTCAAGATCATACATGAATCCAATCCGATGAGAATATGCCCCCAACATGATGTAAGAGATTACTCTGATAAAGGTAGGACAAACTGGCCTTGAGAATGGGTTGAGTAGTACCAAGAGGGATCATGACACGAACACATGACCGAGCTATGGTGGAGACACAGGTGGATGATGGATGGAGATAGTTGGATGATGAAAGTGTAATGGATGGATGGTGTAGAACGACTTGTGAAGATCGTGGTGGATGGAAAGTGCTTATTTACACAAGGCACCTATTTTCCAGGTTTTCACCAAGGCACTTGCCCAAAGTGCCACTAAAGTGATTTTCACTAGAGGACAATTTTTTCTCTTTATTGTTTTTAATCCTTTTTCTAATTTTTTTGGATTTTTCTATTTTTAAATTTTTTTTTGTTGTCACCATGATGCCTATTGTCTAGGTTTTCATCAGGGTGACCTATTTTTAAGGACATTTTTTAATTTTTTAATTTTTTTGGTTCTATACCTTGAAAGGTTTAGGCATAGAACTTTTTGAGATGGCACCTATTCATAGGCTTGTATAGATGTTTTCCTTTGGGTGTTGATAATTGATATGCCCCTGACTTATAGCTCTCTATGATGATGAATGGCCCCAACTAGTTGGGTTCAAATTTTCCTTTTCCATTTGGATTTGGGACGTTCTTCTAGTTCTCCTTTAGCATAAGTTCTCTGACTTGAAAGGCTTATCTCCTAATATTCAATAGGCTCAAAGGGTGAGATTTAGCTGTAGATGCTAGTCACAACCTAGGTCATTGACTATCTTTTTGAGGATTTTTAGAATGGTTTTATTGGTGGCTTTTGCTTGGCCATTTCCTTGGGGATGATACAGAGGGGAAAAGCAATGTTGGATTTTGAATTTTTCACAATTGTCATGGACATCCCAATTCTTGAAAGGTTTCCCATTATCTGAGATAATAGCTTATAGAACACTATATCAACATATTAATTAGTTCAGGATGAACTTTGATATCTACTTTCTAGTGATGTATGTCATGTGGATGGCTTCCACCCACTTGGTAAAGTACTCAGTGGTAGTTATGATAAACTTGTGGCTACTAGATGAGGTGGAGGCTATTTTTCCAATGAGATTGAGTTCCCACTACAAAAAGGGCCATGATGTGATGATGGGATGAAGCTCTTGAGCTGGAGCATGGATGAGGTCCCCATGTTGTTGACATTATAGGCACCTTTTAATGTAGTCATGTGCTTCTCTTTCCATAGTGGACCAATAGTACCTCATCCTCAATAATTTCTTGGCTAAGGTCATTCGACTCGAGTGTGAACCACAAATACCATTATGCACCTCATTTAAGGTGATCATTGCCTCCTCAACATTTAAGAAACACAATAGGGTTCCTTCTATGCTCCTACAGTAAAGGGTATTTCCTAGGATGACAAATTGGGATGATTTATTGACAAATGTTCCTCTTAGGATTGAGGATAAGTCAGCGGGTAGGACCCCTATTTGCAATTAGGTATAAATTTCATGGTACCAGGGATCACTGGGACCAACAGTTTTGCACACAAATTCTAAATCTGGTACCGTGAATGCTAGCACGAGAAGATGCTCTACCAATAATTCATGTGTTTTGGGACATTGCGAGGGATGACCAATAGATATCCAATCATTGCCATGGAATCTACCACTTTGTTGATTACTCTGGGAATCTACTCAAATGGGATATCTATGAATGATTCTTTAAGGCTCTTTACCAGCTTTTTGTATGGAGTCATCTTATCATCTTTTTTTTGATACTCGTAATTCACTTGATTTATTATTAGCTAGGAGTCTCCATATACCTTGAGAACCATGATGTGCCACTGCACTGCTATTCTAAGACCTATGGTTAAAGCCGCGTATTTTGCAATGTTGTTAGTGTAGGGAAATGCCAATTTGTAGGATCTAGGTATAGAGTCCCCCTATGGGGTGATGAAGAATACACCAACTCTTTATCCATGTTGCATGTAGGAACCATCAAAGTAGAGTTTCTAGTGGTTGGCTATGCTAAGATTAAAGATGGATTCATTTGGAAACTTTGATATGAGTGGATTCTCTGAAAACATGGGTGCTTCTGCAAGCTAATCTATGATCACTTGGCCTTTGATTTCTTTTCATTCCACATACTCGATGTCATATTCAAATAGAATCATGAAGCACTTGGCCATCCTTCCTATGAGAATTTCTCGCAACAATAGGTACTTGAGGGGGTTGATCTTGGTGATGAGTTTGATTTTGTTTCCCAACATGTAGTGTCTAAATTTTTGTGAAGCAAATACTATTGCTAAATAGGATTTTTCAATGAATGAGTAGTTTAACTCATGGCCGACCATTGTTTGGTTGATGTAATAGATGGCCCTCTCTATTCCATTTTGATCATGCTCAACCAAAAGAGCATTGAGGGTTGTTGTTGTTGCTGATACATAGAGGATTAGTGGCTTTGTTGGGATTGGTGGCATGAGGACCAGAGGTGTGAGCAGATTTGATTTTTTTGAAGGCTTCATCACAATCGTCATCCCACTTGTATGCTACCCCCTTGTGAAGTAGGTGAGAATAAGGGATTTTCTTGTCTGCCAATTGTGCTATGAATTTATAGATGGAATGGAGCCTACCTTGGAGGCCTCTCAACTATTTCAATGTTTTGGGTACGTCCATTTTGAGGATTGCTTTTACCTTGGTGGGATCTATTTCAATACCTATCATTGACAGTAGGTATCCTAGCAACTTTCCTGACTATACACCGTAGATGCACTTCTTTGGATTTAAGTGGAACTTATATTCCTCCTACCTACCAAAAAATAACATTCAAGGTTACTATGTGATCTCTCCTCTTTCTATATTTTTCTAGTATGTCATAAATATAATCTTCAATAGTTTTTTGGATCATGTCATGAAATATTAACGTCATGGCTCTTTAGTAGGTGGCCCCAACATTCTTTAGGCTAAATGGAATCATGTTCTAGAAGTAGGTCCCTCATGGACAAGTGAAGGTTGTTTTGGGTTGGTATTCTTTGGAAATCATTATTTGGTTGTATCTAGAGAAACCATCCATTAGAGAAAACATTTCATGTCCCTCTATCATGTCTACAATCACGTCAATGTTAGGCAATGTGAAATCATCCTTTAGACATGCTTCGTTTAGGTCTCTAAAATCCATGCAGATTTGGATGCTCCCATTGAGTTTTGAAATAGGTATCGGATTTGACACCCACTCTAGGTAGTCGATTGGTCATATAATTCCTACATCAAGTAGCTTCTTCAATTCCATCTTGACTATCAAATAAATTTGATGATGCATTTTCTTGAGTTTTTGTCTAATAGGCTTTGCTTTAGAGTAGATTGCTAAATGATGGACCCCGATCTCTAGATCAAGCTCAGGCATGTTGGCATAGCTCCATGAAAAGTTGACCTTTATCTCCTTTAAGAAGGTTGCTAGGAGCTCTTGTTCCTCTGATAATAATGACTCAACATAGAATGTGATGTGCGAGGTTTATTCTATTCCCAAGTTGACTAGGTTGCATTTTTTGGCTAGAACTACTAATTTCTCCTGATGTAGAGGTCTAAGAGGAAGATTGAATCCCCCATCTTCAGGCACCTCAAAGAGGTTTTCAATGTCAGATGCATCCTTTCTTTTTACTATTTTTGGGTTTGATATTTCCACTGTGTGGTTTTCACTTGAAGGCCTATAGATTATTCTCAATTTTTCACTTTTGCAACTGAGGGATTCAATCATTTCCACATAGTATGCATGTGTGTCTAGCTCGATGATCAATCCTACTTTATGATCCCCACATGGAATATTATCCCATAGTCCCATGAATTTTGAGAGTGCCTCATATTTTTTAAATGTGTCCAAAATTGGTAGTCCTCATTGGTCGTAATCAATGAGTTGGGGGTAAACTAGATTGATTTCATGGTTTTGACTGGTTGTCTCAAATGACACAGTACTAAGCATAAAGATAGAGGAATTTTTAAAGAGCCTAGGTAAATCAGTTATGGCATCTTCCTCATCACTACTACTATAGACATCGGTTATGTCGAATGTGAAATTATGTAGGGGAAGACCAGTGGATAAGGGAAATTGAAGGGTGACTTCTATATGCTAAGGATTTTTGAGCTTCTTAACTAGGGGATTTTGGTCGTAGATGGTTATACTCGGAGGGGTACATCCGAGGCCAAGACTTTTCATTCATGTCTTAGGAATAATAGGTATTAGAAGCCTGTTGTCATTTTTTCCAAGCTTTTTGTTTTTCATAGCCCATCATGAGAATCATTTGTAAGCCTTTACTACTATCATCCATAGATAGATCATTTTCTGGTCTATTGTCTTGGTACAAGAGATGGGATGGGTCCTCTTCTATTATCTCTTGGCCTATATCTCCCCAAATTTGGAAGTTGGAAGATCCTACCATGAATGTTTGGGATGATGAAGCATCTTTCAATTGTGGTCATCCCTGTGACCTAGGACATTGTGGTAACTCTCCTACCATGAAGGAATTCTTTTGGGATTGTATAGTGTCCACTCCCATTGTCCTAGATTAGAACCTTGATGTTAGAGATGGTAGGGATGGCGGGTGTCTCTATGATAGAAGTGGAAGTGAGAGTAGTTGGATCAATGCATGGGGTTGATGGGCCTTCATCATTTTTTGGCACTTGGGGGATTTTGTAATATTTGGCTTCTAGGCTCTTGCAGTAAGAAAATGGTTTGGGATCCCCATGTACAGTGACCTCTTGGCCTTGGTATGTGAATTTGACACATTGGTGGAATTTTGATGCTACTGCTTGCATCCCATGGATCCACAGACATCCCAAGAGAATGTTATAAGGAAAATCTAGGTTGAGGACCTGATAGGTGGTTTCCATAATTGTTGGCCCTACTTGAACAAGGAGTTGGATAGTTCCCTGAGACACTCTTTCTTGATCATCGTATGCCTTGATTTTGATACATTTTCCTTTTTAAATGGACTCCTATGAGTTTCTCAAATTATTTATGAGCTTGAGGGAACAAATGTTTAAACCTACACCTCCATCCACCAAGACTCTGTTGACTTTGTTCTTATGCACTAGGACTTCCAAATGGAGTGCACAATTATGAGATGGTTGGGAAGGAAAGTCTTGATCAAAGAATGTAAGAAGATTTGGGGTAATGATATTTCTAACCATAGCTTGGAATTGTTTGGCATAAAGATCTGTAGAGATGGTGGATGAAGCTGTGACAAAGATTTTGGGACCCTAAATGCTCTCTAACTCTTATATGGTTTTTTACCTAAAAGGAGAGAGATCTAGGCCCAAAATGCTTATGTGACACTCAAATTAGGATGTATGAAATGAGATATGATGTAAATTAACTTAATTAAATGCAATAGATTAATCTAAATGATTGAAAATGAATTCAAAACTAAGATTTATGCCTATTTTGAAAACAAAGTGTGATATGTAGAAAGATAGAAATAATGAACAAAAATACAATATTTGACTAAATAGAGGGTTGTTTCTAAGAATGTGTGCACCTGGAAAGATTTAGAGGACTGAATAACAAACTAAAAACCTAATGACATCTAGACTTTAGTTGACTAGGACTCATTCACAAAAGGTGGAAAATTAGTCCCAAATCAGGCCTTTTCTGAACAAAACTTGATTTCTAACTTTCGGGGACCTAAAACAACATCTAACTCAATCCTTCATCTTAGGTGGGACTCATTCACCAAGCATAGTGAATCAGTCCACCTTTAGATTCCTACAAATTTAGGATTCAAATTTGCACCTTGACACTTTTACAGTGAATTATGACATAGTCCCAATTCTAGATCTCAAAATATCCTTGCAAAACAACTTAAAAGTATTGATCTAATGGGGGGTTTTCTTGGTCAAACCCCTACATTGGTAATCAAACCTTGAATAGAGGAAAACATGCATAAACCCTAGCCTTAGATGTGTTAAAGACTAGGAAAGGCTAAATCATGACAACAACTCTATTCTATTGCTCTAGAATAATTTATGCAAGAATGATTGAAAGGATGAAAGATCTCTACACTACAAACCTTACAACACACGAAACATGGATAAGAAATGACATGTAAATGCTAAACAAACATAATGAAAACCTTGATTTGAAGATAGAGTAACATTGGAAGATGGAATCAATAGGAAACCGGGTTCTTAGGCATGATTTGGTGGCTAGTTGCACCTCTTCACTCTATATTTCTTCATGATTCACCATAGGCAACCATTATAAACCCTTTGTAATGTTGGATCTTGACAATATAAGTGAGCTCCAAGACCTACAAAAACCCTAGTTTGCTGTCCTAAAACTTCAACTTTTATGATGCAACTTGTTGTACGATTTTCACTCTTAGATAATGACAATGTGTGGATAAAAAGTGATCTCTAGTTGTGTAAAATGACTTAAAATGTGTATTTATAGGCAAAAATACCTTATTTTCTCATTATTTAGACCTAAGAGGCCAAGATTCACTAGAAATAAGAATTAAATTGATTAAATTCCCACTTAATTTTGATGTTTTCCTCAAAGGGGACTCATTCGCCACCCTTGGCGAATGAGTCCCACCAAAGGGGACTCATTCGCCAACTATGGTAAATGGGTCCCACTATTGCTATTTGAAGGTGGGTTGTTTCTTTTTTGAAGCTAAAAATATATATAGTGGATTATCGTTTTCTAAATCATCTATCCCCCCTTCAGTTGTTATGCCCCCTACTCATGATCTTAATGTACGCCTAGTTGTGTATTCATGATGTGGATGTCGATGCAAGAGGTTGTCTACTGTAATAGCAAAGAAATGTTAAATTGATATGTTTTATTATTATTATTACAAGTATTTCATTAATTAAAAGAACATTAGAGTGATTCTCTTTACCTGATGGGGCCACATCATGTTCCTGATCTTTTCTTATAGCCTCATACTCCACATGTTGAACACCCTTTAAATCTTGATTTGGAGTTGAAATATGACAGGTTACATTAATTAATACACCAATTGCAATTAAATATGTTTAAAAGAACATTAGAGTGGTCATCTTTACCTGATGGGGCCACATCATGTTTATGATCTTCTCTAGCTTGATCATGCTCAACATGTTGTTTAGGCTCTACATGCTCTAAAGTTGAAACACAAAAAGTTACATTAATTAATACACCAATTGCAATTAAAGATGTTTAATTGTATTAATCCATATTGCAATTTGTATAACACATGAATACATCTAATACCAGGATGCACATCATGACCTTCATTTGCAAGTTGTGTTCTACCCTGACAAGGCTACATTCTAATGTAATGTGCAATATTATCATTGATTGTTTGTTTAAAATAAATAGGCACATAATTACTTTATGGTGGAAATTAATATTGAATAGATTGCACAAGTATTCAATTTTAAATAAAATTTATTGAGTTTATTTACCTGTGTGTCAGATGCAGTGGAAGATTGTGTTTCCCTAGCCAAGACTCTTAGGTGTTCAACCATGTCTCCATAGCCTTGCTGGAAGGAAATATTTGGGTCCTCTTTTGTGGGCACTCTATTGAATTCAAAGCCCTGCATTTTTGCATAAGATCATGAATTTTGGTTCTATGGTGTGATAAAACCAAAATTGATTGCAATTTATTATTTGGATGCAATATTTCATTTATTGATACTTACAATTCATGTCACTAATTTCATATAAACACCAAAGCCAAGTTTTTGTTGTCTATACTTTTGTAGTCTTGTCTTTGTTTCCTTTGATGTGTCAGGTAGCCTATGAAAATTTGAAATAAGTTAGATTATGTAAAAAAAAGAGTAATCAATATATAATTAGATTGTTGATAGTATCGCATACCTTCCTTGGCTCTATGGTGTCTTTCCTTTTTTCTTTTCAGCCTTCTCCTTTCCATCTGACACTAGGTCCTTCCACTCCCTCTTTGGAATCGTCGGGGGGTGCTCATACTTTTTTTTCTTCTCTAATTGTAACCTATATTGGTTCGTCACATACTTTAGATAGGTACCAGCTTTCTTAAGGACCTTGGTTCGGTTGAATGTTTTATCACCAAAAAATACAACTAAATGGTTAATGAGCTCAGCTTTTAAATCTTGATTTTAGGAATTCCACTATGTATGTATGGTGGGCCTAAAGAGCTCCAATGTAAGATCACTTAGATGTTTATAAAAAACATCATTTCCTGCAAAAAGATAATGGGATCATTAGTCTAAAAAGAGTGATCAATATGTAAATTTTAATTGGATTATATATAATAATAATTAAAAAAATTTAAAATACCTAGGACCTTCTCTATCTTTATGGGAATGAAATCCTCGGTCACCACAAATGTGATCGGTAATGTTCCCATACTAGTAATACAGGAAGATCTAGGAAATGTTGCTAAAAAATCACTAGTACTAGTGGCCTTTGCATCCCCAGGTACATGTCCTAATGCATGATCTAGCATGTGTTCACTGCCAGAGGGTGCACTACTAGATACTTGCATGGTATGTGTTGCCGACATTTCAGTCGACAATATAGGCATGGATGATGGGGTTGGATGATGTGATGTATTCATAGGAAGATCAAGATGGACACTTGTACCATCCCCTACTCCTCAGACAACACCTGCAATACCTTGATCATGGCCAGCAACATCACAAGGGTGCAAAAAATCTTGTTAAAACAACACATATTTTAGTTGATGACATAAAAGACTACACAAATTATAAAACCATGAATGAACTTATGTTATAACTAAAGAGCTCATGACAACTTACTTACAAGTTTTTTTCTCTCTCAGTCAATATTTTAACCCTCTCTTATCTCATCTATTTGAGGCACTATGAATAACAATTGAACAATTTCTTCATTGCATTTTTTTGGGGTCTTCCTTATCATATCAAGAGGGTTTGTTGAATATGCGATGTCATCATCACATAATAGTGATTGCACCTCCCTATGGATGCTCTCCTTTACTGCTGATTCCTTTCCCTAATCAGTCGACTACAACAAGAATATTAAAAACATTATCAAAATTAACCCAATAAACTTATGAAAAAAACATAATAATAAAACATTTTGATCGTATCTAATTTATACAATTACAATGAGGCAAACTTGTTAGGTAGAAGCGTCTAAATATGCATCATGATCTGTGCTCTAGGCCTGATCCTTCCACTTACGATCAATGTCCTATTATGACAACAAATAAAAATAAAAAAAACATTACCAAAATGAAAGCAATAGAATTATGAAAAAAAACATACTAATAAAATGGTGTATTGGAGTCATTAATTGGAGGTTGGGTAAAATGGTATATAGTATGTACCACCCCCATAGTAACTGTATTTTTATCTAGGCGATTGAAATTGTAATCGATTAACAACTCTTCCCATGTAGTTATTGATTATATCACACATACGAATACACAGTTTCCCTCACATGCCTTAAATATGCAATTGGGTTGCTTATTTGTTGACCTAGGTCATGTACTATTTATAAACACTACAATATTCCCTGATGTTTTTGGCCTTCCATCAATTTACATAGCCACTCCTTTATTTTGATCATTATCTTTTAGTTGTATATAATTTACTGATAGTGCATACCTACACATACTTTGTGTATATCAAACTAGCTACATCCAATATTTGTAACTGTAATAGGGTCTTCCATACTCCATCAATTCAGTAACTTTCTCATAATAGACCTTTATGTCGTCCATGCAAATTAGGCCCAAACCATGTAATGACAATGGTGCTATGTGGTATATCCTCTCATTGACACAAAAAATCAGTGTTTATTGGAGGAAGTTCCTTGGGTACCCATTGTTTCCATAGATGTTTGTACCTTAAGGGAACCTTGACGTCGCCTATGTTGTCATCATCATAAGAACATGACCCCCCTTCAGCAAGAAAAAAATCCATTTTTTTACAAAATTGTCTTCTAATCTTTTGACCTCTAGTTTATCTCCCTCTTTTAGACCTACTACATGTCTCACTTTCCTCATCTCTTCCTAAATTTCCCTCACTCAAGGAAGAAAGATGTAAAAAATACCTATTTGGTGGTACCTACATTCATAAGGATTTTGGATGTTCTTTCATGGCGATTTGATCCCAAGGTGACATTATGATTAATCTATCATTTCATCACTAGAATTTGATAGGTTATAAGGTAATCAAGTCTTGATAGATTGCAAATTATTGTTACTACCATCCAAATGTGTCCATCACAAATTAAATGTACTTAATGTTTTAACTCCCAAACTTTGTAACAAGTATTAAATGTGACTATGGTCCAATAGTTACACAACTAAGGCCTCAATTGTATTCTCTAATTGTAATCAAAGGACTTTTACTCTTCATTCAAGTAAATAAACTCGAAGGGAAACACCACCAAGTGGTTTATTGGACACCTACATGACTAAAAATAACAGAAAATTTACATTTAATTTCCATATGTCTAAGTGGTTAATGGGGATGGAGTGTCTAATAAGCCTAGTTAAGTCATCATAAGTTTATGCTTGGGCAATAAAAATAGTTTAAGTCATCTTAAATCTTCCTATCATGTCTAATTGATAGGAGACTTTTGGTATGTTTTAAGGTAGGAATAGTGGTTGCATCAATGTTCTCATTCTCTATGAAAATGTTTAAACATCTTCAAATAGTGAAATTTAGTGCTCATAGTTACTTGAAATAGAAACATTTTGTTTCTATATGATGGTAGGATTTGATAACTTAAGAGAATTGGCTACCCAACAAACTTAAAGTTAAAAGAAACTTTTTTCAGTTTAAGGGGTTAGCACTTTCTTTCATCTTTGCATATTATTTTGATGCTTCAAATGATGAATTTATTATCCCACTTCTATCATATTTTATTCCAATACCATTGCAATTGTTTCAATTGTTGGAGGAGTTGATACCAAAATTTCATATGAAATACCACCTTCTTAAAGTAATTTTCTATGTTTTTACTATTTTTCTGAAGTTTTTTTGTGTTGTATGGATCCGTACAAGATCGAACCACTCTAAGATAATTGGTTTAGATAAATATATGTGTTCCCTTTCATTTTCATTTGTTTTGAAGTGCTAAATCATTGTTTTGTGGGAGAAAACAATCAAATATATGGACTGCCCTATTTTTCCTATGTAAGTGTTTGAGGGCTAAATAGAAATGAGATCCACTAATCCACCCACTATCTTGGAATTGTAACTCAGTGGATTGGTGTGAAAAATGGTATGGTAGAGGTTCATTGCATTTAGGGGTCTTTTAAAGAAAGAAACTTGGCATTGAATTGATGCCCTATGGCTGATAGGGGCAATTTTCTTGTGAATTTGTGGTTGTTAAGTCAGGGTTTATCAATTTGATGAATATATTGGTAGAGTCATGGTGACACTATTTGATGGTCCAATCTCTACTTCAAAAAAAAAAAATCTCTAACAAATCTAAGAGCTATTATGCGATGGCATGAAAGGAACCTTCATATGAAGGATCTTCTAATGAAGGACCTTTGAATTAAGGTCTTCATTTGAAGGTCCTTCATTCAAAGGTTCCTTTTATAAAGCATTTTGGACATGAAATATTTAAAATAAAAAATAACTTCGTTTGAAAGTCTTGACATGGAATCATTTTTGAATGAAGGTTCTTCATTCAAAGGTCATGATGACATCACCTTCAAATGAAGGTTCTTCATTAAATTGGTATTTTGTAATTTTGAAATTTTGGGATTATCTTTTTGCCTCATCCCACAAGTGGAGCACACTATTGTGCAGTCACTCATTAACAGAGAGATGAATGTGTGAAAATAATTTAGGGTTAAAAATAAATCCATTTGAGCCTTTTATAAAGGAAAGAACATTTGATGCAATCATATGCCTTGTCAAAGTTTTAACTTAATAGTAAGGGCATCATGAGTAGTTTGTTGGGCCCATTCAACAATCTTTGATGCAAAGATTGAATTTTCTAGAATGTATCTACTATCAAGAAAGCCAATTTGTTTACCTATATGACTATATCTCAAGCAATAGGTTTAATTGTGATGTCAATGATATTGACAAAGATTTTGTAATCTAGGTGTTGTGAAGCATAATTAGCCACCATCCTAGGAAAGATTCTTCATTCTCACTTTTAGTTGTTAAAATTTAACAATACCTTGATTGATTAAAGAGCCAAAAGAGCCTTTCTAAATGGTATCTAAGTACACATAGTAGCAGTCTTCTCTTATATGGTTGGACATGATTTAAAGAACTTAGCTAGGAATTATTTATTTAACCTAAGGTTTTCTCATCATGCCATCATTGGAAATGTATGATCAAATTCTTCTATTATGAAGAATTGGTCTATGTACCTCTAGTAATCACTATAAATTTTTGTAAGGATAAAATGACTAATTGCATCAGGTAGGAGAGAATCAATTTTGAGTTCTTCAAATATTATATTCCTCTATTCACAATTTTTAAGGGTTGTGTGTGGAGGAGGTTATCACTACCAAGAAGGGAGGAGACATTTCCTTGCATATCTTTTTGGTGGAGGTATTAAGGAAGAATTGTATGCCTCTATATCCATTCATTAGATCTAGCTCAACCTAGCATATACTTGGGTTCCTTTGCCCCTATAAAATTCCATTTTTTTGAATTTATGTTATGTAAGTGTAATTCCATGCTATGTTGAAATATAAGAGGTGGAGGAGGCCAAAAGAGAATAACCCAATTTTACTTGTACCTTCAAATTTTTTCTTATAGTTTTATGTTTTTAGCAACATTGTGGACATAAGATTTGAGGTAGGTCATACAACAAAGAATAACATGTTCCCACCAAAACATTGAACCTTGAAAGTTAGTGAGACATAATTATGAGTTCTAGATGAGAATGATGACAATGCCAATCCTTTTGGAGGAGGTGGGAGGCATTAAGCTTAGTGTGGAGGATGTTGGGGGTAACTAGGTGGTCAATTAGCTAGATTGACATGAGCACAAGAAGGATCAATACAAAAGGGAAACTATAAGTTCAAGTTGTGCAAGATGATTGAGAGGGGAGGGAAAACCATAAAGATTGGAGGAAAAATAAAGATAAAGTGGTCAAATTCACTAAGCTTGTAGAGAGGGATAAGTTTACAATTTCTTTAGACTCATGTGATGAAGGCTATGTGTGATGAAATCCTAGACCTCAACCAAGATGTGGGTAGATTATGGGAGTTTTTCCAAGACCTAAGGCTAGTCGATAAAAATGTGAAAGACTAAGCTATTTAATTTTTTTTGTCTTATCTTATACCATTTTACAAGAATGGGGGTGCCAATGTATGAGAAGATCTTTGGAAACTAGGCATGAAAATTGCAGGTTAAAGAGAATGGGGGTGCCAGACTTACACTACTCATTGTCCCTTGGTTGTCTATTTTCCCTGAGTGCCCTCAACCTCATCCTTAGTGATGGTATTGACCTTGGTTTTAGTCCCCAAACTCTTCCTCGACATTGGTATTGACCTTGTTTTCACTCCTCCAAACTCTTCGTCGGCATTGGTATTGACCTTGTTTTAACTCCAAACTCTTCCTCGGTGCTAGTTTTGACCTTGTTTTCACTCCAAAATCTTCCTCGGTGTTGGTATTGATCTCCAATTTGATGAGCTACAACCTAGTTTCGTTAGGTTTTAGAGTATGTTAATTAAATTGAAAATTATGGTGCCAGTTAGCTAGGTTTTAATATTCTACAATATAGTTAAATATATATTAGCTATATTTTACATAATAAATAATATAATTATTCAACTTATTATAATTATATATTATATTCTTTAACAAAATTATTAAATACATGATATAAAATTATTATAATTAATAATTAATAATAAGTATATTTTTATATAATACAAAATATAATTTATATAATATAAATTTAATATAATAGTAATATTAGATTAATTTATATATAATATAATTATATTTATTGTTTTATAATAGTATATATAGGCTTTTACCTAATATTTTGGATGATTTTACCATTACACTAGAGCTAGTTTACCATTAAATGGCAGTTGAATTTTTTTTCCAATGACACAATAGTGATTTCCAGGCATGAGATTTGTTTCAAGCTCAAATCTCACAATATATGTAGCCTATTAGCTAATACAAAGAGAGACAAAAACTAAAAATATAGAGAATGAGAGTAAGAGATGAACTTAGATAGATAGGGAGAGAGAGAGAGCATGAGAGAAAGAAATATAAGAGATACAAAGGAAAAGAGGAAGAGGGAAAATAGAAACTAAATTTGGATTGGTTGTTTCATGTCAATAATCCAAGGATCGTATGTGTCCTTGGGGAGTTATTCTTAAGGTAGCATGCCATTTGATTAAAGATATGATAATTCTCCTTCAAGACCTCTTAAATGTACCCAATGCACACTGAAGGAGAAAAAGATAAATATAGGGAAGAAAATATAGAGAGAGAGGGAGATAATGAGAAACATACAAATAGAAAGGGAGACAAAGAGATAGAGAGAGGTAGAGAGATAAAGAGATAAGGATGAATAGATAGAGATATAGGGAAGGTGATTGATATATGTCTCCCTGTCACTCTTTATCTCTCTATATCTTTCACTATCTATGTCACTCCCTCTTCCACCCTCTATCTATTGAGCTATCTCTCCCTCCCCCACTTTCTCTCTCATAAATCCATCTCTCCCTCCATCTCTCCTACTCTATATCTCTATATGTCTATTTCTTTTTTTATCTTCGTCTCACTCCTCTCTCTATCTCTTTCTATCCATATCTTTCTCTACCTCTATCACGTTCTCTCTCTATATAACCCCCTTTCTATGTATCTCCCTCTCCCTCTATATATATTGAGCTATCTCTCCCTCTCTCCCCTATCTTCTTCTCTCTATCCCTTTCTACATATCTCTCTTCCTCTCCCCCTCTTCTTTCTCTCCCTTTTCTACCTATTTATCTCCCTCTCTTCTCTCTCTTCATCTTCAACCTATCTCTCCCTCTCTTCTCTCTCTTCCTCTTCAACCCATCTCTCCCTCTCTCCCCCTCTTCTCTATCTCTCCTCCTCTACCTATCTATATCCATTTCTCTCCCTCACCCTCTCTATCTCCCCCTCTCTATCTGCCACCATCACCCCCTACCTATTCCCCCTATCCATTGAATTTCTATCTCCACCTCTCTTCCTTTCTCTTCCCATTTATCTCCATCTCTCTTTCTCTTCCCATATATCTCTATCTCTCTCTCTTTCTCTCCCCATCTATCAATATCTCCCCATATATTAACTAAGAATCCATGCAAGCATACAATAGTATATGTTGGTACAACTATAATAGTGTTTTATTAAACTATAAGTAACACGTATCTTTCTAATGCCAAGCCTTCTTATAAAACTAGTGTTTTATTAAAATATAAGTAGATTATTTTTACCACTCTTCATTCCACATGAAATGCCAAATGTAGCAATTATTTTTTTCTTTTGTCAAGTTTCATTAACCATGCTATTTAGTGGGTTGATTAAAGTTGTGTTATGACCCTTGGTCTCTTTAAAATAATTAGACAATATTAGGGAGATCAAGAAGGGGAGAAAATTTCCGATATTGGCATGGTGTGTTGGTTTAATGGTGGCATTGTTGTTCTTGCCACTAAGGTTCAAACCCCCTTGGGGTGGTATTGTTGAATGGTTGTATTCCGGTTCATAGCTCTGGTTCAAAAGCATTTACTCTTTTAAAAAAAGAAGGGGTAGTTGTGGGTTTGTTGGTTTTATTTGTATACTATATACTTAGTTCCTCTAGGATAAATAAGTCACTATAGAAATGAAATATGTTTGCTTATCTACCTAATATTTTTTTATGTTTTTGAAATGGAAGAGATCTACAACTCTATAGAAATAGCTATATGCTAATGGTCAAATTATTAGACTATTTAGATAATTTTCTTAGTTGTGTATCCTAACTAATATAGAGTAAGATTTTTTATTTTAATTGACTACTACATAATAGTTTGTGTTGAAAGAATTGTTTCCATTCTTTCTAGTTTTTACATTGGAATACAAATCATATTTAATTTCACGCCAATATACTTCTTTCATAAAGATATTTGTTTGATTTTTCCTTGCTATTTTCATCTTAAAATTTTAAAAAATGTATACTATAATATAGAATTATTTTCAAATTGGGACAAAAAGGATTCTAAGAGATATATTTAATCATAAATTTTACAGTCATAAATATCATTTAATTTTTATGTTGTAACTTCAGTACTTTTTGTTAAAAAAAAAATAACTTAAAGTTATATATACATATAGTTAAATTGGAAAAGTTGTTTGAGTTAATTACTAAATTTGATATTAAAAATTTGAACACTTTAGATAAATTCAATTAGATATAGTTAAATTGGAGGTTTCATTTGAGTTAATAATTAAATAACATAACAATCAATTAAAGCAAGGGACATAATTTTGGATGTGTTTGAATTTAATAAATTACAAATTAAAATAGACATAAATTACTTGAAATAAGTGCTTCATAACCCATCTAATCAAATCATAACCTATCAAAAAGGAAATAGGATTTTTCTAAAGAAAAAATCACTTGACCCAATCATAAGTGTATGGACTTCATAGAAAGGAGTGATCCACCTTAGCAATAACAACTACCTGATGTAGACCTGGGATGCTCAACTCAACCAAAATATTAACCTACCTTTAAGAGGCTTCCAACAAGTTTATAACGACCAATTTAAACAATCCAAACAACTCTCAAAGCTTGACAAACAAAAAAGTCATATTTGACACTTTGAATCCTTGAATCCTTGTAACAATGCAAACCTAGTTTTTTCCCAATAACTCAAAAATTTCCCAAAACACCAAAGAAATCCTTGATGGTTTTAGACACCGATTTTGGAGTTATTAAACATACTTCAAGGGAAAGTACAAGTCCTTTGGACCAAATCACCAAAATCACTCTTTCTAGGTTGTGTTGATTAGGCTAATTAGGCCTGTTTTACAAAGCAACTAGCCTTTAAACTTGTCATATGCCCATGAAACCTTGGGGCATAAATTTTTATGCCTCTATTGGAACTATAAAATTTTAAAAATTTTATTGTGATTTTGCACTTGTTGATTCCTTAAAGAAAACCTTATCTTGAGTATAATCCATCATAGTCACATATGATCACATCATTCTTGACCATTTGATATCATGAAAAACCTCCAAAATCTAGTATTCAAATAACCCATATTTGCAAGAATTTGTGCAGGTCTCTCTGATTCATAAATCATTATATTCTCATTTTTCAGCATATCGACGAAAGAACAAAAATGTCACACTGATCGGATTACATAAGAAGATACAAATCAGGATGACATGGTCTATGGTATCATAGATAAAGAGATTTTTGAGAAATACAAGTTACATTGGGGTGAAATGAAAAGGTCATACCAAGCATATAGGTCTCACCGATGAAGTTCCATTGGCAAGAAACCTAGCTTGTCTGACCAATCAAAGCACAAAGAGTTGTATCAGCTAGACCGATGCCATCAGAGTAAGATCCCTAAGTCAGCCCAAGTAGATTTGTCTCAATGATGAAATATCATCAGTGAAACACTCATCTTGTCTTGTTGACAAAAAAAAGAAACATACTATCACCAAGATAAATGCTATTGGAATGAGTTCAAAATTTCCTCTTGACCCACTATGTCACATCAATAAGATTACATCGGTAGGAGTCTTGGAAACATACTTGAGATCAAAGGAATAATCATCATGGAGACTTATAACATTGAGAAAATTACTGAATGTCTTAGCGATACACCATGTCTTGTTGATGAAGACACAAATAGATCAAGATTGTGGTCAAGGTGACACTTGGTGACATTTATATGAATCAAATGGATAGATTATGTGATATGGGAATAATGTCTCCCCGACCAAAAGAATGTTTAATGAATGTTAGTCAAGCCTGAATAAAAGGATCACCCAAAGTTTCAATTGTCTTGCCAATAAAACATTTGATGTGACAGTGGGTAAATTTGAAGATCAGCTATGCTTGTGTTCAAAGCTACGACATTAATGGCAGTATTACTACCTAATGTGTTGATGATTTCCTAAATTGAGGAAATTAATTGAAGGAAAATTTTGAAAAGTTAGTAGCAGAGGAACAAATGAAGGGCCAAAGGATCTTGTAGTCAAAGAATTATAAATAAACTTGTAAGCTCCCTACAATTAATTTTTTTGTTTTGTGATTCATAAAATGGAAAGAACTAGCTCAAGAAAAGAAAAAGGTAGGAAATAGAGTGAGAGTAATAACCCTAGAGGAAAAAAGAAAAAAATTGAAGCAGAGAAGGAACTAGGGGTAGCTAAGAGGAAGTTAAACCAATACTTAATTAATCAATTGCTTGGCTCAGGACTCAAGGCTAGGTGATCTACACAACTTAGGGAAGAACTGGAAAAGTAAGAGGATAAATGCAAGAATATATGAGACATATCAACCCCAATTAGGGGATATGAGCTTCTTGTTTTTCATTACCAACAAAGGAATTGATACAAACCAATGTGCAATCCTTGGAAGTTAAACCTAGGGAAACTAGTCTACCCCAATGCATTTGTAAATGTAGAATTGGTGAATATGCTAGCTGCCTATTATAATCGAAAATGTAAAGTTGTTTGTGATACATTAGGAAAACCATTTATACATGTATCTAAAGTTTCCATCTGTGAGGTTTTAAACCTAGAGGGAGTTTGTGGTGAAAAAATTATACTTGAACAGCTAGAAAATGAATTCTGGAGGATGGATACTTTGTACAAGGGTTGGAGGTTGCCACTACATAGGTCTAAGAAATATGGTGTTTCAGTTCCACTGAATGACAGTGATGGTCCCCCATTCCATGTTGATTTGTTTGAACCCTACATGAGGTACACATATTTTTCAATGTGTCAAGTGCTGGAAATGGAGGCCCCTAAGCACATGTCAATTTTACCCATGGTAATTGCAATAGGCATCCAATGTCACAATTCAAGGTTTTCTTATTATGCTTCACACATCTTTAAAGTACTTGATTCAGGACTAATTGCAATAAAAAGTGGAGCTCCTATCTTGCACTTGGATGCTTATTCAATATTAATGCATATGATACTTTGTTATGGACAAGAATTGCAAATGTGGCCTAAAAATTTGAGGGTGGTACAATTTGATAAGGAAGGAAGGTTATTACTAGCATGACTCCGGATTTCCACCTGGGATTGTAGATTTGCTAATTCTTGTTATCTACATTTTGAAGAGTTTTTTGTGAAACCACTGTACAGATTTTACAATCATCCTTATGAATACTCATTGTACAATGAAATAAAAAGGTTCTTAAGGCCTAAGTATTTCAATGGACCTGCCAACCACAATTGGGGAGACTGGTACTATCTAGAAGATGTGACCATGATAAGAGTATATGGATTTGAAGATGCACCCTTCATTCTGCCCAAGACGGTGCCTGATAGGATTACATATTTGGAGATTGTTAGGAAAGTAGGAATTTATGCCTAGTACATTATGCTTCAGGGATTTCACTGTATTAGGAAGGGATGCATATGATATGGTTCTCAACAAATTACTGCAATACAACATGAAGAAGGGTTCACCGCAAAAATGATTTGATCCAAAAGGGTATATTGATTTCTCCAAAAAATAAAATGAACTTGGGAGGATACAATCACATACCCTATTTGTATGACGACTTGATCAGGAATTTGGAAGAATAGGAAGCAATTTTTTTTTTTTTATAATTATAACAAGGGATTGCAAGATAAAGAACTATTATCTTCTAATGAAGAGATGTATAGTGATGGTAGGCCTACCAGTACAATTGATAAAATTTCTAGATTGAGAACTCAAGACTATAAGTATGTTCCTCGAGAACCAGATGTTGAAGAGAGTGCAGATACTGACACAAGGTAGATAGTATATAAATCATTTGTGGTTGATGATGAATTCATTAAAACCTTAGAATTTAAAACCTTTTTGTACAAATTAAAAGGAAAATCAATAAGGGAATTAGTGAATAATATTACATCAAGTAATGAGGAACAATTGCTAAATAACTTAAAATAAAGTGTGGAAGAAGACATGAAGAGCATGACCCCTAAGAAAGGAAGGAAATTATTAGAAGATGCAGGTGTCATGATCTTTCCTAGAATGGATTTGAACTCTGATCTGGTTTTTGATAATTTTTTGAAGAATAGTAATGCCACATATAAACTCACACTTGACTGGGTAATAAAGATTTATTCAGGATCTAAGTATAACCCAGATGAGGGATCACTTATGATGTGGGCCCTATATCCTCCACACAAGAAATCCATTGTAATCGATAATGAAAAGGATTTTGGACATGTAATGATGTTAAAATTTAGCGAGGTTGATCCAATAGCTATAAAAAAAATTGACATTAATGTGGGAAAATTAAATAAAGCCCAAATCTACATGCTAATCAAGGAAAAATAAATGTATAAGATGAATAATGAGAGACTACTCCAAGAAAGTGATTGCTTGAATGACATGATATGAATCACACTGAGATCCACAAAGCAATTGATGCATGGTGAAAGCTCCCAGGCAAGAGACCAGTGGGAAGAATCAAACAATTACTCACAAGGTAAATATGATGCACCCACTGCAATAATAAGGAAGAGGTAGACTAATTTAATGACTTGGATGAGTAAGCTCTAGGGAACACCTTCACATAATTTTACTACAGTACAAGAACATAAGAGAATAGATGGTAGGATCCAAGAGAAGTTCTAGGAAATAAACCAAAGGGATGCTCTTAATAACATATCTATTGATATTTCCAACCATTTTATGAAAAAACATAAAGACTTCCATGAAGAATTGCAAGGTGATGAGCAAGGGATGATCAATGTCACAAAAAGGGAGTACCAATGTTGTTAGAAGATGGAGGGGAACTAAAGGGAAAAGATAGATGGATCAAGGAATGTGACACGATTATGCAAACAATTTTGGAGACAACCACAAGAAATAATTTAACAGTGGATGGGACATGTGAAAAAAATGAGAAGATGACCGAAATGGAGATAGCCATAAGGAATGTGTTGGAGGATGTTGATACACATGAGTGGCAAGATTACCTAGATTATCTATCAAACATCCATTTATGACTTAATAGAGCATAATTTCTAGTTTATTTTGTTGTTAAGGAAAATACATTTTTGAAAGGATGCATCCTTTCACAATTTTGATATTTTTATATCTATTTCATAATGTAAAACAGATATAGGCAGATAGGAGAAAGATACAATAGATAGTTTGCAATGAAACTTTCCTTTAAAAGACTCAGATGCATTTATGAATATCAATGAAGTTAATGAAAATGTCTAAACTTGTGGCTTAATCTTGGTATCAACTGTTTGTGGAATTATACAATTATCTAGTTGTCTCCATTTTGATGCTTTTTTGTTGTTTAAATTGATATATCAAGCATATATTTAGTTTACCAATACACATTTGTTCTATTTGTGTGATGTGATTATTTGGTTCTTTCAAGTAAATATTAAACCCTTCTATTCAATCACAATAATTGGAGAGTATTAATTGGATCAATAAGAAGAATCACATAACTAGGATTGTCATTCTACCTCAAGTAGAGTTTGTCAGTCATTTACTTGCACCTTTATACAAGTTATAAACTACATTTGTATGCCAAATAGTTTGAATTATTGACATCATAGATTACACTTTTCTAGATCTTCATTAGACTACATACACCCAACAAGGCACTGGCCTCACCCATTTCATCTTTTCGTTTATCCATTTTATTTTTTACATCTATTGACTGAACATATTCTAATATTACACATACTCTTTATTAGGATTATATATTTTCATTGTAATATTGTCATTGTGAATATATTTTTGTAAACGAAATCACAGTACTTAAGTCTTCTCAGTTCACAAAGATAGACCCACCTAGGTTTGGTAGCACTTGAAGAGAAGAAGGTTCAAATCATTTGGCCTTATTTGTTACCCTAAAATATATCAAGAGATTGGAAACCTCTTGATGTATTCTTACCTACATTTTTGAGAGCTAACAGCCTCCAAACCTCCAAATCCACAAAAAGATTCCACTTGTATGGCCAAATTCTTGCCAAACCCCAAAACCCTTGTTTTAGGCCAAAATCATGAGGGTTTATTGAATCTCCTACTTCCACAACCTCCAATACCTCAAAAACAACTTAGAAACAACCCATTAGGTCTAAATATGGATAAAAATTCATAAAATAAGATATCCCATACATATTTTGTTGAAACCTAGGCTTGAACCTCTCATTTCAAATGCTTTTCTTCACAAAACTCTTGAGAACAACAACTATACCTTATTTATTTCTCTTCCTACACCTTATTCATGCATCGTAAAATTATAATAGTATCCATGGGGCCTCTTACACAAGCTATTGTAATCACAAAAAGTTTAAGAGCCCCTTTATATCATGTTTGGACTACAAAACCCTCAAAAATAGGGTAACTAGGCTATATGCAAATAAATGAAGCTTTCTAACTCAAATCAATGCCTTAATCCATAAAATTAGATTAAAATCAAATATAACACATATATTCATGACATGGAATTTAGTTAACATTAAAATATGGCTATATGTGACCGTACAGTGTTGCAAAATAGGAAAAATATAGAAATTTTGAAGAAAAACATAGATTTTTGAATGTGAAGATCTTGTATTTTTAATCCTCAACCATCAACAACCTTTACAATGATGAATTTATGTCTTTTAAAGGCCTTTACACCTTAACCACCAAACAACCACCTCTACAACTGACTTTTTAATCTTTTATGATCGCGTGAAACATAAAACACACTAATTTCAAGGTTGTTAACATCACTATTGAAATGTTTATTTTTTTCCTTTCAAATGTATTGAAACTCCTAGGACACCTCTAATACCATGCTAGTGGCTTGATAATAGCCTTATTATTGACATGACAAAACATTGCACCCTTTTACATGCAAATTCTCTATTTTTCCTTAAAAAGGCTACAAAACTCTTTAGTGCAAGACTCAAACTCATAACTCAAAACTTCACCTAGAACATGAATAATGGTCTTTAGTGACCTTAGTCACAATAAAACATTCTTGAAATTCCTAAACCAACCTATGGACCTCCCTAAGTATCATCACATGATTAAGCATAGAAGATGAGGTGTAGGTGCTCCTGCACCACTACCCCATCCAAAATTTTCTCACATTACACAAAGCCACAATGTTACTCCAAGATAATCCAATCAAATCCTGCCTTATGTGTACTAGTAATTAAATTGGAGATGATCCTAAAAATTACATTGTGAAGGGTGATCGGTCTAAAAAATCTAAATGACTTTGCAATTATTTCACTGCTACGATCAATGTGTCATCTTTCATGAAATTTCCCAAAACACTATTCATTATGATCATATGGAAATTTCTATGAGAGATACAATAGTTGTAACATCATGAATTAAAATTAAACATTAAAAAGTGCATCATGAATTAATTATGTAACCACATAAGTCAAATATAATTCTACCAAGAAATTAATTTCAAATAGATAATATAATTGCCTAACTCATACATTTCAATGTCATTGATCTTCTTCTTCATCCAACTCTTTGTTTCTATCATTTGATCTAGATTCAACATTGTAAGGATTGGTCATATCATCATCATCATCATCATTGATATCAGTTTTGATAATGTCATCATCCACACGAATATCGTCTTCATGAACATTAACTCCTACATCATCATGATCTAGTTCCTCCTCTTTGACATCTTTGTTAGGCACATCATCAACTAACTGTTGATCTTGATTATCATCTACATCATCTTCTAGTTCTTTGGTATCTTCTTCTTCCACCACATTATACTTTATCGGCCTTCCTCTTTTATCATGTCTAACAACAAATGACCAACCTAGTTTACCTGGAACCTCTAAGTAAAATAGGGTGTTGTCATAATGGTGGTTTACAATTCCTGAGAGGAACGAATTTTAGCTGAAATCACATATTTTTAGAAAATATAAGGATTTAAGCCATAAAACGTTCCATTTTAAGGATTCCAATTGAAGAGGGTTTGAACAAATCACCTTAGATAAAACCCCCTTGGATAGAACCTCGCTAGTTTTAAACTATACCTATAAATGCGTCTCCTTTACACCTATCAAAATGCTGATAAAAAATTACTTTTGATTTAGACTTTGGGGGATCAAATGAATTCATTTAAAATTTATTTCAAATGATTATGGTATTCCTCAGAATAAGCTATCCAATGAATATAATTTTAATATGTTTTGGTTTTGTTATGTATTTGTTTTTTAAGTTTTATTAAACATAGGTTTTTCATCGAAAATGAATTTCTTTGTTCTTCACATGTGGAAAAATAGAAGATTATCAAAAAAAAAATTGAAAAATATGAGTGCACTAGATATTGAAGTCCTTGATCCAACAAAAAAAATAAATTAAATTTTGACATATACAAAAAGTTACGCATTATACGATGATGTCGAATTGTAATTCGTTTGACTTTGAAACTTGATTAAGGAAAAATATTCAATAAAAAATATCTAACTAAGTGGAAGCACTAGATATCAGAGTTAAAAATCTAAATTTGAAAGAATTATAATTTTATCCTTCATGGAAAAAAGCGTTATACGGTGTGCATCACTTTTTAAAATGTTGTTTTCTGAAAAATCTATTTTCGTGGGAGATGGAAAAAGAAGTGCAATTTGATTCCAAAAATTTTGAAAAAAATATTTTTAGAATCTACAAACAAAATTTGATGAGACTCTAGTTTGCACCATCTTTAAATTCCTCACAGTTTAGCCGCTATAGGTGCCCGAATGTGAAGATTTAGTTAAAAATAATAATTTCAGTGTCCAGTTTGGCCAAAAATTATAAACCACTATTATGAGATCACCCAATACCTACTCACATTCGCTTGGAAGAACATAAGGCTCATTTCCAGCTCACTCAATAGACCTTGTATGAAACATGGTAAATCCATTATCATGTTCAATAATAGTTCTCTCAGGATCATTTTCATTCAATCGTAGCCTATACCATAGGATGACGAACATAACTAATTTTAAAGACTTAAAGTCACACTCAAGTATATCATCCAAAATCTGATAGTATTGATTTTCTGAGACTTCTAGATGTATGTCGCTTCTAGATGAAACATTAGTCACCTAAAAGACTGTAGTTATCTAAGAATCACAAGTTTTCTTTGTGTCATCAAAATTTTTTATTCGAAATATATGACCATTGCACCCCATAGCCTTGTGGTGTTTCACCTGCAATATGTCAAACATGTAAAAACTATTGCAATATTGTCAGTTGATACACATATTTGTTCTTGGTCGAATGTATGCAAAAAAAAAATCTCAACATATATATACATCAATATAATTGAAAATAATTAAATAATATGGGTGATTAATTTATTTATATGTACCTATTTATCTCTTAAACCATATGCTAAATCAATTTACCTTGGTCTAGCATTGGAATCTCCATTACGATGAGCATCTTTAACTAGTGAAGCCACACCTTCCCATGTTAATGCATGACCAAATTGTTGAAATCATTCAATCCATACGTCATCCAATGAAGATTTTTTGTGACCCACAAATGTAGTGCATCCCGCTCTCGACTAGCTATATGAAAGAAAAATAAATTCACAAATGACGTATAATTAGTTAATTACCATGGTATACAACCTTAATTTATAATTGATGTATATTGAAAATTAATAATTAAATAATTACAATATACATAAAAACCAAATGTAAAATGTATTCTAATTAATCTCCATGACCATCTTATATTTACCTCTCACTTTCCTCAATCTACTTTTCCCCATCAGGTACTCCCCTTTGAATTTGTTAATGGAGTTGGGATCCCAAATGTGATCTACATGGATCTTTGTTGCAAACTTAGGAAGATATTCAGTAATTTACACCATGGTCTGGTATGCCATATATCCCTCCACCATAGAACCCTCAAGATGTGCTCTTTTTCTAACCAAAGCCTTCAAAAATTTCAAGTGCCTCTCAACCATCCATATTGACCTTGTGTGTATAGGTCCACACAATTCAATCTCCTCAACTTTGTGTATGAGGTAGTGTTCTTGTGCATTGAAAAATGTTGAAGGGAGACACTTTTGCATTTCACACATTAGACGAGGAATTTTTCTCTTCCAGTAATTTATATCTTCTTTATGGATTTCTTTAGATGACAACCATCTACAAGTGATTCAAGGAGAAAATATATTATTGAGATTTAACAAAAATATACAATATATTACATAACAAGTAAAAAAAATGACAATTATAAGATCTATACAACGAATTGAACAAATATCACTACTTACCTCATGTATTTTCTAAGATCATATATAACTTTCTTGACAGTGTTGTCAAAGTTTTCTAGGAGAGATAGAGGTACAACGTACTACAACAATTATAAAATGATATTTTCATTATTTTTCCAAAAGTAGTAAACATAATACACTAAAAAGTACTTGTAGTATACAAATATATATATAATATACCAAAATAATTACCTTAATGAGGGTATGCCAATCGTGGGTTTTCATCCCTGACCCGAATTCACCTTTCTTTGTTATGATATTGTTTATATTCACAACAAATCCTATGGGAAATCAAATTTTTTGTATGACTTCTTTTATAGAATTGCTTTGCTGCTTCATTAATAACCAAAGAAGGGAACTTATATTAATTTGGTCTCCATCACTATTTAATTGAATGACCATTTTCATTCCATGAGTGGCTTCCTAAATGTCACAACAAATTTTGACATTTTTTTCTTTGTCATGCCTTCCATCCAATATTTTCCATAATGTTTTTGTTATATTCTTTCTGATATGCATTGTATCAAATAAATGCACAATTTGTAGCTGCTCATAGTAGGGAAACCTACTAAATTCTCTGAGATAACTTTTTAGTCCCTGCGGAAGCTGACCATTAATTCCTTAACAACCTTCATGCAACATATAAGTTCAATAAATTAAGAACGACAATCATTGTCAATTGCAGCATGAGTAAACACAACACAATATAAAAATATAAATTCCAAACATATCATATATGACAGATAAACAATTTGATCCAATGTATAACCTTGATGATTAATTCTATTATATTCCAACTTCTATAGGCAAGGTGTCATTCTTCATGGTTTCTATGTAGTCTCTTCTTTCCCATTGATTTTTTTTTTTTAGTTCTATACTTATGATTTCTATGGAGGAAGTGTCTATACTCATCAAACAGGTCTGCTTTCCTAAATTTGTTGAATGACAAGATTTCATCTTTGGACTAAAAATTGGACATGCAAATTTTCCCTTTGTTTGAAGACCCGCAAGATCATATATAATTGGATTAAATATGTCAATTTTTATAATTATATATAATGAATAGATTATTTAAAAAATATGCATGATATCTACTTCATAAAATTAAATGTCATTAAAGTGTAGTTGAATGTTATAACATACCACAAAAATGTGTTAGCCCTAGGGCATCATGAATTGTCCATTCAAGGATTGCATGGAATTGAAATTGTCTTTGTCCTATTTGTCTAGAGATTTCATACATAGTGATGTCATTCCATAACTTTAGTAACTCATCAATAAGAGGCTCGATATATACATTCATATATTTAACTTGGTACTTACCTAGTTGAATGAACATAAACATTACATAATTATTAAAACCATTTTGCTACAATATATATAAATTAATGTACATGACTATTAAATGAAAAAAAATATAAGTCATTATGCAACAAATAAGACAAATGAGATGCTACTACGTTAAAAAAATTGGTGTAAAAACATACATGGAACAATCATTGCCAACATTATGCTCTCCCTATTTATTGACATCCATGGAGGAATGTTATTATTGATAACAAAAATAGGCCACATTGAGTAAATAGATCTTAGCTCTCCAAATGGATTGATACCATCTGCTACCAATGAAAGCCTGAGATTATGAGTTTCTTCTTTAAAGTGTGTCCATTTTTCCTCCATGTCCCTCAATGCAGAACCATTCATAGGCATTCAAAAAAATTCATCTCCACTTCTATTCCATGCATGGTAATCCATAAATTGTGTTAAGCTTTCTCACTTAAATAATTGTTGCATACATGGAATAATGAGAATATAACGAAAAACCTTACGAGGCACCTTTTTTGGTAGTTGATCTATTTGATATCTACTGATATGACATTCTAGGCATTCTATTGCAAATTCATGTTGTTTATGACATATAATATGACCATTGGGACATGCATCTATTGATTGATACTCCATTTCAATATCCTTCATAATTCCATATAAATATCGATATGAGCAAGCTAAAATATTTGATGGTGGTAACAAAAATTCACCAATCAATCTACAACAAAAAATAATTTATTAATATAAAGAATATTAATGGTACATATTTCATCATTTATTTACTAGTGATGAACTAACAACAATTAAAATAGATGAAAAAAGATGACATATATGACATACCTTAACATCCGTGAGATTGCTATGTTGGATAAACTATTCATAACCTTCAAGTTCACCAGCAATAATACAAAGAGAGAAGAGTTGTTTGGGAGCCTTCATAAAGGGGCTCGTATACCTTCTCAAGTAGGTAAATCATGAGCATCATCAAAGTCATCTTGATCATCATGATCAGCTGTGCCACTAAATGTGTCATGGATCAATGTATTTGTACCATCATCTTCAACTGTGTTTTCTATCACATGATCATCTTCTTCTATACGATCATTAACTTCATCTTCGATATTCACAGCTCCATGTTCCTCCACTTGCAAAACCACATTCTTTGGGCCATGATAATCCATATCATGTGCCCTAGGGCACCCCACCTTTATAATAATGATGGACACAAATAAACCATGATCATGATCAAGTGTATTTTTTTTTATATATATAGATATATATAAAATGTTAAAGCAATAAAAATATTTACAAATTCAATCAATATAAACACATATAATGAACAAAATTACCAATGGATGATAATCATGCCCCCCTTCAATGTGCCCATGTTGGGCATACAATGTTTCTCGATTGTTGTAATTAAAAGTCTTCTCATCATAAAGCCCTTGTAATTATTGTAAGGACAATAACATTTCCCATCACCCTTTCTTTTCAATTTAGCCCACAATCTACCAAGTGTCTCTTCATTTTGTTCTAAAATAATATTAAATCTAACATGATTTTTCTTTACCAAGCTTGAATATTTATATATTCAAAAAATATCAAACTCACACTTCAATAATTTTTAATCATAGATAGATAACAAAATCTAATAATTTTGATATTTTGCACCAAAAAAATTATGCATGCAACCCCCCTACAAAAGAGAAGATAGTATAAAGTTAATCACCCCAAAAAACACTTTAAAATGATAATTCTAGAACTTATTAAACTCTAATTTTACTATGATTTTCAACTGTTAGACTCCTAAAATCAAAATATTTAACTTGCACAACAAAATTTGGAAATGAAATTCTAAAAATGCACAAGTCTAAAAATTAAATCTGATGAGATGTTGCATTAAAATATGATTTTCAAACCTAGAAGTACAAATCCGACTTCACAAATGAATTTTGGAAAAAGACAATGACTACCCTCAACCTAGTGATAATAGCAAAACGTTGTTGCAATAAATAGTCGAACTCACTTTTATTTATGTCAGCCATAATTTGATTTTGCATGTTCATTAACATTTTGACAAAAAATATTCATCAAAATTTTTGAAAAAACTTAGGCTCATCAAAATTTCAATGAATGTCAGGGATAAAATTTAAAAAAATTGAAAATTACACATTAAATATCACAAGTACTTGACAATACATCTAATTATACATCTTTCATCATACATTTTCACTGGATTTCACAATCAAATAAGTTAGTGAGTGGTAGCATTGGAGGTAGGGTAAGTGCACAAAGTTGAGTTCACGAAACATGGAAGTTTTTTCCTTAACCAAAAAATTGAATTGGCTTTGACAAAACGGGATCTCGATTTTAATAAATGGGATCCTGATCCTGACACGAAATGGGATTCCGCTTTTTAAAAATTGGGATCCCATTTTCCATAGGATCCTGAACAAATAGAAAAGGAATGGGATCCCGATTGTCACAAAATGGGATCCTAATTACCACGAAACAAGATCCTATTTTGTATAAATCGGGATCTCGTTTTATATTGCTATTTATTTTTAAAAAAATAAACAGAGTTCACTACACAGCAGATGGGACCCCGAGTACTGGTGACATCGAACACCACAAACAACCACAAGTACCCACCTACGTCCCATTTTTTTGCATTTTTCTATTTTTAATTGAAATTATGAAGAAAATAAGTGAATTTAGCATGTTTTTTAAAAATTTATTTCACGTTTTGAGCATTTTTTTAACTGTTATAGTTGAAATTAATAATTGTAAAAATAGACAAAAAAATGCAATGAAACTTGAAGGTTTTTTTATTAAAATAAAAAAATGAACGTTGAATTGTGTTTTACAAACAAAATTTAACTTTTGAAACCTGAATTATTTGATTAAACCAAAAAAAAATGAATTTGAAAACCCTAGAAATCGAAATGAAATAAAAAAATTGCATTTATAAACCCTAATCAAGCTTTTTGAAACCTTGAATTCAAATCAAGTGAAAAGAATTGAATTTGAAAACCCTAGTTTGAATTGAAACAAAAAAATTGCATTAAATACAATAATTGCTTAGAAATTGAAACCCTAAATTGAAATCAAACAAATCATTTTGATTTTGAAAGCTAGGTAATTTTGAGCTCAAAAAAATTCATTTGCATTGCCTAAATGTTTTAAATTTTATTTGCATTGTATGGAAAAAATGATATGTTAAACTTTAACTTTTCAATGTTAAATTATAATTAGATTAGAAAAGAATATGTTAAAGAATATTTAAAATTCATAAAGTTTATCTTGATGTTTGTTTGCAAATTTAGTTAGAAAATTCATAAATCTAAGCACGTACAATCAATTCCAATTGGCACTAACTTGCAAGTCTAAATTATGCCAAGGGCCACCCAAACTTCACCCTAAGTTTGCTAAACCATTGACCCTAAACTATAAAATCTAAACCCTCAACACTAAAGCATTTGAATTTTGTCTTAGGACCTTAAAATGAAATTCGGTTGCCTTAAAAAACCCTCAGTTGTCAACATTTAGTAGACCTTTTTGTAATGTTTTCACTTATTTGAACACATAATATTAAACCTTTTGGTTTCTACAAGTTTATGAAGAGTGGATGATCACTCTCTATGACACTTAGACATGATCATTAGGGATCTAAATCATTGGAAGAAAACTTTATTCTATTATATCCACAAGATAGGAGAGCGCGAATTAGAGTGCTATGGGTAAAGTTTCTTTCATTGGACATACCTAAAATTATTTAGGTTCAATGTCAAGAATGGGTCTATTTGGTAGATTTATGAAAACTATTATGAATATCTAGAATGCCATAAAAGTATAATTATAGCAATTCCAATTGGAAACAATTGGGTACATATATATCATATGAAATTTAAATCTAGTAAGGTGTCTATTATATAGGAGAGTTGATAATAAATGGAAAGAGGTTTGTATGGGAATATATGTATTAGGAAACACATACCACATGACCTCTATAGGATTTTTAAGATGTGATCCTAGATAATAATCCACCCATGTCCTCAATCATAATGGATTCTTTAGACATTAAGAGAGATTCAATAACCATAAAACTACCTATATTTTGATACTATATAGATTTATGTGGAAGGATAGAAATGCATCAATAAGGAGACCAGGATGGAACCATTTAACACCTAGAAGGTACACCTATTACATGGGAAAGGGAGGAGGTACATGTGATGATAGGTTGGAGGAACTACATGCTATTATTACAATTTAGAGATAGGAGGATGATTCATATAAAAGAAATATAATTAAATATTTATATTATTTAATATATTATATTTAATAAATATTAATATAATATAATATATTAAATAATATAAATATTTAATATCATAAAATATAATATAATTTAATATAATATAATATAGGAATACATTTAAGATTAGGTAAAGGTTATAATTTAATTAAGTTTCAATTAGGTTTACAATTCAATTAGGATATGGTTAGGGGTGGGGATCATTTAGCATTCTATTATGGTTAGAGTATGGGTTACATTTAATATTATTGTTATTTTTGTGATATGTATAGATTAATTCATTTTTAACATGATACTTTTTTTTATTAGAGGGGTAAACACTTTTGACCCAGAGCTAGATGGAACCAATGAGGCTATAGTATGACTAAATTTGGACCTCACTAGACATCTAGATCCCCTTAAGCCATCCTATCACCCTAAATCATAAATCAATTTCTTAAGGGGTCCCAATATGACAAATTTCTTAAGGGGATGAAAGAAGTTCTTAAAATTTGGTGAAGTTTCCCAAGGAAACAAAATTTAACAATAATAAGATCGTGCAAGATTATAATATGAATGAGATTTCATGATCTAGGTTGGTCAGTTGAAACAAGAGTAGACCTCAATCAACTATTCCACAAGAAAATGTTCTTCACTAACTTTCAAGTTCATTAAATATTCAAAGGGGCACCAAAACTTTACCCTAAGTTTGGTAAACCCTAAACCCTAAACTCTAAAATCTAAACCCTAAACACTAAACCATTCATTTTGTCCTACCCAACATCTTAAAGTGAAATTTGGTTGTCTTAGGAAAATCCACCATATTTCATTCCCTTATGCCATGTAATTTTGTCCTAGGATCTTACTAAATGTACATCCCCTTAAGTTATCCTATTACCTTAAACCCTGAACTCTAAAGTCTAAACCCTAAACCCTAAACCCATCATTTTTTCTTTAAAGGCTCTTAATGAAATTTGGTTGCCTTGGGCAGCTTCACCAAATTTTGTTCACTTCAGCCATGTCATTTTCTTCTAGGACCTCACTAGACATAGATCCCCTTAAGCCATCTTGTCACCCTAAATCGTAATTCAATTTCTTAAGGGGATCAAAGAAGTTCTTAAAATTTGGTGATCAAAGTTGCCCAAGGAAACCAAATTTAACAATAATAAGATCCTGCAAGATTATAATATGAATGAGATATCATGATCTAGGTTGGTCAGTTGAAACAAGAGTAGATCTCAATCAACTATTCCACAAGAAAATTTTCTTCACTAACTTGCAAGTTCATTAAATATTCCACGGGGCACCAAAACTTTACCCTAAGTTTTGTAAACCCTAAACCCTAAACTCTAAATTATAAACCCTAAACACTTTAAACCATTCATTTTGTCCTACCTAGGATCTTAAAGTGAAATTTTCTTGTCTTAGGAAAATCCACCAAATTCCATTCCCTTATGCCATGTAATTTTGTCCTAGGATCTTACTACACATATCCCCTTAAGTTATCCTATTACCCTAAACCCTGAACTCTAAAGTCTAAACCATAAACCCTAAAGCCATCATTTTTTCTTAGGCTCTTAATGAAATTTGGTTGCCTTAGGCAACTCCACCAAATTTCATTCCATTATGCCATGTAATTTTGTCCTAGGATCTTACTACATGTAGATCCCCTTAAGCTATCATATTACCCTAAACCCTAAAGCCATCATTTTTTCTTTAAAGGCTCTTAATGAAATTTGGTTACCTTGGAAAACTTCACCAAATTTTATTCACTTGAGCCATGTCATTTTCTCCTAGGACCTCACTAGACGTAGATCCCCTTAAGCCATCCTATCACCCTAAATCGTAATTCAATTTCTTAAGGGGATCAAAGAAGTTCTTAAAATTTGGTGATCAAAGTTGCCCAAGGCAGCCAAATTTAACAATAATAAGATCTTCCAAGATTATACAATATTAATAGTTAATTGTATTTTCATTCAAGTAACATGTGCCTTAGACATATACATGAGGCTTATATATAATTTTATCATTTTTATTCAATTATGTAAGGCCATTTATATTGAATGGTTTAAAGGTAAATTTCCTAAACATGTATCTTACATCTTGAAATTACTAATCCAATGCAGGTTCACTCATATCTTAAAGATCGCATGGATCCATTCAATAATATTCACAATCCACCTTCACCTCCACCTCCACCCACTCCACCACCTGAAATCAATGAACATGCTCGTTTGCAAGCACAAATCAATGCCAATGTTAGAACCATCCAAGATCAAATCAACATTATTGAAAATAAAGAATGTGTCACACCTCCTGTGAGGATGTTTGCATCTAGGATGCAAACCATTGTTGATGCTATCAGGGCTATGCATGGGATCGTAGATAAGCATCGACAATGGCTAGAGGAGAGGAGAAATCTCGATTCTAAAAAGGAAAACACAAAGAAATGAAGATCTATGCAGTAGAGAGCCACAATAGTTTAAAAATTAAAACAATGATCTTAAATAGTGATGAATTTATAAATTTGGTGAACGATGGATATTTTGTGTGATGAATTTATAAATTTGGTTCCAAATGGATATTTTTATTGACATGAATTTATGATTTTGGTTCTAGATGGATATTTTTAGTGACATGGATTTATGAATTTGGTGGAATTTATGAACTTATAATGAATAATATATAATAGTACATATATTTTATATGACTATATATTTCAAGTTTATTGTTTAGTATGTATGCGCATGTATTAAAAATTTGCATATATAGTTCTTAAATTTTGAAATTTTTATGTATGTACATAGTTTAGTTTAATGATTTGTACGCATGAAAATTATGCATGGGTATGTGCAGGATCATGATGGGCCAAAAAGTGGCAATATGATGGGTATGTCGCTAATGACTATTTTTGTACCCAAAATTAATGAAACAAAAAGGGTTTTTAAGGAGATTCTCAGCTTTCCACTGATATAAATTATTCTTTACTTTGAATTTAATAAGTAATTATTATTCATTTTCTATTCAAATTATGACAAAAGTCCTGATTGATAGGCTGATTGAAAAACATATATAGCTTTCAAAGTCATCACATTTTTGAATCCAAAACATGTGTCACATTCTATGCTTCACATAATATAGGATTAAAAATAAAAATTGAATTTCATGAAGTTTTGACCAAGTTAAGGTGGTCATTACATACAATTTTTTTATATTTTTAAGAATTTATGATAAAAAATAATAATTAATTATTTACATGGAAAAAAATTACAAAAAATATGCATCACATCTGGGCATGAGTCCTCTACTTATATTGAAAATATTATAAAAGAATATTATCATTTTATTGTGGTTAAGGTGGTCAAATAGATACCTACTTCTTATTTTTTCCCTTAAATTTAACTACCACTGCATTGAAATTTCAAATTTTCACCAAATAGATTAAAAAAGAAAAAACCTAGTAGTTTAGAAACTACATTCAATTTGCTATAGATTCTATTCTTACATATTTTTGAAATAATATATATAACTTATTCAAATTTTTACGTCAAGTTTCCTAACTCTGATTTTTCTAAATTTTTTGCCACTTAAGGACCTACTTTTTCCATGATGATCCTGCAACTGCATCATATTTTTTATTTTAAATGTACATGTACATACATTTAATTTTGAATTTTGTATCGACGTGCTCTTGAGTTGAACAATCAATGTATACATATGTGCATTTCAATTAAATATATGATCTTAATATATATGTTGCTCATCCTCTTTCAATTAAATATATGATCTTAATATATGTATGCACATGGACTATTTTGTATGATTTAATGCAGGTGCACATTTATATCGAGCATATCATGGATGATTTTAACATTGATGATATCATCAATCCACCACCTTCGGCATAGCCACATCCACCTCCCCCTCCCCCTCCCCCTCCCCCTCCACCTCCCCCTCCCCCTCAACCTCCCCCTCCACCTAATATGCCACATATGACACCTATCACATCTAACGAGGCTTTCTTGATAGCATGAATAAAATATCGAGTTGCATCCCTACAAAATCGAATCAATGCTATGTAGAGTCAAACATTGATTCCTCCACATGTGAGACATTTTACATTTGTGATGCAAAACATTGTTGATTTCCATCTGGATGATCGATTCTGATCTTGATAGGCATCGACGAGACCAAGAACAAATGCGACAATTTTATTCCAATGGTCTCTCTTACAAACAAATGTTAGACCTTAAAATAATGAAAGCCCATCTATCCCCCTACTTTCTTGACCCTATTACTCGACAACCCATTCCACCCAACAAATCTAGAATATCCATGAGGTGGTGCATACATTCGCAGATGAGTGCATATTTTTGGGATCGATGGTATATGGTTTTTGATAGTCCCCCACATGCTAATTGGGAGTGCCCATTTTATTTTTTGAGAAAATTGTATGTAAAGTTTTTTTTGGGGAAAAAGCCCAATTATTTTGATTTGAGATCATTTCAGGGTGTTGGTGGTAGCATGCCACAACAGAGATTAGGGGAAAGGGTTGATCCCCAACACCCTGTGCATGCACAACCCCTTGTTGTTGCTCATGGTCCTCCCATTCCTGCACCTGTACGTCATCAAGCTCTGGTCTCAACATTAGGTTCCCTTAGTACACTCGCAGGAGACCTTGATCAACATGCTTCTATGATAGCAAGTTGGGAGCATAGAGATGATGATGATGGAGGAATTTTTTATGGAGCTGGTCTGAGTACTGCTCCAAGAGTGTCAAGGCCCATCCCCCATATATGTACTAGTTGTCATCAAGTATGTATGGACCTAATCAAGCCACACCTACTTCAGGTGGATGGGGAGATTCTGGTGATTCATCTAGTTACATTAGTTCATTTGTAGAGTTCCTCATAGCAGACCATGACCTTGAGGACACTGCGACACAGGTATAAATATGCATCTAGATGTACGTTCATTTATAAGAATTTTGATACCAGTTGTATATATCAAAGAAAAGTTTGCAATACATTTTAACAATCAAATTGTTTGGTGTATAGATGACACTAATGATGCAAGGGAAATCATTTGTTCCATGAGTACATACATCGACACCGGTCGTACTCGACAACCCTTATGGGGTATTTTGATTTCAATTTTTAAAATTATATATGAAATCATAAATTATTTAACTTGAGTTTTAAATTTATAATTGAATCACATATATGTTTGAAATATTTATGTTGGTTTAGGCGAGTCAATCGGCATCCACATCGATTCCTCTTGAGGGATTTTCAAGCACTCCTCCACTATTGGGCATCATAGACTAGGGGCAGGTACATTCATATTGTAAATTTGTATAAAGTTTACATTAGTATAGTTACAATTTTATGAATTTTGAATTCACTAGATATATGAAACGCATGCATGTACACTTGTAAATATTATAAGCATTAAATGTCTATGTACATGTATGTCTAGGTTGATACCACAACAAGAATGGGCATTGGGAAAACATTTGATGTTGCAGTTACTCGTGAGGCCACTAATTTCTAGGTTGTTTACAAAACTTTCTATACAAAATGTGCAGAATTGAATATATATATATATATATATATATATTAACCTAGTTCAATTGTACATGCTTTAATTTTGATCTTGTAGGACTTTGTTAGTGCAACTTTCAACCCTGACCCAGACATAGTTACACCACCAGGAGGACATGTAGAGTAGGGTCCAGATCAAATGGTAATTTAATTTTTTTATTATATTTAAAGTCAATTATATAAATTTTAAATTGAATATATACATAATATGATATTTTTACATCTTCTTTTTCTTTTATAGCATGAGA
Source organism: Sequoia sempervirens (assembly GCA_007258455.2). Classification (NCBI taxonomy): domain Eukaryota; kingdom Viridiplantae; phylum Streptophyta; class Pinopsida; order Cupressales; family Cupressaceae; genus Sequoia; species Sequoia sempervirens. Next base: position 277,392,859 of record VDFB02086081.1, on the reverse strand, counting down.
CACATCTTGTAGTTGAGCATGTACAAATAGGTACTAGAGAAGAGCCTAGTGCACAACCTCAAAATACGGTACAATTAAAATATGATAATTTATTTAAATTAAATTGAATTAAAAAATTAATTGTAGAGTTGTACATCTAATTTCAAATTTCTTTGTCTTGTTTATGTAGATTGATTTAGAGAATTTAGAGGTTGCTTCGTGCACGAGCATCCAGACGTAGTTATGATGGTAATTTAATTTTATGATGGATTATAAATTAAATTGTCATTAGATCATTTTTATTGTCTTACATCTGATTTCATCTTTCTCTTATACAGAGTGTTTTGGTCATCCACATATTCTGCATGGTGTGAAGAGGTCTCTTGATTATAGAGACAATACATGACCTAGAAAAATGTGATTTTATGTGATATATTTGTTTATTTCATGGACTATATTTCTTGTTTCTCATGTACTCTGTTGGACTTTATTTCATGCACTTAATATATTGGTTTCATGCACTTAATATGTTACATAAATTATGGACTTTATTATTGTTTGAAATTTTAATTTACACATGTACATTTTTGCATTTTATGTTCATAGTCAAGAAATTAATATAGGACATTAATGTGAAATTTAGTGATCTCATACATGGATTAATATAGGAAATTTTAATATTTATACTTTACAAATTTAGTGATTTCATACATGATATACATGATATGTACATTCAATAAATAGCGATAATTACTCAATGAACTTATTCAATTCACATCAATCGATAATCAGTCAATATATCATAATTTACAAACAAAAGCAATATATTTATATACCAGAAAGGATAAAATTTTAAGAAATAAACAATACCATAGAAGATTAGAGAATAAAAGCATTAATAAATACTATAAATAATAACATCTAACACTAATTTATAATTTTTCAAAACAAATAATGACGTCTTAAGCAGGTGTCTAAAGGGGTCATAATAGAATGTCTTAAGGGGTTATAATACATCTTAAGGGGACTTATTAAGAGGTTATAATACGTCTTAATGGGATGACTTAAGGGGTCTTAAGGGGATGTCTAAAGGGGTCAATAAATAGCGATAATTACTCAATGAACTTATTCAATTCACGTCAATCAATAATCAGTCAATAAATCATAATTTACAAACAAAAGCAATCTATTTATATACTAGAAAGGATAAAATTTTAAGAAATAAAAAATATCATAGAAGATTAGAGAATAAAAGCATTAATAAATACTATAAATAATAACATCTAACACTAATTTATAAGTTGTCAAAACAAATAATGACGTCTTAAGGGGGTGTCTAAAGGGGTCATAATAGAATGTCTTAAGGGGATGTCTTAAGGGGTGACTTAAGGGGTCTTAAGGGGATGTCTAAAGGGGTCATAATAGAACGTGTTAATTAAGGGGATGTCTTAAGGGGTCTTAAGGGGATGTTTTAAGGGTTCTTAAGGGGATGTCTAAAGGGGTCATAATAGAACGTGTTAATTAAGGGGATGTCTAAAGGGGTCATAATAGAATTTATTAAGGGGATGTCTTAAGGGGTCTTAAGGGGATGTCTTAAGTGGTCATAATAGAATGCCTTAAGGGGATGTCTAAAAGGGTCATAATAGAACATCTTAAGGGGATGTCTTAAGAGGTCATAATACATCTAAAGGGGATGTATTAAGGGGTCTTAAGGGGGTGTCTTAAGGGGTCATAATAGAATTTCTTAAGGGGCTGTATTAAGGGGTCATAATACGTCTTAAGGATATAATTGATTTAACAATAATTAATGCATGATATTTAGCGATTATACACTTTGACATAAAGTTTAAAAGTAGGAAAATGTGCACATTTAAGAAACAAAATATATAGAATACTGATTTGATACATAGAATTACATAGAGTATGTTTAATTCTGTAAGTATGTATGTACATATATGTCATCTCAAAACAATGTTTACAAAATTTGGATATGCCATCTCAAGAACATCTCAAACTCATGGCTAGAATTTAGTAGGTCTTCACACCACCTGATATCAAAAAGGTACAAGTAATATCAATGAAATAATCAAAACATACATATTTTAAGTTATATAAAACTATCTATATGTACAGAACTCAAGTACCTGCATTTAAAAGTATTCCACACATGTTTGTAGGTTGAATCCAAGAATCCTCTCCTTTTTGTTTCAAAGTATGAGATCAATGCAATGATGGCTTTAGGATACAAAAATGAAAATAAATCAATTTTAACTATTAATGTCCAAGCAATATCAATATGTAATCAAAAAATGTATTTATTTAAATATAATCTAACTAATAATTACCTGTTTTTACCAAGTATTCCATGTTGTCTAGGTTGAATTTGCATGGACTAGATCCTTTTTGTGATTATGCCTTAAGGATGTATAAAAGGACAATTTAAGTCAATTTCAACTAATAACACACTTGACCAATGTCGAAACATGTATTTAATGTATTTAAAAGGAAAAAATAAAACTAAAACTATATTTACATGTATTTACTTATTCCATTTTACCATCTGCATCCTCTCTTTTTTGCAATGTATCTATGATTGCCTCATGCTCATCCATAGAAATTGACCATAGAACTTTTTTTGAAGGTCTTCCATGATACCACTCTAGTTTTATATTTGTTGCCACCACCAAATGTGAATAATTCATAATCTTTTTATGTGTTTCATAGTTTTTGAATGCAGGTAGACCATTCTTTCTTCTCAAATATTTTCATAGCCAAGTGCCCACAACCACCCCTAGTCCTATTGGAAAACATGTTCAAAAACCATCATCAAATAAGTTCTCAAAATTTTCTTAAGGGGATCAAAGACTTGTTCTAAAAAATTGCTTAAGGGGATCTAAAACTTGTTATCAAAATTTGCTTAAGGAGGCATCTTAAGGTGATCACCGTACCTGTTGGATAATGAAATCCATCATCATATTATCGAGGTGTTATAAACTTATGTTCAGTTTCCACACAACGAGCCAACCAATATTTTGTTTTCTCTTTATTCCCCTCAGGTGCAATAACAACATACACATGTCCTGCCAACAAAATTCAATTTAATAACTTGTGCATATCCATATAAATAATTTAGTATTACAAAATAACTTAATAAAGTGAAATAAAATGAAATAAATTGAATTAAAATTACCTTCTTGTACAAGGCCTGAAAAAGGTCATAATCTTCATATGCAAACAATTGATCATTTTCTTCAATAGTTCTTTCATATTGATTATGTGCTTCTGCAGGTGTCAACGATCTTTGCTCCCACTGTTCAACCCATTCTGTATTTTCACAAGCTTCCCAATGTTTTGAGATACAAAACTAGCAAAAACATGCAAGCTCCCTTGTCCAAATAGTACATGTGCTTGCTTTCGCACTCCTAAATGAATGCCATTTAGTAGATCCACTGATTATCTCATAATCAACTCTAGATACAATGTTCTCTTCTTCCACCAACCAAAAGAATCGATGAAATGTAGAGTAATCACTCGAACTAGGTGCAGATAATCTTCTATTACACCAATCCATAATCTCATGAGCATCTTTAAATTTTATTGAATCCTCGAATTTTAATTTTTCTCTAAGAAGAATTCTTTTGACACACGCACCAACTCCATCATGTTCTCCTTTACCATGCCCAACTTTAAAAAAACTCCATATATGTTGGACATTAAGTTCCTTGTGAGCCCTACTTAACCAATAGAACATTCTAGCATTTTTGAACTGCCCTATATAATTATCTGACCATATGAGGTGTTCATTCATATGGATTCCTCTTTCTCTTAAATTTCTATAAGATTTACTAAAACAATATTGAACAAACTCCGATAAGTGTAACCAATTTTCACTCAAATAAAAATGATACTCCCTCAAAAAATTTCTATCATCCTCAATTCTATCATCTGCATGTCTATAAACAATATGGACAAACATAGCTATTTGCACTGAATTATAATATTGAGATTGAATTTCCTCTTGCAGACTGAGAGTATAATTCTCCACAAAATCAACCACTGAAAGTATAGTACCAATTCGAAATGTGTTTCTACATGTGCAAAATTGGCCATCAAGCCATCGAGCATGTTTAGAGTGCATGACATATTTTGGTACAATTTTATTCTTAAATTCACTCATAAATGCATGCACACTAAATTTTTTTGTAACTAAATCACAACGCTTTCCTATTTTTCCATCTTTTAAAGAATAGTGAACATTCCTAAATCTTTTGACATCTACTAATTGTTGTCCAAAATCATGATCAACACTTTCATGCAAACAAATTCTTAAAAATGAAAGATTTCCACAGCTAATGCATTGTCCAAAAATACAAGAACTTAAATAAAATAATTTATCATTAGATTTTTCACAAAACAAAATTGAAATAAACTCTCTTATTGCTTTAGGTGGCATATCAATACTACAATCCTGTATAATCATGTTAGTATGCAAGGTACAATGTATATATCAAAAAATATCATAAAAATAATGAAATTGAACATGTATTTTACAACAACAAGATATTCGTTGCTTATTAATTTTTACATACAAGGGTTTACATTTTTCAGAAGACCTTTGACTTATTTTATATTAGAAGGTAACACTGAAACGCTACAAAATTTTCTATAAAATTCAATTTGTGTTGTATCTAATAGGTGTTTTGGGTGAGCATTGTGAAATTTGGACCCCACCCTTAATTTTAAAACATCTCTAGCATTAGATGAAACCATAGTATTATCATGCCAATATTTTCCGATCAAAGATTTAATTTCAACATTCAATTTTATATCAGACCTCGGTAGTCATCCACTGAAACTCCAACATTGATTGATGGGATCATTTTTTATACTTTCTCTTCTTTTTTCCACTCTTAGTAATGTTTTAGGATGTATTTTTAAAACTTCACTAATATTTCTTACCATTCTTTTATTCAAAGTTTCTTTATTAACTATAGCAATAGTTATAGCTCTTCTTGCTACATTTTTATCTTTAGATCGACTATTTTTCCCAATAGATTGAATGGCACTAGCAACAGTACACATAACATGTTTTAATGATTGATCTTTTCTTTTTGGTTTAACATAAAAAGCCTAACATTTTCATTACTTTCCTCATTTTTTGCATTCTTATCAATTGCATCATTAGTTGACATTCAAATGCAATTTTTTTACGATAAAACAATTTGGTGTATATTCTATTTGCATGTGTTCTTATTTTCCTCCAAGAAATTTGACTAGGAATATTATCGAAAACACCACTTCCAATTTTTAAAAAAAAGTATTTTCATTAAATTTAGCATCGCATTCTAGATTTTCATCTTCATTTTCATTTACATTTTCATCTTCATTTTAATCAACAAGATGGTTTTCATTTTTATTTTCATCAACAAAATGGTTTTCATTTTCATTTTCATCTTCATTTTCATCAACAAAACGGTTTTAATTTTCATTTTCATTTTCATCTTCATTTTCATCAACAAATGGTTTTCATTTCATTTTCATTTTCATCTTCATTTTCATCAACAAAATGGTTTTTATTTTCATCAAAAATACAGGTTTTGTTTTCATTTTCAAGAAAATGATCATTTTGATTTTTATTTGCAACAAAAGACTTTTATTTTTTGTTTTGAACAAATTATCTAAAAGTTTCATCTCTCTGAATATAGTCAATGTCAACATCATTAAGTCCAGCATCTTGTAAAACTTCTACATACAAATTTACCATTTCACTAACATGTGGATTTGAAGACGTACCTAGATTTGTGCATATTGAAATATCCTCCATAGCATTTAAAGAGGGATTTGAAGACATAGTAGGGCTTGTTTGTATAATCATATTCTTCTCCAAATTGACTCCTTGAATATTAGCTTCATCTACAACCATGGTATCCTCAATGTTTTCATCTTCAATAGTTGTTGAATTGGTTGCTCCACCATCATTCATTGATTTCATTCTCATTCTTCTTTCTCATTGTCTTTGTCTCTCTTTTTCTCTATTTGCTTCAACTTTTTGAGGAGTCAATGTCTTCCTTCTCTTATTGCGAGCTTTATCTCCCATAAATATAAAATTCTCAAGCACAGATGAATGTTAATAGTGAAATACTTCAAAATATTCAATCCAAATTGGAAGTTGAATACTTATTAGTAAAAAATTCTTCCTCTTGTGTTCCTCAAAACAAGTAGAAAACTACCACAATTCCACTTTAAAAATTGTTTTCTTCATGCCTCGTTTGATAAAATCAAGTTCACCACTTGCAAATAGAATAGCTTATGAAAAATAATTTACTTTTACTGCTCTCGGCCATTCATGTGAAGTTGTAGACTTCACAGTAATTTTTTGTAGAATATTTAAATAAAGAAAACGGGATCCTGTTTATAAAATGGGATCCCGCTTATAAAATGGGATCCCGCTTATAAAATGGGATCTTGCTTATAAAAAATGGGTTTCCATCTATAAGAAGCGGGATCCCATTCTATAATCAGGATCTCGTTCCTTAGCATTGAATGTGGGGACCCTTGTAAAGGAAACGGGATCTCGTTTCCTTTACAATGGTCCAAATATTATAGTGTGGGGAACAGGATCTTGATTATAAGATAGGATCCCGATTATTAATAAACGGGATCCTGTTTTATAATCAGGATCCCATTTTTAAAATTTTGAATTTTTTTTTTGCTTTGTGGACAGACTTTTGCCTAGGTTTTTGGTTCGGGAAAAGCATTGAAATTCTGAACCTAGGCCTTCAACCTAGTTTGACTTACAAGTTGAAGGTCCTAACAATGTCAAAGAAAAATACCGACTTTGGACATATGGTTGACGACCTTTTTTTTAGAATTTTCTAACGAAATTAAAACCCATTTTAGATGAAACAATGCAGATTCTAAATATGTAATTTGCTTTGTAATTGGATTATTTTTTCTATTTTTCAATTAATTTATAATAAAATTGGTCCTTAAAATTTGTTCATTGAGGACATGTTTTGTCAACAAATTGTTTTAGGTGACAGTGAATGAGTTTTAGTTCAATGTTGTGTGGATGATTGTAAGGCGAAACAGTGTAAAATTTGAACAGAACAGGTGGGCAGGATTTGAAGTCAAAATATGGATGTAGTACCGCGTGCATGGTATGGTAAAAAAAAAAAAAGACTTTTAAACAGTGTTTTTAAGAAATGCCTATTAAAACTCAATTTGTACAATCTCGGTATTGAAATAAATTACATATTTAGAAACTAGACTCGGAGCACTACATTTTATGATTACTGACTTTTTAAAATATTTCATCTCTAAGTGCTTCAAATTTTAAGGTCAAATGTGTCAAATTCTGAAAATCAGGAAAAACACTTCCACTTTTTGGCCAAAAAGTGGACTCAACTTCTTGCACACACCTGGTAACCCTAAACTAAGAGTTGATGTTGATGTTGGTGGTAAGGGTGGAAGTGGTGGAAAAGTGAGTGGCATACTTCCTTGGGGAAATGATGAGGATGAAGATTCAAAGATGTCCCCTAGTCGAAATAAGTCTCCTTGTGAGGTCATAGGGAGAGAGGTTTGCGTGTTTAACGGGTATGCTGGTGTTGCATGAAATGATGATGATGGGTCATTTGGATCATGAAAGGTGAGGGGGGTATATGGATGTGATGGATTTTGGGGTATGGATTGCCCCAAGATCATGTTTTCATCCAAATCTTGGCTACTCATGAGGGGATGAGTTTGTAGTGCATTTAGAAATGCACTCCCTTTGTTAACAATAGGTTGAGTTGGAGCAATGGGTGATGTAATTTGGGGGATGGGTTGGGTGATGCTTTGGAATGGAGGTGTATATGAGATTTGGGGCATGGATGAAATTTGAGGAATGATCCCCAAAGATTCTTCCACAATTGTGCTCACATCAAAATCAAAAGGGAGTTTAGCCCCTTGTTTTGCTAATTCAAGCATTTATTGTGAGGGATGGAGCCTCATCATGATATTGACAATCATATGATTCTCAGGATTTTGGACCATTTCAGTGATCTCATCTTGTGTCATCCCAAAGGCATTATTGGTGATATCCTCCACTTGAGCTCCCTCTTGCAGATTTTGTGATGAAGGAAAATTAGTTAGAGGATTGATTGATCCAATGAGATTCATTTCTATAATAGTTTAGCTTAGGTCACTTGGAGTTGATGTTTCTTTGTTGATCTCCATGTTCTTCTTGTGTTATAATCTTGTTTGAACCATAAAATAAGGCTAAAAAAGAGAAGATCTAGGATGATTAAGGATCAAAGGTGTGATGGTGAAATGTGTGAAAGGTGGATAATACATATTTTTAAACTCTTAGAAGATCTTGAGAGGAATGCTAGACTTTTGAGACTTTTAGATTTTTGGTTTTTGATTTTGTATTCTTGGATTTTATTTTAACCTTGACTTGGTTTTGGATTGTTTTGATTTTGTATAATGAACAAACGGATCCCAAGATGTTGGATGTTATCTAGAGGATATATTTTCTCACAAGATGATAACTTGGCTAAGTGTAGGGAGAAAGATGCATCTACCCACACCTAACCAAACAAGATGATTTGGATAGTTCAACTAAGCATATGGAGAAGGATACATCTACATATACCTAGCTAAACAAGAAGATTTGATGTTTTGATTCAAGGATTTTGATTTTTTTCAAGGATTTTTGATTCATGGATTCGCCAAAAAGACTAGCATAAAGGATGGTTTCAATATTTTCAAGAGTTTTTGGTGAGGGGATTTTGATTTGATGTTTGAAAGATGGATGAAGATTTGACTTTGATCCTATGTGTACCTAAAAAAACTCTTGTTTACAAGACCTTGGTTTTGAAGAACATGCTTCACTCTAAAGAAGGTGTTCAAAATTCTGAAAAAGATTTGGATTTTGACAATAATAGAATGAGTACAAATTGGGATTGTTTCATGAGGATTTTTTGTAAAATTTAAAAAGCAATCATTTTTTGAATTCGTATAGCATTAAGAGACACTTTTCATGATCTTTTGGACTAATATTTTTTGACTTTGGTTTCTGGATTTTGATCTTGCATGAAATCATTTGAGACACATATGTGGGGTTCAATTTTTCTTAGCTTTTCTTAGTGAGTTCTTTTTACCTCAAACAATTCTTGATTAGGTCTTTGACTTAGATGTCTAATGTGTTAACTTCTTGTCATTTGAAAAAGCATATAATGTGGAACTTCAATGAAATCAAGGAAAAAGTTACCTATTGTTGACTTTAATATGCAAATCAAGATGTAAACCAAAATATTTAGAAACCTCTAAGGATAGAATCTCTAGGACAAGCAATAACACTTGAATTTTGTGAAAGATATTTTCTTCCTAAAGGGTTTGAAATTTGATGACAAATGTTGAATGTTTGTTTTCCCAATGTTTGAAAAAAAGAAAAGTGTTTTTTTATTTCAAGAAGATGTACAACCCTATGGCTATGAAATACTGTATTTGTTGAATCCCCACTTGGAAAAGCCCAACTACACCTACTTTGAGTGAATGGTTAGATGCTTGACCACATAGGCTCCCCCTTACAATGCACTCGCTTCTCATGTCAGCCAAACATCAATACCCATGAATCTCCTATGGCATACTTTCCATTTCTACTAAAACTCATAAAAGTGTGAGGCGACTTTAGAATGATCATTCTTGCACCAAAAAATAGATCAAGGATTTTGGCCTTTTCTAAATAAGGGTTTCAATGCAGGCATTCCATTCATGGGGGACCATCCATGTGGTGAAAGACCATTGCTGCCCTTTTCGTTAGAATAATCATCGTGATAATGGCCCTTGTTCCAATATCCACACTTATATCCCGGGTGGAAGTTGCTTGGCTTTAGTGTGTTCCTGGTTGGGTCATTCCCTTGGGTGATTACTTTTTCCCATAAGGCAGGCCCTCTAAGATAAACAAAAGCCAACAAACATATTTGTAACTCGATCAATATTTGTTGTGAACCAAAGAGAATGTATGCAATATGCTCCACTCACACTCGCAAATTTGTTCAATTTTAAAATCCAAATTGAAGTGTATGGGTAATTATTTACACAACTTAATGTCACCAAAAGACCTTTTATTTCTCAAGATTGTCGTGAGGCATGAGAGAAGCGTATACGTCATTTTAATGATATTACTCTGAGTAAGTAATTACAAAACAAAGAAGCACATGTTCATTTTAAGTCCATAAAGCAATGATTTGATTCTTTTTACTGCACCAAAATGAAATATGGAATTTACTTGTCCAATTGTTAATCCTCAACCAAATCTAGTGAGTTTGTCCTAAGGTTATTTTTAAGCCCTTTGTAGCAAAAAATTAAAAAAATATATATTGTTCCTTTTAGAGCCGAAAAGAAATTTAGTAGGTCCTAAGCACATAAAAGATAACAAATTTTTAAGAGAGATTGTAAATTCTCTAAGAGTGTTCAAAAAACACTAAAGTGTTAAAAAAAACTTGGTATCATGAGAGAATTAGTCATTATGCTTCTTTCAATGTCATTTTTCTCCTTCACTTTGATTAGAAAAACCTACAAAAAACTAGTTAGAACTATAAAAAAGAGGTCAGGAAAGTAATTAATAACCAAGATGATCACAATTAAAAAAACACGTCACAAAAATTTAAAATTTCACTCTTTACTTCACTCCAGCAGTGATGGAGTCTACACAGATGGTGCAGTTTGAGGGATCCAACAATGCTATATGGTGACACTAATTCTACAAGCACCACTTTGTAGAAAAATAGAGAGGGTGATTGCATCAGATTTTTAACCAACAGTGTAGTTTGGAGTTTAAAAAAGTTAGCAACCCTGAATTGACCTGGTGGTGGAGTTAGAACTTCTGAATTCTAGGTGGGAGAGATCAAGTGTTGTAGTTTGAAGTTTGAAGTGGTGTTGAATGGCGATGCTGGAATGCTACTAGTTTTGTATTGCCACGTTGGACTGATAGCTGTACAATTCCCTCTAGACACAAAAATAGAAAAAAGCACAAAATTTTTGATAAAAAATGTGATTTAAACTTAAGATTCACCCTCCTTCTAGTGCCAAATGTAGAACCAAGATTCTAGCACCTAAAAAACACAATAAACAAACACATAGTTAGATCAAATGCAAGTGAGAATCAAGATTCCCTATGAAATCCATTAGCTACAATGCTAAAACTAGGAAATAAATTGAAGAACAAAATAAGAAAGCAATGAAATCCTAATTAAGAAATCAAACTCATGATCTCATGGGGTAATTGGTACCAATTTGAGGTGAAAATTGGCCCTTTCCCAACTCAAATGATGCAATGTTGATGAGTGATGAAGTATGCTCCATAATGAAAAATCTACATAACCTAGCTATGAATTTGATAAAATTGATGAGAATAGCGATGCTTGAAGATGAAATTGAGTATAGTAAGCTTACTCACTTTGTGGATGATCAAATGAGGAGAGAAACCTCTTATTTATAGAAAGACAAGATGGAGAAATGCCCAAAATGAAGAAATGCGGGAATAACTTTCAACCAATGGCCAAATGCCACTTGTTAAGATGTGAATGGGCAAAGGGTCTACACATTTTGATGAATGTGCCCATAAATGCAATTAGGTGGAATTTGAAAATAGTGAAATGACATGTAAGAGGGAAAATGAATGTCTTAAATTCCACATGGCTCAATGCACAAGATGGAATAAATGTCTTGTTGGAAGAACAAATCCACTTGGATGGATTTCAAATTTGAAGGAATATTCTCTAAAAGATGCCAAGTTGAGAGAAAATAGATATTTAATAAATGAATTATATTTATTTTCATGTGCAAGTGGTAAAAGCTAGAGGATGGGACATGGATTAGAATTAATTTAACCAAGGGTTAATTAATTTAATGAGGGATTAGATGATGTGACCAATTGATTTAGATTTATGGGTTGATTTAAATCAAAAGATGAGAAGAATGTGATTTAGATATAATTAAATAAATGATTTTGATTTATTTGATTAAAGGTGATGATGTTAGATTAAATCAAACAAGGTTCAATTTATTTAATTTAATAGAGTGACTTTAGAGATTTATTCAAATAAAATGAATTATTTAATTAAATAGAGACATAGGGTTAATTAGATCAAATTGATTGATTTAATTAACAAGAGAGAATGACTTAATCAAATAAATGATTATTTATTTAATTAAGGGACGAAGAGTGATGACAAACTAAAAGGATGATTCATGTTGAAATGGTGTTAGTAATCATGATAAAATGTGTAATGCCAATCTGTAGTACCCCTCCGCTTTTGGCCTTCGTGGCAATTAAGTAAGTCATTTGGTTGAATTTTGTATCACGTTGGGTTAATTAGTTTACATTGATCAATGGATTTTGAATTATGTGATTAAGTTAATATCTTCACTAGCCTTGGTTAATCTATTAAATTAAATTAAATTTGATTTATATGGTGACCTAACATAATTGGGAAGTGAAGTGATAATTAACTGAACTATGTAAATGAAATGATATTATATGTATTTGATTATTAATTATTAAATTAAAATAATAATAATTAAAAGAAGTGTGTTTATAAAAAAATGTGATATTAATTATTTAAAATAAATAATGTTTGAGGTTAGCAAATGCAAGATATTGGGGACTTAACTCTAGATAAGAAGGCAACACATGAAACTATTATAGAGAAATATTCCTAGGCATGGACCATCATTATGGGAGTTAATTAATTTATCAATTGATAAGGTTTTGTTATTGAAATTAGTCTTGAATACAAAATTAAAGGGGTATTTCTTAGCCTATTCCTTCATGGAATTAAATTTGAGGAAGATCACCTACGATAGAACAAGGATACCAAGTCAATTTTGCACGTATATGCATTTTCTATTAGTAGAAAACAATATTTTCATCATTTTTGAGTTGCAATGTATAGAGCATTCTAAAGTGATGAATGAATGTATGATGTATTTTGAAAGTTTATGGATAGGATTGTATTCATTTATGGAAGATGCATAATCATGTAGAGACCTCTATATGATTTAAATTTCTCTATATCCAACTATTTTTTTTTATGAAATACAATTATAATTATTTGGAATTATACTCATTGAAGTATTATATTATTGATTAGTTTGTTATAAAAAAGTAGAAAAAAATTCCATTTGACATAAATTTATAATTTGCAATACACTTTCCATCACCTTACAAAGTAAACATACCACAAAAATTTACACAATAGAAGCCTAACCTTTCTAAAATACATATTTAAGTATGTTTTATTTATTCTCATATTGAGTATCCATTATATAATCAACAAGAGTTATTTGGTATGGGAAATGATTGTCACATTCCTCGGAAGCATTCTGCCAAGCAAAACACGTGCCTCGTCTTTGCTTCCTCATTTTCGCATATGTGTCTATCAGGCAGGGAGGCTTTTGGCAATTGTTGTGCAGCCTGATTTTACACCTGTCAATTGGATTTGCTTAAAGAGTTTGATATTTTATTCCAGCCTGCTCGAGGGAGGGCAGGGAGAAACGACCTGCTTGGGAAGACAAGAAATCTGGTCAAGGGTTTCGCCATAACTAAACTCACCTGGCTTAAAGCAATGGAAGAGGTACCTCCTGTGGTTTTCCTTGTCCCCCAGGGAAAGCACGGAGAATTGTACTTCCTGAAGATAAATATATCAGAAAATTCTATAGCCAGCATCCAGGTTCTCTGACAGAAGAAGCTTTCTGGTATTCTCTGACCTCATTTTCTGTGTTCTCAACTATATTATAGTAGTGGCATTTTTAGTAGTACTTTTCTATAATAGAAAGTTAAGATAAAAATGTTATAAAAGATGAATATCGTTTCTATTATATCATTTTTCACAATTTTTAGAATGAAAGAAATAATATGAATATCTCCAAATGATCACAGTAGTCAATGGGATAAAAAGAAAACACAAGTAGCAGTGAAGAAAAGAATACCATTAACCAAAAAAAAAAACATATGTAAAGCCAAATCAGCAAAAATAGGTAGTAAAATAGGGGCAAATGCGAATGGGTAAATCATAGTCAAGTCATTAAGGATAGCCATATGGTAAAACTAACCCTATTAAAGGAAAGCTCCCAACCAACAGAAAGTGATCTGAGTAGATCAAAGCTCTAGTTAACATCATAATTCAAGACTACAGGAGAAACATGCCGTTTTACCGGTTCCCAACATAGTTTCTTGACTTTCTTGAATAAAAATCAAAATTTACAATTAAATTCACTAGTATTTAATTTCATTTGACCAGTATGCCAGCTTATTTACTTTAACAATGGCTATGCTCTGTAGGCATCTAGGAATGGAGAAATTCCTTTTTTTTTTGCACTTTTGTAGATCTTCCAGAGTCTCTATTATTATATCTGAAATAATTACAAGGCCTACAACTGCAAACACAAGGCACTTGCATCCTCATGTTTCGGTGGATGCCTGTGACCCGTTCCAAACCTCCCATTTTGGCGCAGGTACTGAGGATGTTGGTTAAGGTTGCGGTATTTGGCTTTGCACCTGTCGATTGTATCTTCTTGAAAGTTCCTTATGCCCTTTCAATAAATCTATTTTGTGCACATCCGTCAATTTCTGCAGTCCATGAAACCCTATTTCTTTGAGGCATTTTGTCAAACAACTCACGGGCCTTTTCTGTTTCTTCACATTTTTTTTTTGGCATTCTGTCAAACAGTTCACACGCCTTGTCTATGCTTTCACGTTTTGCTGTCAGGCAGTTTATGTGACTTGTCTATGCTTTGTATTTTGCTACATGTCTGCTAGGTCACTTGCAACTATAATATATGACAAAATTCTTTTACCCTTATGTGTAGATGGGTGTCCATTCTGTCTTCCAAAAACTCCCATTCCGACAGAGGCATCAGGGACTTGGGCAAAGGGTAAGAAAATTTGCTTTACACCTGTTAATTGTGTTTGCTTGAAAGCTTCTGAGCCTTTTTCAACAAATCCACATTGTGCATATTCTTCCATCTTGGCATTCCATTAGACCACATTTATTTGGGGTATCCCTTTAAACAATTTGTGTGCCTTGCCTTTGCATCCACTTTTTGCACACGTCTATCAAAACAATTGGAAGAGGTTCTCCAATTCCACAGTGGTTGTTGGGGATTTATTAGAGTGTAATAACTTGATGGGGTAACGTCCTTTTCTTTGGTCTGTAAGTCCCTTGCTTGTTCTCTATTATCCAAAACCTTTGAGCTTAAACTAACCTCAGAATTTCATGGGTATTGGCACATATGACCTCACTGCTATAATACTCTTGATGTCTTAAGTCTGGTAACGAAGCCTTATTGCCAAGATTAATTCACATCTCTGCTTGTGTTTCACATTGCCGGTGGTTCGTGGGGTTTTGTATTGCTGTTGTTCATGTTATTATATCATGTAGTTACCAGACAGTTGTTACTGCAATTACCAGCAGCTATTTTACTGTTGGTTTTGACTGCTGCTATTGTTTTGTTCTCTGTTGTGACAGCTCTATGTTATGTATTTATTGCAGCTCTTGTTACTGTAGCTGTTTTGTGGTTGTAGTTCACCTTGTCCTAGCTGTATTAGTTACTGCTACAGCTCTTTATTTTGTTTTTGTTGTTTCTATTTCTGCCGTAGCAGTTTTTGCTTCAGCTGTTTTGTGGCTTCTTGTTTATTCTGCAGTTTAATACTGCATTCTTTGCGTATATTGTATCATCAAAACTAATTAGAGGAGGTATTAAAGATATAGCTTTTCAGTCTATGTTATTTTTTTTTTCTTGTTGGCATACAATAATTAGTGGAAAAATCCAATTAGGAATTATTTTTATTTACAAAATATAAAATCTCCTATGCTTGGGATTCAACTTTCCGAAGGGAATTATTGTATTTTAAGGCAGAAATGCATAAATGCAATAGCCACCAAGTTTAGCCAATGTATCTTTATACACGTGCCCGTAGCCTCAATCACACGCGACACGTAGTTACACCTCATTTCTTGGCATGGCGACAAGGGGGATTTAATTAGTTTATGGTTCAATAAAAGAGGAGGGGAGGAGAAATATTTTCCCCATAGTACTAAGAGGAGATCCTAATGAATTGAATAAGAATTCTTGTAAGGGGAAAAGTCTAGTATTTATAGAAATTAGTTAAAATAAAAGAAGACAAAAGAAACTGCTCTTTAATTCGTGGGCCTCCTCCTTTCCTTATTAATAGGAAAATCAATAATAAGTAAGGTGAACAAAATAATTAATGTATATTTATTTATTTATATATGCTATTTCTTAACCTTTTAATTTTCCTTTTATTATTATTATTATTTTTGGAATATGTAATATATATAAAAATGGGGTTAAGTAAATAATTAAATTATTAATAATAATAATATATAAAAAATTAAAACATTTATATTGGGAGATAATTGAACTAAAATAAAAATTATATTCTATCATGGAAGGTTTCACTACTCGTTTAAATAGGAATTGGTCTGGTAAGGAGCTATGACCTGAATAATATACAATGATTTGGTTATTGGTGTCGATACATAATTGGACTCCTATGAAGGCTTGATCAACCTCAATTTTAATCATGGATTGAATATTACTAGTAATTTATTGAATAACAATAATATCGTTAGTTGTAAATATTGAGGGTTACTTATAGGATAATACTCGTTGTCGTGTTAAGAGAAGATTAAGCATCAACACTATTTGTGTCTAGTTTGTTAAATAATGATAGTACCTCTCAGGTTGATAACCAAGCAATGATGTTAAGAGATGATACTAACTTCTAGATAATATTAGTAATTTGATAGTCCTAGTGTATTTACTCTTGCGTATAAGGACTATGAACTTAAATAGGCTCTAGGGTGTTACTTTTATACCTATATTAAAACTCCTAGATGGTGTCAAGTTGGTATCTCATATACATAAGAGAAGTGTGAACACAATAATGAATAAGAAATATCATTTTAAGATCCATATTGGCATTTTCAATATATCTTGTTGTATTAGTAGAACATAGGATAACAAGGTTGATAAAAGTAGGGATTGTGAAGCTAAATGTTAGAAAAGAATATTTTGGTCTCTTTGAATGAATGGTTGCATTTGATGAATTTGAATTAGCTATAATTGTATAAATGAGGTATTTATTTAAGAAGTTGTTTGGATAATCCTTTTAAAAGTGGTTATGGATTGGATGATTTATTATTATATGTTGATTTCATGAGTTTGTTGGTATTATGTGTTGCATGGTCACTTTATTTATCCATTTATTTGTGTTTGGTGTTGGGATAGATCTAAAATATGTTTTTTAATTTCTTTAATGTTTTTTAAATGTTTTCTGTTGAGAGAAAGGATAAATCATGATGAAAAGTTAAACGTTCTTGAAATTAACCGTTTTGATTGTGTTGCGAACTTAAAGGTTGATTTTATTTTATGATTCCATTCCAATGTAGAGTCTTATGAATTGATTTTTTTTTGAGGAGATATCATTTGTTGATTTCATGATGGATTTTTGGAAACTCGTATTACTTTGATTCACCCTCATTTTTGGATTATTAGTGTTTTTTGACTTCTAGAGGCAAAGGAGAAACCTGAATTCTATTGATTTACCATGGTTGGATCCTTGTGATGCATTGATCTTTTCTTTTGATTTGAGTTCTTGTTGGTGGTACCTCCTTGCTCTTGTTTCAGTAATATGGAATGGGTTTGTGAGATGGTTCTTGCCTCATATGTTGTGTTATGTACATTTTGATTTTTATGTGAGTTGAGGTACACCCCTTGCTTGTATTTAGTTTTTGGTGTTGTAGAGAGAGTGCCTCTTCATGGGGGCCAGCGCACAAAGGGATTTTTAGGGTAACCCATGGAAGATTTATTTAATAAGTGATAACCTAATACAATTAATTAGTGGGTTTGGGTAGTTAAACACTAACCAAGATTAATTATGAGTCTCACCCATACTGTTAGTGCTTTCACAGGCTAAGGATGGGATGAGAAGACCTCGTTGGTAAGATCACTACCTTATCCTCACGAAAGGTAAGTGGTCCCACATGAGTCACCCTATGGAGTGATTGTCTTGAGATAGGCATCCTGGATAACCATAGATGGAAGCGGTACCTTGTGATAGGTTGCTTGGCTAATCCATGTAAGGCCATGCTATGACACTCTCCTATAGTACCCATTTATCTTCCTTTTCTTGGTAGCCTCTAGGAGTGTTAATTGAATTGTTGATGTCATTGAGGTAATTGGTTCTTAGTGATTATTGTTGAAGCCTCCAAGTTCTATCTTTTAGTGTTGCACACATGCCTCATGGCAACTTGATTGATGTTAATGAAAGGTACCCTTGTTATTTATTGTTGGTTGATATTGTGATTTCATTTGAAGGCTTTGGATCCTATTATTGTTGGCACCTCTTATGGTTACTTAGTGTTGATCTATAATATTGGTATTTGGCTTTGTTAGGCTTGTTCATTATTTTGTTGTGACTATGTGATGGCAATGTTATGGGTTGTTATCTTATGTCATTGTTATCCTTGTTGTGGAGTTTGGTTTGTTTTGGTTTGTTTGACTATCTGGTTGTTGAATGGGGATCTTTCTTGTCAACTTCTAGCATGGGGGTGGTCCTTCAGGTCCACATGGTCAGGTGGAACGTGTTGTGCACCCCATTGGGTTCCCAGGTTTTGTTCATGATGTAGAAGCAAATATAGAGTTTTGAGAGCTTCACTTGGTTGAAGACTACTCTTCACCTTGTACCATATTCTTCATTGATGTATCATTTTTGAATTTGATGTATCTTTTCCTCTGCATGACATGATGTATATGTACTCCTGAAGTGATGTAATGTACTCCTAAAATGATTGTAATGTATTATTTTACTTTTGTAAACCTTATGTGGTAGTTGTTATCTAATGTGTTGTATCTATGGAAATATACTTCATATTTGTCATATTGAACTATTAATAAAATTTTATATATATCTCTTTCATCTTTTTTGGATCATGGATGGTTGTATGTTATTTTCATGTAATCTTGATTTATTCATCAACATTATGATTTTAGTTTAGGATTTCATGTTGCTGTCTTGTATACTCTAGAGGATGTAATGGTCAATGTGATTGTATAATTTCCTTATATGCAATATATGTTCATCTTCATCTTTTGAATTGTTCTTCTTTCAAAAAAAATATGTGGTAATTTGTTGTTTTTGTTGTCTGTTGGGGTTTGCACTACAAAGCGTTACACAATCAGTACATTTTCCGTCTATGTCTTCTTGTCAAATGTTTGTATCTTTTTCGTTATACCCATTGTGAAGATTTGAAAGAGATTATCGTTCTGTATGGATGGATGAATTGCAATTGAATGCCCTTTCTTTCCTTAAAAAATATGCTTAGGGTTAGTAATTTTTTTGCCATTGGTTTATGGTTTTGGTTATCTGTGTGTATTGACCAATGAGGAAGATTTAGGTATATCCTTTGTTTAAATGGTAAGCTCAAGGATGTCAATAAAAGCCCTAGAAAAGTCTTGTCTATTTTTCTAGAAACATGAATTGTAAAAGAGCTATTAGACAATAAATCCCATTCATGGTTGGGTTGATGAAAGCCCTATTTAAAAACATATAACAAGAAGGCATTAACAATAAATTAATCATCTATGCAAAACACCCATGTAAAAAAGAGTATAACCTTACAAACTTCATTAAAAATTCCAAATGCATCGCCTCATACCAAATGCTCTAGAGAAAGAGAGAAATTGTAAGAGGTATTAGAATAAGACTAATGTGTGTTATTATTCCTTGTTATATGCTTGTATCTTTGATGTTGTACACATTTTAGAGAGCTGAAATGCATTATCCCATGGCTAGAGAAATTATGGTTAAGTGTTCTTGTTGTTGTCAAAAAATATGGACATGGACAGTGTTTTTCCTATCGTTTATTGTTTGTGGGTAACTCTATACACTTTTGGTGTTATATCCATTAACATAGGAGAAATTGCACATTAAGAGTAGATTTTTGGTTGTGAAGTATTATTCTAATAGCTCTTTTAGAATTTCTCTATTCCCTAGGGTTGACTAGAAAAGAGTATAACTTGAATTTTGAATTCATAGGTCAATTCTTACACGAATTGCTTATCTTGTATTAATATGTTTAATGTGGGCTTTAAGATATAAGAGAAAGAGAATAACATGAACCATATTAATACAAAATAAAGCGAGCTTGAAAGAGATAAGGGAAACAAAATATCATGAAACATATGAATACAAAAAAAGCAATTGATGCAACAGTTCATATTTTCCTATCAGCAATTTGTTTGAAATTCCCACTGGGGTTTGCATAAGAGGAAAGTATGGGACCATGGGAAAATATAATCTGAACAACAAACTATTGTATTCAAGTACATGTATAAATCTATGCATGAATTTTTATATAAAGAAACAAATATATAGAGGGTATCTAGCCATGGAGGGAGGGTAAAATTCAAACTATAAAATAGGAAAATGTAAATACGTAAAAAAGAACTTGTTTACACTTAGAGCTCTAGGCGTCTTTCCAAGGCCAATTGTTAAATACATGGGCTGCATTTTTTCTTGTTGATCTATCTTTGTATTGAGCACAACATGATACAACTACAAAGCAACATTTCATATTGTTATATCAAAATACATGTCTAAAATTAGATAAGTATGGAATGGGGAAAAGGCATTATGGAATGGCTTACCGCAAGAACAACAATAAAGATGTCACATGCTATAGAGAAGGAGAGTTGTGGTGCTCTCCAAACTGGCACATAAGGGAGGTGCATAGTAGTTTCTTTGACAAGTCTACTATGAGAAAAACACTAGAGTCTATCATTTCACAAGGCAACCAAAACAATTGATATCCTTATATTAGAACAATAAATATTAGATGTACTAATTTGCATGGTATTCTACAAAAATGCAAGGATCTATCAACTATCACATGAGAAAGTACCTACCATTTTGTCTTTGTTGAGTGAGGCACGATGAGGAAACCATGAAGCCAATAAATTCCATGGTTGTTGTGGACATGCTCAAGCAATCCATGACAAATAGCATGAAATTTTATCATGTATCATGGAAAATAAAATCAATTTAGAAAATACTATATTTATGAACATAATATATAGGAATAGTGAAATAATGACATGACAGAAAAATAATTTTGTAGACAAACATTCATAGCAATTTGAACCAAATAAAGCTAATAGAAAAGGTAACAACAAGACATTAAAAATTTTGGAAGGAAAGAATGGAGGAGAAATGTGAAAGGTCAATGTATATAGTCTATCATAATAGAAAACACAACACTGTTGGAGGATTTTAAACTTATTAGTCAAATGGAAGAATTTTTTTTTTTGAGAATGCATCTACAACATGTGAATATATAGTTTAATACATTGGAATGTTTTAAAGACATTATTGACTTATAGAAAAGAAAATTCTAGTTATTGTTGGTTGTAATCTATGTGCATCTTAGACAGCTGAAGTTGACAGCTAAAGTTGTATGTATCTGCACATTTATTAATGTGTAAGAACTGTAACTATATATTTACACCACTGTATGTTTCTTTGACAAGTTTTCTATGAAACAAACACCAGAGTCTATCATTTTACAAGGCAACCAAAACAATTGATATCCTTATATTAGAACAATGAATATTAGATGTACTAATTTTCATGGCATTCTATAACAGTGTAAGGATCTATCAACTATCACATGAGCAAGAACCTACCATTTTGTGTCTGTTGAGTGAGGCACAATGAGGAAACCACAAAGCCAATAAACTCCATGGTCGTTGTGGACATGATCAAGCAAGACATGATGGTGCAGGAGCACCTAGGTTACATTAGGTGGCATAAGGAAAATTTGGAAGCCTAGCATGAAATCTTAAGAATTTAATACTTTAAGGTCATGTTGACCATCTAGTTTTGTGTTAGAATATGTTATAAGGAAGGCTGTTTAGTAGTTCAAGGTAGATTAGATGAGTTTCACAACTTGTTTCCATTAGGTTTCACTAAGTGTTAGAAATAAAGCCCAAAATGTTGCATTTATGAAATTTTGGCCTAATGTGGTGGTTATATCTGACCAAGAGATGAAGTGACCATTTTATGAACCTTTATAAGGTGGATTTTGATTTGGAGTAGAGGTTAGAATCATTGGAGTTTGTAATCAGTTTGGAAAACAAGAAAACAGAGTCATTGAGTGTGCATTTCCTATTGTTTTTCCTATTTTTGAATTAGTAGATTAATGGATTGAACAAGGAATTTTGTACAGTTTAGAATGTAGTGTATGTCCTTTTTCAGGCATATCTTAGTTCAGTAGTTATCTTGTTGAATCGGTTCAAGCATTTCTTTTGTTAGGTTAGTTCTTTTCTTTTAAGTTTTTGTTTTGACTGTCAGACTAACAAAGATGGAGCTCTAGACTGTGTTTCCCTTGTACCTAGTGTATGGGATTTTGGAAATAGAGGCTAGACTCCATGATTGTACATAATGTAGAGGTAAGAGTCCTTAGGAGTCAAGAATCAATGGCAAAGCGTTGTTCCTAGGCGAGCTTGACAATGCTTGGTTAGGATAGTTAAAGAGTGCAGAGCACTAAGGTTGCAATGGTGCCAATCTCCTGGTGAACCACGGTGTGGAGAGGAAGTGGAATGCCTTACAGAGGCTTGGTGACAAGAAGGAGGCTTAACACATACCGGGAGCTGGCAAACAAAAATACTGATCACAAAAAGGTCAGAAACTGGCTTAAAACAAGCCTAATTTTGCTAGGTTAAGGGTTTGAGCAGCGTACGGACAGTGGAGGCTGCAAACCCAAAAAATATTCAAGGTGTGGGTTAGGGTACTATGAATGCCAAGAAAAGATTTGGGGTCATTTGGAGAATTTGAGCACACTCTCCATTCTTCTCGGGTTAGGAGACCTAATTAGGGCTCTAGTCCTTGTAGCCTTTTTCTAACCCTAGGAGAGGGTTTGGTGGAAGTAATAGAGATTTGGAATCTAGTGACTAAACAAGAACCCTAAATAGGTTGCTATGAAGCTTTTACAACATCTTTACACCCCTGCAAGAACCTAACTGAATGTTGAGGGTATTTGGCCTTTAGGGAAGAGTAAGGGTCAAGGGTGAGAAAGTGGCAAGGCACCAAGATTGGCTTGGTAGAATGAGAGAATGTTGATAGTGGAGTTGGCCAGTAGGATCAAGGGAACCTATACTTGAGATAGGACCTAAAGGATAAGGTGAAAGAGTCACCTAGGAGTTCTTGATAACAAGGACCCAAAGCATGGGATAGTGAGTGTCTCATCCAACCCTTCCCTATCAGATTGGTATCAAAGCAAGTAAAATATTTGGGATAGAATAATAAGTGTCAGAGGTTGAGTCTAGTGATTCTTCGATGATGGTCACAAATGCAGAATTGGCCAGGATGGTTGAAGAGGAGGAAGACAATAAACTATTGAGGGAAAGAATAGCCCAACTTGAACAAGCAGTGAGGAGCACCCAATTGGAAGGAAGGATACCAAAGGAAGAAGAGGTTATAGAGGAAGACAAGACCCCTAAACTTGACTCTGTTCTCAAAGAAGAGCCTTTCTTGAAGGCATTGAAGGCTTTGAGTGGAAAGGCACTTGAAGGCATACCACTATTTAGTGGAAAAATGGACGCTGATTTAGTTATTGATTGGATAGAGGGAATGTAAAACCATTTTAAATGTGATGGAGTCACTGAAGCACAAAAGGTAAAGGTGGCCAAATCAAGACTAAGAGGTTCTTCCTTGACATGGTGGAAGTTCATTCAAACAGAGAGGGAAAAGGAAGGCAAGCAGCCTATTTCAACTTGGAAAGGAATGGTTGCCAAAGTGAGAGAAGCATACATGCCTGATGATAATGAGATTCAGTTACATAAGAAGAGAGAAAGCCTAAGGCAAAGAGACCAAGATGTAAACACTTACTGAGGAGTTTCAAAAACTTTGCATGAGGTCTAATGTGACAGAGGATGAGAGTCTCAAGGTGGCTAGATACCTTAACGGTTTGAAGTGGAACATTCAAGAGGAGATGACTATTCCAAGTCCTAAGATAGTACACCAATTTTACCAATTAGCTATCAAGATTGAGGAAAGAAGCAGAAGGAAACAAGATCAGGCTTCTAAGGGTAGAGGCAAAGGCAGAGATCAATGAGATCAAAGAGGACAGTGAGGTGGCTACCAAGGTAGAGGCAATGACCAAAGAAACCAAGGAGAGTCTAAACTCACAAAGCATGGAGGAGAAACATCTTCTAGAGGAGGATATAATAGAGGTAGAGGACCCCAAGGAGGTTCAAATAGAGGAAGAGGAGTAGGCAGGAGCAATTCATACTTTGCAAACATGAAATGCTACCATTGTGGACAAGTAGGTCATCCTGCTTATAGGTGCCCGGAGAAAGCATCTTCATCAAGCAATGAGAAGAGAGTGGCTTATGCAGAAGAGGACACCATGAGTCCTAAGTCATCTGAGCTCAGTCATATTGAATCTAAAGTAGGAGAGAATCTGATGTTCAGTAGAGTTTTGATCAGACAACCGGTCAAGGAAGAACCAAAAAAAGGAGAGCTCTATTTAGAGTAAGGTGCAAGATACTTGGTAAAGTATGCAAGGTCATAGTATATTTAGGTTCAACAGATAATATAATCTCAGAGGGGGTAGTAATGAAACTGAAATTGGAGAGGGTACCCCACACTAACCCCTACAAGGTCACATGGCTAAACAAAGGGCAAAGTGTTTTAGTGAATGAGCAAGTAATGGTGGAGTTTTCCATTGGAGGATATAAAGACAAGTTGGTTTGTGATGTTTTACCCATGGATGCATGCCATCTACTATTGGGAAAACCATGGCAATATGACAGAGGTGCCATACATGATGGGAAAGAGAACACCATCTCATTCAAGAAGGATGGGAATACTTTCAAGTTGCAGTCACTATCACAAGAAGAAAAGGGATAGTCAAAGACACCAAGCATCATGTTGAGTAGTGGGAAGGAGTTCCTTAACAACCTTCATCAAGGGGGTGAAGGACATGTGGTTATGTTACAACCTAAAGAAGAAGACGAGGCTGAATAGATAGTCATACCTGGAGCAGTCCTAAAGTTGTTGGATCAGTTCAAGGACATTGTAAGTGATGGTGCACCTACAACTTTACCACCAAAGATAGCCATAAGTCATCAAATTGACTTCATACCTGGAGCCTCATTTCCTAACAAAGCAGCATACAAGCTTACACCAGATCAAAATCTAGAGGTAGCTAGGCAAGTGCAAGAGTTGTTGGATCAAGGACTGATTCAAAAGAGCATAAGCCCATGTGTAGTACCAGTGGTCTTAGCAACCAAGAAGGGAGGTAAATGGAGCTTATGCACTGATTCTAGAGCAATAAATAGGATCACCATTAGGTATATGTTCCCTATTCCTAGAATTGAAGACTTAATGGATTGTCTTGGAGGAGCTCAATACTACACAAAGTTGGATCTCAAGAGTGGATACCATCATATCAGAATTAAGGATGGTGATGAGTGGAAGACAACATTTAAGACAAATGATGGATTGTATGAGTGGAGAGTGATGCCATTTGGCCTCTGTAATTCCCCTAGCACATTCATGAGGCTCATGAATGAAGTACTTAAAGAATTTATAGGGATATTTGTGGTAGTGTATCTTGATGTCATCCTCATATTCAGCAAGACAACATAAGAGCATTTGAAACAATTGGAGTTGGTTCTTAGAAGGTTGCAAGAGGAGAAGTTGGCAATCAATCTAGAGAAGTGTGAGTTCTTAAGCAAAAGCTTGTATATTTGGGTTTTGTAGTGTCCAAAGAATCATTGAAGGTGGATCCAAGAAAGGTGGAAGCCATCCTGAACTGGGATACACCAACCACAGGGATAGAGGTAAGGAGTTTTCATGGATTGGCTCAATTTTATAGGAAATTCATAAGGAAATTTAGTGGTATCTTTGCACCAATCCTAGATACAATCAAAGGTGGTTTAAAAACTAAGTTTAAATGGACTCAAGAAGTTGAGAAAGGGTCTGAGAAACTAAAACAAGAAGTGGCAACTCAACCTATTCTTTTGTTACCTAGTTTTGACAAATTGTTCACTGTTGAATGTGATGCAAGTGGAGTGGCAGTAGGAGGAGTGTTAAGTCAAGAGGGAAGGCCTATAGCCTTCTTTAGTGAGAAGCTCAATGAAGCTAAAAAGAAGTATTCAACCTATGACTTAGAACTTTATGCTTTGGTTTAGTCACTTAGGAAATGGAGGAATTACCTTCTACCCAAGGAGTTTGTAGCCTTTACTGACAACCAGGCACTTAGCTATATCAATTCTCAATAGAAGTTGAGTAATAGGCATTTGAAATGGATGAAATACATCCAAGCTTTTACGTTCACCATCAAACACAAGAAGGGGTAGCTAAACAAAGTAGCAGATGCACTAAGCAGGAGTTTGTTGATAGTGCAAGAGATACAGATCAAGAGCATTGGCATAGAGAGTTTCAAGGATCTCTATGGGGAAGATGAATACTTTTCAGAGGTCTATAAGGTATGTTCTAACTTTGAGAATCATTTTCATAGCCAATACTTAGAGTATACTTTACAAAGTGGGTTATTGTTTAAAGGGAATCAGTTATGTGTTCCAAGAGGGTCAATGAAGGAAAATCTGATTCAGGAAAAGCATAATGGCAATCTTAGTGGACATTTTGGCATCAATAAGACTTTAGAACTAGTGTAAAAGATTCTATTACTGGCCTAAGTTGGCAAGATCTATTAGAAAGTATGTGGAACAGTTTGTTGTGTGTATGAAAGCTAAGGGAGGAGCTAGTAAT
Organism: Sequoia sempervirens; assembly: GCA_007258455.2. Classification (NCBI taxonomy): domain Eukaryota; kingdom Viridiplantae; phylum Streptophyta; class Pinopsida; order Cupressales; family Cupressaceae; genus Sequoia; species Sequoia sempervirens. The sequence goes on along the minus strand of VDFB02086081.1, from coordinate 277,366,032 downwards.
GATGGTTTATATCAACCCCTACCCATTCCTAATAGACCATGGGAGTGTGTGAGTATGGATTTTGTGGTAGGCCTTCCTAAGACAAAGGCTTGTTTTGCCAGTGTCTATGTAGTAGTGGATAGATTTAGCAAAATGAGTCATTTTATCCCTTGCAAAACTACTCATGATGCTAGCTACATAGCTCATCTCCTCTTCAAGGAAGTTGTAAGGATCCATGGATTGCCTTTAAGTATTGTTTTAGACAGGGATGTGAAGTTCATGAGTCATTTTTGGAAGACTCTATGGAGCAGATTAGGTACCAACCTATCTTTTGGATCAGCTTACCCTCCACAAACTAATGGTCAAATAGAGGTTGTTAACAGGGTGCTAGGTAACCTTCTAAGGTGCCTAAGTAAGGAGTATGGACAGACATGGGATATGGTTATCTCACAAGCTAAGTATGCTTACAATGACAGTGTGAAACGGACCACAGGGAAGAGTCCTTTTGAGATTGTGTATGGGATGCACCCAAGAGGAATATGTGAGCTCAGAGATCTTGGAGCTATGGAACATAGGAGTGGACATGTAGAAGACTTCAATCAAACCATGAAGGAGATTTAGGAGCAGGTGAAGAAGACAATCATTGAGGCTACACAAAAGTTGAAGGAGAAGGAAGATTTGTCTAGGAAAGATGTACAATTTGCAATAGGAGACTATGTTATGGTCCACCTCAACAAGTCATGGTTGCAGAAGGGAATGTAAACCAAGTTGCAAATGAAAAGAGTAGGACCCTGCAAGATATTCGCCAAGTATGGCAAGAATGCATACAAGGTGGAGTTGCCTACCGATCTAGGAATCTCACCAATTTTCAATATAGCTGACTTGATCAAGTATAAGGGATCAGTCCATGATGTGGAACATAAAAGTAAGGAGATCTTCAAGGACATCAACAATATATCCTTACCTAATCAAGATAAACCTCAAGCAGAGAAGATCTTGGAGTCAAGAGTACAAAAGTCTACAAGGCACAAGGTGTACATGGAGCACCTTCTCAAGTGGAAGAACAAGCAAGAATCAGAAGCCACATGGGTCCAAGAAGATTAGTTCAAGAAGTTTGGTATTGACTTGTCCTTGCTCTCTCCTTCCTTTCCTTAGTGCTTGGGCTGAGAGGGGGAGAATGGTGTAGGAGCACCTAGGATACATTAGGTGGCACAAGGAAAACTTGGAAGCCTAGCATGAAATCTTGAGAATTTAATACTTTAAGGTCATGTTGACCATCTATTTTTGTGTTAGAATATGTTAGAAGGAAGGTTGTTTAGTAGTTCAATGTAGATTGGATGAGTTTCACAAATAGTTTCCATTAGGTTTCACTAGGTGTTAGAAATAAAGCCCAAAATGTTGCATTTATGCAATTTTGGCCTAATGTGGTGGTTATATCTGACCAAGAGATGAAGTAACCATTTTATGAACCTTTATAAGGTGGATTTCAATTTGGAGTAGAGGTTAGAATCATTGGAGTTTGTAATTAGTTTGGAAAACAAGAAAACAGAGTCATTGATTGTGCATTTCCTGTTGTTTTTCCTATTTTTGAATTAGTAGATTAATGGATTGAACAAGGCATTTTGTACAATTTAAAATGTAGTGTAAGTCCTTTTTCCAGCATAGCTTAGTTCAATAGTTATCTTGTTGCATCGGTTCAATCATTTCTTTTGTTAGCTTAGTTCTTTTCTTGTAAGTTTTTGTTCTGACTGTCAGACTAGCAGAGATGGAGCTCTAGACCGTGTTTCCCCTGTACCTAGTGTATGGGCTTTTGGAAATAGAGGCTAGACTCCATGATTGTACATAATGTAGAGGTAGGAGTCCTTAGGAGTCAAGAATCAATGGCAAAGAGCTGTCCCTAGGCAAGCTTGATAGTGCCCAATTAGGACAGTTAAAGAGTGCAGAGCACTAAGGTTGCAGGGGTGCCAATCTCCTGGTGAACCATAGTGTGAAGAGGTTGTGGAATTCCTTGCAGAGGCTTGGTAACAAGAAGGAGGCTTAACACAAACTGGGAGGTGGTAGACAAACTGACTGATCACAAAGAGGTCAGAAATTGGCTTAAAACAAGCCTAATTTTGCTAGGTTAAGGGTTTGAGTAGCGTACAGACAGTGGAGGCTCCAAACCCCAAAATATTAAAGTGTGGGTTAGGGTACTACAAATGCCAAGAAAATATTTGGGGTCATTTGGAGAATTTGAGCACACTCTCCATTCTTCTCAGGTTAGGAGACCTAATTGGGGCTCTAGGCCTTGTAGCCTTTTTCTAACCCTAGGAGAGGGTTTGGTGGAAGTGATGGAGATTTGGAGTCTAGTGACTGAAAAAGAACCCTAAATAGGTTGCTATGAAGCTTTTACAACATCTTTACACCCCTGCAAGAACCTAATTGAATGTTGAGGGTATTTGGCCTTTAGGGAAGAGTAAGGGTCAAGGGTGAGAAAGTGGCAAGGCACCAAGATTGGCTTGGTAGAATGAGAGAATGTTGATAGTGGGGTTGGCTAGTAGGATCAGGGGAACCTATGCCTGAGATAGGACCTAAAGGATAAGGTGAAAGAGTCACCTAGGAGTTCTTGAGAATAAGGACCCAGAGCATGGGACAGTGAATGTCTCATCCAACCCTTCTGTATCACATGACAAATAGCATGGAATTTTATCATGTATTATGGAAAATAACATCAATGTAGACAAGACTATATATTTATGAATGGAATATATAGGAAAAGTGAAATAGTGAAACAACAAAAAAAGAATTTTGTAGACAAACATTCATAGCAATTTGAATCAAATAAAGCTTATAGAAAGGGTAACAGCAAGACAATAAAATTTTTGGAAGGAAAGCACGAAGGAGGAATGTGAGAAGTCAACATATATAGTCTATCAAAATAGAAAACACAACATTGTTGGAGGATTTTAAACTTATTAGTCAAATGGAAGACATTTGTTTTTGAGAATGCATCTACAACATGTGCATATATAGTTTAATATATTAGAATGTTCTAAAGATGTTATTGACATATAGAAATTTTGTTTTCTAGTTATTGTTGGTTGCAATCTCCATCCATCTTAGATAGGTGAAGTTGTATGTATATGCATACATATTAATGTATAAGAATTGTAACTATATGTTTGCACCACTGTATGTAAAAATTAGTTGGAAGAGAATTCTAGGTATGCCAATAAATAGTTGACATCATGGAATTTATAACACTTAAAAAATATTGGAAAATGGAATATACAAAAGAGTGTATTGGTTTGAATTCCATATAGTAAAATCATCGCACAATGAAATATTAGAGCAAGAAGTCAAAAGATCAATATAATAGAAGCATCAAAACATGGAATTGGCCTGTACAAGTTGTAGGTTCTAGTTATTTATGTGTAGTATCTTTGTGCATCTTTGGCATTATACCCATTTTGCAATTAATATTATTTGGTATGGTTTTTAAAGATACAACTCTGAGAATGCTTGAGAAGGAAATGGCACAAAGGCTAAGGTAGATGAAAGAATAATTATCTTGGAGCCTTTTTTGTAAGTTAGCCTATCGGGTGGAACCAGAAGCACTTGGAAAAGGTTAGTTGTTCCAGACACATTTCTTCACTGTGATGATGAGTAGTGTACTTGTTGGTGCCAAGCCTAGAGTATCTCTCAAATGAGAAAGGTGGATCAATACAAAGTCTTTCAATTGATTTTACACGTGAAATAACTGTAAAATTCAACACTTTCCTCTCTTTGCTACCTATGTTTATTGTTGCTTTATCCAATGTTAAGCCCTGTGCTTTATGTATTGTGATTCCCCATGCTATAGTGAGTGGAATTTTTGTTTTACTCCCCTAACTTATAGCTGGGATGGGGATGTCTCTCAGATGTTTTGGGTCCCATGGTGGACCAATTATTTTTGAAAGTAGACAACAACATAGTCCGATGGGTTTGGCGGTTTAGAATGTGGATTGTACACAATAGGTGTAACAACACCAAGGGATCCATTGATGAGGCCAGCTTGAATCCAAAAATTTGTTGTTAGAATCACCTATTTACCAATACAAAGTAGCAATTATAGGAGAAGTTGGTCATCATCTCCATGATTAGGTGCCTATTGCTAATCCATCCAAGCAATGCTAATGGGTATGGGTAGATTTACCTATTTGATCATTTTTTTTGTTGTGGAATGTGACCAATTCATTTGTTGTAAAAAAATGTGTAGCAACATAAAAAAATTCTTTCTATGGTTGAGAGCATTTTATTTGTTTGTTTCATAAGCTCTTCCCAATCATCATGGAGAGCCTCAACATTTCTTATATGGAGAAGGATTTCCTGAAACTTTTGTTGTGAAGGGCTATCTCCTTTTTGGTGAAAGATAGTGTGTAGGGTTATTGAGACTGTGAAAGTGTGCCACAAGGCTACAACTGATGAGCATGAAGCATAAATAGGTGTATCCATGATAGGTGGCAATTGGGAAAGATCACCAACAAGTATCATAGAAACACAACCAAATGGCTCTATCTGGTTATCTAGGAATGCTTGGCATAACCGACTATCTATTTTTGAGTAGCAACTTTGGTCCTATAAAACTCATTTCATTGATCCATATGTATTGATTCATATCCTTTATGGGAATCCAAAGTGCTATATATGGATTGTAAAGGCACATATGTTGTATCTAGCGACACCTATAGGAGGGAATGTGAGCAAGTAGCTATTAGGTCTAGCAAAAGAGGTGTTCATTTGTTGTTGAATATAATTTATCAGGAAGGATTAGCCAGTGTCAGTTGTCCCTTGAATAATCATGTGGAGAGGGGTTTTGGGTGAAGGTTGCATGCAATGGGTTTGGATTATTTGAAGGGCCAATTATTGTTTCGATGAAAGTTGATGGGATAGCATATCTACATGAAAGAATTGAACCATAGCTTGCTCACACTATGCCTTCGCTGATGAGATGAACTACAAAGCAATATTATGGAGTTCTTCAGGAACATGGTTTGCATTCCATGGATGGTTCATATCAAAATCCCACCTACCCAATAGCTGAAGTTGATTTATACTAAAGTTAGTAGTAGCACCAAGCCGAAAGAAAACTTCCCATTCATATTCATCCATAGAGGGATGATGGTTCAAATCATCAGTATCAATATCATACTATTCTTAAATTGTGGATGTAATTAAAAGTCTATTAACATGCCAAGGATGATAACCAACTGTTTTTAAAAGTTTCCAATTTTCTATTACCTCTTCTCCCAAAAGACCTATATATGTTTGTATGTCCTAGAAAGGTTTGTATAACATAAGTTTATTCCAACAAAATGTCTCAAATATCTCCATATCTTCAATAGGGGTAGTCTTGATTAACATGTAAACAAGGACAACTATAGGCTAGAGCCTTGGTTTCCATTTAGCCTTTTTGCATTGTTGTGAGTGTGTATATAGGTATACTGAGTCAATTACAGATAAAGCAACTAACTTTGCAGGCCTTTGCTTATAGCAATGAATATAGTTCATTAGTAGCCCTTCATCTATATCGTCTTTGTTTATTTGAAACTGTGTCTTTTTTCCAACATTCAAGAGAACGTATCATCAACTTGAAGTAAGAAGAGGCAATTTATGTAACATATGGAACGTATCCTATGTAGAGATGTCACATTCCACAAGCATATTAATCATGAATTTTTGGTATGCAACCAGTGCTCTATCCTCAACTATACTCATATTTGTAACTCTTTTCAACATATCTAGATAATTTTCTAATTTTTTCTTAGATTTAGCTGGATATTTAGAAATATAATTCAAAATAATTTTTCTGGCAACAACTGGCTAGCAATCAACATTGGAATGCCAAATTGCAAGCATAATTGGGCTATGAATATTTAGGTGATCATCATTTCTTATTGTTTGTAGGATTTGTTAGACACAACATTAGATGCCAATGTAGAGGTAAGCCATTGTTGCCATGGTGCTTTGTATTGACATTGCAATTGCTCTCCTTTTCTTCTTAAACAAGTATATTCAAAGCATTTTGTGTGCCTTTGAAATTTGTTTAGCAACTCTTCATAATCTATGATTGGAGCATTGGTTAGGATCTAGCTCTTAGTAAGAAAAAATGAGTTTTCTTCAGAGCAATGATACATTCTAAGCAATCTTTGTGCAAGGAAACATGGATTCCAGGATGAAACATATCTATCAAAAATGTCCCTTGCTATGGTAACATCATGGTCATTGGACCAATCAAGACTATCCATGTTAGGAGCTTCTATAATCCATAGAAAACCATGCACATGTGCAGAGCCACAATGCCATTCATGCTTGTGTCAATGATGTCCCAGCCAGTGATAAATATTTCATCGTGGTTAATCAGGTGGGTTGGCTAGATGATCAATCATCATCGATACCGACTGGTTGGTGGTCAGGAGCAACTTGAAGTTGTTGCCACAAAATAGTCAACAACCTGGGGATTCTGTCCTCGACATTCGCTCTAAAAAAACAAAGACAATTTTTTGGCTGTGATGTCTCATAATCAAGTTGCAGATAAAATATCTAAACCTAACATGTTTTCCAAATCTATGGTCAAAAATATCTCATTAAGTCTAGAGGGAATATTCATGGAAGTGAATTTTAATATTTCTCGGTTGAAGGGGAAGTGATACTCCAATGGGGAACAATGTTGGAAAGGCCATTGAAAATAAACCTTCAATGTTGTATTCATTAATAGGAGAAGAGCTAATTTCATGCCAAGATAAGATATTCTGCTCTCTTTTTTCAATTTGCAAGACATATTTTATTGCTTGCAACTCTCGTCTAGCATTTGGTAAGCAAGGAATAAATTATGAAAAGTTTGAAGAGCCATTTTCTTCTTGTCCAACATTTGTTGAGTTGGTTGATGGCATTAGGTCTTCATCTAAACCTTGGTCTATTGTATGCAAGAAACTAGACACATCAACAACAACATCAGGTAACATATTAAGAGCCTCAACATCAATCTCAACATCATTGTATTATTTGTCATATTGAATTTTTCATTTCAATGCATCCATGACATGATGTTTATTAACATAACAATCATAATTCATGCCTTCAATGGTGGTCTTGTGAATGATCATGATCTCAAGGTCTTGCAACTAATGTGATAAAAGTTTTGCTATGCTTGAGATATCTTGAGGGAAGCTTATTGTGTGACAACTATATTTAAATTGGCTTCGTCTAGTGTAGGTAATCTATAAAACTAAAGTCACCCTAGCAATAAGCATCTCTTCAACCTATGTTAAATTTTTGAGTAACAATGGTTGTGGGCTTGGGTCCATGCCATTTGTGGAGCTAAATTGATGCGTACCTTTTTTAGAATAACACCTTACACATATGGCTTATGACCCTAACATTCAAGTGTGCATTCCTATGTAACTTTCCCTACATATTTGGAAAATAGAAATGTTGGAAAGTGCATCTATACAATATCAAAATCGCTTTACCAGAGCAAGATAGATATCGTTGAATATTTCTTTGAGGTATTGTTCTTGTGTGCATGCAATAGGGGAGTTCCTCTCAGATTCTATACAAGGGTTGGCATCTACCATTGGAATTGTGTGCTACAAGGGAGGACTATTACCATTTTGGTGTGTAGATGTGGTTGCTATAGCTATCCTTTGCTATAAGTATTTTTTGTAATGTTTCACGGATATTTCCTCTCTATGCTCTCTATAGTAGAAATAGTTTCATTGCTATTTTTTACCCTTTTTAAATTCAGCAATTGATTGGGCTATGCAACTTGAGTGAACCCGTATAGCCTATGAAGGTACATGCAAGCTCAAGTACATTAGGAAATATAAATATACATGTATACACATACATACATTGAAAGTGGAAATTACACATAAACATATAACAAAATATAAATGTCTATCCATTTGTATATGAATCAATATCTGTGAATGAACAAAAAAGGAATAACATAGTTTAAACATTGGGAAATATTAAATTTTAGTTGAATCTTGTCCCTTTCGTAAAAAAATATATTTAGGGTTAGTATTTTTATTGGCCTCCATTTATTATTTTAGTTATTCATATGCATCTTTGTCTTTGGACGAGTTAACATAGGACCAATTGAAAATTATGAACTTGGTGGATATAAAATTAGTTTCATGGCTAATATATACATGTATAAAAACCTATACATATACATGTATACATATGCAAACATATATACATGTATACATATACATACATTATCCATATACAATGATATACATATACATATACATACATACAAATACATACATATGCATATAGGACTTGGTAACCTCAGTACAGGGAGGGATGCGCAATAAGTTTGTGCTCTCTACATATCTAATCTACCATATTTTAGTATTTCTTTTTCCTTATACAGAGACATAGACATATACATATACATACACATATACATATACATATACATATACATATGCATACATGCATACACATACATACATGTACATATACATGCATTACATACATATACATATACATATGTATACATATATATATATATATATACATAGACATATATACACATATACATACATATACATATACATATAGAATATTGATTATTGCAATGTCATAAGTTACTATACTTTGAATAGGTTGCACTGTCAAAAGAGTCATTGTGCCATTGATTTCATAGAAAATGTGCAAAATTTGTTGTCCTCATAATTGATCTATCATATTGTAGTATTTGTTTTTGCATGTGTAGAGACATACACATATGCATATACACATGCATATACATACACATATACGTACACATATGTATACATGCATACATGAATACATATACATACATATACATATATACATATATTCATATATACATACATATACATATGTATACATATACATATACATACACATATACATATACATATATATATACATACATATACATACAGATATACATATACATCAAAGCCATCCTTTTATATGTTGGAAAATAGGAATGCATATCTAGTTCCACATCTATATGCTTTGTCAAGATGGCCCATGTGCATATACACCTAGAAGCGAAGAGAACTAGAAACAATAACACCAAATTTGCAACAAGTATAAGATAAAGTGAAACCATACTTATGGAATCAAGATTTGAAGGCCATGGGGTCATGCCCTCATAGTTGGACTCCATAGGGACATCAACAGGTGCTACTAACAAATCAATATTGGAGGGCTCTACAAACCCATCCACAAATCCCGCTTCCATAGACATAGTTGTATGAGATTATTTGTAGTGACAAATTGTTGCAATTTGATTTCACTAATTGACAGCTCTATTTCACAATTAAAAAAAAGATCAGTGTACTGCAACATCCAAATGGTAATTGGTAGACAACTTACAAATATCAATTTATAACCATTCCACTTTTAATATTGTTTAAACAAGATGATATACAACAACAAGAATAAAAATAATAAATGCAAATGCATATACGCCCATATGTATCTTTCTATCTTTGGGGCTGCTTATATGTGTGTGCATGGAGACTTTTATTATTTCTATATATGTGTATTTATGCAGATTGTAAATTTTTCTATGTTATGGCAAGAATCATATGGTGCAATAATCTGTACAATATGTGTATAACATCATAGTCTTAATTGTAGATTCAGCCTACATTGCTTGGTATTCAATATTATGGACAAAACATTTATGCAAAATACCAATTCAAAAGGACTTATAAATTCCATAGCACAACAATTTGGGAAACCTCTATTTTGCTATACAAGAGTCCCAAGGAAGACCATTCTTACAATTGATAATTTTAAAGCAACACCGCTATGGCTCTTTTGACAATGCAACTTAATCAATATATTTTCCTACCTTAATAACAAAGAAAACAACAACAATTACTCAAGAATCAAACATATGTTGTGCTTCAGTCCTAATAGTTGTTTTATGATTTTCCTATATGTCTATAATATTTAATTGCAAATAATGGAGCTTGAATGTAGAATATCTACATGTATATATGTGTAGAAATAATCAAGTACATATATGCATTGAAGTTCCCTTTTATTAGCACATTTACAAACATGTGCACATATAAGAAAATATATCTATACATATGTACATATGTATATGTGTATTTATATACACAATTATATATCTAAATATTTGTGTATACTGTATTTATTTATCATCATGTAACTCTTGCACTTGGAATTTGTGAAGGAAAGAAACACCCAAATTGTTTCTCCCCTCAATTAATGAATTGGGAAGGCTACAAATTCAAACCTTTTTGGTTTATTATACCATATTGTCTATTATGAAGTTTGGAATTAGTATAGGAAGCTAAAGGGTTGAATTTGAAGCCTTCTCAGCTAGTCAACTAAGGGAAAATCCGGTTTGGATGCTTACTTGCATTTTGGAACGAGCCATAGGGGGCCTGCTTTGTATATATGGATATATATATTTGCATGCATCTATATTTTTAAATGCAGAATAGAAAATTATATATATATAGAAATTGTAATGCAATGTCATAGTAGGAACTAAATGCAATATTCAATGTTGTAGCAGGGGAATGTTTACTACAAAATATCAAAGAAAATATATTGATTTAGTTACATTGTGAAAAGAGCCATTTTTACATTATAGATATGTTACACATACTGCACGATTAAATGTTGGCTTCTCAACCAATAGAAACTTCAAACATATAGCACATAAGCTAAAGATATAAAGTTGAACAGATAAAAGAACTATTACAAAAACACTTAAAAGCCACCAAACTATTTTTTCCTCCATCCCTATACAAAAATCTTTTCAACTTCCCAAATCAAATATGTAAGCCCAACTCTTTATGACATTACTTATTTTTGTTAGCCTATGAAAAAAATTGTATGGTGCAATAATCTCCACAAAATGTGTATAATTCCATAGGCTTAATTGCAAATCGACAAATGCGACTTTCGCTATTTTTTGCAATTAAAGTTGCAAGCCCATTCAACCAATTGTTACATACATTACTTGTGTTGTCTAGATATGTTTTATGATATTATTTCCCCCTATTTCAAAGCTCTAATTAATGGTTGGTTTCAGTATTCTCTCATTTTTTTTTGGCTCCTAAGTCTATTCCTAATAGTTTTTTTATAATTTCCTTATTTCCCTATAATATTTAGTGCCAAATATTGGAGCTCAAATTTTTAATATATGTGTATACATATGTAACCATTCATCTAGGCTTTGATGTATTTCTTTTGGTGAAGTTGCCACTAGTTTTGTACAAATTGTAGCAAAAGAAATCTACATGGTGTAGGAAAATTCTAAGTCTATAACAGACCCTCTTGTTGTTATGAAAGGCCTTGTTTGCAGACCTTGTCTTGTACAAATATGTTTAGTATGGGTTTTCGGTCATCCGTGATGTATTAGAGTAGGAGAATGATTAAATGAGGTAACCCTAAATATTTTTATGTAAAAAAAACTTGTCAATTTATTTGAACTTATAGACAGAAAAGAAAATTTGAAACATATTGATACAAGATTCAACCTACATCCTTTACTAGTAAATATTGAAGACAAATAGAGAATTATATAAGAGGTATTAAACACATCCTTTACTAGTTTCTCAATTGAAATTCAGGAAACATTATTTGCCACTAAATATTATAGACAAAGTAGGGAAATTGTAAAACAACTATTAAAAGAAAAGCTAAAAATCATAGCTAAATCATAGATGAACTTGAGCCCACACTAAACATGTTCATAGAAGACAAGTAGGCTGTATAAAACTTCGTTTTTCAATTCAAATTTGTAGCTACATTTTTTGGCACAAAACCCATATTAAATATAACTAATAAAGTGAATAAACTATACCAATAATATGCACAACCTCCCCATAATGGCATATGCTTAATTATAAATTCAAGCTACATCACCTGGCAATAAAATTTGTAGTCAAAAAGAGAATTTGCAAAAGAGCTATTGCATGAAAAATCCTCTTTCTAGCCAAGCCAATGGGGAACATGCTAGAAAGTTCAAACGGATAATTTGAATAGATAAAAGAGATACTAGAAACAATAACACTTATCAACTACCAAACTAATTTTATATCCAACATGTTCATAATCTGCAAATGGTCCTATGTTAATGCATCTAACAACACAAATGCAAATAGATAACCAAAACAACAAATGGAGGGAAATAAAAATACTAACCCTAAGCATATTTATTGAGAAAACAAACAAGATTAAACTACAATTGCTCCTATGGTAATGAGTATAAGGCCAAAGATGGACATGGATAAACTCACTCACATCCCGAGCAAGTGCCTATTAAAAAAATGTACATTACATGAAAGGTGGACAACAATAAAAGGAATATCATGCAACATATTGGTGCAAGACAAGCAGTCTATGTAACAATAGTAAGATCTATTATGATGATACTCACGAATAAGATGTATGTCATTCTCCATTGTTTCCTTATAGTTCTTTTACAATTTCCCTATTTATCTATAATATTTAATCCCAAACAGTGTAGCTTGAATTCACAACATATTCACTTATATATGTATATATATATATATATATATATATATATATATATATGTACATATATGTATAAAGCATATATACCTATTACCATAAGAGCAATTGTAGTTAAATTTTCTTTCTTTCGCTATTGGTCTACTATTTTCATTATTTGTTTATATCTTTAGCTTTGTAGCCATTACCATAGGAAGAATTGTAGCTATCTATGTGGAGGGTTTAGGGATGTATGAAACCATTGGCATATTGGAGATAAAATTATGCTGGTGGTTGTTAAGTGTTAGTCTAGTAGGTCTTTTACAATTTCTCTATTTCTATATAATATCTAGTATCAGGTGATGCAACTAAAATTTTTAAAGTATTTTGTGGTGTTATACTAATGTTTGCATGGGTGTTTTTCATAGATGATTAATTTATTGTCTTCTTGTTATATGTTTCTATCTTTGGCGTTATACCCTTTTTCAAGACCTAAAAGAGATTACTGCTCTTTGTGGGTGCAAAAATTGCAATCAAATCTTCTTTTTTTCGCCAAAAAAAATGGTTGGGCTCAATAATTTTTGTCACCCTTGTTTATTGTTTCTAGTTATATATATATATATATATATATATATATATATATATATATATATATATATATATATATATATATATATATATATGTATGTATGTATGTATGTATGTATGTATGTATGTATGTATGTATGTATGTATGTATGTATGTATGTATGTATGTATGTATGTATGTATGTATATGTATGTATGTATGTATGTATATGTATGTATGTATATATATATGCATACTTTTACAATTTCTCTATTTCTATGTAATATCTAGTGTCAGGTGATGTAGCTCAAATTTTCAATTGAGTTTGTGGGGTTATACTGATGTTTGCATGGGTGTTTTGCATAGATGATTAATTTATTGTTTTTTTCCTCTCGTTATATGTTTCTATCTTTGGCATTATACCCATTTTCAAGACTTCAAAGAGATTATTGCTCTTTGTGCATGGAGAAATTGTAGTTAAATCTTCTTTCTTTCATCAAATATGGTTTGGCTTAGTAATTTTTCTCACCCTTGTTTATTGTTTCTAGTTATATATATATGTATGTATGTATGTATGTATGTATGTATGTATGTATGTATACATATGCATAGACACACACACACACACAAACACACATATATATACATACATACATACATATACACACTTAATCAAGACTCCAAGCTACATTAGTGTTATTCTAATTATACCTCTTTTAGAATCTCTCTATTTCTCTATAATATTTAGTGTGAGGTGATGCAACTTGAATTTTCAATCAAGTTTGTGGAGTTATACTCTTTTCTACATGGGTGTTTTGCATAGATGATTACTTTATTGTTAATATTTTCTTGTTATGTGTTTCTATCTCTGAATTTAAACATAAAAAAATCCTATTCATGGCTCAGCTGATGGAAATCCCATCGAAAACTTCAAACAAAAAAGGAACACTCTGCATATCTATATATTTCCAATTTCTCCATCCATACAAAACCATAACAATAGACATCCATGGAAAAAAAACTTACAGATTCTGGAGAAAAAGAGTTTTAACATAAACAATAAATAAACCATTTATACAAAACACCCAAGTAAAATGACCTACAGAATGCACAGCACCATAGTTTTAAAACCCTCCAATCTGCCATAAAACAGAGTAGATGCTAACAATTTCTACAATACTCTGCTATCAAACAATAGTATCATTTTTACAATAGTCCACTATGAAACCAATAGCACAATGGCTCTTTTGACAATGCAACTTAATCAATATACATCCTCACACATTATGCAGAAAATCTGAGCCACATTCACTAGAATTAAATATTATAAAGAGACAAAGAAATTGTAAAACACCTATTACACAACAAATCCTATTCAAGGCTCGGCTGATGAAAATCTTTTCAAAAATTTAAAACAAATAACAAACCCTCTATATATCCATATATATACAATTACTCCTATCTTAATCTGCAATTGGGAAATAAAATTACCAACCCTAATCATTTTGACAAAAGAACCTAGATTTAACTACTATTTCTCCTATGGTAACAGATATTTAAGGCCAAAAATGCACAAAGATAACTAAAAAAAAACCAGGATGAAAAAATTACAAAATCTAACCATATTTCTTGAAGAAACAAAAAAAAATTCAACTTCAATTTCTCCATCCACAAAAAATGATAATGTTAGACCTCCATGTAGAACGGCTTACAAAATATGGACAACAAAAAAAATCTACACAAAACACCCATGTAAAATGACTTATAGATTGCAAAGAACAATTGTTTTAAAACCCTCCAGTTCAGAACAAAAAGTAGTGAAACTTGATGATTTTTACAGTTGTCTCCTATGAAACAAACTAGGGAACCATAGGTGATGAATTTTACAATAGTCCACTATCAACCCAACACCATGATGACTTTGTCGATAATGCAACTTAATCAATATACTTTCTCGCACATTACACAATGCATTAGTGTTCAAACCTTGAAACCTTCTATCAAAATGAACAATAATCAAAGAATGAAAGACATAAATAATAAATTAATCATTTATGCAAAATACCCATGCAAAATGACTTATTGATTCCATAGCTAAACAATTTTAAAAACCTCCAACCTGCTAAAAAATGGAGCTAAATAGGATGAATTTAACAATAGCCTACTATCAAAAAAACACCAAAATGGCTCTTCGAACAATACAACTTCATCAAAGTATACTCTCCCACATGCCATCATTCAATATTGCATTTATTTCATCCACCACCATCGTGCAATGATAGGAAACATTGGCCCTCACACCAATAAACACTTTCCATTCACATTCCTCGTATCCAGGAAACCATTCTCCACTGCCACCAACCCACATAATTACCAAAGCTCACGTTGCCACACAAAAAAAAATGGTAGCCTCCCCATCGGCCGACAGACCACCAATCCTGAAAAATCCAATTCGCGGTTGGGCGGACAAAAATTCCTACGGTAAGTTCAAACAAAATAGCCTATCATCTAATAAACAACATAAAATAAAATTAGAAATATACACTTCTAAAACAAAATCTAATAAACAACATTGAATAATAGAAAACAAGTGTATATTTTTTTCTTAAACATTATAAGTTATACTTCATTGTCTTAATATATAACCAGCCAAACAAACAACACAAGTACTGTTGAAAATGATCTTGATAAAATTAAAGGAACCATGAAAAAAATTGTTGATCAGAATTGTAGAATAGCCAAACATAATTCTTTAATCATCAAAGCCATGACCGAAAGAGTGGAGAAAACCCAGAACAGAGCACTGATTGTCGACTTAGATAAGGAGAAAGACCAGGATGAGGACGCGGGGATTTCTATGCACTAGATCAAGTATGAAAAGAAAAGCCCTGTCTACCTCAAATATGACTCAAATTTTCATGGAGGGGGGCCAGGAATGGTGGACCTGGAAGCGGTTGCTGACGAGCTCCTTCTATGGATTAGCTTGGTCTTAACTTTTTGTGGCTAGTTTTAGCTAGTTTTTATCTCCAGCCTTTTTGTTGTTCTCTTTTTGGTCCAAACAATCCCTTTTACAACAAAGCAATAGAAGTAGAAAGGAAAGGTCTTTTGATGTAATAAGCACTATGAGGGAAGAAAACAAAGTTAATGTCTAGTCAACATGAACTGTAAGAAATATGTAAAGTCACAATTAGGCATGATTGTTTTGGTGTTCAAGGTAGTATGACAACTATCTCTAGAGACTCTTGCATAGTAGAGGAAATAGTAGATAAATATGATAGTAACAACTTGCGCTCAGCTTCAAAGTTAACCCTTGCAACTTTCACTATTGTTGTTTTGAGTCTTGTTTTTGAATTATAAGTTTGAGTTTTAATAAGAATGATGAAATAAAATGGGGTGTAAAGTTGTTTTACTGATAACATTCAAAAGTATGCCCAAAGACTCAAGTGACAATCATTGTAGTGGTGCATTTCCTGACTCATATTGCAACATGTAAAGTTGTTTTAGCAAGCCAAGATAGTGACATTTGCAATAGTGACTATCCCTTGTTCAAGGCACTATCTAGCCTCATCAAAAGTTTAAAAGTTGCCCAAACTTGCTTGCTTATTGTGTGGTCGTTGACTCCATCTTTAGAATGATGAAATAATTTAAAATATCAAAAGTGCGCCTTTTCTTTCACATGTTACCTTTTGTTTCAGTATGCTATTGTTGTGGCCTTGTAAAGTCTATTTCCTACACGATTTAGGGAACCGAAACCATGTATTTTGCTTGAACGTATAAATTTATTTATGAATTGATTCAGGATACACTTTGCTTCCATGTTTTCTTGCATACTCCTACCTGATAGCAGATTCATGTAAGAGTTAGTATGATAATGAAAAGCATAATCTGTTTGCAATGGACATGCAATGTATAACATGAATAAAGTTTGATGAAATGCATAACCAGTAGATGTTTTTATATATTTTAGTTAGCTTTCCTTCAGTTAGCTTTCATCTTTAGTTTTCTTACAAAAGTCTTTTTTTCCTGCAGCAAGCCAATGTGCCTATTCCTACAGTGATCCAAGATATATGCAATAGTGACTACCTTCCCATTTCCCAAAGAAACTAGTTCTTTGCATATATTAGGCACTGAATGTCTAGATATTAGGGGGCTCAATAGTAGGTGGATCAATATGTTCTCGTTGGATCAAGGGTTGTGCTTTTGTTATGTCAGGTTTTATATGTAGAAGAGTCCCTATAGTTGTGTTCAGAACTGCTCCATAAAAGTACCCAACACGTCACCCTTTGCTTCCCAATGTGAGCCCCACAAATTAACATCAACTGAAAAGGATGAAAAATCATTAAGTTTAATAGTCCTTCGAATAGTTTGGGACTAATCGTTTCTTTGTATACTCGATTTAACATTCCTACATGTGCCACAATGCCAATAACATCAATCAAATTTTTATTAGTGCAATTTTTAATTTCATTTAATGGGATGAGTTTAAGTACTTTCTCTAGCACAAAGACCCCATTGTCACAACATTTTAACATTGAATTTTGATCCAAAATTATTTCCATCTAGTTGTTTAACTTATTAAATTCATTGTCTTCCTATCTCACCGACCCCTCTGACACATAATAAGTACAACTCATCTCAAACCTATCATATTACAATTTCGTTGTATCATTAAAGCACATAATTCATATTGTTGTTCCCTCATTGTCAATAATATCAAAGCTAAATACTTGGCCCTCATGCCTCTGTCAGTTGTAATGGTGCATATCCCTTTTTGTTGTTGCTTGACCTTTTATTGTCCATTTGGTTTGGTAAACATTCATCCCTTTAACAAGGATGATATTCATAGGAGCATCATGCTGCTTTGGGGATGTACTAATTCCAAATTTTGAGGCTCGTTTAGATGGGTAAGGTGAGTCACAACTAACTATTTGTTCTTCTTGATCTCTAAACAAATATCTAGGTTTTCCGATTAGCTAGAAATCTAACATTGTGACATCTAGGGATAATATGACAATCACCTTGGAATGAAACAAACATTAAATACTTTAGAAAGAATTCCCCACAAACAAGGAAGCAGAAAACTACAAGTACAAGTAAGGAAAAACTATATCTAACCTTGATTCTTGTAGCTTTCTACATAGATAGTTTGTCAAGCATAAAATAAAAAATATTTTGAATGCCCCTATAAACAAAAGGTCATTGTATTTTGTAGGTAAATTTCCTATTTGCATGTGGGTTCCATTAGGGAGGAAAAATTTGTACTAGTCAACTCGACTTTGATCACCTTCTATTTTATGGAAAGACATTAGCCGGAGTATTGGAGATGGGACATATCCAACATCTACAAATTATATCACATGTTTGTTAAGGATGGATTCACATTTGTAGCCTACAAGGAAATTAAACTCATCATAGTGGCAGTAATGAGGTATTTATGACTATGACTCAACTCTAAAATCAAACAATATTGACACGTTTGAAAACTGTGACATTTTCCTCTCTAACACATAGGTCACTCCCAAATGGCCAACAAATTGAAACGGAAAGCAAAGACAAAGAGTTCAAATATAAATGAGTTAGAACATATATCATAGCAATTGTTAATTCAAATGAAGCATATTCTTAATTTGTTTGGTGCACTTGACAAAGTGCAATATAATTGGCAGTAGAAAAAAACTAAATAAGAAACAAACTTACAGGACTGGTGCTCAAGGATTGTTCACCAGCCTTGATAGAGCTAGAGGCCACCAACATTGTTGGGGCTACTCTTCTAAAAACTAATAGATGCAACGTTGACGGCTGACTACAAGGTCTATGACTTCAAAACACAACATGGGCTCTCAATTTTTTTCACAAGAATTAAGAATATTACAGGAAAGGATTTATAAAAATAAGGGCTTCAATGATTCAAAGAATACTTAACATACAATTTTTTATTCTAATTTGATTGTTTCATTTTTAAAATCCCTCCTATTTTTTCCCTAGAGACACCAAGAAAATGAAGGAAAATAAATAATTAGGAAAAATGCTTCAATGTTGTATATAATAGTTAATATAAAGTATATCATTTGAAGTATGCCCTGTCAAGTTTTAGACAAATAACTATTTTTCAAAAATAATAAACATTGGGAAGAGTACATATGTGCATCGCTCACATCCACATTGACATACATACAAATCTACACATAGGGAAATTTAATATTGTCTCATTTATGGCTTCTATTCTGTGGAAATGGTTGCAATATATTAGAATAGTCTGTGTTGTTTTACATAATGCAATGCTAATTGTTGTTCTCTAGCTTTGGCTATATTCTCTCATTTGCAATGCATTATAAAATAGTTAATATTGTAGAGTTTGTGTTGTTATCCAAAAGGAATTTTTGACTATCATAACAACTAATTTCATTTTGACTATCCACAGATATCTAGATATACAATATTAGATGCAAAGAACATTATTATAGAATAGTAAAAAATAGATCTTATGATTCGAAATATGTCCCAAAAAAATGAAGTTAGGGATTAGTATCAATGTTCTTTGCATCCACTATCAGTTGCATACTTTCTTGCAAATAGGTGGAACACATTGTCCATTAGTGCGATCAAATTTCTGTACAATTTTAAACCAACTATTGTTGACTATCACTTTGTGGCTTTACGAACTATCACAAGTGTGAGCAAGGGGAGAAATCTTGTATAAGCATGCAACTTTGATCATGCCATGCAAAGCTATTGTGAAGGTAGTAGCAGGTTTGTTTTTGCATTTTGCTACATTGGGTGATAGTCAGAAAAGTATTGCAAAAGTGTTGGCAATGATAATTTATTGTGCATTTGTTGTAGACATGAAGAAAGCAAGAAACAAAGAGAAAGCAAGTAGGAAGAGGTACACTTGAACCAAGGAGGAAGAGGAGGAATTTGGAAAAATCCATCAACATTTCCAATAGTTCTTATATATACTTGTGGACATGGTTCTATGCATGTATATATCTACATATACATATCCAAAAAAATCTATGCATGCAATTCATTATTCCTAGTGCACACAACATCTTCATACAATTTTGTGTAGGAAAATGTGTTTCTGATAAATTTCTACATGTCTAGACAAAAACTAAAGTATGGGTTTCTTTTGTTGCATTTGATTGTTCTTTTCCTCTATGCACATATGTATGTGTGAAAAGTAAGATGTAGACAACATTCATATAAACTCATCCCCTTTTTTATTTCTTTGCTCAAATAGTTCTTATTTCTTTTGTTGTCAAGGAGAATTTTTTCAATGATAGGCTTCATATTAAGCATAATAAGAAAGATTGCTTCCCACATTCAATGAGATGAAAAGATCTTGGAAGTTAGGAGAATAGCATAATTTTTTTTGTCTTTATCTCTCACAATATCCTTCCATATTTGATTCGCAATCCAATAGTGTATGTAATATAATTTATGATGTTTTCCATAAGGAATTGTCAACTGTTGGTCTAAGGACGTGGCTATATTGTTTCGTTTCCAATAAGATGCTATTGAGAAATAGAATTTAATAGGTTGTTGTCGAAACTAATATTGTTTTATTTAAGGATTGAGTGTCTATATAGATGTATATGTAGTTTCTATATGTATCTTTGAGGTTATGTGTAGAAGTTATGAATATTCGACCTATTTATTTTCCATTCACCTTTTTTTATTTGGTAGCCAAATCTATTTTTTTATGCTTATTGCCAAAGCGCTGTTTAAAAAATCAAATAGTATAGCATATTCAATAGCATCCTATAAATAAAGAAACAATACAACCTAATCCAATGACAAAAATCATCAATGTCCTATGGAATCAATGTTGTATACATCTACTATGACATACATATCTCTCCATAGGGATTAAACGTTGTCCATCATTCCTATTGATAGTGTCATTACCTAGGTTGTTGTACTAGTTTTGGAAAGTAGGGACAACTACATTTGAAGCAAGTGGGTAGAGGTGTGGGTGGAGATGCATATTGGGAAAACCATTTCTAGAGTATTGTGAGGAAAGTTCATGTTACTTTCCATAGGCCTTTGTTCATTGTTGTTGCCCAGTCCACATTATATTGTTTCATTTGTGTTCTCCATGTAGCCATGATGGTTGGAAGGAAACATTGTTTGTTTTCTATGTTGGATTGCTACTATGAATTCTTCTCTTTTGCAAGCTTTTTGATATGGGCCATTGTTTAAAGCATCATAGTCTCACAAGCAGTTAATGTTATTTTCCATAGGTCATTCTTCATTGTAGCTCTCTAGGTTAGGGTATATTGTTCCATTCATCAAATCGATATAACCACGATGGTTGCAAGGAAATATTGTTTTTTTTTTGCATTTAATTGTTAAAGTGAATTGTTGTGTCTTGCATGTTTTCTCATTTGGGAAACAATTGAAATCAATATAGTTTGGAAAAAAATCTATATTATCTCCAATAGGCCATTGTTGATTCTTGTTGTCTAGCTTAGGGAATATTGTTTCACTTATATTCTCCATGTAGGTGAGGTGTGTGTGAGACAATATTCTTTGTTTCTATGTTGCATTATTACTATGAATTATAGTCTCATTGTTGTATGGTTTTCATCTAGTGGGAATGGCTATAGGTAACATATGCCATTAAAATCCTCAAAAAACATAGCAAATATCTTTCTAATGTTCAACAAGGCATTGTTGGGTCTAGTTGTGTGCCTTCACCTTCTATCAAAGGCACAAGTGAGGAGGAAAAACAACTGTGATCATAGAACTCCAATTATCTATTGTGGAATTTATATGAGGATGGCTGCAACCTATTATGTTTTTTTTAGTATCACACAATAATTTCATTCCCTCACTACATTTCTAGCAATATATTGCGCATATATATGTAAACATAAAATGTAGTTATGGAAATGTAATGATATACAGTTTGTGTCAATTTCCATAGAGCATTGTTTCATGACATGTGGTGCAAATGGTTGTAAGGATAACACTGATGACCAATGGAATGTACAGATTTGGATGTATGTCATAGCAACTACAAACAACAGTGACAATAATTGAAACATTTTTGGAATTTTAAACCATATTTCTACTACTATATCAAACATTGAAGCCACCATCTCTATAGAACTTCTTCCTTGAGTAATTTCTAAGAGCTTTTCAACACATTGTACGTAGGAAAATTAATTATTCTTATGCTTGCTATAAACCTAAGTATGTATGAATGCTGCCTACATCTAATTTTATATACATACATATGTGCAGACAAGAAAAGTATAATGAAGCACTACATCACATGGGAACACCCAAACAACATAAAAATTCACAACAACAAACCCATCCAAAATTAGGGGTGTGTTGTTCTTTGATTTTAAAATAAAAAGTGTTTGGTGCACTAATAAAGAAGGCCAAAAAAATGGCATGACCATTAATTGTTGTATGGTTTGCGTGGAGCATCGATGGTTAAAAGGAACACCTACCCTTAAAGCCCTTAGAAAATACAACAAATGTCTGCACAACTTTTGATAAGGCATTGCTGGAAAATCAAAGAATATAGCCTACCACAACCATATATATTTACAAACTACATTGTTTCATTTATGGCTTATGTGTTGCACCAATGGTTAAAAAATAGTTAATCTTGGGTGTTTTTTGTGAGTTTTTCCATCTGGGTTGTTGTTGAAACCAATATTGATTCATTTATGGTTCATATTTTGTAGTGAAGGCTTTGAATTAATCTGTTATTACAAGCTTTTTATGTTTTGAGGTTCTTCCATCTGGGTCACATGGTATGTGTAGGATCATGATGGAAAAAATAGGCCCTTAAGTGACAAAAGAATTAGAAAAATCAGAGTTAGGAAACTTGACATAAATATTTGAATAAGTTATCTATATTATTTGAAAAATATGTAAGAATAGAATCTATAGAAATTTGAATGTAGTTTCTAAACTACTAGGTTTATTTTAAAATAAAAAATTCTATTTGATGAAAATTTGAAATTTCAATGCAGTAGTACTTAAATTTTAGGGAAAAAATAAGAAGTAGGTGTCTGTCTGACCACCCTAACCACAATAAAATGATAATATTTTTTATAATATTTTAGATATAAGTAGAGGATTCATGTCTCGATGTGATGCATTATTTTTTGTAAATTTTTTTCAAGTAAATAATTAATATGAATTTTTTATTAAAACTTTTAAAAAACATAAAAACTCATATGTCTAACCACCTTAACTTGGTCAAAACTTCATGAAATTCATTTCTTTTTAATCCTATATTATGTGAAGCACAAAATGTGATGTATGTTTTATATTCAAAAAATGTGATACTGTTTGAAAGCTATAGATGTTTTTAAATCAGCCTATCAATCAAGACTTTAGTTATAATTCAAATAGAAAATGAATAGTAATTATTTATTAAATTCAAAGTAAAGAATAATTTATATTGCTGGAAAGTTGACAATCTCCTTTAAAAACCATTTTCGTTTCATCAATTTTGGGTAAAAATAAAGTTGTCAGCCACATACCCATCATATCGCAACTTTTTGGCCCATCATGATCTTGCACATACCCAATAGTTGGAAGTAATATTTTTGTGGCCATGGTTGCAACACAATAACATTGTTAATGTTATATAGGTTGTGTTGTTTTTTGGAAGGCAGTAGAGAAAGAAGCGAGCAAAGAGAAATTAGGAAGCAATAGGTGAACTTAGAGTAGATGGGAAGAGGTGTGGGAGTGGTGCATATGGGAACAAAATATTACTTGAGTCTTTAAAAAATACTTCATGTTATTTTCCAAATAGAACTACTGATTCTTGTACTATAGCGTAGCCTATATTGTTTGGTCTATGGTATCTGGCTACCTGCGATGGGTGGGAGGGAATATTGCTTGTTTGTGCATTGGTTTATTACTAAGATCTTGTGTATTATTTGTGGGTTTTACAGTCTGTCTCTCATCTATCTTTGGTACACTACAATCAGGAATGCATATATATGTATTGCATGCATTAAATACACCTTCTTAGTTATTATTTCTTTGAGACTCAAAAATGGAGTTGCTAGAATGATAGACTGCATAGTAAGTGTCATAAGAAAGATTGATTTGATCATTAATCAGAGTGGTGAACAATGTGTGTTCTTTCTCAAGGGTTTGGTTAATGCCCATCATGCTCAATGACCCAATATGATAGGGCTGAGAGTAGGGCAAATTTTGTTCTGTTTGACTTTATCCTTCCTATTTGTAGGTTTGTGTGTTACTGGCATTAGACACACACAACGTTTTATTGTTTGAACACCACCTATGGATATATTTGTATAATAGGCACTTCTGTATAGTTGGTTAGAGGCTATTTTGTGTTTTCTGTAGGGGATGATGTTTGCAAAAGCAAAAGGAAAGTGTCAACTATGATAATTTTTTTCCATTCCTTTTTTGCAGAAAAGCTAGTGGTTTGCATGGGTTTTCCAATGTGATTTTTTTTGTGGGATTCTTTCCATGGCCTCCATTTTCTGCTATGTTCGCAATGAAATAAAATTCTTAACATAATCCAGTTTTCTTTTGTGGCATGTTGCTTGCTAGCTTGGCTTATTTTTATCCATTGGTTTGTCACTCACAATTTTTTTATACTTTGTGCAATCAACAATGCATATATATGTGCACCTAAGAGTTGAGATATATATATATATATATATATATATATATATATATACATATGTATATATATGTATATGTATACATGTATATATATATATATGTATATATATGTATGTATATATATATATGTATATATATGTATGTATATATATCTATATATATATATATATGTATGTATATATATAGATATACTTATATAAATGTATTCACCAACACCTTATAAAAAATAGAACAATATAACCTGACCTAGAAATCAATAATCAACAGTGTGTAATGGAATTAAATATCAACTTTATAACATCAACTATTTCAATCCAATGCAATGATAACCACCAAACCGAAGCCATAAATCAAACAATATTGGTTTAAATAGTGATCAAGATATATACATATACGTACATATATATATATATATATATATATATGTATATACACATACATATATATACATATATACATATATATATACACATACATATATATACATATATACATACATATACATATATACATATATATACACATACATATATATATATATATACATACATACATACATACATATATATGGCATTCTTTATTTCCAAATAGCAGTTTCCTAGATATGCATCCAATGCATGATGGTGGTTTGTATTTTTATGTGGTTGTGCAAAATCAGATGCAAACAAAATTTATATGCACATTATCACCTACATCAAGTATAATAAAAAGAAAAAACCATGTTTGATCTCACACTTTTATATATAGACTATCAATCTAACAAATCCTTATTAAGGCTTAGACAAATAATAAGCATCTCTAAACACACAAGAAAACAACTAAGAATTCCTTATCAGGAAAAACATGAACTAACTTATTACTTTGGAACCATTGGGACCACATAGAAACCATAAGTCAAATAATTTCTTCAAAGCCATAGAAGAACAATCAACAATTACCTATGCAAAATAGCATAAAGTGTTTTATTACTTCAACAAGTATTAAATGTTGCACTAATGAGTGTGCTAACCTAAGACATAGAATAACACAAAAAAAATGGAGAATAATATTTTATTCAAAAATATGGAAGTCTTACATGTAGAGTATCTCAAATCCTCAAGCTCTACAATACATGCAAATTACAGAAAACTACAGAAAATCCCTTTTTCCCAGTATTCACTCTTTTCCTCAAAAAGCTACAAAAATAAAAAAACCATGCCCATAAATATATCCTTTCTTGTTTTGGAGCCAAAAAAATATTCAAAATATAAGCTTTTGTGGTTTGGAGCCAGAAATTACAAATTCAAATTCAAATTTTAGAACCTTATTCGAAAATTAGCACATTTTTGAAACTGCACTAACTTCTAGGAGCCATAACTTTTGACCCGGGATTCCATTTTTCAAACCGTTTGAACTGTTGGAAAGGTCTTAGAGTCAAGAACATGCTCAAAACTGGCTACACCATTTTGAGCAAGTTTTGGGGCCTTTTTAGGGCTATTTTGTGGTTGTTTAATGCCTCAAATTTGATCTGGAAGGTTTTCCAGTGCAATTATGGGAGACTAAAAATGTAATACATTTCAAACTAGGAATGCTCTCGACCTAATTCTTTCACCAATATTATTATTTTTACATTATGAATCCTTCCGTATAATTTTTTTCCCCAAATACCTTAAAATTTCATACCTAATAAAAAAAACAGCTTACTAGAAAAAGCAGAAAAGCAAAACTGAATGTTGGGAATTACATTATGATGAAAGGGTATCCAAAAATGCAAAAACATCTAAGAAACTACAAACGAGAAATGCAAATATTTTTTGGGTGATGCAGAATTTCCCTTACACCACTGGATGCTCCTGTATTAGATACCTAGGATAATTTGAGAAGTGACCCAATCACACCTCAGATGTATGAGGAAAACCCAGATAGTCAACCTCTTCCTTAGATAGCCAGGATGAATCATTCATAGGATTTACTCTCCACTTTACTAGATATTCTTTATATTTCCTATTTCTGGTACTCCTTCACATGTGACTATCCAAGATTGCTTCAATCTCCTCCTTCTCTGAAGTAGGTACTAGAATGCCATACTACTATGTTGTTAGTACTTCCTCTGTGCCACTTTCATGATACTTTGTCAAATCTGAAATGTTGAACATAAGGGAAATGTTGACTCCATCTGGTAACTCTACCTCATATGTGTTTTGAATCATTTGGATAATGGGTTGCTACCTGATATGCTTTGTTAATACTAGAGTTAAATTTATCTTTGTGTGAACATCATGATAGAGTGTGTTCTGAATCCTTATGATGATGGGTTGCTACCAATACATGGTTAATTTGAGAATTGTATATCATGCGTGGAGGTGTGGATGGAGTGTGTTTAGGAATAAAATATAGATTGGTTGATAGTTTGGAACTTTTGACTCTTCAAACATGGGAAGATGAGCAATGATGGGTGGATATGAAAGTGTGCATGGAATTAGGAAAAACTATTTGATATACTTTGTACGTTGCTTGAAAATCCTCCCTTTACTTTTGTGGACATTTTTGATTGATACTTTTCCCTTTTTTATTATTCCCCATAGTTTCTTTGACTAATGGAGTTTGATAGGGATAATCTTTCTTTGTATTCTTTGGTATCC
This sequence comes from Sequoia sempervirens, assembly GCA_007258455.2. NCBI lineage: Eukaryota > Viridiplantae > Streptophyta > Pinopsida > Cupressales > Cupressaceae > Sequoia > Sequoia sempervirens. Next base: position 277,338,717 of record VDFB02086081.1, on the reverse strand, counting down.
ATGTGCATTTGATTTTTCCATTATGCTTCTCAACTTCTTTTGCTTTGATAACATTCTTTGTACTTTGATTTAGCTCCTTCTTTTGATGTTGGTCCCAATTTTTGGATGCGCTGATGGGTGGATGAACATTTGTGACATGGTTGGTTGTAGTATTAGCATCGGTTTCATCAAGAGGATTCTTCATGCTTACTATGTTGATGCTTGCACTAGATACAGTTTCCCTCAATATTATAGAGGTATCACTGATGTTTTTTAGCTCCCTTAATTGTTGAATAACCAAGACCTTGATGCTTAGGATTGCCCATAATTTGCACTAGTTCTAGGATACCTTGTTCATGTAGGCCTAATCCTCTGCCTTGATAATTCATCTATTGAAACATTTTTTTTGCAATAGGATATGATTTACCTTGGAAAAAAGGTGCTAATCATTCTCTGCTATGTTGTGGATCTTCAAAGGTGATAGCTTTTTCATTGATAAGATAGCTTTCCCTTAAAAAGGTAAGTGATCCAAGTTTATAAGTGATAGGATCCTCCCTGTGTGGGATAAATTCTTGATTGATATATTTGGCTCGATCTTGTGGAATATTAGATTTTAATGTTTATTCAAGAGGTTTTGATGATTCACTGTCCTCATGCAAACCTTCCTTATGATTCATTTTGACATGCCTTGAAGTCACAAGATGTTCCTGATTCACAATTTCTATAGAAGCCCTCTTCATGACCCATTTCTAATACGTCTCTAGGTTTTTCTGTATCTTGATCATGTGTACAAATGTTAAGAGTGGGAGGCTCTTGTTCCTTGGTAATGATATCAAAAGTATGAGACTCTTGTTTTGAATGAAGATAATCTACATTTGTATTTGGAGCAATCATCTCTTGGGTAGATGGAGGAAGATGTGTTATATGGATATGATAATCATTTGTGCTATCTTGTATAGCTAGGAGAGTGTCCACTAGATCATTGTAGTATCTTGGAGATACAAATTATTGATCTTGAATAATTTCAAATTTTCCTTTGACATGCTTTGGATCAAGTTCTTGACATGGGTCATTTTCAAATGATGGATTGCTTACAAAGGTTCTTGGATGTCTTCATTAGGCATGGGAAGTGGCTCAATATCCTTTTGATCTTTTTGTGGACTTTGATCAAATTTTGAGTTGAGGATTTCTTCAATATCTGTAACCATGAGGTCAAAGGATGCCAATATGTCTTGGAAAGGACCATTGCTAGACTTGGGTGAAAGTTGTTGATCATGCTTTGGGGCAAAATTTTGAGATATGTCCCCTAAGTCATTAGGTGATGTAGAGTCATTTTCAACATGATCATTGGTCGATGGTTCATGGATTATGTCAATAGAGTCAAATAATTCTAAAACTTCTTGAAATAGATCATTGTTGAATATTGTTGAGTGGTTTTGATCATGACTGAAAAGTGACTCTTGATATGTGTTGAGTTGATCATTAAATGAGGTGGAAACATCTTAAAGGTGCTCACTGATGGATAGATCTTGATCATCGGTTTCAACAATTGGGGTGGAGATTATTTTTCAACCATAGGATCAAATGATGTTAACATTTCTTGAATTTGATCATTGTTGGGTATTGTTAGTGGATTTTGACCATGATTGAAAAGTGACCCTTGATATATGTTGATTTGATCATTGGATGAGGTAGAAACATCTTCAAGGTGCTCATTGATGGATAGTTCTTGATCATTGTTTTCAATAATTGTGGTAGAGAAATTGTCATTGTTATCACTAGTGGTTGAATTTTGATCATTGTCCTCAACAATTATTATTTTTTGATCAATAAAGTCTTGGATGAGATTTTTGAGTTGAATACAATTTGATGTTTCATGAATATTTTCTCTATGATACCCACAATAAGGTCCACCCCTATTCCAAGGGAAGTCTAGGACAGAGTTGAAAGAACTCACTTTTGGAAGAGTGATGAGTTTTGCATTGAGTATCTTTCTTAGCATTGATTCGATTAGATCTCGAAAAGGAGCGTTTTGGCATTTGTGATTTTGTGATATTTGTCCTTGTTGAGGGGATTCTTGTTGTGATTGATCTTGGATATGTGGTGATTGATCTTTGATATGTGGTGATTGGGTTTGTTGTTGATGTTGTTGATCTTGATATCCAACCTGTTGACATTGGAGATATTGTTCTTGATGTGGTTGTGGACACAACTCAATGCTTTGATGACATGGTTTAACCAATGGAAGAGTGTATTGATTTTGGGGTGGAGATGTCTCTTGGTGTAGCGAGTCAACTATTTTGGTAAGTGTAGAAATTTTATCTCACAAAATTTGATCTAGATTTTTATCTTGACACCCTTGATATAGTTGATTTGGTTTTTGTTCAAGCAAATTTTGAATGTCTACTTGTGGTGTTTGTATGGGATCATGGACAAATTGATTTTGGACAATGTTTTGATTTAGGATGATGTTCAAATTTGGCATTATAGGTTGAAATTGAACATTTTTGTGGTTTGAGATCACATTGCCTTGATTTAGGTAATTTTGATTTCACATGGTGTTACCTTGACTTGGATCAATACATCGAGTCATTAACATTTTTTTTGGACTTTGGACAACATTTGTATGATTCGAAAACATATCTATCCCAAAGTTTACCAAGTGTGGACTCAAAATGTTCATGTTTGGTAAAGTTGTACTTGGTATATTCACATTTGGCATGTATGGATTCGATGGGATAACGTTATTTTTTTGAAGACTCGTGCATTTATTGTTTGGTTGATAGATTTGTAGGTTTGGAGTTTGATTTAAATCTACCATAAGGAAAGGTGTTCCAAACTTTAGATTGGGCATACTCACATTTGTTGTACAATCGAGGTTTGTAGGATGTAATGATCCCATGTATGGGTTGTATAAATGTGAGTTTTGATAATCCATTGGTTTTGTAAGGCTTTGATAGTTTGGTTGACTTAGATCACTCATGATGTATGGAGAAATTTTATATTCCATGTTCTTTCTTTTTTTAATTTGTTGTAAAAGTGAACCTCTAAGGTGTTTAAGACCAATGATGAGATGAAGGATGGAAGGGGTGAATGATATGGGTGTTGAACTTTTAGGAACTTTGGATCAATGCTAGACTTTAAGATTTTATTTTGATTGGTTTGATTTGGATAATGAACTTGTAAACCCTAAGATGCTAGATGTTATCTTAGGATGAAATTTTTCAAAGAAGTGATAATTTAACTAAGTGTGTGAGGAAGGATTCATAAAACACACCTAACTAAACAAATGATTTTGATTCGGTTTAAGGATTTACCCAAGTCTAGATAATGATATTCCCAAAGCTGTAAAGTTCTTTATGAGATGGAGATGATAAATGTTTGGATGAATGAAGTGTTTATTTGATTCTAAATGAACCTAATAGGGAGCTTGTTTACAAGACCAAGATAGTGAAGAACATTCTTTTCTATAATAGTAGTTCAAACCAAAAGACCAATGTTTGAATGAAAACCATATGACTAAAAGATACCAAGCACATGTGTGGGGTCCAAGGTTTTCCTAACTTTTCTTAATGACTTTTTTTTACCACAAACACTCTCTTGATTAGCTTTTCAAACTAAACATGTCTAATGTTCCAATTTCTTTCCATCCCCCAATGTCCATAATGAAAAAATCAAGAAATTAAGGCAACAGTTTCCTAAAGTTTAATTTAGTAAGAGGAAATGGAGATATAAACCCAAATACTTAGAAACCTCTAAGGATAGAATCCCTCGGGCAAGCAATAGCACTTGTATTTTTTCAAAGGATATTCGCTCTTCCTAAAGGGTTTGAAATTTGATGCTCATGTTGAATGTTTGCTTTCCAATGTTTTAGATCAAGCAAAGTGTTTTGTTTCTAGAGTCATGCACAATCCTATGGATGAAAGACAATATTTGTTGATTCCCTACTTGGATAAATCTGGTTGTGCCTATTCAAAGCAGATGACTAGATGCTTGACAAAACATGCTCCCCATTACAATGGACTCTCTTCTTAGGTCAGCTGAGCATCATTATGCATTAAACTCCCATGGCATACTTATCATCTCTACTAAGAACCGTAAAAACATGGTTGGGCTTCAGAGGTCTAACCTCTTGCACCAACAAATAGATAAGGGATTTTGGCATTTATACAAAAGATTCTAGTACATGAATTTTGTTCATGGAGGATCATCCATATGGAAAGAGACCATTGTTTTCCTTCTTGTCAAAACAATCCTTATGATACTTGAACTTTTCTCAAGTACCCACACTTATATACCAGGTGGAAGTCACTTGGCTTTAGCATGTTCCCAGTTGGGTCATTCCCTAGGTTGATTACTTTTACCCACCAGGCAAACCCTCTAAGGGTAAACAAAAGTGAGCAAGCACATATGTCATTCGATCAATCTTTGTTTCTGTGAACAAAGAGAGAAAATATGCGATATACTCCACTCACACTATCAAGATTTTGTTCAATTTTAAGAATCCAAATTGAAGTGTGGAGGTAATCGCTTATATAACTTAATATCACCAAAAGACTTTTGATTTTCAAGATCATCGAGAGGTGCGAGAGAAGTGCATATGTATTTTAAATGATAATACTTTGGATAAGAGATTACAAAACACAAAATACACATGTTAATTTTAACTTCAAAGAAAAAATGGATTCCTTTTAAGAACCAAACTTGAGTGTGAAATTGATTGTTCAATTTTAACCAAATCCAAAAACTAGTGAGTTTGTAATGTTCAATTTTAGTCCAACTTGAAAAGATCAAAACAATGATTTATTTTAAACCCAAATTGATCTAGTTGACCTAAAACAGAAACTAAAAATAGCAAGTGGATGTTCTAGACTATTACTATAAGCATTTAAAAATTCTTTTTTGAAGTTCAAGTTCAATGCCCACTTTTTGAACTCAAATATGCTTGCTATTTAATTCTAATGTGAGAGAAAACTACCATTGCTTCTTGATGCAAACCATGAAGATTGTGATGCATTTCCACCTTATGTTGCTCCTCTTTAACTCTACTTTTTAGTTTTCAAAAGTAGATCAGACTTTTGGCAAAACCATTAATTATCTCATCCTTCGTCAAAAAAAATCTCTTGTCACCAAACCAATCATGTTTCTTAGAGGCCTCTTTTCTTGCATGAGTAAAAAAATAAAGAAATTTACATTTAAGACATTTAAACACTTGAGACAGTCAAGAAAATATGCACAAGATATTGAGTTGTCAAAAGAATGAAGAAATATTTAATAACTTAAAAGCGATTAATACTCTTATTGATGTCAGACTTTTATATTTCTCTGAATCAATTTCCAATGCCCAAGGTTCAAAGAGCACACATAGCCATAAACAAGTGGCTTTTAACGCACTAATACTGCATTACCATGGATTATGTAGAGGTAACCCACTAAATTGTTTGCACAATAAAATTAGGCTACCCGCCAAAAGTCTCTGTAATTTAGTGTTAGAGTAATATCACGAATAAAGTTGACAGACTAATTAATTCTGAAACAACAATATTAATGATAGAAGCAATGATACTGATGTGAAAATAACGCTATTAATAAAAAACATTGATATTTAATGACAAAGCTTCATCTCATTTAATGCGACTGCAGTATAGAGGAAGATGGCCCAGAGAGATTGCTCAAGAAACCAGGCGGGTGAGGTATTTTAAATACATTCTCAAGAATGTAATAAAACCAACAAAGTGATACATTTTTTTTTTACTATTATCAACATAAGTCAAAAGTTGCATAGAGATGAGTGTTTTCTAGTCTATTTTTAGACATAGATTTCATACAAACTACGAACAACGCACTGAAATATCGTTTAGCTTTGTATTTAAAGTTACAGAAACCTAGAAACACCAGTCTAAGTTCTAACTCAACAAAATCTCACAATAAAAGCATACTTTAAACTAGTGGTTGTTTCTACACCACTCGCTCCTTCAGTGTCATTTTATTGAGGAGGCTCGACAAGCAGTTTCATAAAACTTCAAAAACAAAAAATGTACTGCCCAAAATACCGTACGACAATCACAGCATATATATCTTTATCACAATGATGGGAGGTGACTAGTAATGTTGAGATCGATAAGCATTTAAAACAAAGGATTTAAATTTCATGACGACGACTTAGATGTTGAATATTACCAACCACGATCCTTCACTTCTCCAACTTGGCGAGCATAAAATATTTATATACCAAAGCAATTTTCAAAGGGATCTCCTTGTCTTCACCATTTAATACTTGGATTAAAAATACTTGCTCTTGGAGATGGGGCCGCACTAGTATATTAATGGTGTAGGCAAGCTAAACAAATAACAAGAAAGAGACCAATTCAAACTCTTCGACCTTCCATCTACTCACTAAATGGGGATGTATCCTAGCATGTAAAATGTTTGCAAAACATATACAAAAATAAATTTGATGAAAAGGGATTTTGAAATTTTCAAGAAAATGCTCTTGGCAGGTGTAAAACCGAATTCCACAAGATGATAATTGGATCACAATACCATGAAGGAAAGGGGAGCTTAGATCGCTTCACGTGGTCAAAGTAAATAAGATAAATAAATTTCTCTAGCTCTAGGATATTAACATTGATGGAGCCTTCAATAAGCTAGTTAATTCTTAAAAAACCTTTGTCATGATTCTGATTGGGTTGAATTACTTTGTGGGATAATTTTTTTTGTTTTTGTAGCTAGCCCTTACTTCTTCACTGCCATACAGATATTAACCTTAGCATGCATACTACACATTGTTCCTAGATATCGACCAAATAAGATACCCATGTGAAGGCAAACAAAATCATTTTACTTGGTATATGCAATGTGATATAGAATGGTACCTATACTTTCCTTAATAGCTGGATTAGTGGATATTGTGAAAGAAGGAATAATAGGCTTTCAAATGGGTTCTTTCAATGTTGATTGTGAAGAAGCAGACCCTGTAGATGTGATTGTCATGGCGAAGACAGTAAAGAAAGTATCATAAAGAAAGTTGTGTTTATTCACCTCCTAATTTCATTGGAAATGGGTCATAAAGATCGATTTATAAAGCATAAACACACAACATTCTCTTCCAAGCATAGTACAACGATAGCTTAACAAACTTCAGAAATTAAATGATATGTATAGATAAACACTCATAAATGGAGGCCGTGGAAGTAGTCTAGCAATCAAATTTGAAATTGGTCTATTTCAAAGTAAAGACAATATTAAATATCAATCAAAAAATCAGGCTTAATAAATAAATAATGTGGTTACCTGATTTTAAAAAAAAAGAGAAATAAAACAAATTTGACTATTTTTTTTTTTCTCTGTGGGTAGCCACCATGTTTCTCTGTAAACAATTCAGTGACAACCATGTTACTGTATTCCCATATATATATATAAGAGTATACTAAATAATAGATGACTTAGACATGCATATCGTCCTCCTTTCCTAAAATGACACAACAATATATATAGCCTGCAAAAGTTCTTTAGAAATCAATTGCATTTCTAAGCACAATACTAGTAACAATTTTTCTTAAAAAAAAAGAAATAGGAAAGTTAGCACACCCAAGATTTTAAAAAGAGGAATACGCTTAGCTACAATTTCTTTTGAAAAAAAGAATTAGCAAACATTTCATGAAAATACAAAAGAGAAAAACAACAATACAAATAAGGAAACTTGAATTAGAAAGTTCCTTATAAATGCCTCATACCCCACAGTGGGTGCCAAAATGTGAGAGGTGAATCTGCAATCACTAACAATAGATAAAACATACCACATTAGCCATTGTTAGTAAATGTAAATAAACCACTCCCTATGAAATTCATTTGAACATGATAATAATGGAGACAAAGCAAAAAAAGCAAGCAAAACATGATGAAACACTATTCTAATGATCAAACTAGCATCCCATAGGGGAATTGGTGCTATTTTGATGTGGAAAATAGCCCTTTCCCAACCCCCTTCTGATAAGCTCCAGATGTGATGAAGATGCAAGATGATGAGTGATCAAGATGAAAATTCTTGAGATTGTGTATCAAGTTGTGTATGAACTTCTGCCTCAAATTTGTGTCCTCTAAATCAATAGAGAGGGTCTCTATTTATATAATACAATGATAGAAGAATGGAATATAGGAGGAATGTGGGATAAATGATAATCCAATGGCATTGTGCCATTTGTCAGCATTCCAATGGAGGGAGGTTGTGCACATTTTGATGAATGTGCCAATAAAAGATATTATGTGGAATTTGAAATTTGTGAAATGACAAGCTCGAGGGAGAAAAGAATGTATTGAATTCCACTTGGCCTAATGCACAAGGAAATTTAAGAGGCATTGAATGCCTTGTTGGAAGGACAAATCCCATTTGGAGGGATTTTCAAATTTTGGAGGAATATTCCCTTTTGATGCCAAGTTGAGGGAAATTAGAAGAATTAATAAATCAAAATAAATGATTTATTGTGCAAGTTGGAAAATATAGAGAAAAGGGGATTAGTGTTAGAAGTTAATGAGGATTTAATTATCTTTAGATAGAGATTAGTTGACATGACATTTGATTTAATTAAATGAAGAAACTTTAGGAGATAATTAAAAAAAATGATTTATTTAATCAAAATAGAAACATTAGAACTTGATTAAATAAAATTGATTGTTCTAATCAAGAAGGAACTGTTATGAATTAATTAAATAACAATTACTCAATCAATTGGTTAGTAAATGATGGAGGAAATGGAGTTAGTGAATCAAGATCAAATGCGTGTATATTTTTTGTGTCTACAGTCTGTATTTTTTAAGTAAGGTGATTAACATTTCCTTTACCTTTGGCTTCATTTTCTTTCCTATATAGACTTTCTTTAGGGAATTTATAGTTCCCAAGTTTAGTTCGTCTAGGTCCTCTGGGTGAGTAGTTGTTTTGGCCTTATTTGTATCTTGACTATCAAAGACCCTTTTAAGAGCTACAAAGCCTTCGGGGATTTTATTTGTTTTTAATTGGATGACCTCTTTTTCAAACACCATATCCTTTCCATTATTACTCTCTACAAATCCATTAAAATCAATCTCTTGACCTTCATATTTATCGGCATAATTTAGGAATCTAGGGATATCCTCATCATCATTAAAAAAATTTCAATTGTATACATTGTCAGGGATAGATGGTCTTGTTTGTATCTCAACCTTAGAAATTCCTATGAAAGTTATATCATCAGGTCTTAATGAAATATTAGAAAGTAAATCAACCACTCTATTATGTCCTCTTTCTATCCAATCAATTCCAAAAGCATCGAACTATTCAATAGAATTCCAGAAAGCATTCTTGTATTTCCTCACTCTATTATTTTTGCAAGCATACTTAGCTCTTACTTGGGATATTACAAGCTCAGAATCACCAATTACCATTAGCTTTTTGATTCCATGATTTTCAACAAGTATCAATCCCAATAACAAGGCTACCTATTCTACTATGTTATTTGTACAGATAAAAGATAATGTAAAAAATAATTTATAAGTATTTCTAGTAGGTGATACTAATAAAATTCCTACACCAAATCCTTCTTTGGAGCTTGCACCATCGAAGTACATCTTCCATAGTCCTTCTTTAGTAGATGCTCTTGAAACTTCATTTTCTATAGGTGCAGGACATCTTTCAATCTCTCTTGGTGCTTCTTCACTCACCAATGTCGATATCTATGAAAAGAATTGTGTCCTTGTCAGGAACATGTTCCAACATATGTGGTACCCTAGATTCTCTCATTACTTTGGCATTCTTACCATTAATGGGAAATGTGGCATAAGACATGTCACACTGCATCATAGATGCACTCCATTTTCATGATAATAACATTCCATAGTTAGGGGGGATATCAACTACTACAACACTCATTTTAAACTCATTTTCAAGGAAATTTTCCAATCTATATGGAAGTTCATTTATCACACCTACCACAGGGACCTCTCTAAGATCCATGGAATAACACTTTCCTTGAGTACTATCAACCCTTAACCCTAATGCATCCATGATTTTAACTAGCATGATATTGTTTGATGTGCCCAAGTCAATAATAAATTTCTTTATAAAATTCCCCCCAACCACTAGGGTAAGAAAAAATGGATCTATCTTATTTGGACAAGTGTTCACAGAATCTCCTAGGAAAATATGGGGAATCTCAATAATTACTCCCTCAACCTCTTTACCTTTCTTGTCCTTTTCACTCAGTTTGAATGGAGTGGGTTCCACTAAATCATTATTGGCTATAGAAGCACCATTGATAAGGGCCACTTCCTTTTGTTTATGTTCCTCTATCCTCGTCATTCCAAGAAAAGGTACAAACACTTTAACTTGGCTAAGTAATTGAAACATATCAACAGGAGTATACTTGGGAAGTTCAATTGAAGGCATATCTTGTTCATTTCTACTGTATTTTGGTTGATTTTTGGTTGCTTCATCCTTGTGTTTAGCATCCTTCCTCATGGCTTTAGGAGCTTTCTTCTATGTCTTTGATTTCTTAGAAAAAAATTTGTGACTAGGAGTAGCTTACTCTCTTGGCCCAAATTTATCTCCCTTGCCTTCTTTAATTTTGACTGCTTCTACTTTTTCATCAGGTCGATGTTCTTTTCCCTTAGCACTTTTTTCCTTGATGAATAGACTAGTAGGATTACCTTGTTCTTTTCCTTACAATTTTATCATTGATAATTTTCATGAAACTATCAAGCTTATCATTAATTTTTCCCCCTTTAGTGCCTGATCTCTTTTCTTCCTTTTTTGATCTTTTGAAAAGTTGTAGATCATCTCTTCTACCAACTTTACCAGTTGCTTTGCTAATATTTTTAATATGTTCTACCATCTTGAAAGCTTCTCTTAAAGACTGAGGATGCTTATCTAGCAAATGGTAACTTATTTTTGCATCAAAAGCAATGCAGTAATTTACAAAACACACATGATCATTTAGGTGTAGATGATGAGACAAAAATTTTCTAGTCCTTTGGAACATTGTATTAAACTCAAAAATAGATTCATTAGGTCCTTTAACAATATTATTGAATTGATTCAACATAAAACTTGAATCAGTCTTGTCACTGTATTGTTCTCTAAAAACCCTTTTGAACTCCTTCCAAGAGCCAATGGTTTCAGTAGGTAAACTCTTGTACTATTCTCTTGCATCCTCAATGAGATATTGTATGAACAACTTCATCATGAAATCTTCTGCCTCCACCTCAAAGTCATCTAGAACATTAGAAAAATTCTTTGAGATGGTCTTCACCACTTAAAGCATTATTTCCAAAGAATATGACTAGAGCAAGCCTGAAATCTTTAGGGAATTGGTTAGGGTAGCTAGGTATTCTAGTGAAACATAGCTGTTGGTATCTATCTACTTGGAGTGCTCTCATAATATATCAATCCCTATGATCATCTATTTGTTGATCATTTCTCTTGCTATCAGAGTGGCTACCATCTTTTTCCTTTTCAATTTCACCATCCCCTCCCCCTTTCTTGCTTCCCTCATCATCTTCAAAATAAGACTTATCATACTTGTTTTTACCTCCACCACCACCTCCTTGATCTCCATCACCACTTCCACCAGGAGTATGTCCATTATATTTCTTCTTTTGCAACTCACTATTAGTATGTATAGAGCTTGAAGCCTCTAGAATATGGGTAGACATTTGAAGGAATATAATCTTCCTAGCCATTTCTGCATTAGAAGCTATTATTTCATCCTTTTTCAAATATTCTCACAAATTTTCACTTTCTAACTGCAACCTTAATATCTTAGGATCTGGAGGTTTATCATATGGGGTTGGATCAATTTTGGCCTTATTTGTGGGGATTTCGGTAGATGAAGTACTGGTTTTATCATTGGTTTGAATGCAGTCTTCCTAGATTGGCCAATAGGTCTCTTCCTATGATCTACAAATGACATTTTTTTAGGATTAATATGAGGGTCTAAGGCTCTAGTGGTTGAGATAGGAATTGTATAAGTATTGATAGATGAAGCTCCCATTGAGACTATTTCTCCAGGAATATTGTTAGTCATCTTAGAGGTAAATTTAGAAATATTTTCCTCAAAGGTTCTATGTATCGCGACCTCTTCTCTCATTTTCTCCAAATTATTTCTTCTAGCTCTAATCCTATCTTCTATCTCTTTCAATTCTTTCATTCTATTGTCTTCTTGTGCTTGAAACTTTAACTCCTTTTCTTCAATGGATTTCATGTCATTATCTATATCCTCCTCATCATCTAGAATATCCCCATGCCCACTCAGGGTAGGAGTAAAGTAAGGCTGGTTAGTAGGGTCCTCTTCAAGAGAAAAGTGGACTGACTCATCAATGGATTTACCTCGTGGCTTAAAATTATTTCCATTAAAAATGGAACCAATTCCATGGGTTGAAAGTTGAGAGAAATTATTATTCTTTTCCCAAAACCCCCACCTATCTTCCTGTCTTGAGATATTTAACTCACTATCAAAGACTTGTTCAACTAGAAAACATCCCTAGTCTACATTAGACTCTTTAAATTTATGTCATTCTTCATGGATACTAGAACTACTTATATCAACATGAAAAGTAGGAGATATGTCAAGATGGGAATTAATAGACTTACTTGATTCAGAACATTTCTTGACCCATTCAGGTTGCTTTTCCTTTGTAGGTTCAGATTCTTCCTTCTGCACAGGGTGCTTCTTCGCATAACTTCTGATCTTCCTTATTATGTCAAGTATTGCAAAATATTTCTTGTTTTTTTCCTTTTGAGAAGTAATCTTCACACTGGTACTAGAAAACTTAGAGTCGCCACCTAGAATACTAGGAAATCAAAAGTGATTGCAATTTGATTTTGTACTTGTTACTCTAGGAAAGACTTTAAACATTAGTCGACAAAAAGTGGTAGAATGAAATAACACTTGATGTATAAGACCTAGTATGATGGGACTAATGCAACAAATTTAAAACTAATTATTCCTTAAACAGTAAATAATATCACAATGAACAACTGACTCTTACTGTACTTGATCTAAACTTAGAGACTTTGGACTTAAATAGTCTTATGAGAGTTGCCAATCTGTTGGTTATTTTTTTTAAGAACTAAATTGGTTTTCCATAAATACCTATGGATTTCGTCTTTTCCAATTATCAGTATTGCTAAAGGGATTGTCCAAAAAATGAATAGAGGTCACTAAAATTCAATTGCTATGAGCTTTAGGCTATGTGAAACCCGGGAGGGTGATCCCACAATGTATACTTAAATACTTATCATAATTACAATCAAATACATTATCAATAACAAATATCTCTCATAGAACCACTCAATAGTATGCATCAAATAATTTGGTAGCTTATATATTAATTTTATATGTATTGGGTATGAGAGAATATACTTCAAACACAAAACAACAACAATAGGATTCCCTTGAGATTCTAAGAATAAAAGATTTAGCAGTGAATGAATAAACACTATAAGTATAACACAAATACTTTGCATCAACTATTGTCTTTATCCAAAGCATGGAGTCAATACCATTTTATATAACCTGATAACAATCTAGAGAATAGCACCTATAACCTCAAGAAATATTGCATTACAACATTCCTATATGATGTTCCTGATTATTATTTCTTATAGATACCCTAGCACACAGTTCTTATCACTCATTAATCTCATACAAGAACTTACATTAATTCATTCAATCAATAAGAAAGCATGAAACTAAACATCCATCAGGTAGTGATAGAGACAAATGAAAGGAATCATTGATTACTTTCAATGATAACTCATAATACACATACAAGGAGAGACAATAACGATGCAACTAATATTATCTTGTATGATAAATGTTATATCATTATCAGTCTTACATGCATAAGTATGAACTTCAAAAAGAAACATAAAACAAAGACTCTAAAACTTGCTTCATATTATCTTTACAACCTAATAGTATTAACTCAAAATATTTCCACTTTCTTGCTTTTATTCTTGAATTCCTTCTTATAGAGATAAAGGAGCAAACAAGCCTCATACTAGGTAGCACATATGTCATGATCCCATTAGACCTCTTGCAACAATATTCCTCTTTTAGTTACACTTGAGTCTTTAGGTGGAACAAATAAACATGAGGCAAAATTAATGCTAACTCTGCATGGAAAGTAGGTCCCACCTCAAAAAATATCATTAGTTTGTTACAATAGTTTCAAAATATTCTCCATGTGCTTAAAATTCCAACCATGGGAAAATCAAAACAAAAAAACTTACAATGCAAGGCAAGGAAAGCAGAAAAATAAAAAAATTGTTAAACCACAATAGCACCACATGAAATTCATTTGAATCAAAGGAGAAAATAATATTTTTACCATGTTATAACCAAAGCCTAATCTGTATTTTATTCAGGTTATGTGTTATTCCTCTCCTATCCATTATTCTCCTCATTTAATAATCCTCACACAAATTCACTTTGTATATTGTTCCAACCAAGTGTTGTATTCCTCCTCAATGGGCCATTTAATATTCAATAAATCCTACACCCTATTAATATATAGAGATTACCCTGCATCAATTAAAATCATGGCTTCCTTAAAAAAAGTATTCATTTTTTATTCAATTTCCACCATTGTGTCAATATTTGAATTGAGCAAGATGTAGTCGGTGACAAACAAAGTCATCATAGTTACTTCAAGCATTCCTCCCAAATATGTCTTCTAGGTGTCAAATGGATGCAATTCATCTTTTGGATTCAATATTTGAGGCATACCACATTCCTCCATCTCCTTGAATATTTTCAACTTACTTTGGAGCTATATAACTAGCTTTCCATGGAAAGTAGTTATCTCATTTATTGAGTCAATAGTTTGCAATATGTTTGAAATATTTGTGGGTTTCTAAGGGTCTTCATTCATTTTTTGAATCATTTCTTTCAAAGAATTTTCCCTAGCAATCAAATTATTCCATTCATTTTTTAAGGCCTCCTGTACTTCTAGATACTTTGTATTTGCCTCATGAATATTCTTATACATGGCCTAGAAATCATTAGCCCTATGGACCAACTTGGTCACCCTATACTTCAACACATCCTCAAAAATTTCATTGGCCACCCTAACTATTTCCGATTTGGCCTATTTCTCAATGGTTAACTTTTCTAAATGAAGTCATCAATTCGTGGGGCCAAAGTCTCCCTATCTTATGTAGACATATCAAATGAAGAAGAAGAAGATGTTTGAGCTATTGTCTTCTGAGAAGGCTGAACATTGGCTCTTATTTGATTCAACTCATTCAAGACTTTATTATATTCATTAATGAAGGATTCATATTTTTTTGAGAAATATCTCCAGTATCCATAATGAGCATTGCATTATGTGCAGTCAACGCAGCTGCTTAGATAGGAGTTATTTCAGTAGCTCTCTTAATCACTAGTGGAACAATAACTTCTTCAATAGGCCTAGCAACCTCATGTTTACTAGTACTAGGTGTGATAGACCAAATTGCAAGGGTATGTAGCTTTGGACTATATCTAGAACCAAATACTTTATCCTTAAATTGATCTTCAGATATCAAAGCTTGAGGATCTCTCCTAACTGCATCATATGCTATGGCAACAATGATAGTACATCCTAGTAACAAGATGATTCCACTATCTTTGAGAATACTTCGAGCCTCAATGGGAGTAATAGCTACAATTTAAGCCCTAATTTTCTCTTCCTATGTTTTTTGAGCTTTCCCCTAATGAGAAGGTTCAACATTAACTTGGGTTGATTCAAGTCTCTCTTTTATTTCTTTACTCCACTGTTGAATTATAAACTCCTAAAATTATTTGGTCTACACAAATTTCTCATCAGCCAAAAGCTCATCACACTCCCTAATCCTGGGATCATCATCATTTTCTCTATCATACCGCCACTTGAAAATATTGTCAAGAGGAACATCTAAACTATGAGCTTCTTCATCATGAGGAAGGGGAAATTTTTGCTTCACCTCCTCATTTTCTAGCACATGTTCTATCATTTGTTCCTCCTTGACCTCCCGAACATATATAGGCTATTCTAGGATATCCATAGCTTGTTTTTGTCATTATTGTTCTAAGAGGACTTGGGATTTGTCTATAGCCTCCATTACCTTTTCCTTAAACTCACTGGATTGATAATCCTTTATCATTGTAAAGGCCCTATCAAAGGGGTTTGCAATTACATTGTATGGACTGATGTAGAAGGCATTCTTTTTCATAATCTTTTTGTCAAGGTTTTTCATAGTCATCCATTCTCTTTTCCTAGCCATTACAACCTAATCACTTGTTAGATTTCTTAGTACATCATCCCTATATAAAAAATTAATTATTTATGATACCTAAGCCCTTTTGGATCAAAAAATCTAATCTCATCAATAGGCAATCTGAGATTAATTACCACAATGCCAAAGCTTTCATACCCCTTGGGAGCAGTGATCTTGGAATAAGGAAAAGTACTCTGGGGATGTATTACCATGGAATTTTTTCCTTTTCTAAACATTTCATAATCCATGACATGAATTTCCCACATGAGCTCTATGAAAGCCAATTTGTCTAAGAAATATAAGGGTAGACAATAAGGTGCCACCTTAGCTCCATTAGCCCTAATCAAAGAATATTCATAATGTAGAAACCAGTCAGCCCAATAATGTGTTGCTTTAGAGCCTGGTACATCCTTTGGGCACATAACACTTCTAATTTCTAGAGAAAGTCTGAATCTAGGTGCTACATTGAGTGACTCTAAGATACCATATTTTACAACATTGGAAAACAAGATGTAATTGGAATTAGAGAAATTATGTTCATCCCAAATGTATGTCCACATTTGTACAGGGATAGCATTATTTTCACTATCCTTAACTTTTAGATTTAGTTTCCTTTTCAACTGATAATCAATAAAGAGTAATAGGGGAAAGACAAAGGGAGTGCCTCCTTTTTCAAATTTATAAAATTCCCATACATCCATTCAACAACAAAGTTAGTGTAATCAAAACTAGTGTTTCAATTATAGTTTTGTATATCCTCCACCATCACTAATAAATTAGGAGCTATCCTAACCTCAAAATCCCAATCTAGTACTTGATTCAAATAATAATAAATATATTTGAAATAATCTTCAAACTCCTCACACTCAAAAGGCCCATCATCCTTAGCAGTAAATCTCTCCCTGCTCCTTCTATGTCACACAAGAAGTACCTCTTTGAATACAAATTTTCTCCTTTCATACTCAGCATACAAGTCAACACGTCTGTACTTTCTAGTATAATTGGGATTTATACCAAATACATCTATCATCTTATCCTTTTTCACCACCAAAATTATATCATCATTCTCATTTCTTCTTGTCCTATCAATAGGGTTATAGTGCCTCGCTAGATCCATCATTAAATCAACTTCTACAAACACATTCAGAACCACCAGCTTTCCAAGGTTCAATCCCCATAAATATCATGCAGGCTTACTAGAATGTCGCCCATTGAAAGCATACTGAAACAATTTCCATCCACTTTAGGGTTGGGGTTTTTCACCAATTTCTCCAGCATTATCAATCAACATAGTGGTCACAACAACTTGTCCTGTGGGCCTTTTACCAATTGACAACCCTCCTTCTTTGACACCTTTAGAGGTCTCTTGCATAAATTTTTCAATTTCTTTCTTTGTATTTATGGATCTAGTGGAAGCTGCAAAGTTACTTGGTGAAGGGTTAGACATAGGCATTAGCTTAGGCTTAATTTTAGCTAAAGCATGATGAGTTTTAAGTCTTTTAACCCTCTTCTATTTTGGTTTCCTTTCTGGTCTAACACTAGATTCACTAGGCTCTTTGTCACTCATGCTTGTAATGCAAATGGAACTAGGGTTTACAATTTCTTATGACTAAATAAAACCCCTTCTAATTATGATATGAAAAAACACAACTATTGAACATGACTCCTTTCTTCACAATTTATACATTGCTCAATCACCAAATTGAAATTAACAAAAATGAATAATTGGCTAATTCCCTCAATTTTCTTATGAAACTTCTAGGGCATTCACCTTACTACTTCAATTAGAAGAATAAATTAGTTTTCTTACCTGGGTGAAAGCAATGTCATTCTGGTTACTGACAACTTCTGGAGCTTGCCTCACAATTTTTTGAGCTTTTGGTATTCTTTCCACTAGCCAATGAATTCAAATGCACGATCAACCAGGCATCTACTTTTTGTTATGGCCAAAAGTGAAACATGTCACCAACAATAGTTGATAGTAAGCTCGTGCGAGCTAACTGACAATTAGCCATTCAATTTTAAACCTTGATCGTTGATCCTTTAGCATTAAAACTATATCAATGGTTATTAATCCATCTCACCACCTTCCTTTTTGCGTTATACAAAAGCCTTAGGATTTCACCATGATGCCTTTTCCTGTAGTGGTTTTTTTCTCATGGCTAATTTACTTCATTCTTGTCCATCTCTATTAGTGATGTAAGTTTTTTATGCGATAAAATCTTAGCCCTTAGATCTGTGGCATGTTTCTCGATCACGTTCATCTTTGTCGCTCCTCACTAATTCAACTTTGCACCTTGGATTTTATCAGTGACAAGAGATGAGAGTACCCTCTTTTGACATATAAACCTGTATAAACAATCAATGGCATAAAAAGATATCTCAAATAAGATGTATTTAGGTTAGCAAGAGAAACTTTCTTAAAAGGAACCATATCGCTCATTGTGAATCCTCCTCGTAAGGTTTGCAAGCAATTAGTGATGAGTGATTATCCCAATATCATTACATATCATGTAAAACTAATCAAGAACTTGGCACTCAAAAAAAATCTGTGAGATGCGATGCAATTGGAAACTCATTGCCTCACTCATTGTTGATTTAAAACAATCAATTCATAACACATTTGTGATAAGTGATGAAAATACAATCATAAAACTAGAGAGCATTGCTTATCACTATTACACATTTAAGAGGTCCAAAATCATTAGTGTTAAGAAATACCTTAATAATACTAACAACCTCACTCATCGCTATTTGCAATTAGAAGTTCAAGGAGCAATTCACGATGAGTGATATCAAAGAGATATCATCTCATTGCTCATCATTGATTTAAGCATACATTTTTGTGAACAAATATCATATACCTGCCAAAACATAACAAATGAACACATTAGTAAGATCAAATACAAGTTAGAATATAGATTCCTCAAGAAATCCATTTGAATGCACAGGAAAAAGAATGAAATGAAGAACACAACAAACTTAAGGCTAAGATATCAAATCCTATTCTAAAACAAAGCAAACTCTTAATCTCTTGAGGGATTTTGTGCCAATTTGATGTCAAAATTGGCCCTTTCCCAACTCCAATGATGTGGTGAAGATGATTGATGAAGATTTTGATCCACTTTGTTGAAGATTCAAGTGTGCTCCATGATGAAAATCCTGCATAACCTAGCTATAGATTTGATAAATTGATGAATCTTGCAAATGCTTTGAAGATGTTTTTGAGTATAGTAAGCTTACTGAAATTGTGGATGATAGAAATGAAAAATGAAATCTCTATTTATAGAAGGATGTGAAGAGAGGAAAGGAAAAAGGGATGAATGTGGACTAATCTTCAACAAATGAGAAGAAGCCACATGTCATTATGTGAATGGTGGAAGAATGGGCACATTTTGATCAATGTGCAAGTTTGAATATTTGAATTTGATGAAATGACATGTTTAGGGGGGATGAAAGAGGAGTTAAATGCCACTTGGCTCAATGTACAAGGACATGTAAGAGATTTTAAATGCTTTGTTTGATGGACATGCCTATTTGGGGGGAGATTTCAAATTTGATGAATATTCCCACTTGGATTCCTTTTTTAAAGTAAATAGATATTTAATAAATCAAATAAATTGATTTATTGTGAAAGTGAGAAAAGCTAGATGATGTGACATGCAATTAGATTAAATTAATCAATTTTTGTTCAATTTAAGAGGAGATTAGGTGATTTTACTAATTGATTTAGACTTGTGGGTTGAAATAAATCAAAAAGAGATGAAAATGATTAAGACCTAGTTAAATAAATATTTTGATTTACCTAACCAAAGGGGGTGATGTTTGATTAAATTGGATGAATGTTTGATTTATTTAATTTAATAGAGGAACTATAGAGATTTAATAAAATGAATTATGGATTATTTAATTAAATAAAGATAGGAAGATGAAATGACCTACCTAATTACATAGAGACAATGAATTAATTAAATTGAGGGATTTATTTAATTAAAAGGGGAATTATGATAACTTTAATCAAATAAGGCTATTCGATTAAATGGTTAGAAAGAGGGATAATTCAGGATGAAATGATGTTAGTAGATAAGGATCGAGTGTGCGATATTAATTTGTATATTTTACATGTGTACATTTTTCCCCTATTTGAAGCAACATACTTGCTACATTGGTTCAAAGAATAATCTTGTTGAGATCAAAGTTCAAAAATTCTCTAATTTTTTGGATGCCCCATTGCTACCCCAGTGAAAAGAATTACACTATTATATTTCCCCCTCAAGAGATTGAGTGGAAATACTAATTTTCGATTGAGATCACAATAAAATGTGAGAGGAGTTGTTCTACTAATTAGAGGATGAAAGATAATTCTTTAGAAAGATTAGATATTTGATGTAGACAATTTTGGTGATGTATAGACAGTTATCAACCATGTGTAGCCTCATGTATATTTTGAGATATCACACAAATTTGGATAGAAATGCTAGTAAAGATAGAAGAATAACATGAATGGAAGAGAGGATCCAACAAGTCTATGATCTGATGGGACTTTATTGGAGATGATGATGATGATGATTGCTTGCCAAGAGTTGGGATTTTCAAAGGGTAAATTACCTTATGTTTGATAACACATGTAGGAATGATGCATCAAGGTATAAAGAACTAGGATGGCGTTGCACCTAGTGTGATGGAATTTGACTTGACAAACAAATAGGAGTATTCTTTCTCACACCTAACATACGAAAACTTTGCTAGGATGCACTTTAGAAGTTCCTAATATCTCGGACCAAAACATGGAAAGGTATAACCCATCAATATAATAGTCAACAATCTGCCCAAAAAAAACTTCCACACACACCTACCAAAGCAAGTACTCACTAAGGTTATATTACAAGAACATCCAAAAAACATAGAAAACAAAAGATTAATGATCATTGCCCCATTCCTTTCTCTCTAAATTGTTTTTATTAGACATCATCAAGAGGTCATTGGAATGAGTGCAACAAAATCAATCAAAAGAAAAGATCAAGTAAACAAACAATTCAATTTTCTTCATACCTCTAGCCAAAGGGATGTGTTTTGATAGGATAAGAATCCAACGTGATATCCAAAATGATGCCCATTGTCAGAACAATATATCCTAGGACATGCATTGAATAGGATGATGATGGTTTGATAAGCTATTTGATAAGATGTTGATATAAAATTGATTGACATGTTTGCGAATGATCAAGAGTATGATTTTGCATTTAAAATTTTTGTTGTTTCAATTTTAATTTTACTTTTGAAGCTTATTTTTTGTTGATTGTTGTGGTTGTTTCTATTTGTTTTTTTGAAGGATGAGTGTGATGATTGTTTTATTATGGATGATTGATTATTGTGGGTGAAAGGGAGATGGGATGGATGGTTTTGTATTTCTAAATTATTACAATGTTTTTGGATTTTTGAGATTTTTCAAATGTTTTTGTGTTTTTTGACATTTTATGAGTGTTTTTTGGATTTTTGTGTCTTGGGGGCTGATCAAATATTATCCTTGCATACGTTTAAGCTTAGAGATGATGTAGTTTGAATGACCATGTTTTTAATTTGTTTTGGGATTTTTTTCACATGATTTTGACATTTTGGATATGGATGTTTGTGATGATATCAATGCTTTGTTTTTGGGTTTCGTTGAAAACCAAGCTAAGGTTGATTGATCAGATTGATGGATTGATCATGATAACATTGTTGAGGATACACAACAATGCAAGGATAGTGTTAAGCCACATGAGGATTTAGGATGGATATCCCAAGATGATGCGAGATTGATGATGATAACATTGTTGAGGATGCACAAAAATGCAAGGATTTTGAAGCTTAGTTTGAAATAAAAGATGTTTTGGATGATTTGATGTGGCATTTGAAGCACAAATTAGATGTGACTGATAGTGATTGTTGGGATTGATGTTCTATGAAAGATGAATATTGATGAGGAATTTCTTCTCATCAAAATATGCCATGGTCTAGTGATTTGGATTTTTTTTGCTCACAAGTGGTTTGACCAATTTGATTTCATATTTTCCAATGTTTGATCACCACATAAGGTGGAACATATAGATCAAGATTTATTCTTGAAGGAAGATGTAAATATCCACCCCTAGTGTCTAGCAATGTTTGGAATGCCATGGATGGATGCTTGGATAGGTGTGTAAACAGATGGTTATGGTAAGCATGCAAAGGATGCCAAGGATTATCTTGCAATAAGATAAGGTGCTTGATCAGAGTATGCTCATTTGGATAATGATTCATGGATCAGATAATGTTGGGTAGGATAGGCTCAATGAAAATGATGCATGTCAAGATGTTTACTATAAGAAATTGTAAAGTGTGCACCAAACTTTCATCAAGATCAAGATAATGTGGAAGATGGATGCAAATGGATGGATTGGATAAATGGTTCATGGATGAATGGATTTATTATGGATGGGATGAGATGCTTCCACCTAAATTGGTACACATAGATGCTCAATTCTATAGATGATGCATGTTTTCCAAGTTTTCATCATGGTACTTGCCCAAAGTGCGATTGTAGCAGTTTTCACTAGAGGACAATTTTTTTCTTTACTATTTTCAATCCTTTTTCTAAATTTTTTTTTTGGGTTTTTCTTTAATTTTTTGAAAGAATTTGAGCTCATGCTAAACCACCTAGTGGTGTCGATGTAGATTCTTTTTTCATAATGTTCCATTGATATCCTTCTTGAATAATTTACTTTGCCAAGATAAATGCACTTGAATACAACTTTTGAGATTCCTAATCAGTTTTGTTGATACCAGAGTTAACATTGTCTTTGTGCGCACATCATGATAGAGTGCCTTCTGAATCCTTAGGATGAAGGGTTGTTTCTAATACATAGTCAATGTGAGAATTGGATATCATGCGTGGATGCATGGATGGAGTGTGTTTAGGAATAGATGATGGATTGGTTGATAGCTTGGAATCTTTGACTCTCCAAACTTGGGAAGATGGGAAATGATGGGTGGATACAAAAGTGTATGTGGAATTAGGACCAACTACTTGATATACTCTGTACATCGCTTGAGAAGCCTTCTTTTTCCTTTGTCGACATATTTGAAGGATACTTTTCCATTTTTTATTTTTCCCCATAGTTTCTTTGACTAATGGAGTTTGATAGGGATAATATTTCTTTGTGTTTTTTGGTATCCATATGTATTTTTTTTGTCTGATATGCTTCTTAGCTTCTTTTTCTTTGATAAAATTGTTTGTGCTTGTATTCAAAACCTTCTTTTGATTTTGGTCCCAATTCATGGATGGGGTGATGGTTTGATGTTTTCTTGAGAAAAAGTTTCCCCTAGTATGGTGGTAGTGGCACCTTCATTCCTTGATTCTATTTTTTTATATGTCTTGTTCAATAAGCCTGCTTTGATAATGATCACTGTAAATGACATTATTTCAATTTGTTGCTCTACTAACTCCAGAATATCCTGTTTTGTCTAACCTGTTTCTTTGAGTGGATAATGTTGGATATCTTCATACATGGTGTCCCTAGTCTGAGTTTGGGATATATCTGATCTTGATGTTGACAACTCATTTTGATTGTAGGAATCAATAACTTGGTCTTTTTGTGTAATAATATCAAGAGTAAAGGAATCCTATTATAAGTGAAGATCATGTAATTTTCCATCCACATAAAGCATCTCATGGGTAGATGGAGGAGTATGTTCTATGTGGATATGATCATCTTGTATAGATAGGAGAGTATCCATTAGATTATTGTAGTAACTTGGGGATACAAATTCTTGATCTTGAATGATTTCAGAATTGCTTTCGACATGCTTTGGATCAAGTTATTTACATGGATCAATTTCAAAGGACGTATTTCTTACAAAGGGTTCTTGGATATCTTCATTAGGCATAGGAAGCGGCTCAATAT
The DNA here is from genome assembly GCA_007258455.2 of Sequoia sempervirens. Lineage (NCBI taxonomy): Eukaryota > Viridiplantae > Streptophyta > Pinopsida > Cupressales > Cupressaceae > Sequoia > Sequoia sempervirens. The sequence goes on along the minus strand of VDFB02086081.1, from coordinate 277,314,540 downwards.
CCTCTTGATCTTTGAATGAATTTTTATCAAGTGTTGAGTTGAAGATTCCTTCAATATCGGCAATCATGAGGTTGAAGGATGTCAATATGTCTTGGAAAGGACCATTGCTAGACTCTAGTGAGAGATGTTGATCATGCTTTAGAATAAAATTTTGAGATATGTCCTCTAACCCATTAGGTGATGTAGAGACATTTTCAACATGATCATTGGTCGATGGATTTTTGATTACAAGATCAAATAATGTTAACACTCCTTGAAATAGATCATTGTCGGATATTGTTGAGGGGTTCTTATCATGATCAAAAAGTGACTCTTGATGTATGTTGATTTGATCTTCAGATGAGATAGAAACATCTTCCATGTGTTTGTTGATGGATAGGTTTTGATCATGTGATCATTGACTTGGATCGATACATGGAGTCATTAACATTTTGTTGGGATTTTGAACAACATTTGCTTGTTGGAATTGGTATTGGGCTTGATCTTGGGCTAGCACTTGAGCCTGGAATTGTGCTTGTTGGGCTTGTAGTGTGGCTTGGAAAACTTGAGCAACTTGTGCAACTTGCTAAGTAGCTAGTTGTGCATCTTGTCGATTTTGGTTATTCTGGAGTGCCTTCTAATAAGCAACCTACTGAGCCGCTTGCAACACAATGTTTTATTGGTTTGATGTGTTTATTTTGGGTGGTTGTGGTGGTGGTGGTGGTTTTGGAATAGTGCTTGTTGTGGTGGTAAGAGGTACCGTCATATTGATGATTTGGATTTGAGTGGTGGATGGCACAACCAGTATGGTTAGTCCTTGAGAGACCATGTTTTCAGGGATAATAGGTGATGTGTTGGTTGATTGTTCTATTGGGATGGTTGCCACCTGTTGTTGTGATACAGATGGAAAGGGGGGAGGATTTGGTATGATGCCTTAATTGATGGTTGGGGGGATGTTTTGGATGAGCGGTGGTAGTGAAGGTAGCCCCAAACCAAGAGGTGATATGGATGTTAATGGCAAGGGTGGGAGTGGTGGGAAAGTGAGTGGCATGATCCCTTGGGGAAATGATGATGTTTGATAAAAAATGCCCTCTAGTCCAAATAAGTCACCTTCTCCCTATGAGGTTGTAGAGAGAGAGGTTTGAGGGGTTGCGTGAAATGATGATGATAGGTCATTAGGATTATGAAAGGTGAGGGTGACATATGGGTGTGATGGATTTTGAACAAAAGTTGTGTGATTTGCAAACATATCTATCCAAAAGTTTACCAAGTGTGGATTTGAGAAGTTCATGTTTGGCATAGTTGTACTTGGTATATTCTCATTTGGCATGTATGGATTTGGTGGGATAATGTTGTTTTTTTAAGACTCATGCATTGAGTATTTGGTTGATAGATTTGTAAGTTTGGACTTGGATTTAAATACACCATTGGAGAAGGTGCTCCAAGATTTAGATTGGGTATAGTCACATTTTTTGTACCATTGAGGTTTATAGGAGATAATGATCTGATGTATGGATTGTATAAATATGAGTTTTGAAAATCAATTGGCATTGTAAGGATTTGATAATTTGGTTTGTTTTCTTTACTCTTGATGTATGAATTAAGTTTATATTCCATGTTCCTCTTGTGTTTTGACCTTGTTGTAAAAGTGACCTCTAAGGTGTTTAGGACCAATGATGAGATGAAGGGTGAAAGGGATAAATGATATGGGCGTTTATTTTTTAGGAACTTTGGATCAATTCTAGGCTTTACGATTTTATTTTTATTGGTTTTGATTGGATAATGAACTTGTAAACCCTAAGATGTTGGATGTGATCTTTAGGATAAACTTGTTCAAAGGTGTGCTGATTTAAATAAAGGTATGAGAAAGGATGCATTCCCATACTACAAATTAAACAAGGTGTTTTTGATTTGGTTTAAGGATGTACCCAAGTCTAGATAATGATGTTTCCAAAGCTCTAAAGTTTCTTGTGGGATGGGATGATAAATGTTTGAAATGGATGAAGTGTTTGATTTTGATCCTAAATGAACCTAAGGAGGACTTGTTTACAAGGCCAAGGTTTTGAGGAACATGCTTTTCCCTTCAAACCAAAAGATCAATGTTTTCTCAAAAGAACACAAGAAAAAAGATACACAAGCACATGTGTGGGGTACAATTGATTTCATCTTGATTAGTGAATTTATTTTACCACAAACACTTTCTTGATTAGATTTTCAAACTAAATGTCCAATGTTCTAACTTCTTTGAATCCCACAAAGTGTGTTATGTGGAATTTTGATGAAATCAAGGCAAGGGTTACCTATTGTTTAACTTTAGTAGGAAAATTGAGATGTAAATTCAAGTGTCTGGAAACCTCTAAGGATAAAATCCCAAGGGAAAGAAATAACACATGAATTTGGTCAATTGTATTTTCCTCCTAAAGGGTTTGAAATTTTGATGATGATGTTAAATGTTTGTTTCCAAATGTTTTCAAACCAAGAAAGTGTTTTGACTTACAAGCAATATAACATCCTAGCTCAATTGGTATGTTTTTCTTGGTCGGATTGCCTCATGCTCTTGGTAGTAGAAGAGATGTTTTTATATGCAACCAAGGAAAAAAATATAAAGGTATGTTAAGAATGAAGTCTTAACCTTTATATTTTAACCAAGATCAGACATGGCAAGTAACTTCTTTGAATCTAAGTTGAAATGCACCACTTTGTTAAACTCGTTGGATGGACTAGTTGACTACTACAAACAAGGTTATTAATCATGGGGCATCAGGGACATGGCACCTTGCAAGCATCTAGCAAGCCAATAAAGGATTTAATCAATCCTACTAGGGGTGCTTACACTTTTTACGGTAGTACCCTGTTCTAAAAGACACTGTATGGCTAAGGCCTACATACCATGAGGACTTGACAGTTTAGTCTTATCGATTTATATATTGGCCTGAGTAAAAAACCGATTGGAGTAGCCTTTGAGTTCTCCTTTCGGATGTGTCTCTTAGGCAAGACCCTCTGAAGGTAAATAACAACGAGAAAGAACATTCGTATTTTGATCAACCTTCATTTAGAAACAAAGGGAGAACACATGTGATATACCTAGCTCACACTTGCAAGCTTTGTTTAATATTAATAACCCAATTGAAATGTGGAGGCAATTACTTTATCCCAACCTAAGACCACCAAAAATCCTTTTGATTCTCAATATTGTCATGAGGCATAAGAGAAACACATATGTCTTTTCAATGGTGTTAGTTTGAGTAAGTGATCATGAAAACAAAGTAGCACATGCTCTTTTTAATCCAACAAAGCAATAATGACTCCTTTTTCTAGCACCAAATGAAGTGTGAGAATTTTCCTTGTTCAATTATTAGACCCAAATAAAATCTAGTGAGTTTGTGTCCTAAAGTTCATTTTAAGCTCCTTTTGTAAAAAGAATTTAAAAATTTCTTTTTAGAGCTGAAAATGAAATTAGTAAGTCCTAGGTATGAAAGATAGCAAAATTTTCCTTAAGAGGAATAGTGAATCCTCTAAGAGTGTTGAACAGACACTAGAGTGTTTAAAAACACTTGTATCATGAAATGAGGTCATCATGCTTCTTTTCCTCTTCACCTTTGATCAATCCAACCTACAAGAAAATTAGTTAGATTCTGTAAAAATAGAGGTCAAGAAAGTAGAAAACGAACCAAATAACCAAAATTTGATAAAAAGCACATGTTAAAAAAAAATCACTTTCTACTTCCCTCTTGCAGTGCAACCCATGAAGGTGTCATAGTTTGAAAACACCAATAGTGTTGTATAGTGTTGCTTACCAGTCAGCGTTGCTCTCCAGCTAGACTAGTGAGCATGAAGGCGCCATTGTTCTAGTCAGTGGTGCAGTTTGGATTTTGAAAAGATACCAGCAAGGCTGAAAAATTCAACAGTTTTTTTTGAAAGTTTGAATTCTAGGCAGGAAGTATGGAGTATCCTAGTTTGAAGTTTATAGTGGTGCGATATGGAGACGATGAATTCTCAATGCTTATAAATAGTAACGTAGAGATTCCAATAGCGAAGTTTCCTGTAGAGACACAAAAAAAATGATTTGATCTTCTGGTTTTCCCTCCATCTAGTCCCAAAATGTGAACCAATATCCTATACCTACAAAAAAATAACAAATGAACAGATTAATAAGATCAAATGCAGGTTAGAATATAGATTCCTCAAGAAATGCATTTGAATACAAAAGAAAATGAATGAAATGAATAACACAACACACTTAAAGCTAAGATATCAAATCCTATTCTAAAACAAAGAAAACTCTTAATCTCTTGAGGGCGTTCACTCCAATTTGATGTGAAAATTGGCCCTTTCCTAGCTCCAATGATGTGATGAAGATTGTGATACACTTTGTTGAAGATTCAAGTGTGCTCCATGATGAAAATCATGCATAACCTAGCTATGGATTTGATAAATCAATGAATCTTGTAAATTTTCTGAAGATGTATTTGAGTATAGTAAGCTTACTCAAATTGCGGATGATAGAAATGAAGGACGATCTCTCTATTTATAGAAGGATGTGAAGAGGGAAAAAGAAAAAGGGATGAATGTGGGACTAATCTTCAACAAATGAGAAGAAGCCACATGTCATTATGTGAATGGTGGAGGAATGAGCACATTTTGATCAATGTGCAAGTTTGAATATTTTAATTTGATGGAATGACACGTTTAGGGGGAATGAAAGAGGAGTTAAATGCCACTTGGCTCAATGCAAAAGGAAATTTAAGAGATTTTAAATTCTTTGGTGGATGTACATGTCTATTTGGGGGGATATTTCAAATTTGAAGAATATTCCCACTTGGATGCCTTTTTGAAAGTAAATAGAGATTTTTAAATAAAACAAATAAATTGATTTACTGTTCAAGTGGGAAAAGCTAGAGGATGTGACATGAAATTAGATTAAACTAATCAGCTTTTGATGAATTTAAGAGGATATTAGGTGATTTGACTAATTTATTTAGACTTGTGGGTTGAAATAAATCAAAAAGAGATGAAAATGATTAAGACCTAGTTAAATAAATATTTTTATTTATTTAACCAAAGGGGGTGATGTTTGATTAAATTAGATAAATGTTTTCTTTATTTAATTTAATAGAGAAACTATAAAGATTTAATAAAACTAATTATGGATTATTTAATTAAATAAAGATAGGAAGATGAAATGACCTAGCTAATTACATAGAGACAATGATTGAATTAAATTGAGGGATTTATTTAATTAAAAGGGGAATTATGATGACTTTAATCAAATAGGGCTATTCGATTAAATGCTTATATAGAGGGATAATTCAAGATGAAGTGATGCTAGTAGATAAGGATCGAGTGTGTGATATCAATTTGTATATTTTACATGTCTACAATTTCAAAAGTGATTAGCAATGAGTGGTAAAGAAAGAGGTCTGATTGAACTTAATTGAAAACCTTGAGGCACGTGCTCATAAGTTTTTTTAATTGAGGGGACTTCCTAAGGTGATGTAATTATAACATAAGTTTTTGGATTTATGGTTAGGGAACCGGTTGCCAAATAATGACAGCATATGCAAAAATTTAAATAGTGACTGGCAACAGTTATATAGGGAGTCAACAAGAAAATAGAACATTCAAGTTCTTTAAGAAAATTAATCCAAAACCATCCTAAATGAAAGTCAAGGGTTGGAATGGGACATGAGAATTAAGGTTCCACCACACATCCCAAACTTACTCTTATGTGTTCATGACAAGTTAACGACTAGCCAAAAGAGTCAGTGACAAGTGATAGATGAGGACAAGGATATCAAACCCCTTGCCCCAACTTAGTGTAGGAAAAAGGTGAGCCTGGAATGGATGAAAGTGAGTATCAAGTAAAGGAATTAGGTGCTCCTATACAAGGAAGAGCGCCACACTCCTTGATAGGTGGAATGTTATGGTTGTGCAAAGTCTTTGGTAAACATGGAGATAAGTATGATATGTCAAATTTGTTCATGTGTTCATTACATCCATCTATGGGAGGAAGGTTGTAACCAATACTATAACAATATTCCAAGTGAGATGAAGGGGGTGTGTGTGTTTGTGAGAAGGATTGGTTTCTTTGCAAGAGCACAAATCCTTTTTATTGTTATGTGTCATTGTTGCATGAGGGATGGGAGTTATATTTCCCACCCTCCTTTAAAGGTAGGTGTGAAATTCCAATCACTACTAAAACTTATGTCTGAAAATGAATCATTTGTATGTGACTCTTTGGACAATGAGGGTGAGATTTTGGAATTTGTATGAAAAGGAGGTGTAGAATCTAATGACCCCCAATTATCTCAAAAGAGTTTTGTTATAGGTGAAGAGTTAGGACCAAATTGTGTAGGTTAAGGTTTTGATCTAGGAATGAAAGGATTAGGGTAGTTGAAAGTGTTGTGATCAGGTAACACAGTGCTTCGCTTATTGGCATCAATCATGTATATATTGTTGTTATATTCAAACTTCATGACACAATGAAGGGTAGATGGGATGCCTTGCATAGCATGAATCCATGGTATCCCTAGGAGAAGATTGTATGATAGGGATCCTTGCATGATATGAATAGATATAGGCAACACCATAGGTTTGACCTTGATAGGTAATTTGATCATCCCAAGTGGTTGCCTATTAACATTGTCAAAGCCATTAATATGAATATCATTAAGTTGAATGAGATTTTTGTCCATGATAAGTTTTTCTAGAAGGTACATGCTACAAACATTAATTTCCACTCCATTGTTGATGAGAGTGTGCGTAATGAAATTTTCATTAATGATCACCTTTATCATCAAGGGATCATTCTTGTTTTGAATCTCAAGTGATGCTAATGTGATTTCTGAATGGGTGGCTTCCGTGGGATGAGAGGAGGATGTTACATGATTATATTTTATGTAAGATTGTATCTCTTCCTTCTATATTTACAACATTTCATGAAAGAGAAATTTCACTATTAGTGAGAGTTGAATGAGTTCCCATAGAGATATATTAGTAGGAGTCTTTTTAAGACCTTCAACACTAGGAACTTTTGTTGAAAAATGAGGTGTTTTCTTAGCTTAATACTCTGTAAAACTTCAAAATTGTTGTTCTAAGTAAGTCTTTTCTTTGTTACATAAATTCTTTGTGGATGATTATCTTGATTAATCCATTTTACTGTTGTAGAATGTAGAGATAATTATTAAGAAGAACTAGACAAGATAATAGAAGGATCGTACACAAGATATACCGTGGAGAAACCCTTTCGAGAAAAAACTCCACCAAGAATTATTCTATTATTCAAACTCTGAATTACAATAGCTCCAATTCTTGCTTGAGAATGCTTATTTTGTCTTTACCAATCTTCTTCACACCTACAATAACCAATCTCCAAACTCTATTCAACTTGAATGAGATATATAGACAATATGCAACCTTGTAATAATCAAATGGTGATAATTACAATGCATAAGCTCAAGCCCTTGAAAAGGTATGCCATATTCCTTCAAGTAGAGTTCTTCAGTGAAGAATAAAGCTTACAACATGTGCATCATGCATTTGGGTGTCCCAAAATGAAGCTACAACTTCTCCTTCACTTTGGTGATAATTCCAAAGCTATTCCTCAAAGATGGTGCCCACAATTAAAGCTATTTAACTGAGCCTTTAGAAATATCTTATCATGCATTGGAGTTAATTCCAATAAAGCATCTTGGGCACCCAAGTTAGCTTCAAGTGCTTTATTGTTAACTGAAACATTTACTCAACACCATTCCCAAAGAATGGTCATCCCTTGTTAACTGGAGGTAGTCCCTATTATCTGTCATACAACTCAATGTTATTAGCCATGCATTCCAAGTTAACTGAAGCTAACTACATGCAACTCAAAATAACTAACATGCATGCAACACTTGCATGCAAGAGAAGACTAAATGGTGGTAGGCGAACTAAACTAAGCCTGATTACGTATTGAACTGAACTAAACTAACTGATCTGAACTGAACTTAAATGAATTGCAAGCATGCAAACATCAAATCCTAACTCCTAGGATCTTTACATGCATTCAAAGTGTTAAGCTGTTACTCCGTATAGTTAATTGGACACAAGGTGAGTTTCACCTTACCATGTGTCCACCCACATGCTCCTATTATTTAGGAATAAATACAAATGTCAATTTCATGATTTATTTCATCCAAATATTAATCTCATCCTAATCTTAGTGTTGTTGAACACATTCCAAGAATCTAGGAGATACATGAAATAATTAATGTTTTAGGATTTGCAATTAAATGGCATCCTATTTCCAACATTCTCCCACTTGACATTATACATTGCAATTATTCTAAACAAGGAATAATAAAACAAGTACAAGTCTCAAAGCCAATTTCCTTCTTGCACCAACTAATCAATCCATGCTAACTTCAAATGCAACCTGCATAATCATGAAGCTTCCAAGCAAATGATTAAAACCAAGAGAACTTATCTGTATGGTTTCATAAGATAATCTGATATTAATTAAAGTGTTAAATTTCTCAATTAATACCTTCCCATTATCAACCAAACCATTACCTTTCCCAAGCCTTTGTAACCAAACCACCTCTTTAGAGGCATGCTAAACCACCGAGTGTGTTGAATTCACATTCAACCAAGGTGTAGACTCCTCGGTCTTTTCTGTTGAAAAACTTTTCTTACAAGTAACCATTCCAACAAATGTCTCTTACCACAAAAGAATTCTAGCCTCATCTATTTCTCCAAGTATCCATGAGGACCTGTAATAAACCAATCCATGCCAAACTCCAAATGCAACATAACACTTTCATGAAGTAATCAAGCAAATGATTAATGTACTCAAAACTTAAGAGAACTACACAAGATCATTGTCAAAGCTCCAATCATGAATCAAGAACTAAACATGACATCCATGATCTAACCATCTCCTCTTAGGAGATCACATGCATCATAACATACTTATACATCTTAGTCTCAAGAGAACCATGTAAATATGCCAAACTCTAAACTAGTATCAAGAGTAAACCATGACATCCATAACAAATATACTCTAAACCAAGAAACCATATCTCCAACCACATGGAGATAACCTTACCAATGATGCATCCAAGTCACTGCCAACAACTCCCACTGAACTGTGATACCAAGTCACACATGGCATCGTGACTACCATCCTCTCTACGAAGATTACTCTGAAACATGAAGCAAAGAGTTATCACAAAAAATATTAGCTGAAATAACCAATGCATCATTACTATTATCTGAGGACTCCTCTATAGAAGAATCAGAACTCTCTTTCTTGTTCTTACAATCCTTCTTCACATGTCCTAGTTTCCCATAGTTCCAACACTTTACCTTACTTTGTCCTTCTGACTTACCCTTCACTTACTTGTTTCCCTTAGGCTCCTTTTTCTTAGGCCTACCTTTTACAAACAAGGCATCTTGGATTTCCTCCTTAGACTTCCTCCTCATCTCCTCTGACAGGAGAGTAGGAATAATGTTGTCCATCTTTGGATCTGCACCATTACCACTAATTGCAACAATTATATTTTCCCAAGAATTTGGTAATGAACAAAGTAATAAAATCCACTTATCCTCATCCTCTAGCTTGACATCTACATATGCTAACTAACTGAGAATTAAATTGAAAGCATTCAAATTTTGTGCAACTGAATCACCATCTTTCATTTTCAATGAATATAATTGCCTTTTCAGATACAACTTATTGGTGAGACTCTTAGTTTGATAAATATCCTCTATTCTTTTCCATAATTTATATGCACTAGTTTCCATTGAAACATTCAAAAGAACAACATCAGCAAGACATAACCTTATTGTTCCTCTTGCCTTTTTATCTAAATTAGCCCAATCTTCATCTAAAATAGTTGTAGGTGTCTTTGTCTCATTATTAACCGCTAACCATTGATCTCTTTCTTCAACAAGATCTTCCATTTTTAATTTCCACATTTCATAGTTAGAACCATTGAACCTTTCAATATCTAACCTTGAATTCATTATAACAAAACTTAATTCCAAAATCAGCAAATAACAAAAATAATAAGAGATCCCACTAAGCCAAAAAATCCTTCAAACTTTAAGAGAAATGCGTCCCAGTACTCTACCCAAGCTCAGCTCTGATACCAAATGTTGAAAAATGAGGTGTTTTCTTAGCTTAATACTCTGTAAAACTTCAAAATTGTTGTTCTAAGTAAGTCTTTTCTTTGTTACATAAATTCTTTGTGGATGATTATCTTGATTAATCCATTTTACTATTGTAGAATGTAGAGAGAATTATTAAGAAGAACTAGACAGGATAATAGAAGGATCACACAAGATATAGCGTGGAGAAACCCTTTCGGGAAAAAACTCCACCAAGAATTATTCTATTATTCAAACTCTGAATTACAATAGCTCCAATTCTTGCTTGAGAATGCTTCTTCTATCTTTACCAATCTTCTTCACACCTGCAATAACCAATCTCCAAACTCTATTCAACTTGAATGAGATATATAGACAATATGCAACCTTGTAATCTCCAAATGGTGATAATTACAATGCATAAGCTCAAGCCCTTGAAAAGGTACGCCATATTCCTTCAAGTAGAGTTCTTCAGTGAAGACTAAAGCTTACAACATGTGCATCATGCATTTGGGTGTCCCAAACTGAAGCTACAACTTCTCCTTCACTTCGGTGATAATTCCAAAGCTATTCCTCAAAGATGGCGCCCACAATTAAAGCTACTTAACTGAGCCTTCATAAATATCTTATCATGCATTGAATTTAATTCCAATAAAGCATCTTGGGTGCCCAAGTTAGCTTCAAGTGCTTTATTGTTAACTGAAACATTTACTCAACACCATTCCCAAAGAATGGTCATCCCTTGTTAACTAGAGGTAGTCCCTGTTATCTGTCATACAACTCAATGTTATTAGCCATGCATTCCAAGTTAACTGAAGCTAACTACATGCAACTTAAAATAACTAACACACATGCAACATGCACTTGCATGCAACTGAAGATAACTGAACTGAACTGAACCGAACCAAACTAAACTGTGATTGAACTAAACTGATTCTAAACTGAACTGAACTAAACTGAACTAAACTGAACTGATCTAAACTAACTTAACTGAACTGCAAGCATGCAAACATCAAATCCTAACTCCTAGGATCTTTACATGCATTCAGAAGTGTTAACTGTTACTCCGTATAGTTAACTGGACACAAGGTGAGTTTCACCTTACCATGTGTGCACCCACATGCTCCTATTATTTAGGACTAAATAAAAATGTAAATTTCATAATTTATTTCATCCAAATATTAATCTCATCCTAATCTTAGTGTTGTTGAACACATTCCAAGAATCTAGGAGATACATGAAATAATTAATGTTTTAGGATTTGCAATTAAATGGCATCCTATTTCCAACAACTTTTTGAGGAAAAGGTAATGGTGTAGGAGTGTTGTGTGGTCCCCTAGATGTTTGAGTCACTAAGTCACAACTTAGCAGTTGCAAAACATTGTTATGAGTAGATTGCATCATTTATTTCAAGACATCTCTAATTTTTGCGTGTTTTCACTAATGGAAAGTGACTTAGGAATCTCAATAATGGGTTAATATGAGACTATTAGTGATGATGTGAATGTCAAGTAGGGCTTGGGATGTAGGAATAAATGTGAAAGTGTTATTAAATACACTTTACAACATTAAAATGAGGTCTACTTGGCCTAGGAAGGCACAAGAACCAATGTGAATGTGCAAGACACATTACAACAGTAGTTTAGCATTAAGTTTATTTTGAAAAACTTCTAGATTGATGTGATAATGTTATTAAAGATATTTTATAATGTTGAATTAGGAAGAAATAGGCTAATTAAGTCTAGAAAAGCGTGAAATTCCTTTACAACACCTTACAACAATTTTACAAGATATTGTTAAAAGAATGTTATTCAATTTGCAAGGGTACAAGACCTAGTGTGGATGCATAAAATGCCTCAAAAAACTTGATTCAAGACCTTATTGAGTCTAATTATAATGATTTTTTCCCAAATCAAGCAAAGGGTACCTTTTTTCTATGGTGTAGAAAGATTGGCAGTATGGTGCATTGTATGCTTCTATAGCTGTGGTACCTCGAGCATGTCACATGCACTAGGCCTATTAGATTCCCTTGTGCTATAGCTGTAGGATATCCATGAGAATTCAACTATCCTTTGCAACACTTGTGGCAGTACAAGGATTTAAACTTTTGTAGGTTGAGATTTGACCAACTATAGGAGGATGAGATCTTATAGAGACCTTATCTACTCACTCTACAGTGGCCAGATCCCATAAGACAGCTACAGAGGGTGCAAATGGATAGGTATCTAGCTGGGAGGTATGACTATGTTGTATGACCTTTATGTTATGGGTGATTCATGCGATAGTTTGGATAGGTGTAAACACTACCGAAGACATGCCCCTTAATTAGATGATCAATGTGGAGTGCCTAGAGGCTAGGTGATACTATTCAACTGACTATAGATCATGTTCATGATAGTGATTCTAATGAATTAGATCACAACTAGCCACCAACATCTGCCACTGATGATGTCAGAAGCATAGATGACCACAAGGAGTGGTTGTCATATACACGACCAACTCCTGTGTTCCTCATTGATTTTCCTATGGGTGATGCAAGACTAGCACCAGATGAGGGGGATGAGCCAAAGGAGAGAGAAAAGGAGGTTCGATATAGGCCAACAAATATTTTTACTGATGTTATTGATAAGGAGTATTAGTCTGAGGCCAATCTTGATTATGATGACAAGGATGGAGGAGAGGATAATGAGGAGGAGGATTATGAGGATGATGAGTTTTATGAGGAGGAGCCACCCTTGATAAAGGGTGATGAGCTAGCTATTGAGGATTGGTATGATCATGGAGAGTCTTCTCATACTTATAGGACCAGATCATGGGTAGTAGCTATGAAAGACATCAACACTCAAATTCAGAGAGAGGCTAGCACATCCTTGTTGCCCCCTAGAGAGGATGAGGTTGACATTCCTCATTCGACTAGAGACATAGGTAATTACATTTTATTTTATGCATGTCATTTAGTATTTGATGCTTTGTTTATATATAAATCATGATGATGATTATTGATTGTGTGAATTCTCTATCATGTAGGACCAATGAGAGACTGGTGAGAGTTTTATCATCAGGTTGTCATAGACATAGTGGCTACATCCATTAACGATGAGGAGATGGATCCTAACTACATGCCCCCACCAATCATGGAGGAGGAGCTAGAGTCACTCAAACCTTTCACGAGGTTACAAGTAGTGTATGAGAGTGTGAGGAGATGAATCCATTGAGCTCAAAGTGTAGTAAAAACATCACAAACATTAGCAAAGGTCGAAAGACTACATGTAGAGCCGAAAAAAATAAGAGCAAAGAGGGATCAGATGGCAGAGGAGTGGTTTGTGGTTGTTGGTCGAGTACAAGGTCTATAGTATGCACTTAGACTCGAAAGTTCATCATCACGATCACACAAGACCATCTCACGATGCTGAGGGACCGGATTATGAGTGCTAGATCCTAAAGGGTCTAGCTCTCATAGACCATTATGACTATGTATATGATACTGAGATATACATAAAACTTTGATATATATATATATATAGGCATTTGCATTTGAGGTTATTATGATGTGTTTCTTTGTGTGGATGTTAAATGCATTATGATTAACTAAATGACTTATGGAAAAAGTATTTAATTAATTTCTACATGATGTAACATGATTAATGTGATCTAGTTTAAAACATATTTCAATTTTATTGTAGATACAACATTGTTATTTAGAAAGGAATATGTTAAATTAAATGCACCTATAACTCATATAAGGATCTAATTTAACATAACAAAAAGGTGAATAGTATGAATCCTAAATTAATTATAAAGTGAACTTAAGTAATTACCTTAGTGTTCAAGACAAACACAAGATTAGTTGTCAAGAACGAAGTAATGTGAAATTTTTTTAGAATAGCATCAAATAACTTTGAACATCACTGCTTTATCCATCACACTGTTCAGAGAGGCCAAAGATAATACCGACACAAATAAATGGCATTAATAGGTTCCATAAGGGGTGTTCCATCAAGTTGCATTAAGATATAAGCACTAGACCCATAATTGGTATCAACTATGTAAGTTCCTAACCAATGAGGGCTAAATTTATCTTTATCTTCATTATCAGTACTATTATTCCATTGATTTTCAATAAGAACAAGATCTCCCTTACAAAATTATCTTGGGATGACGTGTGGAAAAGCAATGTTGAATGTTGAACATTTCAAGAAATTTTTGAACTATGGTATTCTTAAATGGAGTTTCCTTGTCTGAAATGATTGTGGAAGGGAGCCCAAAGTGACGAATTATGTGGTCCAATATTAAACAAAAAATTTCCTCACCATTTTTAGAAAGGAGAGGAATAGCTTCCACCCATTTCATGAAATATTCCATTGTGGTTATGATAAATGTATGTCCATTAGAAGAAGGAGGTGAAAATTTTCCAATAAGATCCAACCCCCATACTTAAAATGACCAAAAGGGAACTTGGGAATGGAGCTCATCAGCAAGAAAATGGATCAAATTGCTATGTTCTTGGCATTTGCGACATCGTTCAATGTAAGTGAAGCAATCCTTCACCATATGTCTCCAATAATAACCCATATAGATAAGTTTTCACACTAACGATTGACCTCCAAATGACCTCCATAGGAACCAACATGAGCCTATTTGAGTGCTAAAGGAATTTCAAAATCTTCAAGACATTGTAATAGGAAACCATTGAAAGATCCTTTATACAATGAATTTTTAAGGATCACATATTTAGTTGTTAGTTTGTGTAAAGATTTTTGAGTATTTGTTGTGGTAGATTGAGGAATGGTATCATATTTTAAGTAGTTGTATATTGTATTATACCATTTGCATGAGGCATCTTGAGTTATCACCAAAATGTCCCCTAGTGGAGTATCAATCAAAGGATTCATGATAGGATAGATAACGAAGGTGAAGTCTATGGAAGGATCGTGTGGGGATATAAGAGAAGTTCCACTCGCCATTGCATCTACATGTTGATTGTCTTTTTGTGGGATGTTATCAATGGTGAATGATTCAAAATTCTCTAGCAATTTCATAATAAGATCCTTTCATTTTGATAACTTTTCATGTTTTGTTTGATATGTTCCATTGATTTTTTTGATAACCAATTGTGAATCACCACATATTTTGATATGTTTGACACTCACTATTAAAGCAACTTGCAAACTTACAATCAATGCCTCATACTCAGCTGTGTTATTTATGCATAGGAAATTTAATTAATGAGATAAGGGAAGAGTTTTTTCATTAGGTGGAAGCAATACCACTCTAGCCCCAAAACTTGTTCTACACTTAGATCCATCAAAATACATTTCTCATGGCTTAATGTCAGTGGTTAAGACATTATCATCAGGAAAGGAGTCATGATTAGGTAGAGAAAAATGGGAAGGAGCATCAGCTAAGTGATTGGTTAAGGCAAGTCCTTTGATTGCTTTTTCTGAAACAAACTTAAGGTCAAACTTAGTTAACAACATTCCCCACATAGTTAAGTGTCCAAAAATATTTTCTTTGTTCAAAAGATGTTTTAGAGAATCGAATGTTGTGATGGCTTGTACTTAAGCATTAAGTAATGTCACAACTTACTATTAGCGAATACAAGATATAAGCATTGATTTTCAATTGGTGAATACTGAGTTTCATAATCAATTAAGGTTCTACTAATGTAATAAATAGGGTGTTCTTTTCCATTATCATTTTGCTGTGCCAACAATGCTGCAAGAGCATGGGTAGATGTAGTGATGTACAAGTTAAATGGTTTGTTTGGCACAATAGGTTGTAAAATAGGTGGAGTGGCAAGGTAATCTTTTAAACTATCAAAAGCTTGTTTACAATCCTCATCCCAATCAAAAGGTAAATACTTATTAAGGAGATGCATGAAAGGTAATGTGTGATTGACCAAAGATGGAATGAAATGACATATAGCTTGAATTCAACCTTGTAACATTCACAAATGAGAAATATTCCTAGGAGGTGGCTTGTTAATGATTGCATCAATTTTCTTTGTGTCCACCTCAATACATTTGTGAGATATGAAAAACCCCAAAATTTTACCACTATATATGCCAAAGACACCTTTTTGGATTCAATCACATATTATATTGATGTATTTGAATATTTTGGAAAGAACATTTACATTCTCTTGTCATGTTAAAGATTTAGCCAAGATATTGTTAACATAATCTTCCAAAATTTTGTGAATATAATCATGAAATATTAATGTCATTGCTCATTGATAAGTTGTGTTGGCATTCTTTAGACCGAAGGGCATCACAACCCAAAAAAATGTTCCCCAAATAGTTGTAAAGGTAGTTTTGTATTGATCTTGAGGGTTAATAAGTATTTGATTACAACCAAAAATTCATCCATGAATTGTAACAAAGCATTTCTAGTAGATGAATGCATGATCATGTCAATATTACGAAGTGGAAAGTCATCTTTCAAGGAAGATTTATTCAAGTCATGAAAATTTGTACATATATTTATATGATTATTAGGTTTTGCAACTGTGACAATGTTTGAGATCCAAGGAGAATAATCAATAGGTCTACTAAAGCCTGCATCAAGGAGTTTTTCAAGCTCTGCTTTAACATGCAAGGCTATGTTATGGTGCATTTTCCATATCTTTTGATGAACAAGTTTAGCATTTTCAGTAAGGAAGATGTTGTGTGTTATAATTTTTGGGTCAATTCCTAACATATGAGAATATTTCCAAGGAAAAATTTAGGAAAATCATGAAGTTGTTGGTTTTTCTTGTTCTTCGTCATCAAGGAACTTCCCAATTTTAATAACTTTGTCTTTATCATTAATGTCCATTGGCACCTCAATTTTATCTCCTAAGGGGAGTGCACTAGATCTAGGAACCTCAGACACAAGAGACTCTTCAATTGTATCACTATCATTTTTTTTTGGTAATGATTGTATCACGATTAACCTATTTGATGGGGGTAGTAGAGGATGAATTATCATAAAATCCTAACATTTGTTTCATAGTTTCATCACTATCAACATACTGCCATGATGGTGGTAAGTTCATATCAAGAAAGTTGGGATGTTTGATTGTGAGTTGATGTTTTGGTCTACATGTAATAGCATTAATGTTCAAAGATGGTTGTTGAGTAGCTTTTGTCATTTAAAAAAAAGAATATCTGAGTCCAGATTTTGTTTCTTGTGTATTGGGTTCAATAGGGACATGAATATTTATGTTTTCCACATCCTTTTTCAGTATATCCTAATTATTTCACAAGTTCATATCGTTTCCCATAAAGTATTTCTATTTTTTTGAAGTCAGTGGGGATTGATAATCTATCTCATCAAAATTTGTTGTGTATGTTGTGTTTTCATCCAAATTATAGGAGATTGATGTTTGAGAAGATTGTTCAAAATTTTGAGTTGACATGATTGTTGGTCATGCTTGTTTCTCATGTTTATTTTGTGTGATTATGTATTCACCCATAAATGAAGGTGTGAATTCTAAGGATCCACAATCATCACCAAATAATTTAGATGGTGATATGTCATCGTTGTGTTCAATTTCAAGAGGATTTATGTTGGATGTTAGGATCAATGTTTTCAAAGGACTTGTAACTCCTTTTTCAAGCTGTAAGAAACTTTCAAGCTTGGGGTCTATTTCAACCTGATAAATATGATTGTTATGGAAATATTTCATGATACGGTGAAGGGTTGAAGGTACTGCATTCATCTAATGAAACCATGGTCTACCTAAAATAATATTATAAGAAAGGTCATAAGGCATGCCATGGATAGGAGTTTGCAAAATAGCCACCCCAACTATAATAGGTGAATTAATTATCCCAAGTGGTTGCTTTGTTGTATATTCAAATCCTCAAATGGATATAGAATCAAGTATTATTTGTGACTTTTCAATGCATACTCGATCAAGGAGATTCACACTACACACATTAGGAGCATAACCATTATCAATGAGGGTTTATTTGATACCTATGTGATTGAATTGACAAATTATCATAAAGGATTCATTTTTTTTATGCAACTCTAAAGGAGGGAGCTCATGTTGATGAAAATTAATATCAAGATTATGTTGATTCATTTTACATACTAGAGCTACCACATCATTTAGAGTGGTACTAGGAGAAATTGCAAATTTTTTTAAGGCTATATGAGGAATGTTGTGATAATTAGGGGATTTTTGAAGTAAATACCAAAAGGAAATTTTTGGTAGGAGTATTCTTGAATTGTTCAAAAAGATCATACTACTTTGTGTGTGGGTTGAAGCAAGGAGCACTAGGTGGATTGGGTAAAGGTAAAGAAGGTGGCATTGGTTGTAGCAGTTGCAGGTTCTTTTGGGTATTATATGTATGAGAAATAGTAACATTAATGGATTGCTACAACACTTTGGTTTTAGCTGCATAAAGAGTGTATTGAGGTTGGTTAGAGGGATGAAGTTTATGTGAGGTTGGGTAAAGAATAAGTTGAGGTTGAATGACACTAACATCCTTGGTTTCAGGTTTCTCACAAAAAACTGTAGTGGATGATTTGGGTGAGAGGAAGTCTTAAAAAGACTCATAAAAAAGGTCCAAATTATCACAACTATAAGGTTCGAGGGGTAAGTTATTGTCAATTTGTTTAAGCTATTTAGGAAAAGCATTAGAGGTGTGAACATTCACTGTCATGAGTTTGTCACAACAAACCTTAGTGGATGACTTATGTGAGATGAAGTCTTGGAGGGCTTCATCTAACAAATCAAATTCATCACAACTAAAAGGTTTGAGGGATACCTTATCATTATTTAGTTTAGGTTTCTCATTGCGAGAATTAGAGGATGAAGTGAGTGAGAGGAAGTCTTGAAGAACTTCATCTAACTTTTCAACATTATCACTACTAAGAGGCTTAGAGGAGATGTTGTTTCTAACTTGAATCATGTGTTTGAAGGGTTGGTTTGATGCTTTAGTTTTTGTGTTTTTGTGTGTCAATGAATCTGATCTAAAAGAACTAGGAACAAATATTGAAAAGGAAATTTTTAAGGATCTAAAGCTATCCATGAATGCCATGATAGGAATTAAAATTTATGCTAAGAAAATAGAAACAACTGAACTATAACATAAATGTAACTGTAGAGAATAGAAAGGTGCAATGCAAGAAACTGAAATATGGAAATTCTAATGCAGAAAGTGTAGTGGGACTTATTTGCCCAAGGTGGCGAATGAGTCCTAGGGGATGAATTTTTTTCTTAAGATTTTTTCTATTTTTTTTGTCTTTTCTAGAGAT
Source organism: Sequoia sempervirens (assembly GCA_007258455.2). Classification (NCBI taxonomy): domain Eukaryota; kingdom Viridiplantae; phylum Streptophyta; class Pinopsida; order Cupressales; family Cupressaceae; genus Sequoia; species Sequoia sempervirens. The sequence continues at coordinate 277,295,187 of VDFB02086081.1, read as the reverse complement.
TTTTTTAGGTCTGTACAATGCAAAGACAAAATGCAAATGCTGAATGTTGGAATTATTTAATGGAATATGATGCAATAACAAAGTCTAAATAATGTCTTCACTATGGCAATGTTTAAGAAGTCCTAAGATGACTCCCATAACCAATTTTTGTAACCTTTTATTTAATATATAATAAAATATAATAGTGGCTTGCCACTTTTGCCACAAAAAATAAAATAAATAAAGTCCTAAGATGAAAATAAAAATGTAAATCAGAATGATATTATGTTTAATATGTAGGTTCCCCAAAATGAACTATAGATTTTTAGCTACTTAAACCTTTCTACCTCTTCTAGTGTTTTTCACCTAAAAGGAGAGAGGTAGGATAAAAATGGTAGCTCATTTCACTCAAATTATGTAAATTAAGTGATCTATATGACTAACTATGCATGTGAAATTTAAAAATTATGTTATGTTTCAAAACACAGTGTTGTTTTCCAAAAGGCTTAAAAGAATGAACAAGAATGCAAAATTAAACCAAACAAAAGGTGGGTATGTGCAGGATCATGGTATGCCAAAAAGTGGCAATATTTGTAGGGTATGTGGCTGACGACTTTTTTTTCACCCAAAATTAATGAAATGAAAAGGGTTTTTAGAGGAGATTCTCAGCTTTCCAAAAATATAAATTATGATTTAATTTGAATTTAGTAAATAATTATTATTCATTTTCTATTATAATTACGACTAAAGTCCTGATCGATAGGCTGCTTGAAAAACATCTATAACTTTCAAATGGTATCATATTTTTTGAATCCAAAACATGTGTCACATTCTATGCTTTACATACTATAGGATTAAAAAAAGAAAAATTAAATTTCATGAATTTTTGACCAAGTTGGTGGTCAGATAGACGAGTTTTATATTTCTAAAAGTTGTAATAAAAAATTCATAATTAATTATTTACTTGGAAAAAATTACAAAAAAATATGCATCACATCCAAACATGAGTCCTCTACTTATATATAAAATCTTACAAAAAAATATTATCATTTTATTATGGTTAGGGTGGTCAGACAGCACCTACTTCTTATTTTTTCCCTGAAATTTAAGTACTCTGCATTGAAATTTCAAATTTTCACCAAATAGATTTTATTTATTTTTAAATAAACCTAGTATTTTAGAAACTACATTCAATTTTCTACAAATTCTATTCTTACATATTTTTGAAATAATATAGATAACTTATTCAAATATTTACATCAAGTTGCCTAACACTGATTTTTCTAAAATTTTTGCCACTTAAGGGCCTGTTTGGCATACCATGATCCTGCACATGCCCAGGTCATTCTTTAGAATGTGTGCACCTGTGAATCTGAAGAGGACTAGATAACAATCTAGAAAATTGACAAAACCTTAATTTGGTCTGACTGGGACTCATTCACCACCCTGGGTGAATTAGTCCCAGGACAAGGTTTTTCTGCACAAAAATTATTTTCTGTCAACTGGGAACCAGGATCTAAATCTAACTCAAAACTAAATCTTAGGAGGGACTCATTTTCCATGCATGGCGAATCAATCCACTTTCAAATTTCTACAACTTCAAAGTCTATTCTACACCTTGACACCTACACAATAATTTCTGATAGAAACCTGACTCGGGATCTTGGAAAATTCCAACAAAACAACTTAAAATTATTTTTTTAATGGGGTATTTTCCTTTTTCAAACCCCTAGTTGGGTAATTAAACCTTGAATGGAGAAAAATATACATAAAATCCTAGCCTTAGATGTTTTAAAGGCTAGGGAAGTCTAAATTATGACAAAATCCCTATTTTATTGTGTTAGAATAATAAATGTAAAGATGATTTATGTGATGCAAGATATCAACCTTAGATATCCTACAACACATAAAGAATGGAAATGAAATGACACACAAATGACAAACAAACAAAATGAAAACCTTAATTTGAAGATAGAGTGGAAATGGAAGATGAAATCACTTGGAAACCAAGTCTTCAGGCGTGATTTGATGGCTATTTGTATCTCCTCACCCTAGATTTCTTCATGATTCACCATAGACATCCATCGTCAACCCTTTGCAATTTTGAATCTTGAACTAAAGAGTGAGCTTCAAGGCCTACAAAAACCCTAGTTTTCTGCCCTAAAACTTCAAATTTTACTAATGAGACTTGTTATAGAAGACTTGAATTTTGAAATTGGTTTTGTGAAATGACTAAAAGGATGTGTGAAATGAATTAAAATGAGTATTTATAAGCAAAAACACCTAATTTTCTCATTATTTAGACCTAAGAGGCCGACATCCACTAGAAATTCAAGTTGATTTAATTAAATTCTCAATTAAAATTGATTTTCCCTCAAAAGGGACTCATTCACCACCCTTGGTGAATGGGTCCCACCAGAGGGGATTCATTTTCCCAAGGTGATGAATGGATCCCACTATTGATTTTTGAAGGTGGATTTTTGGGGTATGAAAGAATTAAATGTTTTTTGTTAGGTTTTAGGTGATTTCTCATGTGAAATGGGCCTCCAGATAAAAAATAATGGGTCTTAGGGGCCCATTAATGTTATTTTGAAGGATAAATGATGTGAGGGGACTCAAAAGTGGGTCCAATTATGCATGAAATTGTCTCTTTTCTCATGAGGGTCCAATTTTCTACTCCATAGCAACTGAATTCATTCACTCTTTCTTAGTGAAATAGTTGTGCAATCTTCTCTCATACATTGTGATGGATTTTTTGTTGTAGCTGGTGCTCTTGGGAGGTGGATGACACCAAAATGGTATTAGAGCCAACCATTTTTCTATCCTTCCTTTGATAGTTTTCATTGGAGGTTGTTTGAATTTTTTATTTTTTTTCCTAATATTTGAAATTTTTTAAATTTCAAAATTTCCTTATTTTTCTTATTTATGATAATTACAATTTCATGCTACTGGTGAATGCAATTGAAGCTATGAATGTTCATACAAGTTTCTTCCTCTATGAGGCAGAATTTTTTGCTACCTTTGAGGAGGGATGCAATAAAATTCTAGAGGCTAATTCTTATTGTTTCCTACATTCATCTTTTGTTGAGGCATTATTTTCCTAGAGGCAAAAAATCCTTTGGAGGCCTCAAATTTTTGTTTGGAGAGAATGCCATATCTTCTTTTTTACTAGCCTAAATTACCTATTGAAGGAAACACTTGGGGGACAATTTTATTTGCTAAAAGAGGGCAGTTGTTTCATTCATTTTGAAGGAAATGATTCAAAATTTAAGAAGGGTCTAATTTCCTTATTGTAGGTGGCAGAGAGGAATTTTTTTCCAATCATCTAAGGCTACAATTTTGTTGATTGATGAACTTCATTTGGAGGTAGCGATTTCAACTAGAGGATTAGGAATTTTGTATTGAAGGTAGTGATTTCTTTTTCTACTTGATTGGAAGCACTATACAAGCTATTACAGGTTGATAGCTCTTTCATTGTATGAAATTTGTGATATTTTGGGAGCCATCCTTTCTTTTATTTGTAGACTTCATGATTTTCATTTTGAAGGAATTTTTTTCTTCACTCGAGTGAATTAATTGTTGGAGGAGTGAATCTCTTTAATGAGAAATTTGATTTATTTACAACATTTGGAGAGGTCCTATCATAGGATCAATTTGATTGGCCATCATTCTTTTTCAAACTTTATATTTAATAAAGTTCCCGCTAAAATATTTAGGATTTAATTTGCTCTCCAATCAAAGAATAAGAGGGCCCATTTGGAATATTGCAAAACATTATCCTACATTGGTTGTATGTGGTTTTATTTTAGCCATCTAAATACCATTTTTTTCTCTTTGATGGTGTGAGAAAAGGCTCATGTGCACTTTAATTGGATCACACATGGTACTTGGTGTTGTGTTCTCTCTAGAGTTGCTTAGTATCAGCAAGGAGATTAGGCAATGGGATACATCAAATTTTCCTAAAAAATAGGTTTAATTCTTTTTTGAAAGCTTTTGAAATCACTATCTTTGATTTTTTTTAAGGAATTCAGTTATAATGGTTTCTTTGGAGAATGGGAACTTGAGGAAATGGAGTGATGTTATTCTCACCCATCTTAGTATGAAGAATCTATTGCCTTATTTCTATAATGAAGTTCATGTTCCAAACACATGCAATAGGTATATGATTTTGAAGGGATTTAGGGCTAGAGTCTATGGAGATATTTTTGAGCATATTAATGATGAGGAACTTTTGGATTAACTTTATCATTTTGAGAGCCCTCATGCTCTTTGGACTTACCTTCAAGAATGATTTGGAGATCCTGATACTTCAATATCTCTTTGAAAAGAAGAAAATTGGGGGGGGGCTCTCTTTCACTTCTAGGGTTTTGGACCAAAAGGGAGAGAGGAAATTTCCATATTCTTCACTCAAGAGAAAAACCTTGAGATATGAATGCAAAGGAGATTGAAATATAGCAAAGGGTTTCCCTAGGGGCTGAATGATATCAAATGAGGGGTTCACCACCAAGTGTAAACTTGGAAAAAAAAATGAAATGGAAATAATTGTGTGAAATGAAAACTAACTCTAAATGACTTAAGAAAGTGCTATGAAACTAAAAGAGTGTACCTAGAAGACTAAAGAAGGAAGAATGGAGGTCTAGATCATTAAAAAATCTATTGTTGATGCTAACTATGACTCATTCACCAAGTTGGGTGAATCAGTACAGTTTTCGAGAAAATGTATAGGAACAAGCATCAGCCAAGAGGGTATCCAAATCAGTAAAAATCTCTATCAAGCCTGTACAGTGGGACTCATTCACCACTAGTGGTGAATCAATCCAAATTTTCCTTTCTAGAAGTTCTAAACTAGATTTTGTGCTTCTTAGTCAACTCTACTCTTTTTGACTAGTTTTCAAATCTGAAACTACAAATTGCCACATGTAGACCTTGTCCAAGATTCTCCAAAGATTGATGAAAAATTTGGAAACTTTGGGAATTTGACAACTTTTCTCCAACTTGGCTTCTTGGTAAATCTTCAACCTAGCCCTGTAAATCACACACAAGAAGAGGGGAAAATGTTGCTGGGGTTAATGAATATAGGTTTGTCTTGGTCAAACCTCTGGTTGGTAATTAAACCTCGAAATGAAACGAAATGTGAAAGGAGAATGATGAGTGAAAAAAGTATAATGTTGTAACTTACCAAACCCTAGCAATAAGGTGCTACAATGATGCTTGAAATGGATGCAATGGATGTGGTTCTTGACTCTAGCTTGAAGGAGATAAATCTTGCTTGAAACACTTGCTTGGTGTTGGAACATGGCTTCTAATGTTGTCATTGATGGAAACTAAAGTTATTACTTTGGTCCATAGATCAAAACTTGGTCATACCGATAGAAGGAATTGAGAGAAGAGTATTAATGGCATAAAGCATGAAGAATAGGGTATCTGATTACTACGTCAATTTGTTTGCTTCACTGGATCATCTTTTAGAGTTGTGGATCCCTCAAATAGTTTTTTAACCATGTATGCTATTTTCTTATTGAATTTTGTGGTGTTGTATTAATTGTTGTATGAGTTAGGAGATCTGGTAGAATGTTATCTGTTTGTTTGCTCATTATGGTCAACTAAATGAATGTGGCATGTTGTGGATGTATAAGGAGTAATTGTTTAAATTTTTTAATGTTTAATAATTTTTTCTTGGGTCCAAGCCATGTCATGGCCGACTTGTATGGTTGTGCATCATAAATTTTTCATGACTTGATTTGACATATGAAGATTTTTTTGTATTTTATTAGAGGCCAACTTGTAATGAAAAGATCCTTGATGTGGATATATATAAGTAATCAGTTATATCATTTTGTAAGTTAGTGGTAAGTGTAGAAGTGTGTTTTGAATTTCAAAAGGGTGATTAGGAAATCATGCATATTTTTACTTGTGTATCAAAGTTTTTAGTAGATTGAATTTATGTAGAATCAAGTAGAATTGCTGAATTAGTCAAAAGGACATAAGATTGACTATAGAGCTTAACTAAAACTATAATAAAGCATTGTATATACTATTCTATTAGTTTACTCTTTTGGATTCAATCCAAATCATTGTAAGTTAGTGATCCTATCTTATTTGAGTAGTGAGCTCTAGGAAGTGTTCCTAAATGTAAGTGCATTCCCATTTTGTAAACCTTCTTTTGGGTTTAATCATATTTTATTGTGGATTGGCCATCCACCATGGTTTTTCCCCTAGTAGGGTTTCCACATAAAAATATTGGTTTTATGGTGTTGTTATTGTGTTCTTTATATTCATGCATATTTCCTTTATTGAATGGTTAAGTGAGTTAAAGATCAAAATAATAAAATTTAATTTTTGCACAACACTGACTCACCCCCTCTTAGTGTTGCTTGTTTCCAACAATTAGTATCAGAGCCAGTTTCTTAGAATAAGTCTAACAGCTTGTAGAGATCTTGGAAGGATTTTTTCAATGGATACAAATAGTCTTCAACAACAACTCATGGCGACCCTTGATGATCTTGACTAGTCAAAGTCTAAGAACTGGGTGTTGCAAGAAAATATTGAGAGTGCAGAGAAATTCATTTAGTCATCGAAAGAAAAAATCAATGAATCAAAGGAGAAAAGGAAGGAATTGTGTGATCAACTTAAGTAAAAGAACAAAAGCATGGAAGATGAACAACTCAGTCATGCCCTGAAAGAGAAGAGAGAAGAATGTGAAAAAAAATTCATAGAGAATGTTGCCCTGAAGCATGAGATGGAATCCATCATGATGAAAATGACTAAGGAGATTGAGGATCGAAAGAAGAATGAAGAAAATTTTTCACAATCCTTGAAAGAAAAATCTAAACGATGTAGCCAATTGGACAATGAACTAGAGGAATCGAAAAAAAATGAAGTGCTTGAAAAACAACTTGATGATCTTGGAAATGAACTTGTTGCTGCGAATGAGTACAAGGAGAAATTCAAAGCAAGCTCAGCTAAAATTGATTAACTGATTAAAGGATGGAGGACTAATGGTGATAGGCGAGGTCTTGGATCTGAAGAAGGAGAAAGTTCTAGATCTAGAAAAAAGAAAACTGGACAAGGGAAATTCAGGAAAGGAAATCAAATGATTGGAGCTAGAAGAAATTGGATGAGACAACAAAATGATCAAATATTTAATGGCTACTATTATTCTTGCAACAATTTTTTTCATATGGCTTGTCATTGTAGGAGCAGGATGAACACAAGAAGACCATCATTTTTAGGTCAGTGCTTTAATTGCCATAACTATGGTCATAAGTCAAGTGAATGCAGAATTGTGATGAATAACCTTCATAGAGATGTCAAATGCTATGCATGCAATAGATTTGGGAAAATTTCTAACAAATGCAGATCAAGACAAAATCAGTGGAATAGTTGGCCTAGATAGAGAAGTGTTGTGTGCTACAACTGCAACAAATTTGGCCACAATGTTAGATTCTATTGGAACAATAGAGGTCTGGTAAAACAAAACATGCAAGAGGATGTTAAGGGAAAAATTAAAGTCACTACTGATGTGATCAGAAGGAAAATGTAAAAGAAAATGGTGAAGAAGAATCCCTCTGTTGAAGCAAATATGCTAGCACCAGAAGCAACTTCTATCAATCTCTCTGGGAATTAGTTTTAGGCCTCTAGCCTAGTGGGAGTTGTCAAGTAAATATTTTAAACCACCTCTTGATGATTGGTACTAGAATCTAGATGAGTCTAGTAAGTGCATTGATGTTTTTTAGATGTTGTTCAATGAATTGGAGGTAGTATTGAAGAATTTTGGAGATCTGCAGAAGAATCATTTGTCTCTATATGTGAAAGACAAGAAACCAGATGAATCAAGGTAGAGGAATTTGTTGTGACAAAAATGAGTTAGGTTTTTGGATGATAAAAGAACATTTTCTTCCCTCATTTGTCACTTTTCATTTTGGAGGAATGCAATTTGGAGAGCTCTAGAGTGAACGCTGTCGAATTGTGGAGAGATTCTAATGTGAAGGAGGATCTATGATCAAATTTTGTTCCACCCCCAAAAGGTATTTATCACAAATCCTATGAATTTGTGAGATTGCAATCATGTATACTCCTCTGGTAGTCAAAGTAAAGGAAAGGCCACGTCTAAAGTTTAAATGGCATCCTTATAAGTCTATAGAGATAGAGCCCTTAGGTGTATTTTCATCTGTCATATGAACTCTTGCACATTCAAGATATTAGGGCTTATATACATGCAAATATAAAAGAATTGGGAAGCTCTCATTTGTTGAATTTGTATTCTCATCACAAAATTCAAGAACATTTTACTCTAAAGCCAAAATTTAAAACCCTAGAGGAAAAGAAGTTTGCATAGTTTGCAAAATTTCCAATATTTGAGGAAAATGAATTGGTATGATATGCGTTGATCCATGTTCATGTTGAATTCATGTGGCTATATGTGCCATTTAAAATCACAAAAGAGTATATATGTGTAGTCACAGGTTTGAATTCTACCAGTAGACTTCTAGTTTTGAAGTCAGTAAAGAATGATAAGGTAACTGAGGCAACAGGTGCTTAATGGGACAAAACGGAAATGACAATAGAGGATATTGCTGTAGTAGATGTAAAATTCACATCAATGGTTATTGGTTATAAGATCTATCACTCAAGCTAGGAGAACTCTATATCTGATACATCTATCTATATAGCCTATCAGATGGTAAAACAAAATGAAAACTATGATTTGTGTGAATTGCTCAGAAGTAAGTTAATGGAGAATCTAGGGAAAATCAATAAAGATAAGAAGAATACATTCAAGTATGGTAATTTGATTCTATGTTTGTTTTTCTACTTCTTGGATGAGATTTCGGGAGTTGGAAAAGTTCATTCGAACATTGATGAGCCAATAGCTATTTAGATAAGGAACATTTTGTTTGCTTTAGGTGATCATCAGACCTAGAATACAACCCTTTGGGGATACTTTAAAACCTTCCAGAATATGATGCATGCCAAGGAAAGAATCCCTACCTATATCATGGAAAAATACAAAGATACTATCTACTTCATGGTAGACATTGATCAATTCCATATGGAAGTTGTTGATCCTAGAACAATTTGGATCATGCCTATGGGATATGAAGGAGAGGAGAAAATTTTGAAAATGTATGCAGAACACTTGTTGAGTTCACCTTAGGATCCAGGAGAAGAAAGATTTGGAACTGATGCAGAGAAAAGTATGTAGGTATATATTGATCTAAAAAGGCCCTTGATAGCTAGGAGAGTAAGAAAAGAGGTATAAGTATTTGAAAAAAATATGGACATACTTATGGAGGAATTGAAAGAAATAAGAAGAAAGACAGATGAGGCTAAAGCAACAAAAGCGAAAGGAAAAACAAAATCTACTAGTTTGGGAACATCTTCTCCCAACACTAGATCTACGAGGAGTTCCCTTGCAGCCCAACCAACTCAAGCCAAGGCTTCAAGTAAAAGAAAAGAAGAATAAAAGCACGAGAACATATGAAGTTGTTTCTAAAGATGAAGAGGAAGGGATTGAATAAAAAGAAGTAGTATAATAATAATGTCTACTGGGAGTTAGGCTGTCAAGTTAAAGAAGGGAAAATCTTCCAATAAAGAAGTAAAGAAAAAGGAAAAAGTTGACAAACCCCGTATGTCAATTCAGGAAGTTGAGAATGCATTTCTCAAAGATGGTAATCTCAAGCCACTTTGTGAATAGTATGAAGGTTTTGATGAATCTAGTCAGAGGACTCTTGAAGAGGCCACAATAAAATATTTGAATATTTTCAATAAATTTCTTGTTGAAATCATGTCTATCTTGCTCAAGAGTCTATATAATATTTTGGAGTCTAGAAGGTTAAGTGCCACAACAAAAGAAGAGAACATCAGGAAAAGAATTCTTGCTGATTTACGTATGGAGTTGTCAATAGAGGAGATGAATTCACTCCTTGAAAAGGTTAAAAATGAATTCAAGAGCAAGACAAGGGTGAATAGACTCATGATTGGTGAGATTGATGTTTTTTTTAGGGAAACCAAGAAGATTTAGGAAGAGTTTCTATCAAAGAATAAGATAAATGTTGAAGAAATGGATACTGGATATGAGGAAGTGAATGTTGATGTTGAAAATTTCTAGTTACTCTTCCTGAAGTGGAAAACATAGGGACTCCTAAGGAAGTTGAAGTTCTTGAGGAGATGTTAACTAAGGAGAAGGAGGTGCATATTGAAAAGGATGAAATTCCTAAAGGAAATCTAGAAATAGTCTTTATAGAACCCAAGGTTGAAGAAGAAAAAGTTGAAGAAATCAAAGTAGAGGCAATAAAGAGATCTCTAATGGAACAACAACAAGAATTAGATCCTGAATTGGATGAAAGATCAATAAATCTATCCACTTTATCCCCAATTCAGATGATGAAGGTTGCTTCAATTGCTCAAGCCAAAGCTAGTGAGAAGATTTTGAAGTCTCACATAGAAGATAGTAAATTGCTAATCCTTACATCTAGATTTCTATAGAAATTAATGCCTAGCCATGTTATGGATCAATCTGGTTCCTCTTTCGATGAGCTAATGAAGCTAATAAATTATATAAGCTCTCACTTTGAATCTTTTGAGAAATCATCCTTGATTATCGTGCATAAAGAGTTCAAGGAAAAGTGTAATGCCCCGTCTTAATAACCTAAGAACGTTGCAATTGTGTTATAAGTGTGTAATATATTTTTTTTTAAAGTATTAATATTAAGTTAATTAATTGCATTCATTCTTAGGTTAAACTACGTTACACTACTTTGAGTATTCCATAAGCAACTTAAGTATTTCGCATTGCACACCATAAATCATAACATAAAGTAAACATTGCATAATAATAAATTTCCATTCAAGATATAATAAAGTATAAACATTTTTCCATACATTGCATTGATATGATATTACATTACTCATCCATCTGATGAGGTAGTTCAAATAACAAATACATTTACAATTACATTGATCACCTCTTATACAATTGAGGGATGTTTTTACATTACAAGTTCACAATATACAATGATGAAAGTTTAAAAGAAATCCATGTGCGAGCTCTCCATCCATGAAGCTCTCAATGCTATGATCAAACTGGGGACCCAACAGAGTAAGGTGCACGTTCCACCCAACCATGTGGTACCCATAGGTCCACCCCCCGTGCTAGGAGATAGTAATAAGGTTACCTAGACCTAATCTACTAACCCTAGACACTAGTACATACAAACTATTGGTTACATTGCTTCCAGATTTTGACAATTGATTGAAACACAAACTCATGGTTTAACTGTTATTCTAGGTGGAGTGTCATCACAATGATGCAATGGTTACCTTGGTGTTTCTTCCTAGGTCCCGGCCCCCAATCCTTGGGTTACCCTGGTAACCTCTTACGAAACCTGGCCCCTATTGCATACTGTTGCGAAATCAAATGTCCCTTAAGGAAATGAGACAACGATTTGCCATTCCAAGCCTTCTCAACTTATACTCATAACTGTAGTAGCTTATGAGTCATAAGCGAGGCATGCATATCTTGTTAAAAATTTCAATCTAATCTACTATGTCATTTAAATTGTCACTGAGTTAAAAACTACTTGTAAGTTACCCTGACACCACTTTGTGTGTCGGACCTTACAAATAGCCACTCCCCTAAACATAACACGGGATTCTATGTTTTCTCTTTCTAGGGTTTACAAAGTGTACAAATAACCAATTTCTCTATAAAAACCAATCATGATTAAAATGCTCCATAATCAATTTTCATAACATAGGTGTAAAACACCGAACAAAACCATGTACACATCTCTAGACTACACAAGAAATTTAAACTTACAAACACAACCCCCATTTATCAGTTAATCTGGAAGACTTGTTTTTTCCCGTTTTTCCCATTCACAAGGAGAAATAAATTAATTTAAAACAAATGGAAATACACAACTATCATTTGGATATACTAAATCCATGTGTATCAGTTTGAAAACAAGCATATTTGCAAATTGTCTTAATTATAGATCTTTTAATAATCAAGAAAATAACTACTTCCTTTAATCTATCTTGCTGATTTTCACAATTTTACTATCTATAATTCACTATATTTTCTCAACCTTTATTTAATATATTTTTAAATCATCATTATTTTAAAAGAAATAATGTAGATATACAATTTGAATTCATTTATTTCCTCATAATTTTACAAAACATGTTTATATAATTATATATATATATATTCTCATATATATATATATATATAGTTATAGTTATAATTACAAAACACAATACTTAAAAATCGTATGTATATATCTCAAATAATAAACATATAAATAACTTTCATTTTAAAAAAAAATAAATTAAAATCGTTTTAATTTCCTTTGGCGCTGTACGCGACCTCCCTGTGGGGAGGTCGCGGCCCTCCCAGGGCTGCGCCCAGCAGCCCTGGTGGCTGATGTACGTAGCCTTGGGGCTGCACCCTCTAATGAGGAGGGAGGGGAGGGTTTCGGCCCTCCCCAAACCCTTTCTGCAAAAATTTTTCTTTATATTTTTTTTTAATAATAAAAAAATGAAATTAGCGATTATGAAAATCGCGTTCGGCTCTTTTCTCCAGTAAAATTTCAATTTAAATTTTTCCGTACAGCGCCAGTAATAATAATAAATTTAAAAACTTTTTAAAGAATTTCATAAAATTTTCACAGCAAAAATCTTTATAGATAAATATTAAAAATAAAATAGCAAATGTTCTTTCATATACAGAAGTAACTTATTGATAGAATTTCCTATAGAAATTTTGAAAATGAAGAAATTATAACAAATAAATCATGTGTATGAAACCTTCAATGGTTCTACAAATTTGATCTGTAGGTTTTAAAATAAGTAAACAAATAAATTTATGTTTACCCTTTTTGTATCTCTATTTTTTTTTTACATTTTCTCAGAAATTCAAGAAATATTTAACAGCAGATAATTTTCTTTCTTTTCTCTTCAATAACAAATTCCATAGATCTTTTCTACTGTAATTTTTTTTGTAAATATTCCCGAGAATTCAAAAACAGGAAAAAAACTAACTATTATTTTCTCTAGTTCCTTTTCAAAAAAGAAAATCAAATTTAAAAAGAAAAATACCTGTATCAAGAAGATTGTCTGTGACTTGAAATTTTCTTGTAGAAGAGAGGATCCTTCTTTGCCCGTAACACACAGAGCTCCAAAACTTCTTCTACAAACACACAAGATTTTCCACCCAAGAATCTCCCACCAAGAAATACCACCAAACACAGGGAGATAACAATTCCTAAGAAAATATTGAAATTTGCACAGTAAAGAATTTTTTTGCTAGTGTTTAGAAAATTTCCCCGAGGCAATTGAATAACCCCGTGCAAAATCCTAGATCCTCAATAACCTCCGTGAGAAAATCTCAACAACCTTTTGCAATTATGGCACTCACACACATGTCGAGAAGTTGTTGAGAAAATATCTTCTCCACTTCTCGACAATTTTGCCATTCAAAAATTTGCATGTAATTTAATTAATTTATTAAATTTGAAATTTGAAAATCAATTTTCCAATTGCATGCAAATAATTTATTTATTTAATTTTAAATACTAAAAATCAATTTCCAATCACAATTTAATTTACATGCATATTATTTTATTTTAATTTTAATTTTAATTTTCTAATTCATTTAAATACAATATAATTTATACACTTAATAATTTAACTTAATTAATTAATTTATTTAATTAAAATAGTTTAATCTTTAAAATACCAACTATTTAACCAAATAAGCTAACTAATATATTAAATTATCAAATAAATAAATTTCAATCATATTTAAATATTAATTAAATAACAATAAATAAAGCACAATAACAAACATTAAAATTAACCAATATTTACCTTTTCAAAACAATTTGACCAACAAAAAATACAAGACAAACCTATGACTCAAAACTGAAAACTGACAATGTACTAAGACTAAGGTTGAAGACTGGACTAGGATAAACCTAACTACTATCTCCCATTCAACATTTCCGTTGAGTCTTGACATGCTCAGACCTGATTACACAGGTGGAGTCGGTGTCATGTACCTGCAAATCCTCCAACCAAGAAAATAACGTGCATACATGTATATATATATAAAGCATTAAAACAGACACACCGTACAGAGAAAATCACAGATATCACAGGGCACTCGAAAGTGAGTGATATGATTATGTTCTCCACACCAATACACTCACAGAAAACTGATTCAATAAATATTGTTAGTTCATCATAAGCATGTGCATATCCATAACAACTAAAAGTAAACATTTACACTAAATCATATCATGTCTGAAAACAATAATAATCACACAAAGTATCATTATGTCACAAAATAATCCACCATCACTCAAAACCAGCGATCAAAGTATCCAACAAACATAATAAGTCTAACAGTATGAAAAAGTACCAACAGAAAGCATAAGCATAAACGGAGGGGTACTACAAAAAGAGATTAGGTAGTTTGATTGAATTGATTGCAAAAGAAAAAACTCTATTAGCCACCTGTATGAAAAAATTTCATGATAATTTGTCTGAAGGAGGAAAAGTATATAAGTCTTGTTTATTCTTGTCTAAATTAATTGAAGCAAATGAAAAGCAGGTGAAGGATATTGAGAAACAATTGGTCACTATTTCTAATGCTTTTGACCCATTAGCTGGTAATGTTGGTAAACAAGAAGGTCAGGTAATGTCTTTGCATGACAAAATAAAGAGTTTGAAGCTTTAAAATGAGAGGACTGTTGGGAGAGTATGCAAACTCAGATGACTAATTAGTCCAAAGATTGAGATAATGTTAAATGCATTGAAAGAGGATAAAGATGTTATGGTTTCTCCTAACCTAGTAAATATTGAAGCTAAAAAAACTTTTTCTTATCTACTTTGTGGTGACATAACCATTTTGGAAAGTTTGAAAAGTGTTTGGGACTCAAACTTAAGTGTGTTGAAGAATGACTTTGCGGATGTCTTCAAATTTTTGTAAGTCACAGGTTACGTTTGCACTATCTTGAAATTTTGAAATTTTGGATTCCCCAATTTTGTCATTGATGTCAAAGGGGGAGAGAGTGTAGTGAAAAATGATTTGACATTCTAAGAGGGAGTAATATTTTGAAAAGAAGTTGTGTTTTGAAATTTTGAACTTTGGCAGTGTACTTACTAGTTTCAACACTTAGTCATTTTTCACCAAGTGTTTCCATCAATGCCAAAGGGGGAGATTGTTGAGTAATATTTTGAAAAGAAGTTTTGTTTTGAAATTTTGAACTTTGGCAGTGTACTTACTAGTTTCAACACTTAGTCATTTTTCACCTAGTGTTTCCATCAATGCCAAAGGGGTAGATTGTTGGCACATGGCTTCTAACATTGTCATTTATGGAAATTGAATTCATTAATTTGGTCTGTAGATCAAACTTGGTCATACCGATAGAAGGAATTGATAATAGAGTATTATAGGTAGAAAGCATGAGGAATAGGGTATTTGGTTACTACGTCAATCTATTTGCTTCACTGGATCATATTTTTGAGTTGTGGATCCCTAGGATAGTTTGTTAACCATGTATGTTATCTTATTATTGAATTTTGTGGTGTTGCATTAATTAGTATATGAGTTAGGAGATCTGACATGATTTTTTTCCATTTGTTTGCTCATTGTGGCTGACTCAATGAATGCGGCATGTTGTGGATGTATAAGGAGTAATTATTTAAATTTATTTTTATGTTAAATATTTTTTTCTTGGGTCCAAGACATGTCATGACCAACTTGTATGGGTGTGCATCATAAATTTTTCATGACTTGAGCTAACACATGAAGAATTTTTGTATTTTATTAGAGGTCGACTTGTAATGACAAGATCCTTGATGTGGATATATATAAGTAATCAGTTATATCATTTTTAAGTTAGTGGTAAGTGTAGAAGTGTGTTGTGAACATCAAAAGGGAGATTAGTAAATTATGCACAGTTTCACTTGTGCATCAAAGTTTTTGGCAAAGCAAGTTTGTGCAAAATAGAGAAGAATTTTTGAATCAATCAAAAGGACAGAAGATTGACTGCAGAGATTAACCACAATTTAATCAAGTATTGTAGATGCTATTCTATCAATTCACTCTTTTGGATTCAATCCAAATCATTTTAAGGTAGTGAACCTATCTTATTTGAGAAGTGAGCTTAAGGAAGTGTGCTTGAATGCAACTGCATTCCCATTTTGTAAACCTTCTCTTGGGTATACTCATATTATATTATGGATTGGCCATCCACTGTGGTTTTTCCCTTAATAGGGTTTCTACATAAAAATCCCCGTGTTATGGTGTTTTGATTGTTTTCTTTTCTTTATTCATTTTTGTTTTTAATGGTTAAGTAAGTTAAAGATCAGAATAATAAAATTAAATTTTTGCACAACAGTGATTCACCCCCCCTCTTAGTGTTGCTTGTTTCCAACACTTGGATCATGAACTCTACATCACAAATTTTAGAATAGTAACAAACATGAAGAATCAAATCTTCGACATGATGATAGGAACTTCCAAAATTCTCTTGAATGGTTGATATTCTACTCTTGAAATTCCTTGAATTCTCTTGTGAATGCTAGGTGTTGAATATGAGTGAGAGAACCTTATATTTATACTTAATTATGCAAGAATTCCTAAAATTACAACACTACAAGTTGATATCAAATCTAGGAGAATAAAATCCCACTAGTAATTTGATTTAAATTTGAATTTTTCTCACATAGGACTCATTTCCCAAGGTGGTGAATGAGTCTTATAACACATAATGTATGGGACCAAAAATGGAAAATTCTTAGAAATGTGTGAAACCTACATCAGGGCCAAAAAGATGACTCATTCACCAAAGGTTGTGAATGAGTCCCAGACACTAAATCTAGGCCACACAAGCTATGAACATTGGAATAATGATTGGTTACTAATTGTTGTCAGAATTATCCTCAAAAAGATGCAATAAATAAGGCTTGTGCATTCAAAATAGGTTGATAAAAGCATTAGAAAGTCAAATTATTAATGACAAGCCTAGAGAAGTGTGAAAGTGTGTTACAACACTTTACAACACTCAAAATAAGGCAAGATTAATGTTGACTATGATTGAAATTATGCTTATTATGCTTAGTTAATTGGTAAAACCATAAAAAAGTGTGAAAGTGTGTTACAACACTTAATAACACTTTAGCAAGGCACCATTAAATTCCATTACTTCAAAAGGTCTCAAGACCTAATGTGAATGTTTTATCCACATTAAAACACTAAATCAAGGCAAAATTAGGCCAAAATCCACAAGGAGGACCCAAACAACTGTGAAAATGTCAAAGGACACATTTTTTGACACTACATTTAGCCCCCACTTTAGTGAGAGGATGAACTTGCTTCCAACTCACACTAAAGTAGACAAACACACGCCAAGAGGGGTTCCAAAAAACCAATGATAGCAAGATGAGGCAATGAAAATCAAGAGGGTTGATCAAGCCCCCAGGATGAAGATCCCATGGCAAACCACCATAAGCACAAAGGAACAAACATGAGAAAGATATAAATAACAATGACAAGGCCAAGCATATACTATTGCAATATGTTGTGTCCCCTAGTCTTCCTTGTCGAGCACAATGCTTGGGTTTGTGACATGGTCTAATTGCCTCCTATAGATCTTAACTGATGCTTGTATTGGGAATTGATAGGTCAACCTTTTTGTGGGACGAAAAGGAAAATAGTTTGTATCCAATCTCATTAGAAGTCCAAACCCCTTGCTTGTGCTAGGGGGATTATTGCAAGATGGTGTGTCCCTTGGTCTCCCTTGTCCAACAAAGCACTTGGGTTTGTGACATGGTCTAACCGCCTCTTGTAGATCTTAAATAACACTTGTATCAGACATTAGTAGGTTGAACTTTTGGTGCAATGGCAAGGCTAAAATATACTACCAAAGATGAAAAAAAGAAAAAGGTGAAAATAAAATAAAATAATTGAATCATGCTTCAAATATTTTTCCATCCTAATGTGGATTAGATCTAGGTTGTTTCTCTTGAAAACACATAATCACTCTGAGGTGATGTAACTCCTTGCTATCCACCAGGTGAGAAACATACACTCATGGTTGGTATGCACTCACACACAAAGTCATTCCTTAGATTGGCCTTCCCACTTAACGATAAAAATGTTATACATCCTGATAACTTTAATAAGGTGTCACACAAAAATAATTTTCAAGCTTTATGAGACAAGGAAAACTTAGTATGCTTGAAGCTCATGAAAAAATAGGATGGCACTATAGGCATGAAAGCTATGTTATGTAAGGTGGCCATATAAAAAATAAATTAAAAATTAAAAAAAAAGGAAATGTTCAAAGGATTCTTGCATAGTTCATTTGGGGTCTTTAACTTAGGAAAAATTGTGCCTAATGTCTACAAGAGAGGACCAACCAAAGAATAGAAAATTTGAAACTTACGAGATGCAGTGTATTGCATCAAGCCACTAAGAGGAATACAATATGCTAAGAGAGATCATGATCCTAAAGGAAATTACACCCAATGTCATCAACAAAGTGACAAATGCATCATATGAAGTAAGAAGGCTACACTAAGAAACATGAAAAAAGGAAAATTCCAAAGAATAATGCCAATGTATACCCCCACTTTAAATAAATTGCTAAACACCATACTGTGACTAATGAGTCTAGTTTATGGTCTCATTTTCTGGTAGAATTTTTTATTCAGTTTTTGAAGTTATCATGGACTTTGACATTAAGTGTTGACACTTTTATGATATTTTCCTCAAACTATAAACATTGGGCTTAATATTATTTCTACAAACTTTTAATAATAATGGCATGTTATATGAACTATCTATATTGATTTTTCATGTGGTTAATGAATATTCCTCAAGGTGGTTACATATATGCAATTATTATGTGTACCAACATTGCCAAGCATATTTAATTTGAGGATGTTAAGTTGAGGAAGACACCAAGAGCTAGGAATGAATCATAACATCCAACAAAGGAATCACTCAAAATTCAAAGGAGGTAAACAACAGAAGATTCCTCATGCAAAATGAATGTAACTTCCTTGTAGTGGTCATTATTGGGGTGCTATCATAATAGTGGTTTACAATTCCTGAGAGGAATGAATTTTAGCTGAAATCACATATTTTTAGAAAATATAATGATTTAAGCATTAAAAAGTTCCATTTTAAGGATTCCAATTGAAGAGGGTTTGATCAAATCACCTTAGATCAAACCCCCTTGGATAGAACCTTGCTAGTTTTAAACCATACCTATAAATGTCTCCTTACACCTATCAAAAGGTAAAAATCACTTTTGATTTAGATTTTGGGATTGATTCATTTAAAATTTATTTCAAATGATTATGGTATTCCTCAAAACAAGCTATCCAATGAATATAATTTTAATATGTTTTGGTTTTGTTATGTATTTGTTTTTAGTTTTATTAAACATAGGTTTTTCATCAAAAATGAATTTCTTTTTCTTCACATGTGGAAAAATAGAAGATTATCAAAAAAAAAATTGAAAAATATGAGTGCACCAGATATTGAAGTCCTTGATCCCAAAAAAAGTTACGCGTTATACAGTCTAAATTGTAATTCGTTTGAATTTGAAACTTGATTAAGGAAAAAATATTCAATAAAACTATCTAACCAATGGAAGCACTAGATAAGAGTTACAAATCTAAATTTGAAAGAATTAGAATTTTATCTTTCATGGAAAAAGTTATGCATTATACTGTGCATCACTTTTAAAATGTTGTTTTCTGAAAAAATATATTTTCATAGAAAAGAAGTGCAATTTGATTCCAAAAATTTTGAAAAAAATATTTTTAGAATCTACAGACAAAATTTGATGAGACTCTAGTTTGCACCATCTTCAAATTCCTCACAGTTTAGCCGCTATAGGTTCCCGAATGTGAAAATTTAGTTAAAAATAATAGTTTCAGTGTCTAGTTTGGCCAAAAATTGTAAACCACTATTATGGGATCACCCATTGATGTTGAGGAAATGTGTGCATTACTGTAGCACTAAATATGTGGTTGGACATGCATGTCTCACCAAATTCTATGTATGCATAATCGCCACCCCATTTTCTTTGTTTTCCCTAAATGGCATCCTCCCAATTCATGAAGTTGACTTCCTTGTTTAGTTGGTAGTATAAATAAAGATTGGATGCTCCTTATCTGAAGGTTGCATGAATGGATATTGTACTTGCATTCTTAAGTTTTCAACAATACAAATATACTACTCCTTTGTACTCGTGATTTACAATGAATAAAATGAAGTTCTAAGTTTGAGCATCTGAGTTCTCATTAGTTTAGGGGATACTTATCCAGTGGATCCCACTTGGTGAGTAATCCATTCTTTAGTTTAGTATTACTTTATGTTTAGTATTTAGTTAAAAATTTGGCATCGACTATTCCTGTAGCCACTAGAATTCCATTTTGTGACTGTTTGTGCAACCAAAGCAGACAGAGTAGTCCCCTATTTGTTTTCTTAGATTTTAATTTCTGTCATGCATTTTAGCTTAGTGTAGTTGTTGATTGATGAGTATAATTTATGTTATTCCCTTCTAAGCAATTTACTCTCACTATTGTGTTTTTCTTAGTTGTAGAATTAAAATGGATACTTTGGGTTCCTAATGCACATATTGTGCTCACCCATTTCAATTCCACATCCCTGGGTTGACAAGTTAAATGCACCTTCATAATCATTGAAATAGTTATCCAGGTTAAATTTCCAATCCCTGAATCACGGCTATAATGTCCTAGTTGTCGAATCATTATAGGAGGCGAACATTTTTTGCGCCATTGTTGGGGATGGTGTCAAAGTAGGAAGTTCTTTAGAGTCATTGATAGTTTTCTTGTTGTGGTATTTCTAGAAGTTGTTCTTAGCATACCCCTCATTTAGGAAGTAATGACCCCTTCTTGTTTTTTACCAATTCTTCTTGTGAGCTGGATGAAAGTGAGTTAATATCATATGCATAGAAGAAGGAGAAGAGATGCTTATGGGAGATTCCTTCCTAACAATCCTAATCCATTCCAGCTACAAGAGCTTCCAAATCTACCAAGGAACGAAGAAGAAGAAGAGTTAAACCCCTTTGCTAATGCATTTCCTGATCTGACCAATTCTAAAGCTTCCACTAAAGATCAAAATTATTTTGAGAATCCCTTTGTTTAGGAAATGCATCCAATAGGCATGGGTGATGCAAATAGAAACAAGCCTAACCAACCATCCTTTCCTTTCCCCATTTCCATAAAAATGAAGTGGATGACCTCAAAAATATCCCTACTTCATCCCTTCCTATGTTTTATGGACTTGTTACAGAAGATCTTGATACCTTCTTGTTTGAGTTTGAGATACTCTACAGGACTTATGATTATACCACCGATGCCCATAGGATTAAACTATTTCCTACCACTCTGAAAGAAGTTGCATTAAGATGGTTCATGAGCCTAGGAAGAGATACTATGGGAACTTAGGAGGACATGAAGAAAAATTTCATTAAGAAATATAAGGAATATTATAGGGGCAGTGACATGAGAGGAGAACATTTTCAAGATGCAACAAAAGGAGAATGAGAGCTTGGAAGATTACATTTCAAGGTTTATGTTTTGCTTACAAAAATCTCCACACCATACCCTCAATGAAGAATCATATAATTTTCTTTTCTTAATAGGAATTAATGAGAGTTACACTGATGCCTTGGACCTGATGGCAAGAGGAGATATCACCCAAATTCCTTGGGAAGACATCAAGAAAATATGCCAAAACTACTCTGGGGTAGCTTCAAAGAAAGGGAGAGCTTACCAATCCTCTATGGGTAAGTCATCTACCAGTGGAGTCTCAAGAATGGAGATCACACACTTGTTGGTAGATTTCAAGCAAGAAATTATAAACAATCCAGCTACTTAGCTTGATACATTTTAGGCCAAGAAGAAACAAGAGGAGGCAGAGGCAATGTTATAAAATTATTTCCCCCATTATAGACAAAAGAAGGATTGCAGATGCAAGATGGTAGCTAATTTTAAAAATAAGTAGATTGCACCCAAGTTCAAGCTAATCCAAATTGAAGAAGATCAAGTCTACTATGTTGCACAAAGGAACCCTTGAGCTCTAAGACAAGGTATGTCATCGGATCCACTATCTTATACTAGGCCATATTTAAATTCCTATTCATCTAGTAACCAATGGAAACCCCTATATCCTTCCAGCTATGGAGGATATCCACCATATCCTTGTGATAACTCTCCTAATACTTGACCCAATCATCAAAACTCTCCACAGCAGTGACAATAGCCTAAGGGGAATTGGCAGCAATATCAAGGGCATTGGCAGTCACCTCTAGGAAATTGGCATCAAATAAACCAATGGAAGGGAGGACAACAATGGCCACCTAGACAACTAGTTACATGCAACCACCTTCTCATCCCCAGTAGCCTACTATAATTCCTCCACCTATTAGTTCAAGCTCAAACCCACCTAAACCTACTCAAATACTGACTCTTCCCACACTCAATCCAAGTAACAAACAACAACAACAACTTGCATACTCTGCTGATTCAAATCAATGCCCTGCATAAGTTGTGAGTGTTAGTGACATTTGCTTGCAATCACAAACTACTTTACTAGCCTCTTCCAATCCCATTATCACTGAGCTTCCTATGTAAGAGGAAGAGGAGGCCCTAGATGATCCCATTCAACCATGTGCACCTAAAAATTCTGAAGTAGTCCCATGCAAGCAGACTAATCAAGAACCACCATTTGCTCAAAGATTGGAAGTTACCAAAAAGAGGAAAAAAAAAGAGGATACAAATTTTGACATCATGGATCAGTTGAAGCATAAATGTGTCAAGATCCCTCTATTCCATGCCATAAATTATGTCCCAATCTATGGAGAGGAAATCAAGGAGGCATTCCCCAAGAAGCTAGGTAGGAAGAAGAAAGACCCAACTACAATTGATGTAGTGGGACAACTAGATGAAATCATGCTTGGAAAAGTGACTATCCCTAAGTAAAATGACCAATGTAGTCCTATGGTTGTATTTTTTATAAACGGGATCCAAGTTAAGAATGCTTTGATCAATTTAGGGGCAGAAATCGATGTAATGACCAAGGACATCCTGTAGTAGCTAAATGTTGCAAGCATGAGATCTACTCCTACTATCTTGTAGCTTGCTAATAATTCTACTATTAAGCCTGATGGTATAGTGGAGGATCTTGTGGTAGTTTTAGACTCTTGGGAGTACCTAGTAGATTTCATGATTCTTTCTCCTAAAGCTACACTTGGTGGGTATCCCATTATTCCTGGAAGACCATGGGTAGCAACTACAAATGCATATATTGGATGTTGGTCAGGTGACATGACCATTTTAGATGGGAAGAACACTAAAAATTTTATTGTTTATCCTCCTACTCAACCATCTCATGATGAGGATGATCTTGTATGGCCACATGTTGGTGAAGAGGTTGAGGAAGTAAATTTTTTGGCTCAACTTATGATGTTAGGAAGAAGCTCCTTCATGCAGTTTCAAGATGAGGATGAAGTATTGGCTGACATCATTCAAAAACATTGTGAAGTAGAAGAAGCATCATCTTTTCATTCTGTTGTTCCAGTAAAGACACTTCTTGCTCTTCCTACAGCCACTGTTCCAATAGACTTTCTTCCTACAAATACTCTTCCTGTAGTTGAACTTCCTATAGAAATAGGTATGACCCATAGATTACTGCCATATGAAAAAAAGGTACCATGGATTAATGAAGTGTCCATGAAAGAGTTGACTACACAAGTGCAGGTATCAGAGGGAAAATATTTGAATGTTAATAGAAAATTGAGTGAAGAGCAACAATTGTTATTGGCACACTTATCAGAGACCAATCTACATGTATTTTTGTGGAATTATCATGATATGAAGGGATTGGACCCAAAACTTTGTACACATAGAATTTATATCATATATGATTGCACCCCAGTGAGGTAGCCACAAAGAAGAATTAACCCTGCACTAAGATATTTTGTAAAAAGAGACCTACATAAATTGCTAGATGAAGGATTTATCTACCCCATCTCAGATAGCTAGTGGATGTCTCCATTAGTGATTGTACCCAAGAAAGGAGGGAAATGGCAAGTTTGTGTTGAGTACAGGGAACTTAATGTTGTCATAAAGAAGGACCATTTTCCCTTACCCTTTATAAATCAAGCATTAGACACACTTGCAAGAAAGCAATACTTTTCTTTTCTAGATGGATTCAACGGCTACAACTAGACTCAGATTGCACCAGAGGGCCAGGAAAAGACCACCTTTACTTGTCCATGGGGGACATATTCCTACTCAGTACTCCCATTTGGCTTATGCAATGCACCTACAACCTTTTAGAGGGTAGTCATTAGCATATTTGTAGACATCTCTCTTGACTGCATGGAAATTTTCATGGATGAATTTACTACTTATGGTGTTATTTCAGTCAAGCATTAGAAAATATTAGGAGAGTACTACAGAGGTGTGAAGACCAAAAATTTCCCTTAAATAGTGAGAAGTGCTTCATGATGATGCAGGAAGGTATAGTCCTTGGCCACTACATCTCCCATAAAGGAGTTCTAGTAGATCCTGCAAAGATTGAGGTGATTAAAAATCTTCCCACACCTACAAAATAGAAGGATGTTAGGACTTTCTCAGTTCATCCAAGATATTATAGGCATTTCATAAAATATTTCAACAAAATAGCAGCACCATTGTATACTCTTCTCACTAAAGATGTTGAATATTAGTGGATTGAAGCTTGTGACAAGGCATTTTTTGACTTGAAGGCAGCTTTGACTCATGATCCTGTACTAAAATGACCTAATTGGGATCTTCTTTTCCACATCCATATTGATGCATCAGATTATGACATAGGAGTAGTCTTAGGACATAAAGGAGCTATTGAAAATTCCATTTATTTTGTCAACAAAAATTTATAGGGAGCTAAATTCAATTATACAGTGATAGAGAAATAAATGCTAGAAGTGATCTATGTCCTGAACAAATTCAAGCATTATATAATAGGTTACCAAATATTTGTGTGCACTGATCATGCAACCATTAGGTATCTTATGAACAAACCTCTAATCTCTAGTAGGATGGCAAGATAGTTATTGTTGATGCAATATTTTGACATAACCATTGTAGGTAATCCAAAGAAGGCCAATGTTGTTGCATATTTTCTTTCAAGATTGACTACATTAGGGGATAATCAAGCCATATAAATTAATCTTTTCCTAATGAGCATCTATTCTCTATTAGTGTACAAACACCTTGGTATGCTGACATAGCTAATTATATGGTCATAGGTAGAGTTCCTCCTCACTTCTCTCCAAAAGAGAGAAGAGCACTCATTGAAAAATATTTTCCTTTCTCATGAATTGTTGAATGTTTTTTTATACTAGACCAGACCATGTCATGAGGAGATGTGTGAGAGAAGATGAAACATATGAATTTTTTCATGCATGTCACAATGAACCATGTGGAGGACATTTTGTAGCCAAGAGGACAACAATGAAGATCTTGAACATGTGATATTATTGGCCAACACTCCACAAGGATGTAGGAAGGTATACAAGAAAATGTGACAAATGCCAAAGAATGGGTAGGCCAACCAAATATGATGAGATGCCACTTTACCCTCATGTAGTAATCAATCCCTTTGAAAAGTGGGGATTAGATTTTGTAGGACCCATTGACCCTCCATAAAATGGTAAGTCTTATATCTTGGTATGCACTAATTATGTAACAAAGTGGGTAGAAGTTAAGGCCATGATACATGCAAGAGATAACAAAGTTGCAAAATTTCTTTATGAGGATATTTTCATAATGTATGGAGTTCAACGAGAGATAGTGACTAATCAAGGGGCTCAATTCACATCAACCCTTGTTGCAGCACTAGTCAATTAGTATAACATAAGGTGCAAAAAGTCTACTTATCACCCATAGGCTAATGGCGAAGTTGAGGTAACCGATAGAGAAATTGAAGATATTTTGATAAAAAAAATAGCTATCCACTAAAAGAATTGTGAAAAAAAATTACTAGAAACTATTTGGGCCTATAGAACTACCTGGAAAACAACTATAGGCTTCACACCTAGGTGTTGCCACAATAGTGTGTCTCACTTTTGGGACATGCAATTTTTTTCCTGAAATCACTTTTTTTAGAAAAACTAATTATTTTAGCCTTGAGAGGTTCCATCTAAAGTGTTTTAATAGAAGAGGGATAGATAAGACCCCCTTAGATCAAACCCCCTTGGATAAAACCCCTTTAGTATTAAATCATACCCACAATGGAGTCTAGTTTGCACCTATCAAAATGTTGGTAAAAAAACATGTTTACTTTACCTTTTGAGGGACTAACTAATGTCATTTATAAATGATATTTTGCAAGATTGTAGCCCTTGAAATTAGCTTTCCAACAAGTATATTTTTTATTTTTTTGCATTTTATCTTGTATTTAATTTTCAATTTTTACTGAACATAGGTTTTTCTTTAAACATCAAGCTCTTTGTTCTACAGAGGTGGAAAAATAGTAAACCATTTTTAAAAAAAATTAAAAAATACCCTTTCCCTAGGTATTGATGTCCTTGTTTCACTAAAACAAGAAAAATAGGATTTCAATAAAAAAAAGTTAGGTTGTACAACACACACACATGTCCAAATTATAGTTACAGTGACTTAAAAAATTAATTAAAAATAAATATGTAACAAAAAATTATGACAAACTAGCCATTATCTAGATGTTGATGCTAAGAATCTATATTCCAAAAATTATAATTTTATACTTTATAGAAAAAAAGTTATGTTATATGACACAAACATTACTTTTTGAATTTTTTTTTTTTCTATTTAAAACTAGTTATTAAAGGAGATGTTGAAATATTAATGATTTATTTCAAAAAAAATTAGAAAATATATATTTAGAATCTACACACAAATTGCTACAAAAAACTAGTTCACATCATCTTCAAATTCTCAATGGTTTAGTTGCTATAGGTCTTAGAAGATGAAGATTCAGTTAAAAATGTTGATGTAAATGTCCATCTTGGGAAAAAGGTGAAACATAGTATTGTGATTTCACCCACCCCATTTGAGTTGATGTATGGAAAAAAAACCATAATGCTTGTTGAATTTTAACATAAGACTCTTAAGACTGTACTATATTTGGGGATGGATATTTCTGAGGCACATAAAGAAAGAATCATGCAACTAAATGCTTTGGATGAGATGAAGAGAGCAACCCTACATCACATAGAGGTAGTGAAAAATCAAAGAATCAAGTGTCATGGAAAATTCATCAAGGACAAGAAATTCCAACTAGGATATTTGGCCCTACTTTACAACTCAAGATATCATGACAATGTAGGAAAACTATAAATGAGGTGACTAGGACCATATGAAGTTGTTGAGGTATTTCATAATGGTGTTGTACAAATAATTACTATTTAACCAGTCATATTTAAGTTGCTTTTCACTAGTCACCACCTCAAATTGTATCACAAGCCAACATCCAAGGATTAGTTACTACAACAATTCACTTAGCATGCAGCATCTAACCTTCCTATAACCAAAGGAAGTGGACCTAGTGTCCCTCCTTCTGGCTAATTAAGGTACATACTTGTCATAATAAAGACTTTGACTTCCATGTGAGTCCATTTCTTCACCCATTCATTTCCACCTTTCTCTCTCTTCCATAATTTTACTTCATTTCACTCCACCTCCTCCTACCTCATCTTCATTAATTTATCAACTTATTTCTTTAAAATGGGAAGTGGTACTTTCTCCAAAATCTTTGCAACAAATCCTTCACACATTTAGGTATGTGTGCATCAATTGCTATATCTTAATTATCTTTAAGTGCATTCATTCAATTTTTGTATGTTAGTATGGACATTCATCATAGCGTGCCAATATTCCCTACCCTATCAAATCATCATTCCTCATGTGTGGACACATGCCAAAATTTAGATTGGCGGGAGGCAAAATATGTGAATATTTTTCCCACATGTCAGTGCAAGATGGTCTACGTTAGCCAAATTTAAATTGAGCCAATTTGAAATATGAGTGAGAGGATGGCTCACATGTGTGAGGTAATACCAAATGCTACTACCATTTCTCTTCATTATAGCTTTCCATTATTACTCTTTATTTTCCATTATTGACCCTGTCATATCTCAAACTATGTTGCAAAAAAAGCTAAGTTAGAAAAAATTCAGCTGACATTGGCATTGGAAAGTTGGCAATTGTTGCAGGAAGGTGAATTTGATTTTCAAATGGAATTGTAGGAAGGAAACTACATAGTTTTTTTTTATTGTAGACATTGGGAGGTGGGTTAATTCGAAATGAACCCATGGTGCATGATGTATTACTGTAGGATGCACTCTACCTAGCCAAATTCAGAAACTCCGGTGGATTGACTACTTCCTAAAGCTAGATGAAGGCCATGAAAAAAGGGCGGGAAGTCATAGCAACTGAGGAAAGAATTATAGAAGTTACAAGATTACCTACTCATGGTGAAAATTATCCTGCTTCCAAAGATGCTAGATCAGCTAGGGCTGAATTTATAGAGCCGAACGACCCTCCATTGAGCATAGATAAAAAGTTTTAAAAGAGAATGTCTTTTCCTAAGCCATGGAAGTAGATAGTTGTTTATGTTATAAAATACATCACCTGTGAAGGTTGCCAATTGATTTTTCATTTCATGCACTTCAAGCTTTTGAATCATATGAGGCACAAAAGGAGGATAAAGGTGTCGAATGTGTTATGTAACATTCTCTCAATCATGGAAGTTGAGACTCAAGAAGGTAGGGACAATTCTGTTTCCCACCATTATTTGATTTAATTACTAGTTAAGAAGTCTCTACATGATGTGTTTGCAATGACCTGGGAAGAATTCATAAAAATTGCTCAAATTTGACTTGAGCATTTGCAACCTATGGTTTTGCTTCAAACTCATAGGTCTAGCAAGAGCTTGAACATGACTAAAGCCACTCTTGGTGCTTCAACCTCTAGTACAGGCCCTAGTGTAAACCCTCTTTAGCAGAAGAAACTATAGAAATTAGCTCTTTTGGGACAAATCATTGAAAGAAAGAAAGTTCTTCCCCTAACTTTGATGATGATGTTTTATTTAGAATTCTAATGAAAACTATGGCATAGAAGAGAGAAGTTGAAATGAGAAAAGGAAAGGCCAAGAGGCAACCATACAAAAAAGAGGTGCCAAGTTCTAAGAAGAGAAAGGCTCACATTGTTCATCCTATAGCCAAAGAAAAACATGAGAGCCTTCCTAGGAAAGCAAGACCAACTAGGCCAGCCTTTGTTATGCCTTCACAAGAAAACCCTAATTCTAGAGAAGTATCACAAGGGGACATATAAAATCCAATGGGATAGGAAAATGTCAAGGAGGAAAATATATTTAAGGTAGAAGCAAACATAACGTTGGATGATCTTGCTAATATTTTAGAACAACTCAAAAATCAAGAGTATGAGGAAAATCAAGATTTCCTACAGCCAGAGGTCCTACAGCAAGATATTTTTTTAACAAAATCTAGAACAAGAGTAGGAATCCCTACAACAACAACCTGAACTACAAGAACAATCAGTACCCTTGCAACCAAAATATATGGGACAACTTGAATCCTTGTAGTTAGCATTAGTGCCAGAGAAAATGTTGGTAGGGAATGCATAACCCCTTTGATTTTCAATGCACAAGGTAGCCATGCATTTATGGAAAGAGATGCAAAGAAGAGAAGAGGAATGGAAGGAATATAAATACAAATTAAAGAAGGAAATTAAAAAGAGAGATGAGGAAATTGAAGATAAAGATGCAAAAATTGCCACCTTGAAGAAGAAGGTGGATGATATGGCAGCCTTGGTACCAGAAATTTTGGAATGTAGGACCCCTCCAAGGTTCTATTCTCTCTATTTGAAGGAGAAATATCTCCCTTTTAGACTCACAAAAATTTTCTCAGGCATTTTATTGAGACCCCTATTAAATTTTTTGATGCTTATCAGATTGCTTCCACTAAAATGAAAAAATTGCTATGTGAGTTTTATTTGCATAATTATGTTGTAACTCAAGACCATGATTAGAACTTGATGTTATATGTCTAGGATGTCCAATTAAGGGAATTTATGTCTTGGGTACAAAATGAGATTAGTTGGGGACAACAATATGGGGCTTATAATCAATTGGAATCCAATATTCCCCTGTCCATTATGGTTGAATCAAGGAATCTAAGGGATACTTTCTAGGAATGGCACAAAGTGCTTTTCAAACCTAGCTATGGTAATAGGATTATGCCTTGGATAGAAGTAGTTTATAGTGAATATGAGGCAAATGAAAAAGAAAAATAGGAAACTGTGAAAAGATACCTCTCACAAAGATGGAACAACCTAACTGATGATCTCAAGTAGGTTGAGCCTCATTGCATCTAGAACTATGCAACAAATCTTAAAATAACTGATAAATATATTCACATTGGAAGGACAAAGGGGCGATTTTGGCTTCCCCTGACTTTTTAGCTACCCATCCTAATGTGGCATGTACCAAACTTTGAGTTCTACCAATATGATATTGTTGTAGAGAGACATAGATTGAGCATATTAGATAGATTGGGAGGATTATATTGGGATCCTAATTCATTCACAACACACTCTGATGTGGGTCAGTTGTCAGTTCCAAATTTTAGAGCATTGACCAAGCAAAAAAATAGCCCTTCCCCTGCTAGAGGACCAACAAGATCTTAGGTTGGGGGGAGTGATGAGTCTAGTTTATGGTCTCATTTTTGGGTAGAATTTGTGATTCAGTTGTTGAATTTATTATGGAATTTAACATTTAAGTGTTGATACTTTTATGATATTTTACTCAAACTATAAACATTAGGCTTAATCTTATTTCTATGAACTTTTAATGATAATGACAGGTTATATGAACTATCTATATTAATGTTGCATGTGGTTAATGAATGTTCCTTAAGGTGGTTATAGATATGAAATTATTATGCATACTAACATTGCCATGCAAATTTAATTTGAGGATTCTAAGTTGAGGAAGACACCACCAGCTGGGAATGCATCATAATGTCCAACAAAAGAATCACTCAAAAGTTAAAGGAGGTTGACGACAAAAGATTCCTCATGCAAACTAAATGTAACCACCTTGTAGTGGTCATTATTGATGTTGAGAAAATGTGTACATTACTACAACACTAAATTTGTGGTTGTACATACATGTTTGACTAAATTCCATGCATGCATAACCACCACCCCATTTTCTCTATTTTCCCTAAATGGCATCATCCTAGTTTGTGGAGTTGACTGCCTTGTTTAGTTGGTAGTATAATTAAAGATTAGATGCTCCTTCTCTGAAGGTTGCATGATTGGATATTGTAATTGTATTCTTGATTTTTTAGTAATATACATATACTACTCCTTTATACTCATTATTTACAGTGAATAAAATGAAGTTCTAAGTTTGAGCATCTGATTTCTCATTAGTTTAGATGATACTTATCCAAAGGGGCCCACTTGGTGTGTAATCCATTATTTAGTTTAGTATTACTTTACATTCAGTATTTAGTTAAAAATTTGGCACTGACTATTCCTACAACCACTAGAATTCCATTATGTGACTATTCTTGTAGCCAAAGCAGATAGAGTAGTGCACTATTTTTTTGCTCAAATTTTCATTTCTGGCATGCATTTCATCTTAGTGTAGTTGTTGATTGATGAGTAGCATTTATGTTATTCCATTCCAAGCAATTTACTCTCAGTATTGTGTTTTTCTTAGTTGTAGAATGAAAATGGCTACTTTAGATTCCTAGTGCACATATTGTGCTAGCCCATTTCAAGTTCACATCCTTGCATTGACAAGTTAAATGCACCTTCATGATGATTGAAATAGCTATCTAGGTTAGATGTCCAATCTCTGAATCACGATTGTAACGACCTAGTTATTGAATCATTGTGGGAGGAAAATAGTGAGAAATTACTCTAAAGTACCAAATAAAAAATGCTAGCAAAAGACATGATAGACAACTTGGAAAGCCCTATGCCAAGTCATATGTTTCTGAGTAAATCTATGTAATGCAAGAGAAAAAGAAAAGAAATGGGTTTCCCCAAAAATGAAAACACCAAACATATAACCTAGATCTATGGATTTGGGGTTAGTGTGTTCTTTGCTACAATATTTTTAGAGAGTTTGGAACTGTCATTATCCCCCAAATACATATAGAACTGGAAGAATGGTGCAAAGAGAGAAAAAGAAAGAAAAACCTTTTGGGTCAACATGGAAGAGACAAAGGGTGTCTTGACACCTTGCATCATCCTTAGAAGGAAAACACAAGACCATGAAAAAGATAAATTTTAAGCTAAAAGAAAATAAAAAATACTTTTGGTCCAACATGGAGGAGACATAGGGTGTCTCGATTCCTTGCATCACCCTAGAAAGGAAAACACAAGAAAAATGAAAAAGATAAATAAAAAGGTGAAAGAAAATAAAAATCCTTTTGGGTCAACATGGAAGAGACATATGGTGTCTCAACACCTTCCATCATCCCTAAAAGGTTGTGTGCAAGATCATCAAGCAAAAAATAGGCCATTAAGTGGCAAATTTTTTGGAAAAATTAGAGTTAGGCAACTTGACGTAAAAATTTGAATAAGTTATCTATATTATTTAAAAAACATGTAAGAATAGAATCTGTATCAAATTGAATGTAATCTCGAAACTACTAAGTTTATTTAAAAAATAAAAATCTATTTGGTGAAAATTTGAAATTTCAATGTAATAGTACTTAAATTTAAGGGAGAAAATAAGAAGTAGGTGTCTGTCTGACCACCTTAACCACAACAAAATGATAATATTGTTTTAAAATATTTTAGATATAATTAGAGGAATCATGTCCCCATGTGATGCATATATTATTGTAATTTTTTTCCAAGTAAATAATTAATTAGAATTTTTTATTACAAATTTTAAAAAATATAAAAAACTTGTATGCCTGACCACCTTAACTTGGTTGAAACTTCATGAAATTTAATTTTTTTTAATCCTATAGTATGCAAAACATAGAATGTGACACATGTTTCAAATTTAAAAAATGTGATACCATTTGAAAGCTATAGATGTCTTTCAATCAGCCTATCAATTAGGACTTTGGTCGTAATTGAAATAGAAAAGGAATAATAATTATAAATATTAAATTCAAAGTAAAGCATAATTTATATTGGTGGAAATTTAAGAATCTCCTTTAAAAACCCTATTCATTTCATCAATTTTGGGTAAAAAAAATTCGTCAGGCACATACCCTACACATACCCATCATATCACCATGTTTTGGCCCATCGTGATCCTGCACATACCCAAAAGGAAAACATAGGATAAAAAGAAAAAGAGATGCACAACATAAAAAAGAATGCATGTACCAATAGAGAAATGTCACAAAGAGAGAGAATATCAAACAAAACATCACGAGGGATCACATTACACACATCCAATCACACAAAAAAATAAAAATAAATAAAAAATGAAAGGTTAGTAAGGAAAATGTGAGTCAACCTATGAGAAAGTCATCGACCTCCTAATCTTAGTCTATATAAGTGGAAGGTGAAAAAAGTAGCTAAGGTTCAATGGCAAATGCATTACTAGGACAAGGCTATCAACTTTCTATCCCCACTGAGTGCGAGAAAAGAATGAGTTGAGGTGGGTGATGGGAAAGGCCATGTAATAGTGAGAATAGAATGTTCAACAACTATTACATGACAAGGGGTGAAACAATATATTATTGTTATTCAATCCAATCAATGTTTTCATAAATATCATACTTATCTAGTATATTCAGTAAGGCATGACAATCGTTAGTGTTATGTCCATGGGTTTGATGGTATACACAATACTTTGTATTATCTTCATGGAATTTGACTCTAGTATGGTATGGTAATTTTATGAGATCATGACAAAGAAGCATTTGCAATGCTTTCTCATTTTCAGACTTATGGAAAGGAAGATGGAATATTTTGTTAATGCCACCAAATTCCTTAATTGAATGTTGAGGAGGAGGACCTAAGGTGATCCTCTCATCCTTGTCATTGTTATTAGTCATTGGTTGTTCCTTAGGAAGGACATTCAGATTAGGAGGGGAATCAAAGATCACCATACCATCACTTCAAAGTCTTAGGTAGTCTCTAGGAGGCTTGATGTTATGAGAGGGATATTGATATCCTAACCCCTTTGTGTTTTCATCAGTTGGGTTTTGCTCTAGGAGTTGATGAATTTCATGTTCACTTGTTGTATCACATCCTTGTTTACTCAAGATTGTGAATACTTTTATGTATGTTTCTTCACGATTGATGGGAGTGTTGGTTACTTTATTATCATAAAATGGTTGAGTGTTTGCTTGTCTACAGGAACTAGATTCACCTATTGTAGGAATCTTAGGTTCAACTTTTGTTTCAAGATGTAAGTAACCAAACATCTCAAGAGGGGGTATTATACAAAGATAATTTTGTTTCATTGATGGATAGAAGGATGCATTAGCTTCAAGGTTATTAAGGAAATCATTTAGGAACCTATTCATG
Organism: Sequoia sempervirens; assembly: GCA_007258455.2. Taxonomy (NCBI): domain Eukaryota; kingdom Viridiplantae; phylum Streptophyta; class Pinopsida; order Cupressales; family Cupressaceae; genus Sequoia; species Sequoia sempervirens. The sequence goes on along the minus strand of VDFB02086081.1, from coordinate 277,260,591 downwards.
TTGTCATCATATTCTCTAATGATGTCAATATCACGAGGAGGACATGCATTAGGATTCGAGTGAGCATGAGTGAGTTCAATGTCATTAGGGTCATTTCTGAAAGCACAACTTGGCACATCCACTAAAGACTTCAATGACATCCACAACTTGTTAAATAACATACCCATGATGAAAATTTTAGATTGTAAATTATGAAACAATGTTTTAAATGCAATTTTGATTTTAAGAAATGCACAAGATGAATGAATTTAAGCTAAATTCCATAAATTGAGTGAAACAGAAAGTATGCAAACTTAAACAAAAAGGTAAAGACAACAAACAAGAACTGAGAAATTAAACTATAAATGGTTGTGCAGTATCATCATGGAAAAAATAGGCCCTTGAGTGGCAAAAAATTTAGAAAAATCAGAGTTAGGCAACTTGACGTAAAAATTTGAATAAGTTTTCTATATTATTTCAAAAATATGTAAGAATAGAATCTATAGAAAATTGAATGTAGTCTCTAAACTACTAGGTTTATTTTTAAAAAAGAAAATCTATTTCGTGAAAATTTGAAATTTCAATGTAGTAGTAATTAAATTTAAGGGGAAAAAATGAGTAGGAGTATGTCTGACCACCCTAACCACAATAAAATGATAATATTTTAGATATAAGTCGAGGACTCATGTCCCGATGTGATGCATATTTTTTTGTAATTTTTTTCCAAGTAAATAATTAATTATGAATTTTTTAGTACAACTTTTAAAAATATAAAAAAATTGTATGTCTGACCAACTTAACTTGGTCAAAACTTCATGAATTTTATTTTTTTTAATCCTATAGTATGCGAAGCATCAAATGTGATGCATGTTTCAAATTCAAAAAAAATTATATTGTTTGAAAGTTATAGATGTTTTTCAATTAGCCTATCAATCAAGACTTGAGTCGTAATTCAAATAGAAAATGAATAATAATTATTTATTAAATTCAAAGTAAAGCATAATTTATATTGGTGGAAATCTAAGAATCTCCCTTAAAACCTTTTCATTTCATCAATTTTGGGTAAAAAAGGTTGTCACCACATACCCTACACATACCCACCATATCGCCACTTTTTGGCCCATCATGATCCTACACATACCCAAACACCAAAAAGTGTTGTGAAAAATATGCATAGGGACTAATTCGCCCAAGGTGGTGAATGAGTGCAAGTACTAATATTTTTGAAATTTTTTAGAATTTTTGAATTGAGTTTTATGCTTTTTATGTTTTCTAATGCAAATGCAAAATTTTAGTGATTTTTGGTGAAATTAGATGGAATAATACAAGCTAAATGAGCTTTTCACTAATACAAATTTTGAAACTCTAGAATTAAAATTTAACCAATGCAAAACCTAATGCAATGTTAATGCAAGCTAAATCTAGGATGAAAATCCATTCAAAATCATAATTATGATGATCTAAATGTATGTTCACTACAATGAAATGAAGAAAGTTGTGGGGGCTCTCTTTTGCTTCTAGGATTTTGGACCTAAAAGGAGAGGCAATTTCCTTACTCTTCGCTCAAGAATAAACCCTCAAGATTTCAATGAAAAGGAGATTGAAATATAGCAAAGGGTTGTCCTAGGGGCTAAATGATTGCAAAGGAGGGGTTAACCACCATGTGTAAACTTGGAAAAAACAATGAAATGGAAAACATGGTGTGAAATGCGAATGAACTTTAAATGACCTAAGAAAGTGAACAAAATAATTGAAAGCTATCAAATTGAAAGCGTACACTTGGAAGACTAAAGAAGGTAGAATGGAGTTCTAGATCATACAAAAATCTAATGTTGATGTTGACTAGGACTCATTTTCCAAGCTAGTTAATCAATCCAGTTTTTTGTGAAAAGGTTAAGGAATAGGTTTCAACCAAAAGGGTATCTAAATCTATAAAAACCTCTATCAAGCTTGTACACTGGAATTCAATTTCCAATAGTGGTGAACCAGTCCACTTATGCTTTTTTAGAAGTTATGAACTAGATTTTGTGCTTCTTATCCCGTTCTACTCCTTTTGACTATTTTTTGGATCCAAAACTATAGATTTCCACTTGTAGACCTTCTCTAAGCTTCTCCAATGCTTTATGACAACTTTGAAAAAATTGGGGATTTGACAACTTTTCTCCAACTTGGCTTCTTGGTAAATCTCCAACCTAGCCCTACAAATCACATATAAGAAGAGAGGAAAATTTTGTGGGAGTTAGTGAATAGGAAATTTCCTTGGTCAAACCCCTTGTTGGTAAGTAAACCTTGAAATGAAAACAAATGTGAAAGTAGAATGATGAATGAACAAAAGATAATGTTGAAACTCATCAAACCCTAGCAATAAGGTGCAATAATGATGCTTGAAATGGTTGTAATGGATGTGTTTCTTGACTCTAGCTTGAAGGAGATATATCTTGCTTAAAACACTTCCTTGGATCACGAACTCTACATCATAACTACTAGCACAATAACAAACATGATGAATGAAATCTTTGACATGATGATGGGAACCTAAAAAATTATATTAAATGCTTCATAATCTACTCTTGAAATGCCTTGAATGCTCTTGTGAATCCTTAATAGCTTGCAAACTTGCTAGATGATCTCTTGAATGCTAGGTGTTGAATATGAGTGAAAGAACCTTATATTTATACATAATTATGCAAGAACTCCCAAAATTACAACATTGCAACCAACATTAGATCTAGGAGAATAATTCTCCACTAGAAATTTGATTTAAATTTGAATTTTGGTCACATGGGACTCATTTTCCCAAGGTGGTGAATGAGTCACATCAAACATAATGTATGGGACCTATTGATGCCCAAAATTAGAAAGGTAACAACCTTTATGGGAAACTCAATTAATGGGGGACAAATTGCACTAAACTGAGTGACCTCTAGGTTTTTAAAGAAGTTGAATTCTTCTGTATTTGGGATTTTGGAATGGGAAAAGGAAGGAGATATAAAAAATAAAAATATTTAACTAAGGTGATTCACCAATATTTACATGTAAGGCATGATAAATCTATCTCTTGGATGTGATTTAAGGGCCCATTCAACAATCTACTATGTCCTAGAATAACAAAAAACAAAGATGAAAACCTAAATAATTCATTCAATGACATAAAATAATTCTCTCACACATTAACTCAAAAGAAGAGTCAAAGATATGATTTGAACCAAAAAACTTGTATTTAAATCATAGAAGTTATACAAATAAACAATCTAGGACAAAAATGGCACAGTATAATGTTTTATCAAATAGCTTAAGAAAATAGAAAGGATGAACAATGGAACAATCTAAGAGTCTTATACAATAATATAAACGAATACAAAAGGCCTGGTCTCTTTTTCCTAAATTTTTGGTATCTTGCAAACTCATTTTTAGAATGAAGCAGTAAATATAGATAAAAATCCCACCGCCTAGCAGACCAATAATAGAAAAGATCTTGTATCATGAGCATTGATTCCTACAACAATGATTTCCTTCAGTCACTGCAAAAAAAATATTTGGGCTATGGGACATAGTCACTTCTCAAACAAATGCATCCCCTCAAAATGATGGTAGTGGTCCCAACAAACTCCTGTGGATACTTGTTTCATTCAATTATGTAGTTAGTTAAGACATGTGGTAGCCTAGTAGAGCACAATGCTCACTCTCACCTTCCTTTTGATGAAGTCCCCGCAAAAGAGATAGATGGCAGAAAATCGGGCTCAGTCGTTGTTTCCTCCTCCTTCAAATAAAAATACCCTATAATGAAGACATGTGGAAGCAATCTTTACCATTGATGCTGACTATGGGGTTTGCCAAAAAGTGAATGCAGATAGTTCATATGTGGCATACAGATAGGGCCTCAATTGAAAATTGAACAAAATCATCCTTAAGTTCCCATGGTGTCGACACATGGAAGCATGCTACAAGCTGGTAGGAGAGTGAAGGAAGGATTCCCTGCGAGGAGCAGCTGGTGGACATGTGGCACTAGTGGATGAAGTTCACAAAGACAAGGTGTGGGCTCGTACTTAGCAAAAACAAAAACTACCTAAAGGGAGCTCGAGGAATTTTACATTCATAGCTTTTGGTGACTACCAGGGGTGTTTCGCCTACGGAATGAGGAACACAAATTTTTTTTCTTATAGACTAGAGTCCCATCCATTGGGTGACAAAGTTAAAGCTTAGATAGAGCAACTTGCAGAGGCAGCTACTTAGCCTCAAATGGTGTTGCTATGTCACATAGATTCTCTTACACTCTGCTCAAATTGATCATTTCTATGTAAGGTAGTGTGATAGATATACCAACCCCAGACTTGAGTTGGAAGAACAATCATGCTATCTGGTGTGTGCTGCCCTCGATATCTTCTACAATAGGGGTTCATTGAAGTTGTGGAAAGTAGATGTGTCCTACTACTTCTCTCCTATCTTTATCACAATCTACTCCTAGTAGCCACCGAGTCATCAGAAAAAAATGGGGAGGGTAAGCCCATCTGTGCTAGCTAGGAGAACCTATTCCACATGTTATTCATGGTTCGGTCTAGTTTAACAGTGCACTCGCTAGCATGAAGGATGGTCATGTGGTGGTGGATAAACTTGTTTGCTATTTTGGCAGCCACCTTCTGATCCCTAATTCCTACATTTTCTAAGTTCTCATCCAAGACCATGTATAACTTATATAGCAATTTATTTTTCTCAGGAACCTTCTTTGCGATGATTTGTGGGAACCATTCAATTGCTCCACAAACTTCCCCACCTAAACTTGTCACCTACACCATAAATTGGAGCATCTACTAAAGGGTTAGGTAGAAGACCTTGACCTTATCCAGTATGAAACATATAATTTTTGAGCCACTAGAACAAGGTTCGACTAGGAAATAGGGGGTTGGGGAAGACTCTTTAGAAGAGAAATATTTGCATCCATTGAGCTGAGATCCTGTTTTAGTTCCACGATATTTTTATTTGCATTTGCAAGTTGTCCCTGGTTGTTTCTTAATTCTACAAACCAGTTTTCCTCTACCCATTTTTTGTTTTCAAATTCTAACTCAAGGGAAAGCTTCACCTCCTATAGTTTCTTCTCTAATTGATCCTTTTGGACCTCAAATTATGCATCCTTCCATTGCAATTTTTAATCCAATTGAGCACATTGATGTCCAAACTCCTGATTTTTGCATTGCATCTCTTGCTATGCTTGAGCCAACTAGTCTTGATATTCTTAGCTTTTCTACTGAAGGTCAAAGACCAGGTTGAGATCATAGGATTGGAAATTTGCAAGTTCCTCTTAGAGTTTAGCCTACTCTGCATATGCTTTCTGTTATAAGCACACAATTTATACATCCTTTTCCTTTTCCCTCACTAGAAGGACCTTGACTCTCTCCTTGACAAGTTTTAGCTCTTCTTCTTTCTTCTTTAGCTGGTGACTGGACTTGAGGAAGTCAGCGGTCACCACCTATTGTGTTTCTTCAATGAGCTCAAGCTTGACTTGTGGCTAGGCTATGCTCAAATCAAGTCCCATGGAATACATGTTGTAATCGTCGACCTGCATTACCCCTATGGTTTAATGAAGGTCAGATAGATGGTTGCAAAATGTAGCGATTGTTGAGTCTCATTGAAAATAGTCTACACCTTTAGCTTGGCTAGCCTCTTAGCATCCTTGGACCTTCACTTCTATATTTTCATAGCTTGTGCTTCCTTTTTTTTATCGCCCTTCACCATAAATTGGGTTGGCGATTGAACTAGCTCACCTGCGAAAGGTGCACTTGGAGCATGTGTGAAAGGGAATGAGAGGGTAGTGGTTTCAGATGTTTTCTTCTTTGGAAGATTTATTGTTTATGGGGAGAAAGGGAGAATGTGCCTAAACTTGGTTTGTGAACTAGTGGTAGTATTCATTAGGTGTTGTGGTAGTAGCAAGGTCATGGCATAATTCATTTGCTAGGCAGACTAAGTTTGACCCGATATAGTAGTAGCAGGAGGGGTATCAATGGTGGCTACTAATGAAGAAAGAGAGGCAATAGTAGATGTAGATTGGGTGACAACAAAAGTTGAAAGGGTCCATGAAGGAGTGAAGGAAAACAGTCTCACCTGGGAGAATTGGGAGAAACCTCCCATGACCGTTGTAGCAGAAGTGGAAAAAGAAGCACTAACACTTGCAATACTTGCAGTGAGGGGTGCCATAGACACAACAGGAGGGAATAAAGATTCTGAAGCAAGAGAAGGAGAAAAAATTACCTATGATGTAAATGATTGTAGTCCTTAGTTCATTGTTGGCTCCTCACTCATTTTGAGACCTAGGCTTGTTACAATATTCTACGAACCCTCTTCTTCAGTTACAACTATTTGCTACCTCTTGTTGGGTGGTGATTCTTCCACCTATATGTTCTCTAACTATTGCTATTGGGATGCTTTTTAGTTTTTTATGGTCTAAGTGTGTGTATGCGAGGCTCCCAATTGCAATACATTGAATTGCATATTTGAAGAGACTTTGCTAGGCTACTCCATCACTTTTTCTCTTTGCTATGTTGGGGCCATCTGTACTTCACTTTTCTTCTCCCTTCCCTTCTTTATATGTGTTTTAGACTCCTATAGGTCAACATATTCATCATCGCTTGTGTTGGAATCAATATGCATGTTGTCCCACAATTTATCGAATCTTTCGTCCATCTGTACACTCTATTAAGGAGTCTCAAGGCATTGGATTTCTTGCTGGTAGATCCATAAATATCTAATTCTTTCCTAGTTCTAGTTTTCTTTCCTTGACAACTCATTATGGAGGATGACCCCTATTTGGCACTTCTCATTAACTTTGCTAATCAAATGTAGAATTAAATCAATGGTGGGCTGCTATCATTGGTAGGAATATAGGCTAGGTCCACCAATATAATATCATGCTCCTCCATAGAACTCTGCCGCTTTTCCCAATAGGGCTGGGGGTTGTGGGTTTCCTTGATGTATTCGTATCCTAACTCATCAAAGGAGTTTTATTGCCACTTGTCGCAGATCATCAGTAACCCATGATGAGCCAACTTTGCTTCCAACAACTTTTGTGACTGCTTTTTCACCATTACCACCCATTTGAAGGTAAGTGGGAATTTGAAAAATCCTCTATTTCCATTTCCCCTACAAAATTTATAATCAATAATGGACATCTACTGGAACATTTCAAGGGTCAATACCCTATGTGTGACACACTCTGGGAGCTAGAATGGTTCCTTGGTAAAGTTGCACATGTGGATGAATGTAAAATACCTCTCGAGGAACAAGTCGCATTTAGGAGTGAAGCTTTGTGTCCACTCTATCTAGTCATTAGAAAGATGATAGAGGCAACCATCCTTATCAAATTATCACTAAATTGGAGTTAAGAAAAACTTTGAAAATGCATAATAATCATGTATTGTGGAAAGGAGAGTAGTCCATAAAAAAACTAGATTTCTCACTCCCTTATCAGTAAAAATAGATAATGGAATATTTTTATGAAAGAAGTTGGGGTTCTAGTATAAGAATATATGAGAAAGTAAAGAAGGAAATGCGAACTTGTGCTACGTCTTGTACTCTTGTATTTGGGTCATTATTTCTTAGTAAATGACTCCTATGAAGTCATACCAGAATAAGGACTTTTTCCTACATAGCTAAAAACCCAAACCCAACTAAAATTCCTACATCCATTTGTCTTCGTACAAGGTGCAAATAAACACCATCATAGAGAGTGCATCTTGCATATCTTGCTTGAAGGCGTAGTGCACAATTGGAATTTATGTTAGCTCGTTTCAAAATTCCTGAGGCCTCTATGTTTCCACATTATACAATTCTAAAGATTTTCCCTTTCCTTTCCAAGAGGTGCACCCACTTTCTAGAGTAAATGTATCCATTTTGTCTACTTTAGAGTGAATCTTTGGGATACAAATCATGCTCCAGATAGTTTCTTTTCTGATGTTGACTCTCAACATCTAGCCTTTGATGGTGTTGGTATCTAGGTTGAAATTTTCAATGGCTTCATGAATGAGCTCTGGGAAATAATGCACAAAGGGGACCATTTACTGTGGAAGACCACTAAACCATAGCTTATGTGTCATTTTCCCTATGCTATCATCCCTTTTCATTATTTTGCAAGCTCCTTCCCTAAGAGTATTAGGGTTCTTCATGAGGATGGGGTCATGGATATTATCCCATTTCTCCTTTATTTGGATTTGGTCCCTATAAGTTTTGGGCTTGTACAGAGCATGCATGTGAACTCATTCTAGTTTTTCCAGCATCATACCTAGGCAATGTGTAAGAGGTGTCATAAAAAATATTGATGGCTGGTGCTGCTATCATGTAGTCATACAAGATTTGGGTTGCCTCACCCTGTGCCTCAATTAGAGAACTTGCAGCCATTTCAGGGTACTATAAACTTTGGCTACGTTAAAATTCTCTGCAATTCACTTCAACTTTGTCTGTGCTCAAAATTTCTCATAATGTTAGCTTCTTGCATGCAATACTTAGCTATTTATTTTCTTGGGGTAGCCAACAACGCTCACCTTTTAGCATTAAATTTGGCATGCATTACCAGCTCTTTGCTTGTGTGAAATGAATTACTTGTCATTTTGAAATGACCATAATTCATGATGATGATTTGGTAATCATGTTGTATGGCGTGATTTCCTTCGAACTTGAGTTGATGATTTGAAGGTGATTCAATATTTTGAATGCCTAGGAAATTAATATCCCAAAGAGAATAATTAGGCCAAAGATAAAATAATTACTTGAAAATATTTGTGTTCCTCTTTGGATTTTGAGAAGCGCATATAGAATGACATATCAGCATTTAGTCATATAGATGATCACTTTGGAATGCCACCGATTGGTGAAACTGCATTACCTCTTATTAATTTTGCACACAACAATTTGTACCTAGCAGACATAATTGATGAGAAATTTGAGCAAGCCCTAGTGGGAATTTTGAGTTAGTACTTGATTAGCATCATGCTTATGGTATGAAAATTACCATGCATATCTTGGCTATTTCTATAAATAGGTACTTAGGTAGTACAAAATCACACTTAGCAATTTGAGCATAATTTAACATTAGCAGTTGTGTAGAGCTAGAATTAGGTAGTAGCATAGATATTAGTATCAGATAGTTGAATAAAGTTTTCCACCATGAATACCCCTATCAGGCTAGTTTGTAACAAGCCTCAGACATCATTCCTAGGGGAAATATCAAATATACATCTTAAAGAATGACCAAGAATAAACATTCATTGGCCATTATAGCGATGAAGTGGGTTCTAGGGAGGGACTGCATAGAATATGAAGACAAGTATAACATTAATACTCATGTATTTTCTCACTACATTGTGTCTCTGCTTGAATTCTAGGTTCCCAAGCCATTTATTCTTCACCTAGTGCTTGAAGTATTTCCAAAGAAGTACCTAGGCAGCCTCAAAGAGCTTGTGGTGAATATTACATTTTATCTAGGCCTTCCAACTATGAGTGACCTTCAAAAGTACATTAAAGAAGATGCAGTAGTCCATGGGTATCATTCCTAAGTGGATTTTTCATCTAGTCACACAAAGAGCATCACCAAAGGGTGACTCATGCCTACCACTTCCTATTTCACTGCTATAATGTGGAGCTCTTCTATGAAATTGATTGGTACAATGACTCTAGGAACTTAGTGTTCCCTCCACCACTTGCCATTGCTCCTATGAATGTTACTGTTGTTGGCCCTATTGCCATTCTTGTTGATGACATTATTCTAGATGTTGTTGTTGATACCTCCATTTCTCCTGCCCAAGACTTAAAATATTTTATGTTTTATGAAATCATCACTTTTTCAATCCATTTTTTGTATAGACATCTGAAAAAGGCCTCTATCATATATAGATATAAAAAAAACTATATATTTTATGGATATACTTTAAAAGCATGGCCTTAAGGCCATTTTGACAATGTACTTATCAAACTATATAAATATAATGAAAATATATTTTATATTAATTTCATGTCTCTTTCGATTCTGCAATATGGGCTCTCTTTTCTTTCTCTGCACATATTTGTCAATTTCAATTTTTCTTATGGGTGTCATTTTTTTCTTTTCATGGGTTGTAATTTAGTTCTCTCTACTTTTTTTGATAATGGGTTACATTTATTTATTCTTTCTCACACTATAGAATTTAATTGAAAGACCGGCTGAAAAAAAGCATGAAAGAAAAATAATTACAATACTCACATATTTACACTGGCAGAATAATTGCAAAGCTTAATTGAACAGTTTTAGGTGGATTTCATTAACAAGAATCCTCAATGCTTCTTGATCCATGTTTTCTAATTCAAATGCATTGTGCTTCTTGCATTGAATTATTTTGAAATGGCCTTCCCATAAACTGTCAAATTTTCCATGTTGGCTAGGTTTTGTAGCCCTTTCATTTAATTTTAACACTAGGTCTTTGCACTTTAGACGTTGGTCTAAGGCTTTCTTGTCAAACCATCTTTTAACCACCTACTATCGTTTGGACATGATTATGAGGGCCTTTCCCCTCTTTTCCTGCACTTCTATCAACTCAGCCAACTGAACCTCCATGGCACTATTTTGTTCTACCTCAAGAGCTTTGAGCAGTTGTACCATCAGAATCTCCAAAGAGATAGGTAACAATGCTTCTTTCCCATACACTAGCTCATATGGAAATGTTATGAGAACTTTTTCAAGATTTATGCGGTCCTTCCACAATACTAATCAAAGGTTTTTATGCCATTCTCTTTGGTGTTCCAACCTGATTCTTTTGATGAGTTAGACTAAATTTTTGTTAGTTGGCCTAGCTAGGCCATTCCCCTGTGGGTAGTAATTTGATGACATTTTCAAGAATATGCGATGCACAAGTGTGAATTGATATACCTTAAAGCCTAGGAAAGCCTTGGCGTTATCATAGATGATTGTTTTGGTGGGTCAAATATCATCACCAGTTCTTCAAGGAAATCCATTATCTCTACCTCCAATACATTCTTTAGGGGCATGGCCTCAGTCTATTTGGTGAAGTAGTCCATTGTCATTATAGTCAATTTGTGTCTAGCATTGGAGGCAAGATTTATCATTCTGATGAAATCAAAGCAGCCCCATTGTGTGAAAGGCTCATCAACCACTATCAGGTTGAGAGTCATTGAGGAGTTATTTCTTTCAGTGAAGAATTGATATTCCTTATAGGATTTTACCAAGGAGTATGAGTCATTAAATAACATAGGCTAGAAGTACCCAGTGCACATAATTTTGATGGTGGTGGTCTTTGTGGAATAGTGCCCACTCGCAAGACCATTGTGGAAAGTCTCAAGAATCCTCTTCACTTGCTCTATGGTGACACACTTCAATAGAATGTCATTGAAGTTCCTTTTGAAAAGGACCCCTTCAATGAGTGCATATCCATTGTTCTATAATCTGTAAAATCTTCTCTTCTAAGAAGGAAAGCCTCACGGGTATTTTCCTGTGTGCATGAACCTTACTCTTTCCACCAAGTAGAAGCCTTCAAATTCAGAGTCATTTGTTGGAGCCAGCTCTATTTTCTCTTCTTCAACTGTCATTTCCTCATCATGTTCTAGATATTCACATAGTTCTCTTCCTTTAGACAGTCTTCGTAGGCTTGACCTTAATGTCATATTCAACGATCTTAGTGATCCAATTGGGCCTCTTTTCAGTGATTTCTCCTTCAATGATGTATTTGCACACACTAGAATGTGTGACATAAACAATCACCTTATTGCAAGACATTAGGTGTCGAAACTTCTTGAGTCCCTTTACAATTGTGAATGCTTGCCTCTCGAACAAGTTATAGTTAATCTCATATTCCTTTAAGGTTCAGGAATGAAATGCAATAGGATGTTCTCCCTTTCCCTCATCATCCTTTTGAGTTAAAATAGTAGAAATGCTTGACTTGCTACTGAATACATACATTATCAAATCCTTTGATAGGTTTGGATTGACTAGTACAGGAGCTGAGGAAATAGTGTCCTTAACCTTCTCAAATGCCCCTCTAGCTTCTTTTGTCCATTTGAATAACTAATCCTTTTTTAGCATCAAGGTGATTGGTCTTATTAACAAAATGAATTTTCTCACAAAATTTACCTTCCCTAAGAAAGATTGGAATCCTTTCTTGTTGATTGGTAGAGGAAGCTCTTTGATTGCTTTCACCCACTTTGGATCAATTACAATTCCTTCTTTGGACACTACACGTCCCAATAGCTTATCTTGCGGTACTTTGAATACACATTTTTCTAGTTTAAGCATACCCCAAACTCTTGGAAATTTTTGAAAACCATCTCTAGGTGATCAAAATGATCATCCTTATGCTTGGAGAATATAGTCAGATCATCCAAATAGATTAGGATAATGTTGTTGATAAATTCACTGAAAGCAATATCCATTGCCCGCTAGAAAGTGGCTCTCACATTTGAGGGTTGAAGGGAATTTGAGCATGTATGCGAATGTTCCCCACATGGTAGTGAATTCCATTTTGTGTCAGTCCTTTTCTTTGAACCAAATTTGGTTGTAATTGGAGAAGTTGTTTTGCAAAGAAAACATTTTTGACCCTACCACTATTTCCAAGATTGACTCCATCGAAGGCAACGTGTAATGTTCCTTTAGGGATGCTCTATTTAGGTCTCGAAATTCAACACATATGCTAATATATCCATTCTTATTTTGGACTAGGACTAGTTTGGATACCCATTTGTTGTGCTTAATCGAGAAGACAATCTGAGACTGAATTAGCTTTGTAAGCTCTTGCACCATCAAGGTTTCAATCTTCGGATTCACTAGCCTCTATTTTTGGCAGACTAGTTTTGCACCTTCCATTAGCTCTATTATATGTTGGATGATGTCAAGATCATAGCCCTTAAGGTCATCATATGACTAGGCCACCACTCCTTCCTACTTTTCACAAAAGCTAATGAGCCTCTCATTATCGCAATGCGGAACATCCTTCCTAACTTTAAGCTTTCTTCCATATGCAACCTTAAGTTCCACATAGTCACTTTTTCCTGATAGAAACTTTATTTTATCATTTCTCACATCATCACAATCAAAAAAAAGTTTTAGAGTGACTATCCCTTTTGGAAGCTTGTTAAATCTCAACTGAATGAGTTGTCAATCATAGGCCTCAACAATCTTTAGTTGGAGTTGGTTGGAAAACTCTCCCAACTCTTGGATGAATGAGGTGATGTTTTCATCACTATCAAATACTTGCTAGCTCTAATCATTATTTGGAATTATCATCTGGACTATCACTCGTATAGAGTGTTTGTTATAAATTAGGTCAAAGGCAGGTTCAAATAGAGATCTGATTGCGACCATGCAGTCTACATTAACATTTTTTTCTTCAAACACTGTCTGGATGTTGAAGGCTTTGAAACCCTCAATCAAGTTCCAAACTCTATATCTATAGGATTGCATGCAAACATTCTTGGCCATGGAAATCCCTCAGACTTGGTTGAGTACTAGTTCAAAATATCTAAACACCATTGATTGCTTGATGCCCATTTGCTCCACAAGGCTTAGACCTTACACCAGACCTTAATATTCAACTTCATTGTTTGAACAAGTTAACATGAAGCAGAGGGACTAGAGTATCTTTTCATTGTGTTGGGATATCAGACATATCCTAGCTCCTATGCCAACATTGCATCTTGCTCCATCAAAATGCAATGTCCATACCTCTAAAGCTTTATCTCTTTTAGGTTCCTTCATGACTTTCAAAATCACTTGATCTTCATCATAGATGACATAGGTTCCTAACCCAGTAGCATGATAGTTTCCAAAAGGATTAGTTTTTATGTATTTTCTCAAGAGGAACTCTTCCTGATCGGTTTGGTCCCCGATCATTTTTCATCCTCTAGTAACTATGTGCAATACATTTCCTCCTTGGTGAGAGAGGTATGGGAAGCCTCAAAGTTGGTCATGGCTTCATTGGCCACATTTTCTAACTATAGAACTTCGAACACTAGGGTATGTGTAGGATCATCATGAAAAAACAAGCCCTTAAGTGGTGAAAAATTCAAAAAAATCAGAGTTAGCAACTTGATATAAAAATTTGAATAAGTTATCTATATTATTTCAAAAATATGTAAAAATAGAATCTATAGAAAATTGAATTTAGTTTTTAAACTACTAGGTTTATTTTTAAAAAAATCTATTTGGTGAAAATTTTAAATTTCAATGTAGTAGTGCTTAAATTTGAAGGAAAAAATAAGAAGTAGGTGTTTGTCTGACAACCCTAACCATAGTAAAATGATAATATTTTTTAATAGGATTTTAGATATAAGTAAATGACTCATGTACCAATGTGATGCATATTTTTTTGTAATTTTTTTCCAAGTAAATAATTAATTATGATTTTTTTATTACAACATTCAAAAAATATTAAACCTCATATGTCTAACCACCTTAATTTGGTCAAACATCATGAAATTCAAGTTTTTATTTTTTTAGTCCTATAGTATGTGAAGCATATAATGTGACACATGTTTTGGATTCAAAAAATGTGATACCATTTGGAAGCTATAGATGTCTTTCAATCAGCCTATCGATTAGGAATTTAGTTGTAATTCAAATAGAAAATGAATAATAATTATTTATTTAGTTCAAAGTAAAGCATAATTTATATTGGTCGAAAGTTGAGAATCTACTTTAAAAACCCTTTTCATTTCATCAATTTTGGATAAAGAAAAAGTCGTTAGCCACATACCTTACACATACCAATCATATCACCACTTTTTGGCCCATCATGGTCCTACACATACCCACTATTTTCATTTTAGCTCCATGTTTGGTCCTAAGGATCAAGTGTGACCAGTCTAGAGAATGATACCCACCTATATTTGAAGTGAATTCTCAAGATAGGTAGAGACTGAACATGGAGGGAAACTCTATGATCATAGTATCTCTCAGAACTATGATGATAGGGCAAGGGAATAGAGTCAAGGGGTGGTCTTTGATGAAACCTATAGTTTTGACTTTGTTCCCATCAAGCACCATAACCCCTTTCTTTAAAGGTTCATAGCTAAGTGTTAGGGTTTTAGCTCTTTATTTGGGAATGACTGTAGCGCTAATGTCAAAGTCAATCATGACATTATGTAATAATTTCTCTTCTACAATAAGAGTTAGGAAGAAGGGTTCCAAGTTTGACTTATCTCTAACCCTGGTAAGGGATTCTTTTGTACTATTTGTGAGAACTTTGGTAGGGGTGGTAGGTCAATGGCCTTTCCCTTGAGAATTTTTTTTGTTGGCTCAATGATTGGATCCTCCTGGAGATCCTTTTTTAGCAATGTATTCTGATCTGGAATAGCTATGATATCCCACAGGGACACATTAGTAGAGGATTTCTTCAATTGTTCCACTACATTAAATGGCAACAGATTTGGAGGATTATACTCATTAGCTCTGGTTATAACAATTTCCCTTCATGGATGACATTGTTGTGCCACTAGGGATGTACTGGGTGTCTGGGCAGAAGCACTTTTGTTCCTCAGACTGACTAGTTGTGGGATGACTGGTTCACTCATGAGTCTCCTCTTTGAGCGAGTGTTGTAATTGGTTTGCATTTGTAGGGGTTTTGATATGGATGCATCATTGGAAAACACTTCCTCTTCTTCTTCCATCCATGAGAAGAGCATGTTATTAGGAGAAATATCTATTTCCTTATCTAGGGGCATCCCTTGCATTTGTGCAGTGAGCACTATGTTTTCCATTTGTGGAGAGGAATATGCATAACCTTCATGGTCTGAAGTTGCACCTTGGCTACATTGTTCTACCACCTTTTTTGTTGTAGATTGTTGCGCGGGAAGTTTCAAGGATTATGTACATCACCATAGGGGAAGCACTAGGGGTTAATGTCATTGACTAAATTATTTTTCCCCACTTTCAGCTCTTTGCTTGAGCTTGGATTAGTAGTTAATAATGAAGAAGGAACTGGTACTATTTGGTTAGTTGTTTGTGCCTACATATTTGTGCTAGTGACTCCTTGGAACTAGTTTTGTTGGAAGGAAGATCTTCTGCCATAATAATTTTGGTAGGTTGGCTTCAGAGGTGCAAACTAATTTTGCTTGATAGTAGTTATTTCATTGGCCATAGCCTACAACATCTCCTTGACATCACTTATCTCATCCTTTGAAGAGTTGGATGTGGAAGCAACATTCTATGGTGTTCGGAGATATGTGTACATGGAATGAGGAGGAGTGGGCACACTAGTAGATGGCATCCCTTGGGTGGGAACTGATACCTCAGAAACATAGGCATGATAGGCCAAGGTGGAAAATTTTTGGTGTCTATTAAATTGTTCTCCACTTTGATTGTGACACTATATGCACTCGATAGAGTGGTTCCACCAAGGGACTGGATCATCATCGAGATGTTGATGTTGATGGATATTAGGTAGAACATGAATGCCAAATTGTTTGTCAAGCGAAAAGCAACCTGAATTCTTTGCTAAGTTATATGGAACTAAGAATTGAAGTCAATCATGGCCTCATATGGGGCCCACTTTATGATTTCCAATTGATAATATTGCGAGGACCTATCTCCATCATTTAAAAATATTTCATAGAAAGGGTTTCTAAGTTGATCTCAAGTAGCAATGGTATTAGCTTGCAGTGTGCAGTACCAATATAGCACTTTACCTCTGAAAGAGGTTGTGAGCAACCTTAGCAGTATATTTTGGTTTGTAACTCCATGCACCAAACATACGTTAGCCACATCTTATAGATGCTCAGATGTTGTTCTTGAGCCATCCTTGGTAAACCTATGTATAGCTTTTAAAGCAGAGACCAAGATACAGGCCCAAATGATGGGTGATATTGGTACTACAAGAGGACTTTTAGCATCCCATGCCACATAATTTCTGTTAGCAACTAGCAACATGCCTAGCAGAAGGGGCAGAGGGAGTGGAACATTCACTATTTGTGTCACGGCTTGTAATGTTCCTAGTGGTAGAACTAACAAACTAGGGTCATTCGCTATATGGGATCTAGTAACAGGTTGATGGCTCATACAACCTCTTTAGATTTAGACTCATTTAAGCAATCTCACTGGGCATGCTAGAAAAAAAAACCATTGATGCCAAAAATTAGCAAGGTAATAGCCTTTGCGGGAAACTCAGTTAATGGGCGACCAATTGTGCTAAATTGAGTGACTTTTGGGTTTTTAAACAATTCATCTTCATCTGTATTTGGGGTTTTGGAATGGGAAAAGGAAGGATATATAAAAAATAAAAATATAACTAAGGCAATGAGCCAAGATTTAGACGTAAGACATGATAAACCTATCTTTTAGATGAAATTTAAGGGCCCGTTTAGCAATCTGCTATGTCCCAGAATAATAGAAATCAAAGATTAAAACCTGAATTATTCATTTAATGACATAAAATAATTGTCACACACATTTACTAAAAAGAAGAGTCAAAGACATGATTTGAACTAGCAAACTTGTATTTAAATCATAGAATTCTAGAAAAAAAAAAATTTAGGACAAAAATGGCACAGTATAATGTTTTATCAAATAGCTTAAGAAAATAGAAAGGTTGAACAATGGCATAGTTTGAGATTCTTATACAATAATCTAAAAGAAATACAAAAGGACTGGTGTCTTTTCCCTAATTTTTCTATACCTTCCAAACTCATTTTCGGAAGGAAGAAGTAGTATATATAGATAAAAATCCCACCACATGGCAGGCCAAAAACATAAAAGATCCTATATCACAAGCAATGATGCTTGCAACAATGTTTTCCTTTTGTCAATGCAACATAAAAGATTCGGGCCATGGAACATAGTCACTTCTCAAATAGATGCATCCCCTTTGAATGATGGTAGTGGTCCTAGCAAACTCTCATACAAACATGTGTCATTCAATCATCCAACCAGTTAAGACACATGATAGCTTGGTAGAGAACGCTACTTGCTCCCACCTTTTGTTCAATGAAGTCCTTGTGAATGAGACACATGGTTGCAGATCAGGGCTCGATCATTGTTTCCTCCTCCTTGTGATAAAAATACCATGCAGTGCAGACATGTGAAATCAGTCTTTACCATCAACATTGACTATGGGGTTTACGAAAAAGTGAATGCAGACAATCATATGTGGCATGTGGATGGGGCTCAATTGAGAAGTGAAGGGAAGAAGCCTTAAGTTCCCATGGTATTGACATGTGGAAGCATGGTGGAAGCTGGTAGGAGAGTGAATGAACAATTCCCTATGAAGAGTTCCTGGGTGATACGTGGTAGCAGTGGATGAAGTTCAAAAACATGAGGCACGAGCCATTACTTAGCCAAAAAAAAAACCACCAAGAGGGAGCTTAAGGAATTTAACATTCACGATACCAAAAATGGGAAATTCTTAGAAATGTGTGAAACCTACATTAGGGCCAAAAATATCTAGGGGGACTCATTTTCCTAATGTGGCAAACGAGTCCCAAACACTAAATCTAGGCCACACAAGCCAGGAACACCTCAATTAT
The DNA here is from genome assembly GCA_007258455.2 of Sequoia sempervirens. NCBI lineage: Eukaryota > Viridiplantae > Streptophyta > Pinopsida > Cupressales > Cupressaceae > Sequoia > Sequoia sempervirens. Next base: position 277,242,129 of record VDFB02086081.1, on the reverse strand, counting down.
GATTGGTTACTAATTGGTATTAGGAGTATCCTCAAAAAGATGCAATAAATAAGGCTTGTGGATCTAAAATAGGGACAAATAAAGCATAAGAAAGTCCAATTATTAATGAGTTATGTACAGGACAATCATGGAAAAAATAGGCCCTTAAGTGGTGAAAAATTTAGAAAAATCAGAGTTAAGAAACTTGACATAAATTTTTTAATAAATTATTTATATTATTTGAAAAATATGTAAGAATAGAATCTATAGCAAATTGAATGTAGTTTCTAAACTACTATGTTTATTTTTAAATCTATTTGGTAAAAATTTGAAATTTCAATGGAGTAGTACTTAAATTTTGAGAAAAAAATAAGTAGGCATCTGTTTGACCACCCTAAACATGATAAAATGATAATATTTTTCTATAATATTTTAGATATAAGTAGAGGACTCATATCCCAATGTGATGCATATTTATTTGCTATTTTTTCCATGTAAATAATTAATTATGATTTTTTTATTACCAACTTTTAAAAAATTTAAAAACTTGTATGTCTGACCACCTTACCTTGGTCAAAACTTCATGAAATTATTATTTTTTCTTTTAATCCTATAGTATGTGAAGCATAGAATATGACACATGTTTTGGATTCAAAAATGTGATACTATTTGAAAGTTGTAGATGTTTTCAATCAACCTATCAATTAGACTTTAGTGATAATTCAAATAGAAAATGAATAATAATTATTTATTAAATTCAAAGTGAAGCATAACTTATATTGGTGGAAAGCTAAGAATCTCCTTTAAAACCCTTTTGTTTCATCAATTTTGGGTAAAAAAAAGTTATCAGCCACATACCCTACACATATCCATCATATCACCACTTTTTGGCCCATCATGATCTTGCACATACCCAATGACAAGCGTAGAGAAGTGTGAAAGTGTATTACAACACTTTAAAACACTCCAAATAAGGCCAGATTAATGTTGATTATGATTGAAATTATGCTTAGTTAATTGATAAAACCCTAGAAAAGTGTGAAAGTGTGTTACAACATGTCAAAACACTTTAGCAAGGCACCATTAAATTCCATTAGTTCATAAGGTCCCAAGACCTAATGTGAATGTGTTATCCACATTATAAAACTAAATCAAGCCAACAATAAGCTAAAATCCACAAGGAGGACTCAAATGAGTGCGAAAATGTCAAAGGACCTATATTTTGACACTACACTCTCGATGAACCTCCTTCCAATACTAACGTGTCTCTTTGTTCTTTTGATAAGATAGACCATGATTGTGATCCTTTGGAGGTTTTGGTTGCTTCAGAGGTTCCTAATTCTTTGTCAGAGATAGTTGATCCACCTTCATTGAGTACTTCCATCATTCTTGAGCAATAGGATTATGATTATCTTCCTGATTGGGATTCTTGTTTGCTAGACATTGGCTCATTGTTCATACAATCCTACATTTCTAACTTGGAAGACACATTTGAGGGTATATCCCTCCTATTTGATGATAGTTGTGGTACAACTATTGTCACTCCATCTTAGTCTCTAGAGAAAGTTTAGAATCATTTTCTAGTGGTATCTTGTTTGTCACATCATGTTGTGATTAAGCATGTTCTTGATTAGTTTGTAGCATCATCTTCCAAGGATTCGGCAATACATGAGAAAATTTCAGAGACATTGTCATCCTACATTTGCATTTCACTTGCTAATTCCTATCCAGAATGGGAAGCATACCTGCATTTTCACTTGGTTTTATTTCTTCCAAATCGGAGACAACTTGTTTGTCAACATTGGATCATATTTTGTCTTCAAGCACTTATCATTTTGGTAGGAAATTACACATTGTGGGTGGCTACATAGTCTCTCTCTTTCACTCTTATGAGGGGGTCATTCATTGTATATACATGATGTATGTAGTCCTTGGGGGGTGTGATTCAGTCCTACATCCATGCATTATTTTTCTTTTCTTTTCTCTCTTTTGGAGAATGGTTTTCCCACATGGTTTCTCCCATTTTCTCTGGTTGTGAGAGATTGCATTGTAAATGGGCATCTAACATGGTTGTGTAGTTAGGACCCATATTGCATCTTCATTTTGCAAAAAAATTCTCCCTAAGTTTGCACTTAAAGGGGGTGTTAGGGTGTTAAGTTTATCTTATGGTAATTACTCCAAGTGGATTTTCCCTGTAGATTAGTTTTCTCACACGTTTAACATTTCTTGTCTTTTAAAGGTTGTCTAATATGTATCTTATGTATCTCAATTCATTCACTCTTTCATGGTGAAATAGTTGTGCTTCTCTTGTGCATTTTAAAGGATTTTCTATTGCAGATGGTGCTCTTGGGAGGTGGATGACACCAACAGTACCTTAATAGAGTGTAGGTCAATATTTAATATATACTTTTGTCTATACTAGACAAAGTAGATTATCTAAAAAAATTAAGTTATTAGGAGATATATGGATAATCTTAGATGAATTCATTGGGATGTAGTTAAAAGTATTTTAAAATATTAGTGCTTTATGTTAATTTATTATTTAATTTTTTATTGTATAGGGGGTATGTTTTCCTTATATATTGATTTTTACGTGGATGCATATAGTAGAAGATCCAATAATGCATATGTTATTTCCCTATTATGTGATATTATAAAATTAATGATCACTAAACAAGTTACAATAGCTTTATCTTTATATTATAGGTAGCAACCCATGCCTATAAATAATACATTGGTATTAACATATTATGTGTGATATTAAGATAAAATAGTGAGAATTTATAATTTGTTATGATAATTTAAGTGTGATTTTATTTAAGAAAGAATTAACATATAAGAAAACTGAATTAACTCATTTTTTTTACCTAATTAATTATGAAATGATTAGCATGACGTAATAGCCTTGAGCATATTAGCTTTCCACTATATTTCATTAGATTGGTGATTAGTTTCTCAACACCACAAGCCTTAATTATTCTTATCCTATGAACAATTGTGGTAATAAGAGTTTTATGGATTAACTCACCTTTTTAATCAATGTTTCATGGCTTAAAACCTCAGGGCGGATATTGTGGGTTGTGTTGTTAAGATTTATTAAAAGGGGGAATAAAATTATTTCTAAAATTTTTAAATCAATCTTCTAGTTTTTCATATTGAAGGGAGGTTTCATCATTTTTTAGTATGCTTCTAAAGTCTATCTAGTGGAAAATTGTTTTGTGTATCTTTCTCATGGTGATGTACCTCATTGTTTATCTTTGTTTTGGTTTCCCTAGAAAATATGATATTTCCAATGTATTGTGGAATGTGTCTAAACTTGTTTATCCATTGAGAAATTTAATGTTCGCAAGATTTTATTTTACATGATTAGCAAGATGGGTTTCAAAATGGTCTATTATTGTTTTGGTTTTTCTTTTTTCTTTTTTGTTGCTTATCATCAAATTTAGTTTTCTCACACTAATACCTATTTTAATTTTGTGCTAAATTTTTTAGGACATAAGTGTCAAAGGTAGATGTAGTGGCTCAGCTGAATATTATTCATAAAGAGAGATAGAAAAATGTGAAGTGATTGATGTGAGAAGTTCTAATCCTAACATTTTTGGGGTTACCTTTGTACCAAAAAATAAATCAATGATGATGAATAAAGAGACAAAAAAAGAAGGTGAAGTTATAGAATGTGACATTGTGTCATAGAATTTGTTAACAAAATGTAATTTATCATTACTTTATATATTTTCAAAGAATGTAGACACAAACATTACTTATGTCTATAATACACTCAAATAGATCACTCCTACTATGGTAGAAGGATAAAATGACAAGTGAAGTTTCTTAGGGACTACCACATTCAAAAGGGAGAAGATTCTTGAGTTTACTAACATTTTTTTGGTGAGGTGTCGTAATTATTGGTGAATCACTTACTTCATTAGGAAGAACCAGTGTTTGCCAGATTGCACTATTGAATAATGCCATAGTGATATTAGTGTAATATTATGAGTGTGAAACTATATATATGTGTTGTTTCAAAACCTTAGGTGATTTTTTTTATCATTGACTTAGATGGTTTTTTCTTCCTACTGTGATTATTTAAGGAAGGTATTGACATGAAAATTTTCTAGCTCAATTAAATCCACAATGAGATCTAGTCAATAACCCAGATGATATTTTCTTGTAAAATTCATTTTAATGGTGAGGCTTATTCTCCATGTTATTACACTAAGAAGAATTTACAATGGGATTCAAGTTTAGATTTTTTGTGTACATAAAAACATTGCCTCAAATCTTTGTAAAATTCTTTCAATTGTGACCATCTTTTCGAAATTTATAGTTTTTCACAAATTATTCAAATGTTATAACATGTTTTGAAAATCTATTCCCATAAATTTGTAGGGGCTGGTCTAAGAATATTATATGAGATGCAAAAACTGTTTCAAATATATTTATCTTCAAAAAATAACTGTCTTTCGAATAATGTCTTTTATCATTAACATTTGTTTCAGTTTGTAGAGTTTAGAGAAGTTTTTTTAAAGAAGCTACAGACTCTTTTGACACATTAGTATTGCAGTTCTTATCCAATTTGAATAGGTTAGTTCAAAATTTCCATCTCATTCTTCATAATGTGGAGAATCCCTAAATATCATATATGTGTTTTTTTTCAATTTTCCACTATAAAGAAGCAGACAATTTTCCATATTTAGTTTTTTCTTTGCTCTATGTAAACTATAGTGTAACTTGACAATTCTTTTGAAGCCATTTAAGATTTCAGATGAAATTAAATTTTTCTTTACGTAAACTATAAATAACTTGGAAATTATCTTGATTTGTAGATACTGGGATTTGGATGGGAAAGCATTTTCATAAGACATTTGGAGGAACCCACTGCCATGTGGTGGACTGCAAATCTTGTCTAGGTTTCTCCCTTTAGCTGATTTACTTTCCATTGATAGATGAAGAAGCAAGAAACAAAACTCAAATTTAAAATGTTTGTGTCTTTTAGTTGGGGCTGCAAAGATCCTATAGCTCCAACATGTTGGAAGAAACTTTCTAATTTCTCCCTCTATTTATCGTAGTTAGTTATTTCCCACAATTTTTTTATATTGAAATAAAGTTGGAAGGAACAAAAAATACAAGAATATGAAAAGACAGTCCAAAAATAGGATTGTAGATGAAAAAAAACCTCAACAGAGTCCAGCATACAAGCCGCTTTGCAGTTACAACAAACCGCTAGAAAAGAACAAACAGCCACACCTAAAGACTATAATGACAACCAAAAGGAATGCCAAGACATAAAACTGACTAGGTAGAGACAACTAGCACTAAAAGAGTACAAACACATTAGGAATTACACTTGAAACTTGAAGAAATATTGTATCAACTTGTCATTGTGAAGATCCCCTTTATGCAGTTGTAGAAACTGAAGCTTAATAGCCTCCAAATGCTTGCTAATATCCTTGTCTTTGTACCCCCACCTCTGCATTGAACGAAGAACAATAAATTGCAACAAGATGTCAGAGTAAAAATTTAGAATGTCAAGTTCCTGAGGCAAAATATGATTAGAAAGCATAGCTGAACATCTACTTTTCCATAAATGCAATAGGATACAATGTCTCATAGAATCAACAACAATATATCTATGAAGTCTAATGCCAAAAATTGCCTCTTTCTAGCTTAAGGCATGTTCAAACACAGCAGGGGAATGGCTAAACATGATGTTCCACTTCCTTTTATATCTAAAACATTCCCAAAAAATATGTTTAATGGTTTCCTTGTGATGGAAAAATGGACAATTCACTGCTTGTATCTTGAAATACTTTAGTCTATCCCCAACAAGCAACTTCTGATGAAGAATCTTCCATGCCACAATTTGAGCATTTGCTTCAGCCTGGAACTTCCAAATTTGTTCACTAAGGCCTCGCCATTTTTTTTTCTGGGAAGCAAAAACTCCTTTTTTTATTTAATCTTGGATTCAAATTCATAGACAGAAGAAGCTTTAAGTAAATCTTCTTCAAAGGGAACCATAAGAATGGATATTGATTAATCCACAACTAGTCCTTGAAGAAATTGCAATGTAGGGAAGTGCAAATTTTCATCAACAACTCTACAAGAACTAACGATTCCACAAAGATAATGAAACTCTTAATCCTATTGTTTAAATTAAAGGCATTTTTGATATCTGTCCAATTGGCCCAATCATAGGAATCGAAATCCCATATGTCACTGAATTGTCTAATGCCTTTTTTGAATAAATAAAGGGATGGTTTAGGAAAGGAGACAACAAGAGGTTGTCCGTGATATTGAACTAATTTGTTCCACCAAATAGAGGAGGTTGCAAAGCTAAAACCATGCTGTAGAGAATCCCCTCTCTAATTTAGAAGCTTACAAACTTGTTGCCAAGCTTTCCATATAGATTGTAATGGAAAGGAGGCTTTCACACAAACAAAATGCTCGCCAATAGAATTTTATCCATCCAATCCACCTCATGCCACCTATTATTCAATGAAGCCATCATAATATGATGACACACCAAAATTTTCCATGGTTCACCTCCTAACACCGCTCTAATTATCCACTTCATAGCTAAACAGATCCCTTGAGTTCTGGGATCCAAAAGGCCTAAGCCCCCTCTATGCTTAGGTTGTATACAGTGTAACCAAGAGGAGGGCTTGAACCTCACTTTCTTGTCCCAAGTGGCTCACAAGAACTGGCAGATACGCTTATTTAGATCCTCATAACCTTTTTTTGAGGGCATCCAACAAGAAGAATAATAAACATGAGATGGCAAAAATATCTTATTTATAACTTGAATTTTATCAGCTAAAGACAAGAATCTATTTCCCCAATTAAATATTTTAGCCCACAATTTGTTGATGAATCACTTCCACATGTCATCCAGTGTAACCCCTACTCCAAAGGGAATGCCAAGATACCTGGTAATCTGTGCATGTTTTATCTGCTTCCAATCTTTAGAGATCCACTCAAGAACTAAACCAGCATGAATCATAATGAACTCAATTTTATGATGGGCCAATTTAGAGCCTGACACCTCACAATATAGATTTAAAACCTGCAAAACATTCTCAATTTCTGATGCTGAATTTTGAATAAATAACAAACTATCATCAGCAAAGTGGGAATTAATGACAACTGCGTTGTTGGGAATGGACACACCCTTAATCAAGTTCATTTGATTAAATTTTTGCAGCAGATAACCAAAAGCATTAGTAGCTAAAACATAAAGAAATGGTGATAATGGGCATCCCTATCTAATTGAATGTTGCAAGGGAAGTGCATCAGACATAGCCTGATTGATCACTAGCTGCACATTTGCCTCATTGAAAAGCACTTGAACATGATTACAAATTTTGGAACCAAACCCAAGCCACTACAACATCTTAATAATAAACCTCCACTGCATCCTATCATAGGCCTTATCAAAGTCAAGCTTAACCAATAAAGAATTTTGACCTGTTTGTTGGGCCCATTCACTTGTCTCCCAAGCCAACATTAAATTGTCACGTATAAATTTTCCACCAAGAAATTCAGTCTGCTCTGGTCTAACAATCTCTTTTACCACTAGTTTAATCTTGTTTGCTAAAGCTTTAGCAATAATTTTGTAAGAGGTGTTTAGTAATGTGATAGGTCACCACCCATAAATAAGGTCTGTATTTTGCCCTTTGGGGAGAAATTTAATTAAACCTTTGTTAATATCAGGTCCCAACGATCCTCGGTTAACAAATTCTAAATAAAATAAGTAAAAATATTCCTTAATATGCTGCCACATGGTTTGATAAAACTCAATTGGAAGTCCATCAAAACCAGGGCTTCTGTTAGGGGCCATAGAAAAGACTACATGTTCCAAATCATCAATAGAAAGGTCTCAATAAATAAAATGACTATAATCTTGATCCACCTTTCTAGGAATAACATCTTTGATGATATCTTCTAGAACTAATTGAGCATCATGCCAATGAGATTCCTCCCTAAAAATATTCTGATAGAAATTCTGAAATAAGTTTATGATATCATTTATGTTTGTAAAAATTCTTCCATCCTCACCTTGAATTGGACCAATGAGCTCTTTTTGTGTGTTTATATTTCAAATAATTAAGAAAAAAATTGGACCCCTTATTGCCCTCTTTTAACCAGTGTAGTCTAGCTTGGATCTTAGCTCCTTGACCCTTGTGCATATCAAATTTACATAGCTGAGTTTCAATAGCTGAAATGGAAGCCTGGATAGAAATGTCATGAGGATTCAAGTTAAGCAACTTTCTATTCAGCTCCAACTTACCTTGTAGAGATTTCTCCTTACGTCTTCGTTGCCATGCCAATCTCTTACCAAAATCTCGTAAGAAATCAACACATTTAGAAATAGCAGCCTGCCACCATAACCTATAGGATTCACCTTCTTTTGGCTTTGGAATGGAATTCCAAATGCCAATCAAAGCATCAACACAAGAAGGTATTTTAAGATGAGAAGTATTAAGTTTAAATGGCAACTGAGATTCCACATTTATAGAACTATCGCATGTAAAAGAGTAGATAATAGGAAAATGATCTGAAAGCGTGGTGGAGTAGTCAACTTTAACCAAGATCCCTTCAGACTCTTGGAGTAATTGTCGGTTAGGAGAAACATAAAACCTATCTAGATGACTAAGTTTCCTATCAACACCCAACCTACAATTAGTCCAAGTGAACCAATTAAATTTATGACTTGACCTTTTTCTGCAAGTAGGGTCTATAACCACAATAGAATTGTGACACAAAATCCATTTATCAAACTTTTCATTACTTAATTTGACATGGTTAACCTAGCTGTGATCACAATGATCTTCCACCATATTAAAATCACCTCCTAACACCCAATCAACATTGGAAAGATGATTAGACAACCATTCCCAAAGGGCACATCTCTCTTTTGCAATATTTGATGCATAAACTGAATAGAAGCCAATGGGTTGACCACTGATAAAAGCATGGATCCAAAGGCAACTATGTGAAGGATCTTCACCTTTGTCAATAAAAAACTTGTTAATCCATGAGGCTATGCCAATAACAGCCCCCCCACCTTCCCTATGCAACGTATGAAAAAAAATTGCATCTCTCCATATGCTGGATAGAGAAGTGAAAAGACAGGGACCATTACTTTTAACTTCTTGTAAAAACACAATATCTGGTTTCCACTTAACAATAGCATCCTTGACCTAAAATTTACGATGAGGGAGAGACAACCCTGTGACATTCCAAGAGAGAATTTTGAGCTTCATGGCTAATCAAGGTAGAGGGTTCCTTGTCTTGTGGAAAAACATCAAAATGATTGGCTAGCTCAATAGAATTACCAGACTGCTCATTTCCTTCACTGCTGAGGTAGGAGACCTCGATCTATGTCTAGCAGGTGGAGACAAGGAGCCATTTAACATAGGAGGAGAAAGAGACCTAAATCTCCTAGAATGCAAAGATAATTCTTTATCCCCATTCACAGTAGGAGTAGGTGAGGAAATGTTACAGTTTGCAGGTGGAGACAAAGAATTATGACGCATAATAGGGGAATGAGACCTCTGGCTCCTAGAATGCAAGGATGAATCCTTATCCACACTGGTATTAGGCATAGATGAGGAAATATTACCATTTTGTGAAGAGACCTATCCAACTGGTGGAACAAAAGTTTTAGAGGGTTCTTTCCTTTTTTTAACCATTCTCCAACCATCAGTCATAATAGCATCTTTGTAAGTAGGTGTGCTCTCATTTTGACTGTTATCCTCTAAGGGAACATTAGCATGTTGTTTCGACTACGGTACTGCATTAAGCACTTTAGGTTGAGAATTTTGCAATGGCAGAATATTAGTTGCTGTTTTTATAGTAGTTTGGGCATATCAATTTTTTCTTATAGGACAATCTCTAATTAAATGACCCTCTTGTCTACAGAAAAAGCAAGCATTTGGCTTGTTTAAATAAAAAACTGGTTGAAGCATATCGACCCCTAGTCCAATCAGTCTGATATTCTCAGGTAATTGATTGTTTAAATCTATTTCAACACAAGTCCTTGGATATACCCTTAGGCTGGAAAACTTATCTGAGCCATTTTTACACCAGAGAACCCTCCCCAAGTTTGAAACAATCTCCCTTAGGAAAGGCCTGAAAGCAAAGTTTAAGAAGGGGAGCTTGACCCACATGGGATACTTGGACTTAGATGGACCTTTCGAATGAAAATCCAGACTCCAAGCCTGTAAATAACAAATCTACCCACAAATCACCCACATCCCATATTGGAGGATGGCTTGAGCATGATCTGCAAATTTGAACTTGCAAGCTACATACCCCTTCCCTAGGCCTCTTATTGTCTCAATCTCCCAGCCCCTACTCTCCCAGTTAATTCTAGCCCATTTATAGAAGTCATTTTCTGAAGGAATTCCTCTTAGAAAAAACAAAATCATAGATCTAGTCTGACATTCAATAATACTTTCTACCACATCATCAGGAAGAAAACACTCTATAGTCTTACCTGCATCATCAGTCAGTTGCTCCTACATTTCTTTGTCATCATGGTTATCTGACCCACCTTTCTCTACCATGGTGCCATTATCCGCTTCACTATCCAGCTGCTCACCCCCAGCCCTCCTTCCCTCTACCTTCAATCGCATTGGAAAATAAAGAATGTAATGAAGCCAATAAAGAGAACAAGGATGTGAATCTAAACAGCCAATATCTTCACCTCCCACTCAATCAAGAAAAAAAGAAATCCAAACCTCGGATAGCACCACAATGGAGTCCTTCATCCTCAGTAGGCACAAGCCCCCACAGTGAAGAAGGCCCAGGAAGCCCCGTGTAGCAAATATCCACCACCAGTAATGGGCTAAATCCAAGTAAAACACACGGGAGTAGTAGAAGAAAGAAATTTATTGAACCCTAAATCGCAATACACATTGTAGCAGTAGAAAAATAAGCGTTTCTCATTTCCCACAATTTTAAAATCTATTTTGAAATCATCCAACCGAATTGCTATTTATTTCAATTTTAATTTGTTGTTTTGAATAGTAGTTTCTTTTTGCTGTCATCGTTGACAATTTTTATTACATCTATTTAAGTAGCTGTTGTAGCCATTTTAGCTTGAATCAAGATTATGAATAAAAGTTTATTTTTTGGTGTTTTTAAATTTTTTTCTTTTCTCTTTCTATCAGATTGGTATTAGAGCTAGATGATCAAGGATGAAGATTTCAAAGGTTGAAAGCTACTAATGAAGATAGGGAAAATGTTTGATCATTGTTGCAACTGTTGTGTGTGTTGAAGCTGCTAAGTATTGGAGTCATTTATGTTTTTTTGAATTTTCAAACTCTTTTATGGATTTGATATAAAGAAATGAATTGAAAGGTTTTTTTGTTGAAAAATAAGATAAGTGTAGATCAGGAAGGGGAGATAACATTATGGTATCTTGTAGTAACTTAATTCAGCCCCAAATTCCAATATTTATAGGTAAAAATTATGATACATGGGCGATAAAAATGAAGACATTGTTTTGTTCATAGGATTTATGGGTGTTTGTTCAAAATGGGTTTGTAGAACCTCAAGATTTGTCTACATTAACATAGACAAAAAAACATGATCTTAAGGAAAAGAAAAAGAAAGATTCTGAAGTTTTGTTCTTGTGAAAGTTATATCTTAGCAAAACAGCATAGAGAGAGTTTTTCAGTAAAAAGTTCATACAAAGAAAAGACACCATCAAAACTAGTTCACACTAATATATGTGGACCAATGCAGCTCCATCTTTAGGAGGCAATTTATTTTTCCTAACATTTATTGATAATTTCAGGAGGAAGAAGTGGATATACTTTCTCAAGAAAAAGTTTAGAGCATTTGATAAATTCAAGAAGTTTAAAGCTTTGACAGAAAAAACAAAGTGGATTCTACATTAAGGTACTCAGATCTAATAGGGGTGGTGAGTTCAATTCTCATGATTTTTTGAATTTTTGCAAATATAATGGAATTAAGAAACAATTTACAACAAGATATACACCACAACAGAATGGAGTAGTCCAAAGGAAGAATAGAACAATTATGGATATGGCTAGGAGCATGATGAAGGCCAAAAATTTATCCAATTATTTGTGGGAAAAAGCAATGGCATGTGTTGTGTACATTATGAATAGGAGTCCTACAAAGAGTGTGAGGGATAAAATCCCCCAAGAAGCATGGAATGGTAAGAAGCATATTGTTTCTCATTTTAGAACTTTTGGACATGTTGCTTATTCTCTAGTGCCATCTGAATTCGGAAGGAAATTAGATGATAATAGTGAAAATTATATTTGTATTGGTTATGATGAGCAATAAAAAGCTTACTAGTTGTATAATCCATTTACAAAGAAATTGATCATTAGTAGAGATGTTGAATTTAAGGAAGAAGAATCATTGGATTCAAATGTTGACAAAATAGTGATAGGTGGAGCACCTATACATGATAGTTAGGAGGAATCAAAAGAAAAAGGAGGTCAAAAACCACCAAGTACTCCACCAAGAAATATTATGCAAGGTATATCATCATCCCATCCAAATCTTTCTTGTCCAAATTCAAATTTAAGTGATGAATCAGATCCAACACTTGCTTCATTAAGAAATAGGTGCAAAGGAAAGAAAACAAATAGCTTAAAAGAAATATATGATAAAGGAGATGAAAATGTTAGTTCAAAATTCGCTTTATTTTCTAGTGATCCTATTTATTTTGAATAAGCAGTAAAAGATGATCATTTGATTAAGGCAATGGTTGAAGAAATAGACTCTATTGAAAGAAATAAAACTTGGGAGTTAGTAGATTTATCTGAAGGTAAAGACTGCATAGGAGTTAAATGGGTTTATAAAAAAAAATTTAATGTTAAAGGGCAAATTGTTAAACATAAAGCAAGATTAGTTGCAAAAGGTTTTTCACAGTAGTATGGGATTGACTATAATGAAACTTTTAGTCTAGTTGCAAGGCTGGACACAATTAGAATTGTTCTAGCAGTAGCTACACATAATAATTGGAATGTTTTTCAAATGGATGTGAAATTAGCTTTCTTAAATGGTGTTCTTGATGAAGAGGTTTATGTTTTACAACCCCCTAGTTATGAATTTCATGTTCATGAAAATAATGTTTATAAATTAAAAAAGGAAATTTATGGATTGAAATAGGCACCCAGGACTTGGTATAGTAGAATTGAATCATATTTGACATGTAATGGATTCAAAAGAAGCAATAGTGAGCCTACATTGTATACAAAGACTAATGATGAAAGAAAATATTTGACTGTATGTTTTTATGTTGATGATTTAATTTTTAGTGGAAATTTGTATGTGGACATGTTTAAGTCAAATATGATGAAAGAGTTTGAAATGACAGATTTGGGCTTGATGAAATACTTTTTGGGTATTGAAGTTGTTCAAACAAATAAGGGAATTTTTCTTTTTGTGTCTAAATATGCCAAGGATGTATTAAAGAGATTTAAAATGCCGAATTATAATCCCACACCAACCTCTATTGTCACAGGAACAAAGTTGGGCAAAGAGGATAAGGGGTCAAATGTTGATCCAGCCAGATTTAAAAAACTTATTGGTATTTTAATGTATCTTATTGCTACAAGGCTTGATATCATGTATGGTGTAAGTTTCATTTAAAGGTTCATCCATTCACCTCAGAATTCTCACTGGTAAGTAGGGAAGAGAATACTCAAATATGTTCCAAGAACAACAAGATATCGAATTCTATATTCCAAAACTAACAATTTGGATTTCATTGGTTATACTAATAGTGATTTTGCAAGTAGCATAGATGACAGGAAAAGTACATTAGGACATCTATTTCATATTGGATATGGAGCTATCTTATGGGCATGAAGCAACCTATAGTGACAATTTCTTCATTTGAAGCATAATATGTAGCCACAACTACTGCAACATGTCAATCAATTTGGATGCATTGAATTTTGTCAGATTTGTTGCATAATAAAGATGAACCAACACCAATCCTTTGTGATAGCAAGTCAGCCATTGCATTGTCCAAAAATCATATTTTTCAGAAAAGGGGCAAGCATATTGATACAATGTACCACTTCATTAGAAAATTGGTCAACAATGGTGAAATTTGTGTTGAATTTTGTAGATCTAAAGATCAACTAGTAGACATTTTTACCAAGGAATTACATAAGGATAGCTTTGAATAGCTAAGACAAAATTTGGGAGTTGTTGATGGTCAAAATTAAGGGGGAGTGTTGGAAGAAACTTTCTAGTTTCTCCCTCTATTTCTTATAGTTAGCTATTTCCCATAGTTTCTAAAACCTATTTTGAAATCTACCAACTGAATTGCTATTTATTTCCATCTTAATTTGTTGTTTTGAATAGTAGGTTTTTTTTGTTGTCATTGTTGACAATTTATTTTGCATCTATTTAAGCAGTCATTGTAGCCATTTTGGCTCGAGTCAAGATTATCAATAAAAGTTTGTTTTATGTTGTAGCAATTTGTTTTGTTTTATTTTTTTCTTTGTTCTTTCTATCACAACATATATTTTCAGATGTTGGGTAGCCCATTATGCGAGAGATTTTGAAACTATATTGCATTTGAGATAGTGCAAACCTCAAAAGCCTTCAAACATCTAGAGTGTTGCAGACTATAGATAATTCATGCCACAACTAACATTTGAGTCATATACTTATGTTGTATATTGTGAATATATACTTCTTTGCAACACATTTATTAATTTGTTCAGTCATTTAGTACTCAAATTGTATTAGAATATCATATACCAAATTTGACTTAGTGGGTGCTTGGTCATTCAGTATATTCATTCTATGTCAATTTTCACAATTGTAGAGCTCTTCATGAAAAGGAGTAGAGGCCCAAAGCAAGCCTCATGATAAATCAATTTTTTATTGGTTCTTACATGTAGTTTTCACTATTATGTTGTGTTTGGCCTATGATATTAATAAATTTTAAATGATTATTACTTTAATATATATTGAACATTAACATGACTAGTTAAGCTATGAGTTAAATTTTGGGGCTTGACGCTTATTTAAAGAGGAGAAAATTGCATTTGAGTTGCTTGCTTTTAAGGTAAGACCATAACCTTCCATTTTAAATAGTTTAAATAATTGAAAATCATTGAACACTTGTTTATTTTGTAACCATTTTATTATTTTAATATGGATTCGACAAACATACTTCAAAGTTTGTTGTGAATGCACATTTCATAGGTATTGAAGGGCATTGTTGAAATTATCTATAATTAAGCAAATGAATATGTTTGACAGGTTTTTTAAGAGGGTTGTTATAAACAAGACAAAAATGTGAAAGATTGGTAGTCTACTGGTAGTTGAAAATAAGTACTTATTTGATTCTAATTAAATTTATTTTTAACTTTAATTTAGCCATCTTTGAACTAAATTAAAAAATAAAAAAAATGATTGCATGTGACTTAAATCTAAATAGTTTCTTCTATATTCTTCAACATTAGATTGATTGATGCACAAGCTTGCATTGCCAAGGAATATGGAGTGGAAATCATATATTATAAAAAAAAAATTGGATATATCTATTTCATGTAATGTAAAATTCAAAATATGAGTTGGGTGTGTGCATTTTTATTAATCTTTATTGCCTTAAATCTAACATTTTAATATAGTCCCCAATTTAAGAATTTTCTAAATCTGTTTATTAATTGGTAAGATATCCACCCCACCTAGACATTGATGTGATTCTAAAATAGTATTGTTCCCAATTAGTACAATGTGTGTTTTCTTAGTATTGGGTATGTGCAGGATCATGATGGGCCAAAAAGTGGCAATATGATGGGTATGTGGCTAACGACTATTTTTTTACCCAAAATTGATGAAACGAAAAGGGTTTTTTAGGGAGATTCTCAGATTTCCACCAATATAAATTATTCTTTATTTTGAATTTAATAAGTAATTATTATTCATTTTCTATTCAAATTATGACTAAACTCTTGATTAATAGGCTGATTAAAAAACATCTATAGCTTTCAAATGATATCACATTTTTTGAATCCAAAACATGTGTCACATTCTATGCTTCACATACTATAGGATTGAAAAAAGAAAAAATTAATTACATCAAGTTTAGACCAACTTAAGGTGGTCAGACATACAAGTTTTTATATTTTTTTAAAATTTGTAATAAAAAATCATAATTAATTATTTACTTGGAAAAAAATTACAAAAACAAATGCATCACATCAGGGCATGAGTGCTCTACTTATATATAAAATCTTATAAAAAAAATACTATCATTTTATTGTGGTTAGGGTGGTCAGACATACACCAACATTTTATTTTTTCCCTGAAATTTAAGTACCATTGCATTGAAATTTCAAATTTTCACCAAATAGATTTTTTTTTTGTTAAAAAAACCTAGTAGTTTAGAAACTACATTCAATTTTCTAAATATTCTATTCTTACATATTTTTTAAATAATATATATAACTTATTCAAATTTTTATGTCAAGTTACCTAACTCTGAATTTTCTAAACTTTTTGCCACTTAAGGGCCTGTGTTTTCCATGATGATCCTGTTGATACCCTATTTACCACGGAAAAGGATCAAACATGAGGCCATTCATAAATGTATTTGAATCATATCAAAAAGTAGACAAAAATGGTACAAAATTAAAGAGATAGCTTGAAGGAGGTTTCTATACTTTTCCTACACATAAAGAAGGAGAATCCAACCATTGTAGCTTTGATTGCTGAGCAAGGATAGTTGGTTGAGTAGAATATTTCTCATATACATCTTGCCAAGCCCTAAGCACACATGAATCAATTCATTTCCTTCCTCTTATTTCTTGGTTAAGATAGAAAGTGAAAGGTTAACTAACATCAAATATTGACAGGTCTAACTACATTATCTCACTTGTGTGAATCATTATTGCTTTCTTGAAAGTCCGCATGCTGAGAAATTATTTTTCTTTTTATCAGAACAACCAAGTTAAGTAATATTAAGAGACTAATGTGTGGAAAATCCTTGTGCCAAAAATGGTTAGGACAAAATAGATTGTCAAGAAGTACACACCCAGCAATGAAAGATACCTTAAGGCTAAGAAGGAGTGGGAAGCTCTAGCTAAAATGATTGAGGGAACCAATGTTGAGAGAGAGGCATGGTTGGGTTACATAGAAAACTCTTCAAATGAAATGAGATTTGTTAAGAATGAAAGAGAATACCTAAAAGAGACTACTAAGGTCACTAAAATCCTACAAGATGACCTAGCTAATAAAACATCACCTTATAGTCTTGTGCCAAATGAATGTAGCATGAGTAATCCTTCAAGTAAACCAAAATGTTTGGGAGAGCACCATGTCACCCGCTCGAAATCATAATAATTAGTTTTGATGAATATGAGGGATATTGTTGCAGATATGAAGGTGTTGTTCATTGATGTCAACAAGCTTGTGTTTTCATTGGTGATAGTTGTGAAGTGGTTAAGATATATTGTTGCTTTGGTTAGTTCACTGATACATTTTGACTCAAAATCTAACAAAAGTTCGTTAGAATTTCAATGCCATTTTGTCAGTATTTTTTCATCAATTTTCCAATGACATTTGAAATGTCAAAATTCCTACCCAGCATCATCAGCTGGGTCAAAATTTTGATGTTTCAAATATTGTTAGAAAATCGACGAAAAAATACTGATGAAATGGCGTCGAAATTCTGAAGAACTTTTGTTGGATTTTAAGTCAAATTTTATCAGTGGTTGCATTATGTTGTCATCACTTAAGTTGCTAAGTTTAACCTCTATTATTACTTTGATAAGCTTATTTTTATGATTTTGGTAATCGTAAAGATGTCGAGGATATTAAGAAAATTTTTAAAATTAGGAAACATGATGTTGTAGAGGTATTCTAGTTTGTAGAGGTGTTTTGGTTTTTCTTCACATTTTTTTTGGGTTGAATATTTTCTTGTGTGGTTTGGATATGTTGGTTAGAGGTGTTAAGAAGTTTTATATCCATAATTTTAGCTTTTGGATAGATGGTCAAAGAATGTAATGTTCACCAGTATGTGAGTTGGATTCATAGTGCTGCTTACAGAGGTGTCTGAGAGAAATGTTTCTACTTAATATTTCTTCCTACTTGTTCTTCAAGTCTAGCATTTCTAAAGGTATGTTGATTATTTTGATCGCTTTCCAACATTGAGAAGATTCATGGTCTAGTGCTCTAGAAGATGGATTTTAGAGTTGCAGTGCTTGGTACTATAGTTTGAGTGTACAAGTTGTGTAAATTTTGGAGGTGTGAGTTGTTTTGAAGGATTTTTATGGATTTCAAGATGCAAAAATAATATTCTATATAGTGATGAAGCATGGTGTGTAGTTTGCAAGTTGTCCTTGGATTTGAGAAAGAGTGTAATTTAAATTCTAATGGTGTTTACACAGGTAACAACTGACCATGTGTTTACACTATATTCAAAGATTTTTAAGTATTGATGAAGGTATAGCATGGCATGTGAGTGTTTATTTGGGTCCCAATTAAGTTTTGTATTGGCCCACTTTCATTCCTATCCATCACAAGAATGCCTAGTGCTGACCTATTTTGAATTTGTAAAATTTAAAGCTGAGTTTAGCTAACTTTAATATGTTTTCCAAGTTGTGTATGCTATAATTGCAAGGTCAAGATGTGAGATGGAGTGTGAAGTAAAGTTGAGTGATATGTGAAATTTAGTGTAGAAGTGTGAAATGTAGTGTGAGCTATAATGTAAGATTGCTAAATATAGTGAGTTGAGGTATCTTGATCTCTTGAAGACTACAAGTGTTGATGAAGCTATTGTGATGGATTCTCTATTACAGTGATATTGTTTTCACTATGTAACATTCTATCTTATTTCTTCTCTCTATTCCAGAAGCTGGCTTGCATAGTGAGCCTTTTTCGACAATGTGTTCTATTCTTGAAGTGAGTCTCCTTATACTAGTTTTACAATTATATATACTGTGAGCTAACCTTCACCATGTTTTTTCCCTTCTAGGGTATTCCACATAATTTTATTGTTCTCTTGTGTATGGTGTTGGTTTTTCTAGTTTCTATTATCTTCTTTTCATGTTTAAACATTATAATAGATTAAGGGTTTAATGAATGCATGTAGATTTGATTACTATTCTAGATTTTTGATGTTTTAATCTGATACAAATGATTCAACCCCTCTTAGTTGTTTTGTTCATTCAACAATTGGTATCAAAGCAAGGTTCATTGGAGAAAAAATTAACTACTTGAGATAGATCAAGGATGGAAAGAAATTAGGAGACCCCTTTGTTTGATGGCACATAGTATGCATTCTAGAAAGTGAGGATGAAAGGCTATCTAGTTTACATAGGATTTGATACCACCAAGGAAGTGAATACTATATATAACATACCTACAAATGGACCAAGAACAAGTGATGAAATCAAGTCATATGAAATATATGATAAGGAAATATTTGTTTTTTTAGTAGTCTTGCAAATACTGAATAAGTGAAAGTTATGGATTTGAAAATTGCTAAAGATGTTTGGGATAAACTGAAAAGTATTTATGGAGATGATAAGGTTAATCAAGATGAGTTGTAGAATTTGAAGATATAATTTTAGAGTTTGTGAACGATGTAAGATAAAACAATTAGAAGATACATGCAAAGGGTTGATGAACTAGTACTTGTGCCATGAGAGGTCTTAGTGCATAATTCAAAAAACCTAAAGTGCTAAAGACAATTCTCAAAACTCTTCCTAATTCTTATAGTGCAATGGTTTCCTCTATTGAGGAAGTTGCAAGTTTTAATACCTACAATAAAGATCAATTTTTTGGAACACTAACTTCATTTGAAATGAGGCAAATTCATTTGAAAAATGGTGCAAAAGTGGAGATAGCTTTCAAGACTAGAAAATTAGAAAAAGTTGAAGAATCATATGGAGATGATCTTGATGATGTGGAAGCTAACTTTGTAAGAATAATGAAAATAGGAACTAGTAAGTACAAAGGTAAAATACCTTTCAAATGTTTCAGTTGTGAAAATATAGGTCACTATGCTTCAAGAAGTCTAAATAGAGTTGTGAACAATAAGAACAAGGAAAACAAAGGAAAAATGATGAAGAAAGGATATTATGTTAGAGAAGATGTTGGTAAATCTTATTACGAATCTAATTATGGAGATGATGATAATGAATCTTTGATCTTGGCTTTAAAAGATTAATCTAGTTTTTCCAACTCTAAAAGCTATGTGAAGGAAAGTGTTCCAGAGAAAAAAGATTAAACTAGAGGTACTTTGGTATCTGCTTTTCATGTTAGACTAGATCAAAACAATTGGGTTATTGATAGTGCTCACTCAAATCATATGATCAGAGAGAAGAGTAAGCTTGTTAATCTTGAAAATAATGATGGAGGACTTGTTAAATTTGGACATGATTTGGGTGCTAAGATTTTTTGAATAGGTTCAATCAGTTTTGATGTCAAGTATAATACTGAATATGTTTACTATGTTAAAGGTTTTAGGCATAACCTCTTCATTGTTGGAAAAATGTGTGGAAAATGATACAATATTATGTTTTAGAATGATGGATGTGAGATCAAAAAAATGGTTTTAAATTATGATTGTTGCTAGAAAGAGGACATATGGAAATATCTATTAGCTCAAGAGTGCTTATGGTCACTGTTTTATGAATCAGAATAATGATAGCTAGTTATGACACAAGATAATGTGTCACATAAATTTTGATAACTTTGTTAGAATCAATTCATTTTATGTAATGAGATATTTTCCTAGGATTACAAACCATGTCAATGCTGTTTGTAAATATTTTCAATTTGGAAAACAAATTAGTAGTTTCAAAGGAAAGAAAACATCTATTGGATTGTTGGAATTGGTACATATAGACCTTTGTGGTCCTACAAGAGTGATAAGTATTCAAGGTAATAGGTATTTCATTCTTTCAATTAATGATTATTCTAGAATGACATGGGTTACTTTTCTTAGAAAAAAAATTGAAGCTCTAGATAGATTTCAAGAATTCAAAGTTATGATTGAGAGTTCAAAATGGATTTGAACATCAAATTTTTGAGGTCTGACAGAGGCGGATAACTCACCTCAAATGAATTTAACATGTTTCATGAGAATCATGGAATCGAAAGGAACTTGTTTGGTCCTAGGACTCCTTAGTGAAATAGAGTGGTTGAAAGGAAAAATAGGACTATACAAGAAGCTAACCTATTGGAAGCCTTCTAGAGAGAAGCAATTCATACTACTATTTATATACTTAATAGATTTCAAGCAAGAGCTAATAGCATAGAGACTCCTTATGATTTGTGGTATGGAAGGATCCCTACTGTCAAGTACTTTAAAGTGTTTGGAAGAAAATGCTATATTAGAAGAGATGATAAAAACTTAGGAATGATTGATGTAAGGTTTGGAAAAGGTATATTCCTTGGATATTCTACTAAAATCAAATCTTATAGATGTTACAAAAAAATTCTAAGAAGGATTGTTGAAAGTGCAAGTATTAAGGTTTATTCAAAGATCTTAGCAATTTAGTTGTAATAGATGGATATGAGTCAGATGAACCTACTTACAGAGGAGAAGAGGAAGAAAAAGGTAAATATGAAAAACTAGAGAATGAAGAGGAAGAAGCTCTAGAAAAGACACCTGAAATCCCTAGGTATGTGTAGGGAAATCATTCCAAAGAATAGATCATTGGAGAGAAAAGAAAAGGTGTGTTCACAAGAAGAAGGGAAAATAAAGTAGAGGTAAATATATATTTACTTTCTAAAGTAAAACCAAAAATAGTGATTGAGGCATGCAGAGATGAACATTGGATGAAAGCAATGGGAGAACTTATGCATATTGAGAATAATCAAACTTGGGAATTGGTTCCTAGAACTAAAGAATAAGAATATAATTTGTAATAAGTGGGTATTTAGAAACAAGCTAAATGAGAATGGGGAAGTGGTAAGAAACAAGGAAACACTTGTGTGTAAGGGTTCTACACAAGTTGAAGGAATAGACTTTGAGGAGACATTTTCTCTCATGGCCAAAATGGAAGCAATCAGAATGTTCTTGGTATTTGCAACACATAAGGACTTTAAAGTTTATTATATTGATGTGAAGTTTGATTTCTTGAATGGAGAATTAGAAGTTTACATGGAACATAAAGAAGGATTGTATTTATCAAATAAACTTAATATTCTCTATAGATTGAAGAAGGCATTCTATGGACTAAAGCAAGCTCATAGAGCTTCTAGTATGTAAGGTTGGACATATACTTGATACATCCAGGATTTGATAAGGGAATCACATATAGTAATCTTTACTTCAAAGTTGAAAAAGATAAAATATTGATAGCGGTTGTGTATGTCGATGACATAATTTTTGGAGGAAATATAGTTATGTGCAAGAAGTTTGTAGAAGATATGCATAAATATTTTGAGATTTATATGTTTTGGGACATCAATTTCTTCCTTGGGCTATAAATCAATCAAATAGATAGAGGCATATTCATTTCACAATAAATGTATGTTAAAGAAATGTTGAAGTTTAAAATGGAATACTCCAAATTAATATGTACTCCTATGGTTACTAGTTGCAAACTAAGTAAGAATGATGAATCCTCTAAGACTAATTAGAGTAAGTATAGATCTATTATTATGTAATTTCTATACCTAACTTCTACTAGACCAAACATCATGCACACAATTTGTCTTGTGGCTAGATTTCAAGAAGGTCATAAAGAGACACATATTGTAGTAGTAAAGAGGATATTCATCTATTTGAAGGGTACTATGGATTATCACTAATTGTATCCTAAGGATACTAATTGCACATTGAGTGCTAACACAGATTTAGATTAGGTTGGCTATGTGGATGACAAGAAAAGTAGAAGTGGTGGTGTATTTTTTATTGGATGTAAATTGGTATCATGGCTAATAAAGAAACAAGATTTTTCTTATTTATCTACTCTAGAGGATAATTATATTGTAGTGGCATCTAGTTGCATATAAGTATTATGGATGAGACAAACATTGAAGGATATTAGAGTGGTGTATGATGAGCCTATTTCTATCTTTTGTGATAATACAAATAGAAACAAACTTTCAAAGAATCTAGTGATGCATTCAAGAACAAAGAATATATCAATTATATATCACTTTTTGAGATAGAAGGTTATGGAGAATGAATTGAAGCTTGAATATGTGCCTACAAAGGATCAGATTGGTGATATATTTACTAAGGATCTTCCTAAGGATACTTATGAGAATTTTTGAGAGAATTTGGGGGATATTTCCCCTCCTTCTTTGAATTAGATGCATATGGAAAAAAATTAGTCTAGTGGATCTATGGATTCATTACTTGTCTATATTGATGTTGGTGGTTAACTCTCAGTGGGAGTAGGTAGTGGCATTGTTGCAATATACAATATATGTTGATATTATGCAGAGATTATTGATTTTATTGGTGTGTACTCCCAAGGATAATATTCAGAGTAGTTCTAAGTATGTTGGTTCTATGTCAAAGGGGGAGAAAGAGAGTCATGTGAAAATTTTCTTATACAGAGGGAGAAATAGAATTCATGTGAAAGAGAAAAATTTGAAATGGGAGAGATACAAATAATCTTTACAATGGATATTGAGTGTGTTGTCTTTAATGTTTTTTCACATCTTGCATTTCCATCAATGACAAAGGCAGAGATTATTGCAAATACAAAGGTGTTACACCATTGACGTAAAAAATCTTGTGTCATCAATGGTGATAGTTGTGCAGTGGTTGAGAGAGACTGTTTCTTTGATTAGTTGCATTATGTTGTCATAAATTATGTTATTGCTATTAACCTCTAGTTTTACTTTGATAAGCTTATTTTTTTGTTTGTGGTAGTGATAAATATGTCGAGGATATTCATAAAATTGATAAAAAAAAGGAAAAAAGATGTTTCCATGGTATTCTGGTTTGTAGAAGTGTTCTAGTTTTTTTTTCATTTATTCTAGGTTGGAGATTTTCATGTGTGGTTTGGATATGTTGGATAGAGGTGTTCATAGTTTTTATATCCAAAATGTTGGCTTATAGATCGATGATTAAAGAAAGTTATGTTAACTAGTATGTGAATTGGATTTGTAGTGTTGCTTATAGAGGTGTCTAAGAGAAATGTTTCTTCTCTATGTTTCTTCGTAGATGTTCTTTAGGTCTTATAATTTTTAAGGTATGTTGATGGTGTTGATCTCTAGCCAACATCAAGAGGATTCATGGTTTTGTGCTCAAGAAGATGGTTTTAGAGTTGTAATGTTTGGCACTATAGTTTAAGTGTACAAGTTGTGTACATTCTAGAGTTGTGAGTTATTGCAAAGGATTTTGATAGATTTCAAGGTACTAAATTAATATTATAGATAGTGATGAAGCATGGTGTGTTGTTCAAAAGTCATCCTTGGATTTGAGCAAGCATGCAATTAAGAGATTAATGATGTTTGCGTGGGTAACGAATGACCTGATGTTTACACTACATTCAAAGACGTTTAAGTATTGATTATGTTGTAACATGGAATTTTAGTGCTAATTTGGGTCACAATTAAGTTTTGTAATGGTCCACTTTCATTCATATCCACCACGAGAATGCTTATTGCCAACCTATTTTGAATTTATAAAATGTAATAGCACAAGTGTAGCCAACTTGAAGATGTTTTTCATGTTGTTGATGGTATTAATTCAAGGTGAATTGATGTGAGATGGATTATAAAGTAGAGTTGAGTGATGTGATGCAAAACTATGTACACAAGTGTTAAATGTAGTGTGAGCTATAATGCAATATTGTTGAATGCAGTGAGCTGAGGTATCTTCATCTCTTGAAGACTGAAAATGTTGTCAAAGCTATTATGGTGGATTCTTTGTTGCATTAAAATTTTGTTCTTTATGTAACATTCTATCTTATTTATTCTCTCTATTCTAGTAGTGATCCTTAGTTGTGAGCCTTTTTGGATAGTGTGTCCTAGTATGGTAGTGAGCCTCCTTTTACTAGTTTTGCAATTATTTATATTGTAAGCTAATTGTCACCATGGTTTTTCCATTCTAGTGTTTTCTTATCTACATTTCATGTTTAGACATTATAATAGATCAAGGGTTTAGGGAATGCATGTGGATTTGATTATTGTTGAGAGATTTTAATGTTTTAATTGATACAATTGTTTCACCCCCCTCCCTCTTAGTTGTATTGTTGATTCAATAGATATACCCCTCATGTTCACAAAAAAAATCATGTCATTTTGAAATTGTGTAAATAATATATTTTTAATCCATTTTTTTATTAATAAAATTAAGTTGGTAAATATGTAGCTTTTCCAGTTTGATGATATAACAATCTATGTTTTCAACCTTTCTTATAATATTAGTATTTCTTCAATAAATATATTTTAATGATTATTATTTCAAGTAGTAGAGTTTAGAGTACAATTCTCAATGCATTTAAGAAGCTACATATACATTCACTTTTATTAGAAAAACAACAATAAAATTACAAAACAAATCCCTATAAATTTATATATCTCGGTGTTTCTTATATATTATGTAAGAAGATAGATAAGCTAGTTATTGATGAGTGATCCCAAATCTTTATTTATTTTTATCAACTTATTTAATTTTAATTTCACCAATTTATTTTAAATCCCAAGAAATGTATTGCTAATATCATAGATACAAGATAGAAGATGTAGCTGAGCATTCACTTAGATTATTAGTTGGAATTTATTTTTTGAATTAAGTTTTTATTATTATTTGAGTGTTTAGTTACTTCATACCTATGTTTAGGTCTACTATCTCAATAAAGTGAAGAACCAAAATACATCAGTCACTTTTCTCATGTTTTTTCAAAAAATTAAAACCTAACAAATTAAAAAATATAAATTTATGAAAAAATGTGAAAATAAATAATTAAATAGAAATGTTAAAAACTAAATTTGTAACAATAAGTGAATAAATTAAATATTAATTATTTTTCTTATTTATTTCATAAATTAAATAATATATGCAATTGGAATGAAGTATAATAATAATAATATTAAAAAAATAGTATCTATTTTTTAAAATTTTCTTTAACTTTCAAGACAAATTAAACTATAATATTTCATTAAGGTAGATTGTTTTGTAACACTATAAATTAAACTATCTTTGGTAAAATAATTATCTGAAATATAATACCATCAAAAGGGATCTCCACAATAAAATAATGATTAATAAATCTTATTTGTGAACCTCATAAACCATATTTACCATTAAATTGATCCTACAAAATAAAACCAAGCAAGCAAAGGTGTTATGGAATATGGTAAAGTATTTAGTTTTCAGACTGTAGCTACATCTCCAGCATAAAAAAACTCACCACCTAAATTTTGAGAGAGATGCAAAGGTTGACTGCATGTTTCCTTAAGGGACTGCTAGCAATAATTTTTTCCTTTCCGAACTTCATCTGAGTTTCAATGTTGTCGAACACAAATTCAAATTAAAACCTTGTGACTTAGCATGTAAGTACTAGCCATCTAAGTGAACTGAACAAATAGAACATAACTCATTTGTAGTGCCCAATATCAATTAAAAATATTTTATTACAATGAAGACAAATAGACTATAGAGAAAAACATATGGACTATAAAGAAAACCATTGTTACAAGAAAGAGACAAAAAAAATTGTCAGGCCTTTGTACCTTGATTTGAATAAATATAAGTAAATTATAATTCATGTGGCCTCTTTGGCTACAAAGAAGGGCAAGCTACCAATCGGGACAAAAAAAGAAAATTTTCAAATTTTGATTCAAGTTTATATTTTTTCAACTGTAGATTTTACCATTAGAATCTTAAAAATGGGAAAACATAGACCAACAATTTCATGTAGTAAGATTATGCAAGGAATGTGGTACTCTTACACATGCATAAGAAACAAGTTAAGAAATAATTCACACACTCAAACTAATGCATACCATATGTATCAAAAAATAATACATTCAATAATTTAATTCATCCAAAGAAATACATACCAGAGGTGCTAAAAAGAAGCATTCCCCTTGGTAAGTCTTAGATTGAGCACCTTCAGATAAGAAAAAAACTTGTTATCATGAACACTTATAGTATACTTTTTGAGAAGCAATATATAGCATTATCATTCATTCATAGCTAGCCCATAAAGAAAAACCTAATAAAAGTTTTGATCTACATTATAGACCTTTATGAAATTCAAAATTGATGTATACTTGGGTGTTTTGGCGTTATTTCATAAAGTAACTGAAGGAGGGTGCCTTTCAGGAAATGGTATGTGAAAATTCTTGTGAGAAAACATTTGAATATCTGTCATCAATCCATTCATCTATTTTAATGGCACATATTAACATTAACAAACACAAAAAAATTAAAGTTTGAATAAAATTTAACATGATTTACAACCAAACATTTCATATAAAAAAATTGAACCATCTTTGGTCAAATAATTATCTCAAATACAATACCGTCCAAAGGGATCTCCAGGGTATGCGCAGGATCATCATGGAGAAAATAGGTCCTTAAGTGGTGAAAAATTCAGAAAAAATAGAGTTAGGCAACTTGTAGTAAAAATTTGAATAAGTTATCTATATTATTTCAAAAATATGTAAGAATACAATCTATATAAAATTGAATATAGTTTCTAAACTACTAGGTTTATTTTATTTTTTTAAATCTATTTGGTGAAAATTTGAAATTTCAATGCAGTAGTACTTAAATTTCAAAGAAAAAATAACTAGGTGTCTATCTAACCACCCTAACCACAATAAAATGATAATATTTTTTTATAAAATTATAGAAATAAGTAGAGGACTCATGTCCAGATCTGATGCATATTTTTTTGTAATTTTTTTCCTACTAAATAATTAATTATGAATTTTTTGTTACAACTTTTTAAAAAATATAAAAAATCGTATGTCTGACCACCTTAACTTGGTCAAAACTTCATGAAATTCATTTTTTATCTTTTTAATCCTATAGTATGTGAAGAATAGAATGTGATGCATATTTTGGATTCCAAAAATATGATACTATTTGAAAGCTATAGATGTTTTTAAATTAGTGTATCAATTAGGACTTTAGTTGTAATTCAAGTAGAAAATGAATAATAATTATTTATTAAGTTCAAAGTAAAGAATAATTTATATTGGTTGAAAGCTGATAATCTCCTTTAAAAACCCTTTTCATTTCATCAATTTTAGGTAAAAAAAAGTTGTCAGCCACATACCCTACAAATACCCATCATATTGCCACTTTTTGGCCCATCATGATCCTGCACAAACCATCAATGTTCAATAAAATAGTGATTAATAAATCTTAATTGTGAACCTCATAAACCATATTTACCATTAAATTGATCCTACAAAATAAAACCAAGCAAACAAAGGTGTTATGGAATATGGCAAAGTATTTAGTTTTCAGATTGCAGCTACATCTCCAGCATAAAACAAAATCACCACCTGAATTTTGAGAGAAATGTAAGAGAAGACTTCATGTTTCCATAAGGGACTACTAGCATTATTTTTTTCCTTGCTGAAATTCATCTGAATTTCAATGTTGTTGAACTCGAATTCAAATTCAAACCTTGTGACTTAGCATGGAAGTACCAACCACTATTGAGAAAGGAGTATATTTTTTGATGAGTTTGTTACTGTGAATTTTGGATAAGGTGTTGTTGAAAAGGCTATATTGTTTCAATTTTTGATGAGGTTATGTTGAGAAAAGAGTATATTTTTGCATGGGTTTTTTACTATGAATTTTGGTGGGTTTCTCTTTATGGCTTTCATTTTCTATCTATGTTTGGAATGGAATAAAATTGTTAACATTATGCAATTTTTTGTCAATTGTTGTTGTGTAGCTTGGGCTATATTGTATCATTTTCAATAAGGTTTAGTTGAAAAGGCCACATTGTTTCAATTTTCATTAAAGAATTGTTAAGAAAATACTAGATTGTTTGTTAAAAGTGATATTGTTTCATTTATGGTTGGCATTTTGTGGCTATGTTTTTGTGGGTTTCTCCATCTAGGTCGCTATTGAAACCAATATTGTTTGATTTATGGCTTCCATTTGGTGGTTATGGTTGCATTGAAATAAAATAGTTAATATTATACATTTTATGTTTTATTTCATAACACATTGTTGATTATTGTTCTCTAGCTTCTAGATTGTCTATTCAGTATACTCACGAACCAAAAGAGTAAGGGGAAAGCTAAATCCCTAAGCTTTAACAAGAACCAAACTACCTAAAATGGGTAAAATGGGCATACCTTGGGAAAATAATGTGGAGGCAAATGTGCAGTAATGTAGGAATTTTTTTTCCAAATTTGACTAAGTTAAAGCTCTCACACTACCCATTTTGTACATTGTATAGTTCTCAATCACTTTCTCCTCGATTGCTCATACAAAACCCAAAAAGGGAAAAATACAAACCCACAAATTCCCTTACATTTGTTCATAATTTAGAGACATTTTATCATCACCACCCACACAATTGTCATCAATGGCACACAATGAAAAAGAGAAATACCCGTACAACATCAGAAAAGAAAGTATTTATAAAAAACAACATCGATTTCTAAATTTTGGCACTTAATTCATAATGCAATCCTTAGATTAGAGGGCTAAAAAGGCTATGGGAAGGCCTTCAAAGAAAGAGGCCTTTTATAACAAAGAAATTGTAGCAGGGTTAAGTGCACTTGAGCTAGAGCAATACTGGGATGGGTGACCTCTTGGGAAGGCCCAATGCTTCACCTATGTGAGCATCACCTACATACAGTCAGTGCTAAGTGGATCATTCATTATCATGAGATATGGGTTCTTGTGAACCACTACTCATGAAACAAAGGTCAATGAGTTTGACTCGTAAAACTACATAGTTGATGTTGGAGTACAATACCACTAAAAGTGGGGGTCGGGGTGTGAATCAATGGTATACTAATTTCAACATGACATTGAAAAAAAAATTCAAAAATTTGAAACAAAGGAAACTTCTATTGAATAGAGATGAGGCATCATATTAACTATGAACATCAAGACAACATTTTTTAAATTAAGATAGACATCATGACAACTAAAACTAATAGATCAATGTCAAGAATGCATCAACAAAATACTTATGAAAAAATCTATAATAAACATTAACTCATGAATATAAAACTTGGGTATGTGCAAGATCATGATGGGCCAAAAAGTGGCAATATGATGCATATGTGGCTAACGACAAATTTTTACCCAAAATTGATGAAATAAAAAGGGTTTTTAAAGGACATTATTAGCTTTTCACCAATATAAATTATGCTTCACTTTGAATTTAATAAGTAATTATTATTCATTTTCTATTTGAATTACGACTAAAGTCCTGATTGATAAGCTGATTGAAAAACATCTATAGCTTTCAAATGGTATCACATTTTTTGAATCTAAAACATGTGCCACATTCAATGGTTTGCATACTATAGGATTTAAAAAATAAAAATTGAATTTCATGAAGTTTTGACCAAGTTAAGGTGGTCAAACATACAAGTTTTTATATTTTTTAAAAGTTATAATAAAAAATTCATAATTAATTATTTACTTGGAAAAAAATTACAAAAAAATATACATCACATCGGGACATGAGTCCTCTACTTATATCTAAAATCTTATAAAAAAAATTATCATTTTATTGTGGCTAGGGTGGTCAGATAGACACCTACTTCTTATTTTTTCAATGAAATGTAAGTACTACTACATTAAAATTTGAAATTTTCACCAAATAGTTTTTTTTTTTAAACCTAGTAGTTTAGAAACTATATTCAATTTTCTATAGATTCTATTCTTACATATTTTTGAAATAATATAGATAACTCATTCAAATTTTTATGTCAAGTTGCCTTACTCTGATTTTTCTGAATTTTTTGCCACTTAAGGGCCTATTTTTTCCATGATGATCCTGCACATACCCACTTAAGAGTAAGGATGGTCACACATTAGACACAAAAAAAATAGATACCATAACATAGAGATTAACTTGTAAATTTTGATTGACCATAATGAAGATGAGTAGGGAACATCATTTCAAACAATGATATATGATGAATATGTGTTCTTAAAAACCAAATGAACTTAGGGTAACTTTAAAACTGAATGACACATGAAAAGAAAATTAACATGAAGATCAAGCGCATCAATGATGATAACAACCAATAACAAAAATATTTTTCTGAGTGGAAAACCCTCATGGGGAATAAAAACCACTCAAAATTCCTCACTGGCTACACAATCATTATCTCACTGACAACTTTTCTCAAATAAGATAAAATGTAATATACAGAGGATCACTCTATTTCTCTAATGCCCATGTCAACTTATAGCTTTAATGCCTTTTATGTCCTCTAAACTTCACAACATTTGAAGCTTAAAACACACAAAACACATTAAAACAATTTTTTGCCTTTTTCAACCAATTACTATAATTTGTAATAATCATTTAAGAAAAACCTTGTGTTTACAGCTCATACAATACTTCAAGAATTCATTTTAACATACAACTTTAGTATAGTGTTTCCAAAGAAACCTCTCTTTCACAAAACACAACAATCATAACATCTAAAGAAAAATAGTCTAGCAATCTAAACCTTCAACTCAATGTAATAGCATTTTCAAAATGCCCTTTATAGGATTTTGACATTCAAATCATATGAGCAACTGAAAAAATGATTTGTTCTTTCTCAAACTTTTTAGTGCATTCTCTAACCGAATGAAAAGCTTGAATTTTTCATACATATAGAAATCATCGGTCTGGTAAAATGGAGAATGACCATACCTTGGTGAGTTTTAACATGAAACTGAAAGTAACTTATAAATCCCAACTTCTCAAATGAAATATCAACTATCACATAAAACTTCTAGCTCTCCAAGCTTCGAATCGTGATGAATGTTCCCAAATTTCAAACCCTAAGTCCATTGCTCTATTCGCCAATGTCAAACCTTACATTATACCCAATATTTTTTTTTTTCCATATTATATATCCTTACCATGTTGAACCAGTTAGCTCTAAAAAGGGTCGGTGGAATCACAATAATAATATCTTTGAACAATTGAAACTTGAAGTCAAAGTCTTCATATTGTAAATGATGTCGACTATCACATGTACACAATACTGAATAGGAGTATAGTGTCAACTAATTCCGAATTCAAAGATTTTGACCATGTAAAACAAAGCATGATATGTTCATTTCTAATGAAAACACTTATCCAAATCCATATGATGTTGATAATGATCAAAGCAATCACATTGCCTTTGTAGATAATAAGAATAATGTACAAAGTCAAAAAAAAATTATCACCTTATAATCATATGATGCCAATCCCAACTATTCCAAGACAGGTGTAATAATGTTATGCCCATGGTCAAAGAGATCAATACCATAGAAGTGACATTAACAACATATTGATATCTTATCAAAGATATGATAATATATCAACATCACATCAAAGATAAAATGGTTGTCTAAAACCTTGCAAGATATGATAAACATCACTAAAAATTCATATGCCAATGTTACTACTTGAAGAATAATGAGAACTAAGGAAAGTATATATGAAATTTTCAATTCATTAAGACCAATTACCCAATGCATGACATATAATCCTGTGAGTCAAGTGAACTTGTACCAACATCACCAAGAGTAACACTACCTAATGTCACCATACCATATCAACAATTATGAATGTATCAACATTCAACTGTCATGATAATACCTTACCAATGCCATATTCCTTACCAATTTCATAGTGACATGCCAACAAGAATATCAAGAATATCAATTTCATATCAACCACCCACTTGAATGAGAACCAACCAACTAAAAGCTTATTACCTTTTGTCACATCTTTTGTAGTTTGTACTATAACTAAAAAAGAAAAACATGCCAAAATCAGTTAGATCCAAAAATTACTTGAGCAACTAGAATCAAGGAGAAGATAAACACATATGAATAGTATGAATCATGCTTAGACTCACTGCCACTGTAGAAGAGAAACCATTATCAAGTAGTTAAACAAAGAAGTCAAGTACAAACAGAGAACACAACGATAGGGTTGAATGATAAATGAGCATAGCTCTCCCTGAAGACCTACACAAATATCTTCATGTTAGCCTAATTCAACCTTCCATTGTCCTCAAAGGCCTCAACATTTTACTATTGTCCTGCAAAAGAATTCACAAAACATTGCCATGAAAGTTGTTCCATACAACTTTGTCACAAATGTATTATTCCTCCACAATAACCACACCATATCATTTTGTTGCTAGACACAAATGTCATTATCAAACCATTCCACTTACAAAGGCACATGGATCATTGAAAACTTAGTGCATAATGTGTATATTTTAGTAAAAAACAATCATCTTATATGTCGCTAGCCTAAATGTTACACAAGAAAGTGTAGAATGACATTATAATACTCACTATCAAATGATGAGTGAACACAAATTGCCTTGCTTCAAAGAAAAACCTTTGTAACATCACTACTATAATAATCTTACCAAGCAACCAAAATTCAACATTTGTATGAAAACAAGCTTGATCTATTACACATAGCACCTATATTAGCATCACACTCTCATCTTGTAATCATTATTATGCAACCAACCATCTTGCAAACTTGAAAAAAAAGAAGTTAAGGAAAACCAATTTGAGCACCACACACTATAAAGACCAGAGGAATGAAAATTTTCATAGTTTGAGAATTGATCTCAATCTAGAAACACTTCCATATAGTAATTGCACCTGTCTATTGTCCAAGAGAAGTTTAAAGGAACTAACAGAAAGTGCAATGACTAACACCAAGAATAAGATTTCACTATCAATATTATTCTATTGTGAACATGCAAATATCACCATCTTCAAGCCATCAATAAGCAATATTTCTCATGAACAAGCCCACAAGTAACTGCTACTATCCAAGAAAAGTCACAAAATTCAAGAAAATGGTTAAGTGTTCAAGTAACCATTACGAAGACAATTTATTTTCTTCATAAATTACTCCATGACCACAAGATGCACTAAAGAAAATACAAATTGACATGAACATCATGGACATAAACATATTGGTGAATTAAGAAGTACATGAGAACCACATAATTTTCAAAGACTCATAAGATCAACAAGATGAGACTAACATCATTGTAGCTGAATACTACCAAATATTAGAATCCATCATACTATCAAGCACTCTCTTCATGGGTATGTGCAGGATCATCATGGAAAAAATAGGTCCTTAAAAGGCAAAAAAAATTAGAAAAATCAGAGTTAGGAAACTTGAGGTAAATATTTGAATAGGTTATCTATATTATTTCAAGATATGTAAGAATAGAATCTATAGAAAATTGAATGTAGTTTCTAAACTACTAGGTTTGTTTAAAAAACTAAAAATATATTTGGTGAAAATTTGAAATTTCAATGTAGTGGTACTTAAATTTCAGGGAGATAATAAGAAGTAGGTGTTTGTGTGACCACCCTAACCACAATAAAATTATAATATTTTTTAATAATATTTTAGATATAAGTGGAGGACTCATGCCCTGATGTGATGCATATTTTTTTGTAATTTTTTTCCTAGTAAATAATTAATTATGAATTTTTTATTACAATTTTTGTAAAAATATAAAAACTCGTATGTCTGACCACCTTAACTTGGTCAAAAATTAATGAAATTGAATTTTTCTTTTTTTAATCCTATAGTATGAAAAGCATAGAATGTGACACATGTTTTGGATTCAAAAAATGTGATATTGTTTGAAAGCTAGAGATGTTTTTCAATCAGCCTATCAATTAGGACTCTAGTCGTAATTTGAATGTAAAATGAATAATAATTAATTATTAAATTTAAAGTACAACATAATTTATATCATTGGAAATTTGAGAATCACCTTTAAAAACCCTTTTTGTTTCATCAATTTTGGGTAAAAAAATAGTTGTTACCCACATACCTATCTTATTGCCACTTTTTGGCCCATCATGATCCTACACATACCCTCATACCACTATCAAAAACTACAATTACTACCCCTATATGATAAACACTATTATATTGTCAAAGCACTGTTATATTCACTATCCTCAAATGAAGTCAAATTCACTTGAAAAGATAGAGTTGCAAAACAAACCCAAGTTTCAAAACTTTCAAGAGGAAAGATCAAACAAAGTAAAAGGTCTAAAGCACTCCTCCAAGCAACAAATCCACTACCCAAATAGCAAAACCAAAGGTTACCAAAAACCTCACAAGATCAAAAGTGATCTATCAAAAAGTTCATGTCACTATAAAAGGTTTGTGTTCAAGCAAAGACAACTTCCTGTTGTCATTGTTCATCAAGCATAAAATTTCCACTACATTGTCTCTTTCTTTCCTCACTGTCCACATGTGTACCCTTGTTCTCTTTTCACATACTTATACATTGTCACTGTACACTAAGATTGCACTAATATCAAAGCATGTACTAAAATTTCCAACATTAACACTATATTTTGTCTAATTCATCACTGTCACTAATCACCATCAGTCCACAAATTTCCATCCATGTTAAATTGACAAAGATAAGCAAAAAAATGTTGACCACTGTCAATGATTGTTTCCAAGAAACTATCAAAGCAACATTCATATTACCATACATTGAAGGCATGCTAGATAGATATCTCACCAACATAGACACTATCATATTTACTAACAAGATAAACTATTTTCCAGACAACTATTAGCTTCAAGATATCACTGTTAGAAGCCAATGAACACATGATGCCATTGTGTACTATTTATACATTATATGACTGTCTCAAATTTAAAAACCTTACAAACAAGTTAAGCAATGACAATTTGAACACCACCTCCTGTAAAGACCAGAGGAATGAAAAAATTCATAGTTTGAGCATTGATCTTTGACTAAAAATAATTCCATCCAGTACTTGAAATTGTTTATTGTCCAAGAGAAGTAAAGGAACTAACAGAAAGTGGAATGAATAAAACCAATAACAAGATTTCACTATCAATATTATTCTATTGTGAACATGAAAATATCACAATCTTCAAGCCATCAATAATCAATAGTTCCCTTGAACAATCCCACAAGTAACTACTACTGTCCAAGCAAAGTCAAAAAATTCAAGCAAATGGTTAATTTTTCAAGCAACCATTGTGAACACAAACTATTTTCTTCATAGACTACTCCATGAACAAAAGATGTAGGCAAGAAAATACAAATTGGCATGAGAATTGTAACACCCGACGTGCAAACCCCAGAGAACACACACAATGCAAATAATTTTTTTTTTTAAATAATAAAAGTAAACATGATATAACATTAACCATAACCACATAACATATTACATAGCATTAACACACTTGGTTCTCTGGGGCACAAGAGGTTACTTCGCAACACTAACCATAAATAAAAATAAAGATTACAACAATATCATTTATAATGATAACCAAGGATAAGGATACATCCAATAACCATGATGTGAGAATAATAAACATCGCATAATTACATCCATGATACATCTCTTAATAGAGTTACAAATAATCCTAACTATTACATCATTGTTTTAATATTACATTACAATTTTCCTTGACATATGAATTATATTGAATTTCCCAACATGGAAATTGATACAAGAATAATAAAATATGAAGTACAACTGATCACTGGTACAACTCCACTGCGGAAAGCTGAGAAGACAAGACGCTGATGGGGAACCCAACGGGTGTGGAGCATGTTCCACCCAACCATGTGAATTACAAGTAACTCACCCCCCGTGCTCAGAGGTGAAGAGGAAGTGAACCCGACCATGATTGTCAAATCGACTCAACAACAACATAGTACAAAAAACAAATACAACTCAAGGCATACAATGAGCAACCATCAACGATCACATAATCACATAACAAGTTAACACTATGAAACTCATCACAATTACACAACGTATCAACAATCATACAAGTAACTACATAGCAATCATAAACCAAAATTCACAAGAATCTGAACTACATAAAGATTACGATATCCAGAATATAATTCCATATAAATCTGAAACAACAATTTAGTCCATAATTCCAGAGGCAACCAGAACAAGGAAAACGGTTGTCAAGTGGAGAGGGTCATCGCATAGCTCTCATGGGATCCCCTGGCACTTCCTCCAACTGAGGCGCCGACACCCATCTATGGATCCCCTAGCCCTCGAAAACCACATAAAGATACAATATCCAAAAGCAACTACAACCAAGCACAAGGGTGTCAAGTGGAGAGTGTCATCGCATAGCTCTCATGGGATTCTCCTGGCCCTTCCTCCAATTGAGGCGCCGACACCCATCTATGGATCTCCTAGCCCTTCCTCCTAACTGAGGCGCCGACACCATAGGGTAGCTAATGCAGAGCCGATAATCTCTCGTGAAGACGAGACTACGACTTTGCCGACCACGACCTTCTTAGTCTATCAATAGTCTATGGTAGCCCTAGTGTATAGCTGAGGAATCCAATATTTTATTATCTTGAGTTTTTTAAACTACCCAACCCCCTAAATTCTATTGCTTAGGTTATCGCTTGTTTAACTACTCTTTCGTGGGTTATCCTGAGCCCTTCCTCATCCTGAGGCGCAAACGCCCACAAAGAGCCACTCTCCCTATGACCCCTAACATAAATCCAAACTAGGAAAGGGTTGTACCGCTACAGACAAAGCAAATAATCTCAAGGCCAAACCATGCGAGGCATTACCCAGCTCGCTATAAACACATAATCAAAGTCTCACCAAGTTTCGTACAACCCTTTCAAATTAATGATACTAATATCTTGCCATGTCAAGAGCACATAAAATGACAAACATTCACCAACAATAAAACAAGCCTCTGGGACTCTAAAAAGGCTTACACTAGGGTTTCTTCAACAAAGAACTAACAATAGTAACAAGATATCAAGAATGAGTCAACAAACATAATGTAGTGAGTGGCAATATCCCAAAGAAATCTTCACAATTAACTTTGATACA
Organism: Sequoia sempervirens; assembly: GCA_007258455.2. NCBI lineage: Eukaryota > Viridiplantae > Streptophyta > Pinopsida > Cupressales > Cupressaceae > Sequoia > Sequoia sempervirens. The sequence goes on along the minus strand of VDFB02086081.1, from coordinate 277,204,136 downwards.
CTCTCAAGTGGTATCCAAGGGAGACCTCTATTTCTCCTCCTAGGTTACCCAACAATACATTACACAACGATCTTACAATTTGACTCAAAACAAACTTAAACGAGATCAATGATTAACACAACAGAACAATCAACCAATGCACAAACTTAATACGAAAATTAGTCCACTCAATAAAGAAATCAATCCAACAATTCAATAGAGGCACTACTTTCACGTTTCACATAACTCTTCAACTTGACCACAAGATCTACTCCACACTTCTACATGTTTTATTGATATCCAAAAGTACCATTGCACATATAGGTTCATACTCTTAAAAAAAACAAACTTATAAATGTATTTTTTATAAAAAAAAAAGCCTAAATAATCTTTCATCAAATTATATATAATTTTCCAATTTTCTCTCAATTGCTTGTTTACAAAATACTAACTGGTGATTTAAGTTTCTTATTCAAACAACTCCATAATGAACAAACCTAACCACTAGAACTAAATAGCTTACAACTTACCTACCTAAATTACACAAATATTTAATAAAATGTCACCCAAACATTATATCTAAGAATGACCTTACTTATGTTATTGGAACACTTACACTATGATGCAACTATGATTATAATAAATCAACACTCCAATAATTACAAGGATATTTTAATTATTTAATTATGAGTAACCCAATTTCCCTACCCAATTGCCCTCCTCACTAAACTGCCTACAAATTCAAATTTCATAAGTAAATTCAGTCAATTACTATACCTGCAACACCCACAATAAATAACCATATATGTGTATACACTACTAAGAAAATGCAATTTCCAATTCAAAGCATTGAATCGTAAAGAGGAAACATATATATGTATCTAGGTGTGTGAAATTGAATATTCTACATTAGAACTACTTGGAATAAAAAATAACTACTAATATAGCAAAGGGAAGTCGAATTCCAAACATGAAGGAGTATCATAGCATAAAGTCGTTACGAACCAACTCCATGCCTAAAAGATCCAAATATAGACTTCTTTTTAAATTTTTGTCTAACTCCAAATGCAAGCAGCAAAACGACAGCGACTAGGATGAAGTGAGGACGGTGCACGGTTAAAAGGTTCCTATTCCCTTCGACCTACCTCCCAAAATTCCATTCATATTCTAATCTGACATGATTTTATCATTGACAAAAAAAGTAGAGATGACACTGCAAATTTGATGATGGTCTATCACGCGAAATACAAAAGCATAGACAAGACACATTCTAAAATCAAGAACGTAGTTCATAGGATAGTGCTAAATAACATAATCTGAGGAGAGGAAGTCCGATTGAATGGTAAATAAGCATTCAGACAATGAAATTTATTACCCAATCGTCCCCCATGGCCGATTGGCAAACTACGGAAAAACCTCTTATTTAAATCGAATGTTAGAGAGACTACGAGCTCTATATATGTTATGAAATTCCACACAGAGCCCCAACAAGAACTCAAATATAATGAAATCCCCCTAACAGCAGTGGTACCGATGCCCATAGAATTCGGTATCCAGAGTAGGATGATACCACAACAGAATATACTTACAGATAGAGAGCATCGACGAGATACAGAAGGTGGCGAGGAAACAAAGCATCCTCAATGAAGAAAAATACTAAGAGCAGACCTCCGTTCGCAGTGAAGAGGAAATTAAAAGAGAGAGAGGGAGTCGTGACAGTAGGGAAACAAATCTACAAGAGAGAAAACAGACCAAGGAAATATCCTTCTCAAACATTATCTTGGATGTTGCGGATAAAAATATAGTTGTAGGGAAAATCGTATGCAAGCAATTACAAACATTCAAAACTTTTGTTTTAAGATGCTACCTCTAATCATGGAAAAGATCGTACTTATCTTATAGCGTCAGTGGTGGGATCGACTACGATAGAAGCAACACTCCAACACAGGTGACCCGAGCCCTCATTATGCAAGAAGGAAATTGTAGATAATCGCCTTATCAAATGATAATCAAATTCTCCAGAGATATCCTAATGGTCACGCTGCAACAACCTTCTTCGCCAAGATTATTACACAAGAAATTGTTTACAGAGATGAGAAACATAATCATCCTTTTTTTTTTACAAATACAAGGTTCATGCAAAGAATATTGATCATGCAAAAGGGAAGAACCATGTGAAAAGATCTCTCTCCGATCTTCTGTGTGTGTAAAAAAAACTTACCCCCCAAAGAAAAATTCATGATTAAATAAAAATATATTGCCCCACTCTTCAAAAACTCTCAAAAATCCAAATTAAAAGAAAATCAATTCTTTAAAAGCTAGCTTTTCCCCATATCTCTATTCCTATTGGCTCACACAATCTTTTTATTCTTTTTTTTTTTTTTTTTATTGCTTTAATTTCTGTTTTTACCACTTTCTTGCACAACACACTATCTATTTAATTTAAATAATTTACTCTACAATTATCCTCAACAAGATAATTAATTAAAATAATTAAACACATTTTATATTTAATTATCATTTAATTGGAACACATAACTTCCAAAAATAATTAAATCATTTAAATATTTAAATAGAATTTACTCTAATATTAAAATAAACAATGATTTCAATCACTTAAATAAAATAAATCATAACCTATAAAACACCACCATAAATAACATACGACAACACACGTATACAAAACACAATGACGACAATTACAAAAAAGAACAATACCAAACAAACGAGACGATCTGACATCATGGGACGGGAGGACTTCATCGTCACCTCTGTATCAACATTTAACCGTTGGGTTATTGGTGCTTGCCCTGTCTTGCCGAAGCAGGTGGAATCGAGAATTGTACTTGCAGTCCTGCATACAAACGAAGTTGTGTACATGTGCATATATACATATATATAAAACCGAAACATTAAATTAAAGTACTGGATTGTGAGAAGGAATCGCAACATAACATGGCACTCGCAAACGAGTGATGCCATATTGTCCTTCATCACACCTATTCTAACAATTATAATCAACTGATAAAATAACATTTCTAAACTAATAATTCATCTCATGACATATCTAGTTAAATCACTGCATCATAATATAATTCTGAAAATGAACTAACATCTAAAAAACCACAATGTCAAATGAAATAATCAAATCCTCGAGTGCATAAACATAATCACCAGCAGTCTACTAATGGAATACATCATCATCAAATGTCTAACTATCCAACTCAAACAATATCATCATCGTCACAAGTAGCAAACAACCGCATTGAAAAAATACCAAATCCTACCAGTAAGAGGAGGGGTATTACAAGAATCACAAGCATAAACATATTGGTGGCTTAAAAATTACTTGAGTACCACATAATTTTCAAAGACTCGTGAGATCAACAAGATGAGACTAACATCATTGTCGCTAAATAATGCCAAACATTAGAAGCCATCATAATTTCAAGCATTGTCTTCATACCACTATCAAACACAACAATTACTCCCCCTAATTGATAAACATTGTTATATTGTCAAAGCACTCTTATATTCACTCTCCTCAAACCAAATCCAATTCATTAGCAAAGACAGAGGTGCAAAAAGAACCAAAGTTTCAAAACTTTCAAGAGGAAAGATCAAACAAAGTAATATGTCCAACGAACTCCTCCAAGCAACAAAGCCACTACCCAAATAACAAAACCAAAGGTTACCAACCACCGCACAAGATCATAAGCGATCTATCAACAAGTTCATGTCACTATAAAATGTTTTTGTTTAAGAAAAGACAACTTCATGTGTCACTGTTCATCAAGCATAAAATGTCCACTACATTGTCTCTATCTTTCCTAACTATCCACATGTGTACCCTTGTTCTCTTTTCACATACATATACATTGTCACTATACACTAAGATTGCACCAATATCAAAGCATTACTAAATTTTCAAACATTAATAATATATTTTGTCTAATTCATTACTATCATTAATCACCATCAGTACACAACGTTCCATCCATGTTCAATTAATGAAGATAAGCGAAACCATACTTACCATTAAATTGATCCTACAAAATAAAACCAAGCAAGAAAAGGTGTTATGGAATATGGTAAAGTATTTAGTTTTCATACTAGAGCTACATCTCTAGCATAAAAGAAACTCACCACCTAAATTTTGAGAGAAATGTAAGGGTTGACTGCATGTTTTGTTAAGGGAGTGCTAGAATTTCAATATATAATAAAACTCACATATGCAATTTTCATCAAAATTTTGAACATTCAAGAGAAAGGATCTTGCTTCAAACACTTGAGATTTGTGTTCAAAGTAATATCTATGAAAAAAGTTCAATGTTTAAGAGGACCAAAACTTAAGAATATTTAGTACCCTATCATTTTGTAAGCTGTAATTTTCATCTACAATTTTAGATTGCTAAAAAAGGTTGTGAAGGTATTTTTGAAGCACACAAAATAATTTCCAACACAGAATGCAATGCCAGTTCCATAACAAGAAAGTAAAATACACCAAAAATGTAGGATTACATTGACATTCATCCTTCTATATTAGTGTAGTAATTACCAAGCTCACCAAGAAGAGTTGTAGCTTTCCACCACCTAATAACAAAAAAAAGACTAAAAACTCATAGTTGAGCTACTACGTTGCTCTGATACTTGTGATAAAATAATAATTAAATGTTTCCACATGATTATATATTGGTTATTATATCAAATACATTAACCATAACCACATTTAGGGGTTATTGATCAATAAATGTGTCACAGTTCATTCATCAAGCATAAAATGTCCACTACATTGTCTCTCTCTTTCCTCACTGTCCACGTGTACCCTTGTTCTCTTTCACATACTTATACATTGTCACTATACACTGAGATTGCACCAATATCAAAGCATTACTAAGTTGTCCAACATTAACACTATATTTTGTATAATTCATCACTGTCATTAAGCACCATCAGTCCACAAAGTTCCATCCATGTTAAATTGACAAAGATAAGAAAAACCATATTTACCCTTAAATTGATCCTACAAAATAAAACCAAGCAAGCAAAGGTGTTATGGAATATTGTAAAGTATTTAGTTTTCATACTGTAGCTACATCTCCAACATAAAAGAAACTCAACACTTGAATTTTGAGAGAAACGTAAGGGTTCAATGCATGTTTTGTTAAGGGCGTGCTAGAATTTCAATATATAATAACACTCACGTATGTAATTTTCATCAAAATTTTGAACATTCAAGAGAAAGGATATTGCTTCAACAACTTGAGATCTATGTTAAAAGAAATATTTGTGCCAAAAAATCAATATTTAAGTGAACCAAAAGATAAGAATATTTAGTACCCTATCATTTTGTAAGTTGTAATTTTCCTCTACAATTCCAGATTGCTAAAAAAGGTTGTGAAGGTATTTCTGAAGTACACAAAATAATTGCCAACCCAGAATGCAATGCTAATTCCATAACAAGAAAGTAAAATACACCAAAAATGTAATATTACATTGACATTCATCCTTCTATATTAGTGTAGCAATTACCAAGCTCACCAAGAAGAGTTGTAGCTTTCCACCACCTAGTAAAAAAAAAAAGACTTAAAACTCATAGTTGACCTGCTACGTTGCTCTGATACTTGTGATAAAATAATAATTAAATGTTTCCACATGAGTATATATTGGTCATTATATCAAATACATTAACCATAACCGCATTTAGGGCTTATTGATCAATGAATGTGTCACAATTCATGTATCACTATTCATCAAGTATAAAATTTCCACTACATTGTTTCTATCTTTCCTCACTCTCCACATGTGTACCCTTGTGCTCTTTTCACATACTTATACATTGTCACTATACACTGAGATTGCACCAATATCAAAACATTACTAATTTTTCCAACATTAACACTATATTTTGTCTAATTCATCACTGCCATTAATCACCATCTTTCCCCAAAGTTCCATCCATGTTAAATTGACAAAGATAAGAAAAACCATATTTACCCAAGTAAATTGATCCTACAAAATAAAACCAAGCAAGAAAATGCATTATGGAATATGGTAAAGTATTTAGTTTTCATACTGCAGCTACATCTCTAGCATAAAAGAAACTCACCACCTGAATTTTGAGAGAAAATTAAGGGTTGACTGCATGTTTTGTTAAGGGACTGCTAGAATTTGAATATATAATAACACTCACGTATGCAATTTTCATCAAAATTTTGAACATTCAAGAGAAAGGATCTTGCCTCAACCACTTGATATTTGTGTTCAAAGAAATATCTATGCAAAAAATTCAATGTTGAAGTGGACCAAAACTTAAGAATATTTAGTAACCTATCATTTTGTAAGCTATAATTTTCCTCTACAATTTCAGATTGCTAAAACAGGTTGCGAAGGTATTTATGAAGCACACAAAATAATTGCCAACCCATAATGCAATGCTAGTTCCATAACAAGAAACTAAAATACACCAAAAATGTAAGGTTACAATTACATTCATCCTTCTATATTAGTGTAGTAATTACCAAGCTCACAAAGAAGAGTTGTAGCTTTCCACCACCTAATAAAAAAAAAAGACTAAAACTCATAGTTGACCTGCTGCGTTGCTTTGATACTTGTGATAAAATAATAATTAAATGTTTCCACATGAGTATATATTGGTTATTACATGAGATACATTAACCATAACCACATTTAGGGCTTATTGATCAATAAATGTGTCACAGTTCATGTGTCACTATTCATCAAGCATAAAATGTCCACTACATTGTCTCTATCTTTCCTCACTATCCACATGTGTACCCTTGTTCTCTTTTCACATACTTATACATTGTCACTATACACTGAGACTACACCAATATCAAAGCATTACTAAGTTTTCCAACATTAACACTATATTTTGTCTAATTCATCACTGTCATTAATCAACATTAGTCCACAAAGTTCCATCCATGTTAAATTGACAAAGATAAGAAAAAATGTATTTACCCTTAAATTGATCATACAAAATAAAACCAAGCAAGCAAAGGTGTTATGGAATATGTTAAAGTATTTTTTTTTCATACTACAACTATATGTCCAGCATAAAAGAAACTCATGACCTGAATTTTGAGAGAAATGTAAGGGTTGAATGCATGTTTTGTTGAGGAAGTGCTAGAATTTCAATATATAATAACACTCACGTATGCAATTTTTATCAAAATTCTGAACATTCAAGAGAAAGGATCTTGCTTCAACAACGTGAGATCTATGTTAAAAGAAATATCGATGCCAAAAAATCAATATTTAAGTGGACCAAAAGATAAGAATATTTAGTACCCTATCATTTTGTAAGTTGTAATTTTCCTTTGCAATTCTAGATTGCTAAAAAAGGTTGTGAAGGTATTTCTAAAGCACACAAAATAATTGCCAACCTAGAATGCAATGCCAGTTCCATAACAAGAAAGTAAAATACACCAAAAATGTAAGATTACAATTACATTCATCCTTCTATATTAGTGTAGTAACTACGAAGCTCACCAAGAAGAGTTGTAGCTTTCCACCACCTAATAAAAAAATAGACTAAAAACTCATAGTTGACCTGCTGTGTTCCTCTAATACTTGTGATAAAATAATAATTAAATGTTTCCACATGAGTATATATTGGTTATTATATGAAACGCATTAACCATAAACACATCCAGGGCTCATTGATCAATAAATGTGTCACAACTCATGTGTCACTATTCATCAAGCATAAAATGTCCACTACATTGTCTCTATCTTTCCTCACTCTCCACATGTGTAGTCTTGTTCTCTTTTCACATACTCATACATTGTCACTATACACTAAGATTGCACCAATATCAAAGCATTACTAAGTTGTCAAATATTAACACTATATTTTGTCTAATTCATCACTGCCATTAATCACCATCAGTCCACAAAGTTCTGTCCATGTTAAATTGGAAAAGATAAGCAAAACCATATTTACCCTTAAATTGATCCTACAAAATAAAACCATGTAAGAAAAGGTGTTATGGAATATGGTAAAGTATTTATTTTTCATTCTATAGCTACATCTATAGGATAAAAGAAACTCACCACTTGAATTTTGAGAGAAATGCAAGGGCCGACCAAATGTTTTGTTAAGGGACTGCTAGAATTTCAATATATGATAACACTCACGTATGAAATTTTCATCAAAATTTCTAAACATTCAAGAGAAAGGATCTTTCTTCAACAACATGAGATATATGTTAAAAGCAATATCTATTCCAGAAATTCCATGTTTAAGTGCACCAAAACTTAAGAATATTTAGTACCCTATCATTTTGTAAGCTATAATTTTCCTCTGCAATTTCAGATTGCTAAAAAAGGTTGTGAATGTACTTTTGAAGCACACATAATAATTGCCAACACAAAATGCAATGCTAATTCAATAACAAGAAATTAAAATACACAAAAAATGTAAGATTGCATTGACATTCATCCTTCTATATTAGTGTAGTAATTACCAAGCTCACCAAGAAGAGTTGTAGCTTTCCACCACCTAATAAGAAAAAAGAAGACTAAAAACTCATAGTTGACCTACTACATTGCTCTGATACTTCTGATAAAATAGTAATTAAATGTTTCCATATCAGTATATATTGGCTATTATATCAAATACATTAACTAGAACTACATTTAGGGATTATTGATCAATAAATGTGTCACTATTCATCAAGCATAAAATGTGCACTACATTTTCTCTATCCTTCCTCACTGTCCACATGTGTACCCTTGTTCTCTTTTCACATACTTATACATTGTCACTATACACTGAGATTGCACCAATATCAAAGCATTACTAAGTTTTCCAACATTAACACTATATTTTTTCTAATTCATCACTGTCATTAATCAACATCAGTCCACAAAGTTCTATCCATGTTAAATTGAGAAAGATAAGCAAAACCATATTTACCATTAAATTGATCCTACAAAATAAAACCAAGCAAGCAAAGGTGTTATGGAATATGGTAAAGTATTTAGTTTTCATACTGCAACTACATTTCTAGCATAAAACAAACTCACCACCTGAATTTTTTGAGAAATGCAAGGGTTGACTACATTTTTTGTTAAGGGACTGCTAGAATTTCAATATATAATAACACTCACATATGCAATTTTCATCAAAATTTTGAGAATTCAAGATAAAGGATCTTGCTTCAACAACTTGAGATCTATGTTAAAAGCAATATTTACACCAAAAATTCAATGTTGAAGTGGACCAAAACTTAAGAATATTTAGTACCCTATCATTTTGTAAGCTCTAATTTTCCTCTGGAATTTTAAATTGCTAAAAATAGTTGTGAAGGTATTTCTGAAGCATGCAAAATAATTACTAACCCAAAATGCAATGCGAGTTGCATAACAAGAAAGTAAAATACACCAAAAATATAAGATTTCATTGGAATTCATCCTTCTATATTAGTGTAGTAATTACCAAGCTCACCAAGAAGAGTCATAGTTTTTCACCACCTAATAACTGAAAAAAGACTAAAATAGCATACCTGACCTACTACATTTCTTTGTTACTTGTGATAAAATAATAATTATATCAAATACATTTTACACATGAGTATATATATTGGTTATTATATCAAATACATTAGCCATGACCACATTTAGGGCTTTGGTATGTGTAGGATTATCATGGAAAAAACATGCCCTTAAGTGGCAAAAAATTCAGAAAAATTAGAGTTAGGAAACTTCACGTAAAAAATTGAGTAAGTTATCTATATTATTTCAAAAATATGTAAGAATTTAGAATCTATCACAAATTGAATTTAATTTCTAAACTACAAGGTTTGTTTTATTTGAAAAAAAATCTATTTGTTGAAAATTTGAAATTTCAATGCAATATTACTTAAATTTTAGGGAAAAAATAAGTAGTAGGTGTCTGTCTGACCACCCTAACCATAATAAAATGATAATATTTATTTATAGTGTTTTAGACATAAGGAGAGGACTCATGTCCGGATGTGATGCATATTTTATTTGTAATTTTTTTCCAAGTAAATAATTAATTATGAATTTTTTATTACAACTTTTAAAAAATATAGAAAGTCGTATGTTTGACTACCTTAAGTTGGTCAAAACGTTATGAAATTCAATTTTTATTTTTTTTAATCCTATAGTATGCAAAGCATAGAATGTGATGCATGTTTTGGATTCCAAAAATGTGATACCATTTGAAAGATGTAGATATATTTCAATCAACCTATCAATCAAAACTTTAGTCGTAATTCAAATAGAAATTGAATAATAATTATTTATTAAATTCAAAGTAAAGCATAATTTATATTGATGGAAAGCTAATAATCTACTTAAAAAACCCTTTTCATTTCATCAATTTTGGGTTAAAAAAAGTTCGTTAGCCACAACCTTTCAAATACCCATCATATCGCCACTTTTTGGCCCATCATGATCCTGCACATACCCACTTATTGACTAATAAATACATCAAAGTGGCATTGCAACAAAGTGGTATAGTATGGAATATTTAATACTAATTGTAAAAAAAATCTAGTTTCCTTGAATAAGTATTTGTTTGGATTTTAATGTACTATTTTGATGCTTCACAATTTTACTACTCAAGTATCACCCTATTTTCTTAATTGATTTTATGTGTAGATTGGAGATACCTTAAAAAATCCCTTTGTATTGTCATGAAGTGTGATCATGATTCATTGCATTTTCTAATCCAATTACTTTATTATGGTCATGGGAACTTTTTTCATTATTTAATTTTTCAAAAAATTAGTAACATAAACAAACCTCCCTGTTAGTCATGAATAATAAGTTATAGAAAAAATTAGTCTACATCATTTCCCATTCGAATATTTTTAAGAATAAGAAACCCATGTTGAAAACCTCATTTTAAATAGTTTATTTACTCACAAGAGTGATCCCATCTATAAGAGGTTTGAAATAGTGATTCCACAAATTGTGAGAAAGCTTAGCCAACCCTACACAATGACCCCATGTTTTTTGTAGGCATAGTAAACCTATCTTAGATTTGACCAAAACTTGTAACTATGTTTGTTATTGCTTATGAGAATAAATCCAAGCCATATCACATTTGGTTTGCATTTAATATTCTTGACCAAAATGTCTAACAATAGTATGAATATGCCAGATTTGAAACTTTTCATTTGAGAACACTACTCAAAGCTAATTATTTGGCTAGATTCATTGTGTTAAACACTTATAAATAAAGTTTCCCTTAGGTCCAAGAGAGTCATTTTCACTCCAGCCCCAACAACTTACATCTCTATTACCAATAGCACAACCTAAAAAACACCACAATAACCAAAAATGTTGTACCTTTCCCAAGAGCAAAGGAAACACCAATCTATAAAAAATTGATGAAGTAGGTTTTTTGTTTTAAGGATAAATTATTCTATTAGAATGTTAAAGTAGGTAAATTTTTCCATTTCAAAAGATATGAAAATATATATATATATATATATATATATATATATATATATATATATATATATATATATGTGTGTCAACAAACTGATGAGAGATAGTGAGATATTATAATGGTCAAACATGTTAATGTATTTGATTTATTCTTCATACAATATATTGTCAATAATAAAGTTTTCTTCTGTCTATTTGCATAGAAACTTATCCGACTAAAAATTGCACCTCTCTAGAGACTACCGATGCAATTCCAAATATGTAGAGTGAAAATTTTGTGAAAAAAATCCTTTTGACCAATGTAAAACATGGCAGTGAAAATTTGAGAACTTGTTAATTAGATGGTTTGACTCTTGAAATATACTGAAAAATGGGTGAATCAAAAAATTTAGAATATTTTATGGATATGTGAATTTGTACCTCGAATCCATACTTAATGAAAATTCCCACCAAGGTATCCAACTTTGACACAGTCTACTCTACATAGTTAATAGAAGCTCCTCTTGCAGTTGGTCATGATAAGGTTTCTGAAGAAGTAGTGGTTTAAGATCTCATTGGAGTAACAAAAACCCCATATCCATTCTTCTCTTAGCCTCCAAATGACCAAGCATATCATAAAAAATAAATGAATTTCCCCCATCCCCCATCAAACCCTCATTCCTAATTTTCAGTACATCTCATATGTTGCAAAACAAACCCCCAAAATACCATTCTTCTGATCTCGATGTGCTACAATTCTACTCAACAAAATTGGGGGGTAAAAAGAGGAAAACCCTAAAATGTGAGTAATTGAAATGATAAAAATGAATTCCATATTGCATTAAAAAATAAAATAGATTGTATGACATACCTAAATTTATAATTTCCTTACAGCCATAGCTTTTGTGCGTGTTGTTGAAGCGAATCATAAATGAGTACTAATGGGAAACACATGGCATCACTACCTGATATATCAACAGGCTTGGAATACCCATCAAAGGGAACACAAACTACTCTTTCTTTCACTTGGGGTGGAAGAGTGAAGAGATTTCAAGCAGCTAAATCTAAAGTGTGCACAAACTCCTCCTCAACTCCATGACTGACCACACAGAAAGCTCCCCATTATTGGCACACTTCTTTTACTTGATTGCACAACCTTTGAAGATCTAGATCACCTTCTTCCACCTCTGATTGAAGAAAAAAAACATCAATTATTGGGAGCTCTGCCTTTGAACAAACCATAGTCACTGAGACAGATGAAAATTTTAACATGGCTTAGGGTTTATGATTATGAAATAGAAATTAGTTTGGGCATGAGAGAGGTGAAGTGTACCAGACAGACAGTGACGAAACACAAGTAAATCACATCAGCCACTATCTAGGTGCTGACTGTATGTGCTTAGTGGTATTTTAGCGTTTAATGGACACATTAAATACCTAGTAATTTATGACCGGGAGCACACACTAGAAGGGCTGAAATTCAGGAAGGTTGATGATAATTCTGAACAAAGTTCACACAAATAGCCTATCAGCTAATTATAGTGAAATGCTACGATTCTAGAGAAAGATGTGGATTTTTTTTTTATCTATTCTATGAAAATAAATTATTTCAAATAAAATAAATAAATTTAACATAAAGGTATATAGAATATGTATGGCCAAAATATATGTGTGATTATTACAAGATTAATTTCTTTTAGTATGTCTTTAATTGCTAGTTGACTATATAAAAAATGATAAATTTTACAACCTTATCTTGGGATGTTGTGGATAGCATTATTTTCATTAATGATAATTATAGGGATTTATCTATCTCTCTAAATGACATGATGAATGTGTTTAAATAAAAAGGAAATTGAAGAATGTATTATGAATGGTTCTGATAGGGGACTACTATGTATTTTATAAATCCTTAAATATATACATTGTAGATATAATATGAATTACCGACAGTATTGAAATTGGAATTATAATTATACAGTCTAATATAGTATTGGTATAATATTTAAGATTTATTTTTAAGTCACAATACATCTTGCAATAAATAAAAGTAATCAAACACAATCAATAGATGGTATTATGTCTAGATTTAGCTAAATAGACTACTAATGTGTTTTACACTTATTAATGTGGATGCTAGTTTTAAATTGGAATAGAGCTTGTGATGTAGGAGAAGTGATCCTATATCCAACTAAGATTAACCTCTTTTCACTAAACAAGATATTTGGAAAACATCTAACTATGATTTTATGATTGGCTTGTTGCCACAATGGAGATCCAATCTTCGAGGGTCCTATATCCTATTTTTAGGGTTGTGAGGATGATAAATTTTTTTTCTAATTAATCAACCTTATTTTACATATAACACTAGATCTAAAAATTAATTTATGACACAAATGAGAATAAAAAATAATGGAGAAGTTTCATATGTGGGATTGAGATACATAGAGAAAACTATAATAGAAGTTTGAGGATAATTTGCAATAATAGGGGCACTTGGTTCCCTATAATAAAATGCTCCTCTCTTGGATCTACAAATTCTTAGATGCAAGTTCCAATCTAATCTATGTTTCTAGAATTTTCTCCTATTAAAGGTCTTAAATTTGACTTGCACACATGAAAAGTATTGGTTTAAATAAGTGTTTTATGTATCTATTCATTAGTAGGTCCTATTTACATGTTATGTTTAAATAGGTCCTAGGTAGTTATGATACACTATCACATGATATAAGATTAAGGTTATGTGAAGGATCATGATGGGCCAAAAAGTGGCAATATGATGGGTATTTGTAGGGTATGTGGCTGGGTATGTGCAGGATCTTCATGGAAAAAACATGCCCTTAAGTGGCAAATAATTTAGAAAAATTAGAGTTAGAGAACTTGACGTAAAAATTTGAATAAGTTATCTATATTATTTCAAACATATGTAAGAATAGAATTTGTAGAAAATTGGATTTAGTTTCTAAACCTACTAGGTTTTCTTTTTTACTTGAAATTCAAGGAAAGGTTCTAATAATAAAAATGATAATATTTTTTATAATATTTTAGACATAAGTATTTGTTCTCTATGTACGCATATTTTGCAATTTTCTCGCGTCAATTATCATGAATTTTATTGCAACTTAAAAAAATATAAAACCTGGTACGCCCGCCACCCTAACCTGGTCAAACTTATTTTTCTTTAATCCTATAGTATGTGAGCAGAATGTGATGATAAGGATTCAAAATATATACTCAGTAGATACCAATCAGCTTATCAACGTCAGACTTTTATCATATTTCTAATAGAAAATGAATAGTTATTAAATTAAAAGCTACTTATATTGGTGGAAATCTGAGAATGTCCTTTAAAACCCTTTTGTTTCATCAATTTTGTAAAAAAAAGCTCGTCAACCACATACCCTACAAATACCCATCATATCACCACTTTTTGGCCCATCATGATCCTGCACATACTCGGATGACAGTTTTTTTCACCCAATATTCATGAAATGAAAAAGGCTTTTAAAGGAGATTCTCAACTTTCCTTCAATATAAATTATAGTTTACTTTAAATTTAATAAATATTTATTATTCATTTTCTATTTGAATTACGACTAATGTGTTGATTGATAGGCTCATTGAAAACCATCTATAGATTTCAAACGGTATCACATTTTTTGAATCTAAAAATGCATCACATTCTATACTTCGCATAATATAGGATTAAAAAAATAAAATTTGAATTTCATGAAGTTTTGACCAAGTTAAGGTGGTTAGACATATGAGTTTTTATATTTTTTAAAATTTCTAATAAAAAATTCATAATTAATTATTTAATTGGAAAAAAATTACAAAAAATATGCATCACATCCAGACATGAGTCCTCTACTCATGTCTAAAATCTTATCAAAAAATATTATCATTTTATTATGGTTAGGGTGGTCAGACAAACACCTACTTCTTATTTTTTTCCTGAAATTTAAGTACTACTGCATTGAAATTTCAAATTTTCACCAAATAGATTTTAAAAAATAAAAATAAACCTAGTAGTTTAGAAATTAAATTCATTTTTCTACAAATTATATTCTTACATATTTTTGAAATAATATAGATAACTTATTCAATTTTTTACGTCAAGTTGCCTAACTCTAATTTTTTTGAGTGTTTTGCCACTTAAGGGCCTATTTTTTCCATGATGATCCTGTACATACCCTTAAGAAACTTTTCATGAAACTATGTAATCCTATGTCTCACCTTGGCTATATAACTAAGGGGTACCCATACATTGTATATTGAATCATATTGGATTCAATTCCATTTCAATCTTGAGAATTGCATATTGATCTCTCTTGTTCTTTCATGATGTTCTGAGATCTTGGGTGGCTATAATCTTTAGCCAAATATTACATGGTGTATAGTTATTCTATAAAAACTCTTACATGGTATAAAATCTTGTGGGATTTCTTCTTGTTAGTATTTATTGAGAGATATAGGTTGCAAATATTGGTAAATCTTGAAATTTTGAGTATACTCTTCTCTTGCATCGAATGATGACTTAGAGGACAAAAAATAATTGAAAGAAATATTAGATTTTGGGGATTCCTCATTGTGAATTTCTATTTCATGTTCAAGTTCCAAATTATGAGTGTAGATATAATTTCATCATTGAGTTTAGAAGGTTCAAGAAAGTCAAATGTGCCTTTCCTTTTGTTCAAATCAAACATATGAGGCTAGGTCTATGAGGGTTTGAAGTTGAAGAGTGGTTGGAAAATCTAGAAGGTAGCTACAATTAGAGCACTAGCCCCTAGCCCTCAACAACCCCAAGATTAATAGTCAAATCATCAAAATTAGATCTCTTACCCCAATGCCTTAGAAAAAATTTCACCTCCTCACATTGTACAACATTTGTACAAACCATACTATCAAAAAAGTGAACTATCATAGGTGTGGTACTAAAGTAAAAATGGATTGCATAGTTGGAAAGAATTTTATTAAAAAATAATGTTTTAATAAAGGCTTTTTTAGAAATTTTTGGTTTCATAAAACAAAATATATAAAAGAAGCGCAAATTATAGGCTCTATGTACTACATACCTATAGTCGTAAGATACATGTTGAACAGTCTGGATAATTGAGAGGGGGGGTGAATTAGTTATTATATAACAATTTTCTTTTCTTAATTAATCTAGAGAAAACTTAAATAAATCATATAATAATCTAACATATATGAACATGAAATCACACAACATCATGCACAATGAACACTAGAATTTATGTCGAAACCCAAGAAAGGGAATACCATTAAGAATGCTAATTCTCAATTATAAAACACTAGTTAAGGTGACACTGGTGAAGGTTATTTTTACAAGGGTTCGCTACCAAATTGCTCACTGTAGGTAAGGATCACTACTAGTGGGCTCACCATCCAACTATTATAGCCAAAGATAAAAAGGCTCACTAGCAAAAGAGAAAGGCTCACTACCAGAAGAATAAGGAAAAGGAATCCACTGCTAAAATAACTATCACTAATGGTGACATTGGATAGAATCTCACTATTTGTTGCCTCTAGTTGTATACTTTCACACACTTCACAATGTCTATATTTTTCAGATTTGCATTCACCACACTTGCTTTCATCAAACAAAATCAAATTTTACTTATACCATTACATGTTAATCTCCTAATTCAGACAAACATAATGTCTTCATAATCTTCTAAGTCAGCCAAACATATTTTGAATTAAGTCAGCTCAAAACATTCTCATGTTTGAAAGGAGTGAAATATGGACCAATTAGAACCTCCTTGCTCAAATCAACATGTTACATATTAACCATGATATCTGGAACCAAAGAATAGAATATACACATGTTACAATGCAAACAATGTTCCAAAGCACATTAACCAATTTCCATATCAGTCTGAACCTATAATAATGTATCTCCTTATGTTAAAAAATTAATGGGACTAGGAGAAGCATAGCCAAAGATAGATTATCATAGCACAACATTTGGAGAATTCCAATCCGGATCACCAAAGCATCAAAACCAAACCTTAATCAATCAACCAAGATATGTTGACATCAATGACAACCATTAATCAAAACAATTAGTAGAAACACATTCCAACAATCTCCCCCTTGGTCATTGATGGAAACATCCATAAAAAAAAACCAAACAACTCAATGTTAGCATAAACAATATCAATGACCTTCTGCTCTTCTCCCCCTTTGACATCAAGGATAAAGGAAAAAAAACCCCCTTGAAAAACTTACACTACTCCTCCTATGAGGAAGCCATCAAGCATTGATCCACATAAGAGTGAGCATAAATACCCTGGACCAATGCACATCCTGGTGTAAATTATTGTAGGCTAGGAGGGGTCAGAACCCCTAACTTCTGGACTTATTTTGTGAAAATATATACAATCTACTCTTTTGTAGGTACATATTCAAGTCTTACCTCATTTTCCAATACCTTCTTGCAATCATAGCTTGGATATTATGACCTTCAAATCCTTCCCGTAACAACCTTTCTTCAACAACTTCTACTAGATCATCTGATAACGAGTCAAAAACAACAAAAATAGTAATACCCTTTTTGAGTAGATAATCAACAAAAGTATCCTCAATTATAGGCCTTTTGTCTAGAGAGTAGGCATACCACATTTCACCAATATTTTTCATATCATCTTCATCCAACACCAAATGAATTTTATGTAGATTAAAAGATGCAGATCTAGGTAGAGACTTTTCTTCCTTTTCTTTTGAGATAGTGATGACATCTTTTTTGTTAGTTTTCCTCATTTTAGGTTCTAGGGGGGAACTACCAATGACAACCTCTAACTCCTCCTTACTAGAGGGGGAACCCTCCTCAACCTGACTGATAGGCATAACATAAGACACTATCACACCAGAGCATAGATTCATCTACAAGGGAGAGAAATAAACTTTGCATGCACTTTCTTTATCTTCCATACATTACAAATATATGTAAACTTGATTTTCAATAGGGATGCTAGAATTCCACTTAACATTATCCTTTGCGGGTAATACTAAACATATGAGAAGAGACCTAAACTGAAAGGAATAACTCTCAATAAAAGAAATTTTGACATTCTCAATTAGGCTTTCCATTATTAGGCTACACAGGTCAAACTATTTATTTTCCTTCACAACCTTATGTGCAAGATACACAACAATAGCTGAAATAGAACCTTCATGATTTTAGAAATAGATTTTGTAAGAGATATTGTAAGAAACATACCTTTCTATAGGATCAACTATGGTATTTAGTAGTAGAGCTCGAGGTTATTTGTTGATACTAGTAAGTTCCTCCACATCTCTATATTTCATTATTTTCTTCCTATGGAGGTCACCAATAAATTGCACAATCTAATAATAGTTTCAATGGCTTCCTTAGTGATCGGATAGGGTTTCTCCAAAACAATGCTACCATCCTTCAATTGACTTAATAGGAACAAGATAGACCCTTTATTGGATATCCATGTAAATTCTCCCCATAAATCCATACCCAGGGAACTTACATTGTACAATTCATCAATCTTCAACCCTAGTTCCATTTCCTTCATCTTCTGATGATCAAATTCATCCAACTCTACTCCCCTCAACCTCAGTGAAATATTTCCACTGGATTTACTATCAACCAACACATATTCCATCATCGTGCTTAGCTTCTTCAATACTTTTATCACTCAGAAAAACCTCTTCTTCTTCTTTTCAAACTATGAGTAATTATTTGAAACTCCACCTTTTATCTTTAATTGCTCATGATGAGTTTTCTGCCAAAAAATTACATGGATGACACCATCACTTATAATTCACTTTTCAATCAGCCAGATTAAGCTTCATCATACATCACCAATCATATAAAATGTAGGCATTCCAAAAACACATCAATATTACTTTGGAGAGGGGGAATAGAAAGGATATGTATTAAAAAACTTCCCTTGAACCCAAGCAGTTGGCTCAGATTCTGGAAGATATTTTATTGGGATCTAGTACCACAGAAGAGTTCTCCACATTCATTTTCTTTTTCTTCCAAAACATGATAGTCTTCTTCTTAGATTCATTTGATTCTACAACCTTCTTTTTGTTTTCAATATTTTTTGGAGCAACATATCTGCATGTGTTACCATAATGTTTGAGTGGACTACACTTGTAACATCTTTGTCTTGACTTAATTGAGTGAACCATAGATATGCACTGATTAAATTTATGACCATAACCATGGTATAAATAGAAATTACCATGAAAGAGATTATTCATTCCATTCCTTCTAGTTGGATTAGATAATTGATTTTTGCACTGATTTGCTTTGTGACCAAACTTGTGAGAATTAAAGCATTGAGTACTTGGTTCCTTCTTGCTTCTACACTCTACAACCTTATGTACAAACATTTTGCATAAAAAATAGTAGCCATTCAATGATAAGTATGTTTGAGCATTCTTTTGCCTGACCAGAGGCCTTTTTGTAGATGTTCTATAGTTTTAGACCTTGCTTGTTACAATAGATCTTGCTTCAGCTTCAACTACTTTGTCTTTTCCCTTAGTGTTCTAATTTGGGCTTTCATCGGAGAAGCCAAGTCCTCCCATATCCTTGTGACATTTTTGTAGGGACAAGAGTTGATCCAGAATTATGCTACTTTCACATACTCTTGCTTCTGATTTCAGCCTTCTTAACTCTTGATATAACTTCTCATTTTATTTTGATTTCTATTTGAGATTTTCTTTAGTCTTCTTGCATTCATCCAATTGCTACTTTAAATCCACATTACTTTCCTTCGACTCCTTTAATTATTGGCTAACCTCTATGTGTCTTGCTTTGAATTTCCACATTTGCTCCCTTAGCTTTGAGATACAAACATTTGCCTCCTTGATGTTTTCTTTCAATTCTTCATTTTTAGATTTTGTGCTTTCCATATCATCTAACATTATCTTCAGTTCTTCCTCAATGTAATAATGTCCTACGATCTTCTTCAAGTTACCAAGGTCACCCTCAAGTGGTTAAGCTCTATTTATAAGGGACTAGGATTTGATACCAATTGTTGAATAGTCTAGATAAATGAGAGGAGGGTGAATCAGTTATTATAAAAAGAAATTCTTGTCTTTAATTAATCTGGAGAATACTTAAATCAATTAGATAATAATCTAATAGATATGAACATGAAATCACACAACAACATCATGAAAAATGAACACTAGAATTTATATGGAAACCCAAGAAGGGAAAACCCATGGACAATGCTAATTCTCAATTATAAAATACCGGTTAAGGTGACACCAATTGAGGTGGCATTGGTTAAGGTGATTTTTAAAAGGGATCAATACCAAATTTCTCACTACATGTAAGGTTCACTGTCGATGGGCTCACTACTTAGCTATTATAGCCAAAGATAAAAAGGATCTGTAATGCCCCGTCTTGAAACCTAAGGAATGATGCATTGACTATGAAAGTGTAATAATTTAAAATATATATATATATATATATTTACTTGCTTAATTAATTGCAACCATTCCCTAAGTATCACGGCATGACATTATCTATAAAATTCCCATAGACGACAATAGTATTTAACATTGCATATATTTATCTCACATTAACTTAGAAACATACATTGAATAACATTTAAATTACATCATTAACGATATAAAGTAAAAATAAGAAACTTTCATTACATTGTATTTGAAATAACTTTACAATACTCATTTTTCAAATGAGGTAGAACAATAATAGGTTACGATTACATGTTATAAACATTCTCCTCTTTAACAATTGAGGAGTGTTACACAAATACATTTTTCCATTGTCTCAAATAAGAAAGTACATATATCCACATGCGAGTTCTCCATCCAAGAAGCACTCAATACCACGATCAAGAACTGGGGACCCAACATAGTAAGGTGCACATTCCACCCAACCATGTGGTACCCATAGGTCCACCCCCCGTGCTAGGAGATAGTAATAAGGTTCCCTAGACATAACCTACAAAGCCTAGACACAAGTAAACACCATGGAAAAACTATACATGATCAACTTAACTTAATGGTTACATTGCTTCCAGAATTAGGATAATCAATTATACTAAGTTCACAAAGACACTATTATTTTAGGTGAAGTGTCATCACAATGTTACATAGGTTACCCTGGTGTCTCTTCCTAGGTTCTGGCCCCCAACTTGGGTTATCCTAGTCACCTCTTACGAAACCCAGCCCCACATGCAAACTATTGTGGAATCGAACATCTTTTAAAATAACAAGATATCGATTTTCCATTCCAGGCCTTCTCAACTTATACACAAGAATGAAGTAGCTCTTGAGTCTATAAGTGAGGCTTATTATCTAGTTAAAGGTTTCAAGCTATCTAATGTGTTGTTTAGTTTTCACTGACTTACTAACTCTACATGAGTTACCTAGCCACCACTTTGTGTGTTGGCCCTCACATCGAGCCACTCCCCTAAAAATAATAAAAAGGAATATAAGTTCACTAAGGTAAACAAGGTGCACAAGAATTAACATATAAGACCAAACATATCATAACGGACATCAAATTTTTTATTCATAAAACCAGGTGTCTAAACACCATGCATAACCATGTGCACTACCCTAGTCAACTTAAGGATTGAATTTAGACAATATCAACTCCCACTTTAAATAGACTTATTAGGAAGACTTGTAATTCTAACACATTCCCAATTTGCCTAATAAATGAGGAAATACTAATTAAAGCAATTTACAGACAATGAACTTCTATCATTAGGATCTACTAAATCTAGCCAATCAAAGACATGAAGTACAAAATTAACCATTTGGAATTTAAATTCATCTTTTATTCAATACGAAAATTCAAACTATTAATTATCCAAATCCATAATCATGTGTTACAATGAAATTATGATTTCTCAGTTAACATATTTCATTAAATCCACAACCAATTATATCTTTCATTACATTATTAAAGAATATGTTATACTCTTAAATAAATGATCATTCAAAGAATAATATTTGAATATTTATTTAAACATATACATATATAAACTTTAACTGAATTAAATTTATTAACATTGTTATTTGAACAAATTTTTAAAAAAACTTTTAATATATATATTTATATATTCAAATTTAATTAAAACCATATAAACCTGTTTCCATATGAAATAGAGAAAATCCCATACGAATTTATAAATCAAAACTTAAACCCTAAGTGATGTAATTTTGGGACTATGGGTTGTTTACACAGCCAAGCCTCATGGAGGCCGCAGCTATGTCGACAGCCTAAGTGCTGCTTGTATGGGCAGCGCTGGCTGCCTCCATAGCTATTGTCCTTTATGGGGCAGCTATGGGGGTTAGCCCCTATGCCCCTCCCCCCCCCCCCCATACAGTATAAACTATAAAGTTCAATATAATATACTTAAATGAAATATACAGACATCAATTTCTTTAATTCCGCCTATACGGTGATTTTTTTTTAATATATTTCTACAACTCAATTTGTATAAGAAAGTATATGTGTATGTATATGTAAATATATATATATATATTGACAAATAAATGATTAATAAAATACTAAAATTAGGCATTTGCTTTCAATGGGTTTTTTTTAGGTTGTTGAGAAATTTAACAGAAACACAATTTTACCCCAACAAATTCAGTTCAATCCTAGTGGGTTTTTAATTTCCAAAATAGAAAATTTCCTTCACAATCTATTTATTCAAAATATTTTCTACATGAGGCTTTTAACAGAGATTGTTATAGGGGTTTCCAAAACCTCAATTTGTCTACAGAGTTTCTTTTGAGACTTCTCAATCACTTTAACCAAAATCTATAGAGTTTCTCTCTAATTTCACTATAAAAATATTGTTTTGTAAAGACACACAAAGAGATAACAAATTTTCTACAAGAACAGAGGTTTAAATCACAAACAATTTCCTCAAGCAATCACACATTTAACAAATTTAACAAAAACCTCACAATACTATTCCTTTTGACAGACAATATTTTCAAAAGAAATAAATTAAATAAACAGGAAAAATACCTATACTCTGTAGCTTCAAAAACTTGTCTGTAGAAGAAAAAAATTTGTTTGCCTGATGCGTGCAATCTTCAAAGCCCCTCTAGAACACCAATATCCAGAAGAAAACAAATACAAAACTAGAAACAATCTCAATATTTCTTCCAAGAATTTTAAAGTAAAAAACCCAAAAGAGTATAGCAAAAATCCTTTCAACAATTCCCTGTACTTTTCATTTCCTGTGAAATAATTTCTTGCTTCCCCAAATCACATGATATCCTCCGAGAGAATCCTCAACAAGAAGCAATTAATTTAACTACCACACATGTCAAGAAGAAAATGTCTTCTAACCACCTCTCAGATGAATCTTTCTTTCTTCCTTAATTATCAAGAATTCATGCATTTAAAGAATTTAAAGAATTAAAATTTCAAAATACAATTTCCCTTTTCCTTATTTAATTTATTTATTCAATAATTAAAATTCCATTTCCCACAAAACAATTAATTTAATTTTAATCTATTCTGACAATTAAAATAACTTTAATTTTATTTATTTATTTATTTAATTAAATAATTTTAACCTCAATGATTAAATTACTTAACCAAATAAACTAATTAATTAATTAAATAAAATGTAAAGCTTTATTTTCAACATTTAAAATTAATTCTAATAAACATTAAATTAAAAAAATATTAATCTATCATTAATTTAACAAAATTTGCCTCTGATAATAAATAAACCAATCAAACACAAGCGAGGCCACCCAAGACACTAGACTTAAATTAACGACATACTGTGACTAGGTTTAAGACTAGACTAGGAAGAACCTTGTTACTACCTCCCAATCAACATTTTTATTGAGTCTTGACACGCTCAGACCTGAGTAACCAGGTGGAGTCGGTGTCATTTACCTGCAATCCTGCAATCAAACAAATAACATACATATATATAATCCATTATACATACACACCGTGTGGAGAAAATCATAGAAATCACAAGGCACTCGCAAGTGAGTGATGCAACTCTGTTCTCCACACCAATACACATCACATCAAATTGATAAATTAAATAATAGTTAATCTACCATAAACAAATATATAGCAATTACATCTGAAGGAAACATCTATGCTAACATAAAGCATGTCAGAATTAATTATCACCATACAATGTATCATCACATCACAAAATAAATCCACCATCACTCTAATGTCAGTGATCAAAATATCCAAAACAAAGTACCAAAGTCTAACATAGTAAATACATGCTAACAGAAAACATAAGAAAAGTGGAGAGGTACTACAAGCTCACTGCAAAAAAAAAATGCTCATTGCCAGCATAAGACTGGTCAATACTAGAAGAATGATGAAAGGGAATCGACTATTAAAATAACTATCACCAATGATGACACTAGATAGAATCTCACTATTTGCTGCCTCTGGTCATATACTTTCGCACACTACACAATCTCTAGATTTTAGATTCACATTCACCACAGTTTCTTTTATTGAACATAATCAACTTTTAATTATACCATTCCATGCTTTCACAAACTCCTAAGTCGGCCAAAAAAATTTTGAATTAGGTCACACAAAACATTCTTGTAGTGGAAGGAATGAAACATGAACCAATCAGAACCTCCTCACTCAAATCAACATGCTACATATTAATCATGATATCCAGAGCCAAAGAATAGAATATAAA
Organism: Sequoia sempervirens; assembly: GCA_007258455.2. NCBI lineage: Eukaryota > Viridiplantae > Streptophyta > Pinopsida > Cupressales > Cupressaceae > Sequoia > Sequoia sempervirens. Next base: position 277,179,018 of record VDFB02086081.1, on the reverse strand, counting down.
CATTACAATGCAAACAATGTGTTGAAGCACACTAAAAAATTTCTAGATCAATTTGGACCCATAAGAATGTATCTCATTATGTTGCAAACTGAATGGGACTAGGAAAGCATGGCCAAAGATAGATAATCACAACTCGTAACATCTAGAGCATGCCAATCCAAATCACGAAAGCATTGAAACTAAACCTTAATCAATCAACCAAGATATATTGACATTAATGACAACCATTAATGACAAAAATCAATAGCATCACATTCCAATAATGAAAGACCCACTAGCCATGTGACACCACCTATGTGGGCCACATGACCTGGTCATGGTCCCAACTCACCAAGTTTCAATGTTGGTAAATTCAAAATATTTGAAGAGATTTGTGAGATTCTTTTGTTGATTCCCCCATTTAAGAATCTACTATATTCTATTATTAAACAATATTCTCAAACATATTATTTTTGAATCCCAAACTGGTACTAACTAGTGAGGACCAGTGGGCGTCAAGTTTAAGATAGTGGTTTGTTGACATTAGCACAATTTCAACAAGCTTGAGAATTTTTTCCCCCCCTCTCCAATGTAATTTTCATTTTGGAAGGCACACTTCAAAGGCTCATATCTTAGTTATGACATCTATTTTTTGAGATTATTTTGATTTGGGGTATAATTTTGTGTTGTACACATTGGTGCAATTTTTTTTTTGAGTTTGGTTCCTTCCTTTGCTAGAAATTGCAAATTCCCATAAGTGTTGCTAAGTCATTCTTGTAGAGCCATTCTTTTCTCTAAGTATGTTAGTATTTTTCCTTACTTGTTGGCCCCGAATTATTTTTCGTTTTTGGTATCTGCCTTGCCATGTGCCATGATGGCACATCTTTTAGAGGTTGTGGGGCTTCTTTTTCCTAAAGGGAATGCAATGTTTCCATGTAGTATCTACGTATCTTTTTGAATATCATATAAAGATTGGGCTAGGCTCGGAGTAAGACACATGACATGCCTCTAGGGTTTTTCCCACAAGCAACTCAAAATAATTTTGAAGAATGATTTCCATTGTGCCACATGACTCAATTTTTGTCTGGTAGGGTTCTACAGTGTTAGAAATGACATTTTAGAAAAGTGTTGCTAGGCTTCAATTATTTTCACCTTCTCCAAGCTATATCAAAAGTCCAATATCTATCTAGAAACACCATTATTGCTTGCATGAGATTAGATTATATTGCTATGGAATTTACTCTTATAACATGAGATATATTCTCACAACTCTTGTAGTATCTAGCTCACGAGTTGTTACACCAACTGCCATTAGCAAAGCAACTTAGTTTTTATTGCTCAAATTTTCATGATCGGATCAAATTTTTGTTGAGATCTTGGGGAAGCCTTTTTCTGCACTTATTAGGTTTCTTTGTTAAAGTAGTGGAGCATTTTTTTTTCTTGTTCACTTCCCTTACCTTATAAAAGGGAATTTTCAAGCCTCTCACACTAGCTCCAGTACTAAGAAAAGTTCAAATTCTATTAGGAGATGAAATATTTATTATAGTACTCCTACTACCCTATATCAATTTTGTAATCATTGTGTAAGATAACTACCTAGAATATTCATTCAACCATAGCATCTTTTGTATTGTTTTCCAAATCAAGTAATAGAAGGGAAAATTTGTATTAGACTATTCCTATATGGCCTTTATATTGCATTTTTACTCTCTATTCATACATATTCATGCTATGTGTCATTTTTTTTAGATATAATAATGATGATTAATTCTTAGTTTCAAATTTTATGTTCTCCAACTTAGACCTTCAATAAAGTGGAATATGTTTAGGTACTCTTCCATTTCCTTTCAAAATTGTGTTAGATTCCAAGCTATGTTATTTGGGGGAAAATAGTGTAGTAATAGGTTTGAAGTTTCATTCTTCATCTCAGTTTCACTATATTCTGTCAAACCTTAATGAGTGCTTCCCATGAAAGTATTTGAATGACTTCTCTATGGAATTATGTGTTCAACTTATCAAAATTGAAAGTCTATTAGGGATTAGAAATATTTTAAAACCTTTTTAGTACATCACCTTAGTTAACTTTTATTTCTACATTTTTTTCTCCATTTTTCTAAATAGAAAGGAAGAATTGGCTTCTTTAAAAATCTTAGAGGTCATTCAGTGAAGCACAAGTAGGTACCCATTCATTGAATTTCCCGTAAGGTTGTTTTAATAGGTGCAAGCCTTTAATATCAATAGTTCTTTTTCTAGCATGTCTGGTAGGACCTAACAATTTTTTGTAGCATCTAATACCCAACCTTGAATTGGCACTTGAGTTAGATTAGTAGAGGAGGTTATATGAAAAGTCAGCAAATCAATCATCCCCAAGATCCAAAAAAGGGCATCTTTTAGAGGTAGTTTTTTATACTTTTAATTACCATATTTTACTTGTCAAAGGAGATGCATTACAATTTTTGTATCACCTATTTGAAGTTAGAGAGATAGAAGTACTAGCCTTGACTCTAGAGCTCTATCTACTCTACCTATTGATAAATCCTTTCAAATTAGAATATCTATTTTCCACATTAATAGGGGTCTGTTCACCATGAATCAATAGCCTCTAAGAAATCTTGTAACTTGGGACATTGGTGGTCAACTCGTTCCTCCTACCCCTCCAAACACATGGGCTACTATCCTCACTAAATCTCTCAAAGCAATCCTGAATTTTACTAGTGAAGATTTTAAAACACCATTAGAACATCTTCAAGATGTGATTGATGTTTGCAAAATTTATAACATCACAAAGAAAAATAACCCCTTAGATTATTGGTTACATCCTTTAAAGGAAAAGCTCAAGATTGGTACTAGTACATAACTTCTAGTACAATCCATTGCTGGGTTGAACTCAAAAGTAAACTCTTTGAGCATTTTTTGAAAAAGGGAGATCACCAATTTTGATTACAATAGTTGATAATAGTTAGAAGAGTACCTCAAGAGGCCATAATATACCTTAATACTAGGTTCCACAAAACCTAGCAAAGGATTGCCACACCGACCATCCCTCCACCAACTATGGCATTCATATTTTATTTGAAATATTTTAACTTAGATATTGTAGTTATGGTAGAGACGCTTGGAGGTGAAAATCTACCCAATTCATATGATCTTTCTATGGGAGTTTATCTAATATTTTGATCAATGCTTGGAAGCTCCTACCATGACCACCAATTTTGATGTTTACAAAAATATATGGTAGAATGCAAGAGGAAGCAACCCCTGATACGTCAACAAAAATCCCACCATCAATGTATGTATACTACAGTACACAAGCAATCACATCATTTTTTTCTTTACTAGTTTTTGAGATGAATGATATCAAAAAATGTTGAGGACTATTTTGAATAAGCTCTCATCATTAGGTGCCAACAAGCAACACCTCCAAAGCCTCCCTCACAAAATTATCATGGAGGAATTCTCCCTTTCCTGCAAGGTTAATACCAAGGAACTCTGAGGGGAATCAACCAACCATAAAATTTAGGCTAGATATTCACAGTAATTAGTCTACTCAAGACTATTAAGCCTAGCATGAGGAAAAAATTAGTCCTCGGGTAGAAAAAAAAATTTGGAAGACATAAATGGCTAGGGTTTCACATTTAATGAATCCTACATTCCTTGAAACTATCCAAGGAGAAATCTCAAATAGAAGGTGGAAGAGAAAGGGAACCAAGGAATTCTTTTAGAATCTAGAGATTATCAATCTCTTGGGATAGAGAGTGCTAGACTTAGTGCTCAAAAGTATGTTATGTCTCTAGAACAAGTGATGAACATCTCCCCAACCAAGCACTTTTTTCTTGGATGGAGGGAGAAGACTCAGTATTTACCAATGATGTTATAATAACACGTGCACCACAAGTGTAGTTATATTTCAATACCCAATCAAAATAAATAATTATTGGGGAGTACATACCCCAACCATTGTGCGTACAATAGTTACAATAGCCACAACAGCAAACATAACAATTATTGACCCAACAAAAGGCCACAAACAAAGAAATCAATCCAAAAATGATGGATCAACTAGTTCCAAAACTAAGGGTGGTGATTCTGAAGCCAAAGATACCCCCGATCAGGTTACTTAAAGTGGTGAAGCAACTAAAGAAATCTCATGTCAATTTACCTTGATGGGACATTTTGGTCATCCCACAACAAAAGTCCTTATTGTAGCTTGCTTTGAAGGAAGAATAGCAACCCTTGCAAATAATCTTAATCCCAAAACACAACCAAGAGAAGGAAAAGATGCCTAGTTAAGGGCCTACATCTTCAAAGGTTGCAACATTAATGAATATTAAGGAAAAAGTGGATAGAAAAGAGTTATGTAAACCAAAGCTTACCCCCTTTTTTGTATCTCTCATTGTGAGAGATAAATTTCCACATAAAAATATGCTAGATTCAGACACCAACACCACTATAATGCATAAACTAGTATTCAATGCCCTGAATTTGAAATACGATCCCCTTAAAATGAGAATTATGCAATTGGATGGAAAGAAGGTTCCAATTGTAGTCCAAGTTAAAAGTTTCCCCTTGACCCTATATTCCTGCCCAAGTCAAATAGTCACCCAAGAAGTGGTTGTAATTGATAGCCCTCCCATTTTTTGGATGTGCTTGTCAAGAGATTTCATAGCCAAGATCAGTAGATAACTAGCTCTTGACTAGTCTCACTTGATATTAAGAACCAATCATGGTGAAAAGATAAAAATATTATCCAAACCACTCCACCCCTAGAACATCATAGAATATGCTATAGTGATTTTTGAAGCCACACACACCTCTATTTCTAGGAATGATATGTATTATGTTTAGATGCTGAAGGATGAGGAGGAAAAAGTGTGATCAGAGCCCACTAGAGGAGGTCTTATTGAATTAATTTATACATTTTGACCCTTTTGGAAATTTCCATGCCACTAGTTTACGTACATATGTGATTTTCAATGAATATCAGGCTATGCCTATGTTGATCAAGGAATAAAAGGATTCAAGTGACCACTCAAAAATTATTCATGACTTGTGGATATTGTATTTTGATTATGCTAGATGTAAAATCAGATTGGGGGTAGGGTTCTACTTCATATCTCCTATTAGATTGAAAACCATTAGATATTTATAATTCCAATTTCTATGCACAAATAATGATGAAGAGTAAGAAGGCTTCATTCATGGTCTTGAATTGATAGAAAAAATGGGCATTAAAGGGATACAAGTGTTCTAAGATTCTAATCTAGTGGTGAAAATTTTAGGGACCAAATGGATACATAGAATGTAAGGATGCAATCATACCAGTATAGAGTATCATACTTACTAGAAGGGTTCAAAACTCTCAATATCCAGGTAGTCCTGAGATCACAAAATACCACTATAGATAGAATGGCCTTAGCTAGCTCGCAATTTGGGCTAGCTCCTAATCATAGAATGAACTAGAATGTGGTGTAATTCATAGTCTAAACATCTATTCTTGACAATAATAAAAAGTGGCAGGCATTCAAGGATGATGCCCAGATCACTGCATTCCTAAAATAGTTGGGTGAATTCATCAAAAAGTATAACTGAGATCTAACAAGGTACAAGTGGAATAGATAATCTAGTTCAAAATAAATATGCTCCTAAGGGGTCTAATTAATCTTAAGAACCTCCTTGATTGTCGGGATGAAAAGAATAGTAATCATAGGTTTGCTTCCAACCAAGAAGACTATGAAGATCTCAATGTCAGGGATAACATAAAGCTTAAGGTTGGAAAAAGCATTTTGTAAAAGGATAAGGAAAGGTTGAGATATCCTTTTTCCGTGTATGATGGATTCACAACTTAGACCTATGAAGACCTAAAGGGATACAACCGTAACTTAATACGATATACCATTGACCTAATTAAAGGGGACAAACTATTCAAGCATAAATAAAGGTGAATCATCCAAAGGTGGAGGTACTGATGGCATAGGATCTAAAAAATATTAATCGAGTCCAAAATTATGTGCCCAATCAAAAATTTTACCTGGGTATATAATTTGGTTCTAGTTGAATTTAAGAAAATTGGTGATATCCAATTATGTGTGGATTTTAGAGACCTAAAAAAGGCACCCGTGAAAGATCATTACCCTCTACCTTCGATGGAGAAAATATTATAGACTATGGAAAGTTTTAAAATGTTCTCTCTACTTGATGATTTTGAGGGCTACAACCAATTCAATGTAAAATTTAAGTACCAACATAAAATGAGGTTCACCACAAAATGGGAAATATTCAGCTACACAAAGATGCCCTTCATCCTATCCAATGTGGGATCCAATTTCCAACATGCAATGGATGTTGAATTTAAGGACCTGATGAATAATATCATCCTTATTTATCTAGAAAATTTGATTATATTATCAAAATCCAAGGGTGACCATTTTGAACACCTGGAAAAAGTCTTTCAAAGGTGCTAACAATTTGAGGCTTATTTAAATCTAAGAAGTGTGTTTTTGAGGTACCACGAGGAAAGTTACTTAGATTTGTGGCCTCTAAAGAAGGAATAGTTATTTATCATGAAATGTTAAAAGCTATAAGAGAATTCCCCCTATCAATTAACAAAAAGGGATTCCAATCATTCCTAGGAAAGATTAACTTTGTTAGCAGGTTTATTTCAAACTTTGTAGGAATTGCAAGACCTATTACATTAATGTTGAAGAAGGGCCTAGCTTTCAAGTGGACTCCAAAAGGAAAAAGATATTTTCAAGAAGCTAAAAGTAGCTATATCTATAGCTCTATTGTTAGCAAACCAAAGTTTTTAAAAAAATTCATTTTGTATGTTTATTGTGGTAAGCATGGTATAGCAACCATCCTGGCATAGAAGGATAGTGCAAAAAGTAGAGAACACCTCATCACTTTCCATTTGAGAACTCTAAAGGGGTATCAAACTAGATATAATTTTGTGTAAAAATACATCATTGCTATTGTTAAGACCCTCAAAATTTTCAGAGACCTGGTCCTAGTAAGAAATATTGGAGTTCTTGTTGCTCACCCTAGTGTAAGCAAATATATAATGGAAGCAGAAATCGCTAAAAAAGGAGCCAATTGGATCACCAAGATCCTACCTATAAAACTAGTCAAAGGAAGATTCTTGTGTGAATACCTCATTAAAGAGCTTAATCCTAGGATGGAAAAAAAAGACACTAATCATGTCTTCAGAAATCATTTTGAGTCGGATGAATCTTGGACAACTCATAGTCCATAAGGTTCATGCAAACTGGTATGTACCTAACCAACACTCCTACACAAAAGAGAAGGTATTGTAGGAAATAAGGTGTCGATTATATACTAATTGAAGGACTATTTTTTGAAATAAAATTCAAGAGTGTCCTCTACTAGGGTATGTGTAGGATCATCATGGAAAAATAGGCCCTTAAGTTGCAAAAAAATTAGAAAAAATTAGATTTAGGGAACTTGACATAAAAATTTGAATAAGTTATCTATATTATTTCAAAAATATGTAAGAATAGAATTTTTATAAAATTGAATGCAGTTTCTAAACTACTAGGTTTATTTAAAAAAATAAAATCTATTTGGTGAAAATATGAAATTTCAATGCAGTAGTGCTTAAATTTCAGGGAAAAAATAAGGAGGTGTCTGTCTGACCACCCTAACCACAATAAAATGATAATATTTTTTTATAATATTCTATATATAAGTAGAGGACTAATGTCTAGATGTGATGCATATTTTTAATATTTTTTTCCAAGTAAATAATTAATTATTAATTTTTATTACAACTTTTAAAAATATAAAACTCATATGTCTAACCACCTTAACTTGGTCAAAACTTCATGAAATTCAATTTTTTTTTAATCCTATAGTATGTGAAGCATAGAATGACGATGTTTTGGATTCAAAAATGATAATCGCTTTTCAAAGCTATAAATTTTTTCAATTAGCCTATCAATCGGGACTTTAGTCGTAATTCAAATAGAAAGTAAATAATAATTATTTATTAAATTCAAAGTAAAGCATAATTTATATTGGTAGAAAGCTAAGAATCTCCTTTGAAAACCCTTTTCATTTCATCAATTTTGGGTAAAAAAAGGTCATTAGCCACATGCCCTACACATACCTATCATATTTCCAATTATTGGGTCAGCATACCCGCTACATTGACAAGCTCTAGGTTGAAAGATCTTTGAGTGAATTTCATAGTAGCCTAGAAGGTGGATATTTCTCCATGAAAAATACTGCTCTAAAGATCATGTGGGTAGGTTATAGTTGTCTCTTTGTATGTTTAGAATGTTATGTAAAGGTGAATAAATTCTTCCAATGCCAATTCTTTGTTGGTAAGCGAAATAATTTTTCCATGCCTTTGCACCTTTCATCGTAGAGGAACCTTTCACATATGGGGATTGGACTTCATATGGATGATTAGTTCCATCTCTAGCTTATGATACAAGTGGATATTAATAGAAATGGGCTATTTTACAAGATATATGGAGGCATCCCCTCTTAAGAATGCTACTAAAGTTGAGATCAAATTTTTGGGTGAACTAATAGAGAGGTTTGGCTCTCCCAAAACCCTCATCTATGACAACACACAAGCCTTTTTTAGTATTGGGATGCCAAAATTCTCCCTCGAGTAGGAGGTTTACCTCAAGACTCTGTCAAATTATTATCCATAGAGGAATATATTTGTATAGTCCACAAATAAGAATTTGATCTAACTAATCAAAAGAATCATTTTCGAACACCAAAGGGAGTGGCAGAAATACCTATGTTCAACCTTATGGGAAGACCATATCACTCCAAAACATATTCTAGAGGGTTCCCCTTATGAATTAGTATATGGAAAAGAGATGGTTTTTCCTATCTCTATGAAAATTTTGGCGGTAAAACTCTTAAAGTCCTTGGAGGTCGAGGAGAATGGTGGTATGGAGGTAAGACTAGTCGAGCTAGTATACCTTTAAGAAACATGTGAGAAGGTGCTACACACCATGATCCACCACCAACAATTAGTCAAGAGATGGTTCAACAAGAAGACATCTGACTTGGATTTCAAAGAAGGTAGCTTAGTCATAAAATATGATGAACACTCTGCCAAACCAAGGCAACATAACAAATTTTATGCTTTATAGACAAGGCCTTTTCACATTTCAAAATATAAAAAAATCAATTCCCATGAACTAGAATACATGGATAGAAACACTATGGGTATACTGGTAAATAGTATCCATTTAATTTTTTTTTTATTAAAATCCATAATTCATGTTCTTAAAATTATTTATACTTTAAGTACCATATGTATAAAATTATGTAAAAATATTTTTTTTGTGGAAACACAAGATATAGAAATAGGAAAAAGACTATATATTCCATTTATATAATATTACTTATATATAGTCATGGGATTTTTGGCCAAATTGGAGTACAAGAAGTGAGCTTTGAGAAGCTCTGAGTCCAAAAGAGGCTTACAAAAACTGATATTCTTTCACGACCACAAAAAATATTGAAGGAAATAACAAGAAAGCACATACTCCAATCTTTAGGTCACCATTTGTATGCGATGAATGAAATTCTTGAGAGGATTCGGGTTCACGATAATGATAATTCTAGTAAAAAACATGTGGTTCTAAAGAATCTAACAAAGCCTCATTGTTAAATATTCACCACGACATCACTAGGGTGATACACTAGGTTCTCGAAGGTAGAAAACCACTTCACATTGTAAGTCAGTTCAATGTTGTGCACCTTAACCAAGAATGTGCTAGTAGGTCTCACCCATTGGAAATAGTGCTCCAACATCATGGTCCAAAAACCAAAAAGAAAGTATAGCTAAGGCACCATTTCATTGTTTTATACATTGCACTAGAGGTGCATGGTTAAAGGAATTCCAAGGATTAGGACCACCATAGAAAAATCCTCATCAAGCCCTGTCAAATAGTCCTTATAGAACATAATTTTTTAGAGGTTCGCCATCCATGACTTGGAAAAGTTTAAGTATAATAAGGAGGCCATGAACTATGAAATGAAATCTATGTTGGCTTGATATTGGTTTGTATTGGTGATGTAGTCTCTTCTGAACACCCACTTAAATGTGATGATAATCAAGTGGCTCTTGGTTTTCAAGAGTCATTTGATCCTCTCTTCAATAACTTCCCTTGCAAAGGCCACTTGGTCATTCTTACTCAAAAGCTCAATCAAAGTACCCATACCTCTTGGAATTGAAGAGAAAGAGCGTGAAAACATGATAAGTTTTTTTACAATGTAAGCTTCTATTTGTAGAAAAATCATGCCAAAAAATTCTCAAATAGAAAACCTTTTCTCTATTGAAATGAAAATGAGTAATGCAAGTTGAAGATGAAAAATAAGGATAAAATTGTATGAAGAGGATTTGCAAGGATCTTGATAATTAATGGAGGTGTTGGAATTTATGCCAGACATGCAACTTTTTTCCATATGTCTCACCACCTTTTGATCGATACCCAACATCACCATATGAAAATATTGATCTTTATGCCACCTCCTACATATTTAATGCAGCCATATTTTCTAATTATGTCTCTCATTTCTCAACTTTTTCCTTAAAAATAGAGTATAGAATGTACTCAAATTCCCTTCCCAAAAGTGGAGTTGCACTTCTCAAGAAGGAAGACATTTATTAAGCATGTATCACCTTCATTAGAAGCATTCAAAATATTCATTATTTCGATCATGCATTCACTTTAAATAGACTTTAGATGAGAATTGAATACAAAAAAAAAAGAAATTTTCTATCTATGAGTTCTCTGGAAAGGTTGAAAATTCTCTAGTGCAAAATCAGGTTTCTTATAGGTTCTTCTGAAAAACACAAGGATATGGTAGCTAAAGCGTCATCCTATGGTAGGGACACTAAAATTCATTTTTCTCCTCTAGGATATGTCAATATCTTTGGAGATGTTTCCTATGCTAATGCATAGACTCCTGGGAATAAATTTTTCCATAAACCAAATTTCTAAAGTATGGTGACCCCATTAGCCCAAAATTGATTAAAGACTTCATAGATAACATCTTTGATCCAAGGTTTTATATGAACCCTAAAAGTTTATGATAGGGAGCTCTATAGAGGAAAGTTGTTAGGATGAAAAATGGGGATGTTGAAAGTCTTCCAGTGCAGCTCTAGCACTGTGGTCTACCCCATTATATATTTCCCTAGACACACCCATATCCTAAGCTAGTAGATATTTATGTGGTGAAGATTTACAAAGACACTAGGGTTATCAGCAGTCAAAGGTTGAAATTCACCAATAGTATAGAAGCCATAAGGGATATGTTATGTATCCCCTTTGTCCTCCCAGTAAAGGCCTTCTCAAGGATAATGATGGAAACACACTGGGGTGCAAGAAGAAATTCCATGGCTTGTTTACAGAGTTGAGACAAAATGTGAACATAGCAATGTGAGGCCCATTTTCCCTTTGGCATACAACAAATTTAACTTAGATTTTTAAGGCTTCTTCTGAATGCTTACATTTATATATATGGCATGGATCAGGACAATTATTTTTTGAATATCATATGGGCTTGGTTTTCTTGCTCAAAAATGAAAGGGGGAGGTTTGATTCCAATTTATTGAGGGAATTACAAAAAGTATGCTCTAATAGCTAAGGGAATACAATCATTCATATAAGTTTAGGTATTCCTCTTTTCTTGTGCATTTGATCTTGCATCAAAACCCTAATGTTTTTGGAAAAAAAAATTTCTCACCATGTGGGATGTATCCAGGTCAAACAAACCAATCTTAGTACAGAACTATGTACTTTCAAAAATTAAATATTGTTATATGTTTCCTGGCTATTTCTTAAACTCTACTCTCCAAGATCTAACTTGATAGACTATGCATAGATTCCCTCATGAACATTTAGATGAGGGAGAACAAGCATCCATTTCACTATTTTTATGGTCATGATTTTAATTTAATTAGGCTACATGGGTTTACAAGAGATCCCTTGAGGTTTCCAAGGTGTGTAATAGGAAAGACACTTATCTTGGAAATGTATCAAAAATTGATAGTCACAGATAATGCCTATGGCACCAAAAAGAAGAAAATGACATTTTATTCACTTCTCCTTAGTTTTGGAAACTACAAGGTAATGCTCATAAAGAGGGAAGCATAGGATAAATTGACTAAAAAATTGGCCTTTGCTGATCTAGGCCTCATTTATGACATGTGGGATTACAATTTAGATGTGTACCATCTACCACTAAATCCTGAACCATGACCATTTTAGGAAACAAAGTGAAATCCAAAGAAGTATACAGAAGATTCCCATGTCAATTTGGCCCAAATACCATTTGTGTAGCCCTTGTGGTTTGTGTTATATCAAATCTTAGTAGAATTCAAGTCAAGTGTTCTAATTGATAAATATATTAGCCAATAGTTAAAGAAAAAGGATTGTATAACAAGAAAATGACCTATTTTAGGAGATATCATAAAGAAATCAAACATCTAAGTTCCCCACAAATAATGGTTCACACTAACAAAACCTTTGAGGATATTTATGACAAGGAGGTCGCATCTAATTCTGACTGAAGGTCTAGCCAAGATTCTAACCAATATTTTGATCAAGTTTTCAATTCACCACCCTAGGCAGTCAGAGCGGAAAAGGGAAAAGAAAAGGAAACACGACAATGAAAGGAGTTGCAACCCTCATCTACCAACATGCTGACAAGGGAAAAATAGACCCGATTACCTACAAGGAAGACTTTGACAAGTTAGGGAGCTCAAGGTTCATCAAAGCTAGTAGCTAAAGGATCTATGGCAACATGCAAGCTCTCCACAAAGAGAAGGGAAGCCTAAGAATTAGGAAAGTATGGACATTAAAAAAAGAATGATGAGGAGGTGACTTATGTACCACAATCCTCTATAGCTCCCACAGTTCAAGTAATTTTTTCAGCTTCTATTTTTTCCTCTACTACCCTATTGTTGTCTTTAGGTCTTCCATCCCAATCTCAAAATCCTCCATTGGTCAATACCAACTTTCTTATTTGGGTATGTCGAGGATCATGATGAGCCAAAAAGTGGCAATATTATGGGTATGTGGCTGATGACCTTCTTTTTACCCAAAATTAAAGAAAAAAAGGGGTTTTTAAAGGAAATTCTCAACTTTCCACCAATATAAATTATGCTTTACTTTGAATTTAATAATTAATTATTATTCATCTTCTATTTGAATTAAGACTAAAGTCTTGATCAATAGGCTGATTGAAAAAAATCTATAGCTTTCAAACGGTGTCACATTTTTTGAATCCAAAACATGCGTCACATTGTATGCTTCACATAATATAGGATTAAAAAAAGAAAAATTGAATTTCATGAATTTTTGACCAAGTTAAGGTGGTTGGACATATGAGTTTTTATATTTTTTAAAATTTGCAATAATAAATTCATAATTAATTATTTACATGGAAAGAAACTACAAAAATATATGCATCACATCTGGACATGAGTCCTCTCCTTATATTTAAAATCTTATAAAAAAATATTATCATTTTATAGTGGTTACGGTGGTTAGAAAAAAACCTACTTCTTATTTTTTCCTTGAAATTTAAGTACTACTGCATTCAAATTTTCACCAAATATATATACTTTTTTAAATAAACCTAGTAGTTTAGAAACTCCATTCAATTGTCTACAAATTCTATTCTTACATATTTTTGAAATACTATAGATAACTTATTCAAATTTTTATGTCAAGTTACCTAACTCTTATTTTTCTAATTTTTTTGCCACTTAAGTGTCTGATTTTTCCATGATGATTCTGCACATACCAATTTTGAATACACCCCTCCCTTTATATACTAATGGGACTCCTTTGTAAGTATTGTGCACTAAATATACATCTTTTGTTGCATGATCGACATTTTAATTATTATTTTTTAAGCTTAGGTTTCAGCCTAGGAGAAACCCATGCTATGGTTTTTATCACCATCACCTAGTTCCATGCATGTGCCTTTGTTCTCAACCACTTCCCACTTACCTCAATAAGCACTCCACACTCCATAGTTTTTGTGAGGAATTCTACCTTTTTCACCAATGACTTTTCTATTAGTCCTTTCCCATTTCCAATTAGTCAAAAATAGATGTCACATCATCCATTATGGCCTCCCTCCTAGTGTCCCTATCATTATGAAAAGAATCAAGTCACCTTAGATTCTCCAGACTCAAATGGATTTGTTCAAGTAGGCCCGTGGGGAGAGAAAGCCAAAACAATTAGGAAAATCCACATTTTCTCTGAACGCCTTGAGGTTAGAGACATGTTTTGATGAAGAGAAAAAGTCTTTGATGATTTTAGCTAGGAAGCCTCTAGTCTCCAATCCAAAAGGTGAACTACAATATGAGGACTATGAGATCCAAACTGTAGGCCTAAATCTAAGTGAAGAACTACCCCACAACATGTAGGCTTCATGAAGGACATGTAGAAGGTAGTATACACCATCCACCTAAATTTGGAGAAAATTTGAAAAAGAAAGATGGTGGTTTGATAAATATAAAGGTCAAAATGGATAGGCACTAGTTGAAGATCAAAGAAAAACATATAGATATTACCTACCTAAGGGAAGCCGAAGATCAATGAAATGAAGTAGCTATGTCACTTGAGACTATTCAAATAGATTATACAATCTACTCTTAGTTGAGGTAGAAAAAAATTCATGTGAGGTCCAAACTAAATGCAAAGTAGGAGAATATCTGAAGGCCCAAACACAAGAACCTACAAAGGAATGGTAGCAAAAGGCAAAGGATTTTGTTGACATATTGAGCCAACAGAGTTAGAAATATGAAGAATTACAAAAGGAACTACAAGAAATGCGAAGAAAATCATTCAAATCTCTAGATCAAATAAATAATCTTTGCAGGTAGTTCAATAAGGAGAAGAATGAGATACATGAAGAATTGGGTAACATCCAATCCCAATTTATGGATTAAATAAGTGTTAAACAAAAAACTTGAAGAGAGATTAGAAGAGTCACAAAATTTATAGAAGGATCTATCTTCCATTTTGATTCTACAAGAATAGGGTCAGAAGGATCTGCAACATCAAGAAATCCAATTCCAATAGGAACTCAAAAGGGTCCAAATAGAAATGGAGGCGAAGAAGCAAGAGAAACAAAATTTTGAGTCTAGTCTAAAGGCCTACAATGGAGAGATATAATTGTTACATTCAAAATTTTGGATTCCCTAGAGATATTTGATCAATTGAAGGAAGGCATAGGAACATGCACTAGCTTTTCCATCTGATGAAGACTGGGAATGTCTACATTTCCCATTCCTTAGGCTCTGAGGATCACATTTCTATTTTTCTTCCTTTTTCTGTCATTTTTTTCTCTAGGTTCATGCCTCCTCAAGCATAGGCCTCCTATGAGTTTCCAAGAAATATAGAGACATATTTTCTCTAAGTATGCTATTAATTTTCCTTACTCATTGTCCCAAAGTATTTATAGTTTTTGGTATCTTCCTCACCATGTGTCATGATGGTAAATCTTTTGGAGGTCATGGGGTTTCATTTTGCTAAAAATTCTACAATGGTGTCATGTAGTGGATCTATAGTTTATTGAATATCATACAAAGATTGTGCTTGGAGCAAGACACATGGCCACCCTTTGGGGTTTTTTCCACAAGTAGCTCAAAATAATTTTGAAGAATTTCCACCATCATGCCATGTGGCCCAACTTTTATCAGGCGGGGTTCTATAATTTCAGGAACAACATTTTTGACCAGTGCTTCGTAGTTTCAATGATTTACTCCTTTTGACAAGAGTTATCTTGTTATGACTCCTATGGTAGCCAAGTCACAAGTTGTTATGCCAACTACCATTAATGAAGCAACTTAGTTTTTATTGCTCAAGTTTTCATGATTGGATCAATTTTTTGTTGAGATATTGAGGCATTTTTATATGCGAGCTATTAGGTTTTTTGGTTAAAGCAATGTGGAGTGGTTTTTCCTTTTTCACTCCCCTTACCTTATAAAAAGGAATTTTTGAGCCTCTCACACTAGTTCCAATGTTGATAAGATTTTGAATTCTATTAGGAAATAGAAATTTTCTTATATTACTTCCACTACCTTGTATCAATTTTGTAACTGATTTTCAATATAACTACCTCCTTTAGTCATCTAACCTTAACATCTTTTGTATTGTTGTCCAGATAAATCAATAGAAGGAAAAGGGTGTATTAGGATGTGTCTATACGACCTTTATAATACTTGTTTCCTCATTTCATACATATTCATGCACTATGTCATTTTATTCAGATATAATTTTGATCATTAATTCATAGTTTCAACTTTTATGTTCTCTAGCTCTGACCTTCAATGAAGTGGATCATGTCAGATACTCTTTCATTGCCTATCAATTTTTTTTTAGTTTTTAGGCTATGTTATTTGGGGAAAAATAGTGTTGTAAGGGGTTTGAAGTTTCATTCTTCATCTTAGATTCACTATATTCTATTGAACCTTATTGGGTGCTTCCTACGAAATGATTTGAATGACTTCTCTATGCTCATATATGCCTTAGATATTCATTCTTATTTCAACAATGAATGGTATGTGGCATTATGTGTTCAACTTATCAAAACTGAAAGCCTATCAGGGTTTTGAAATATTGTAAAACCTTTTTGGCACATCACCTTAGTTAGGTTTTTCTTTTTTAGTTTCTAAACTTTGTTTTCCCAAATAGAAAGGAAGATTTGACTTCTTTAAAAATCTTATAGGTCATTCATTAAAGCACAAATAGGTGCCCACTCATTGAATTTATCATACGACTATTTGGAGAGGTACAAGCCTTTAAGATCAATAATTTTCATTTTCAAAACTTAGGGCTTCATTCTTGCTCCTCTGGTAACATTTTTTGGGTGATTTTTTTTTAAAGTGTTTTTTTTTGTGTAATAAATTAGTTTGATTAGGTTGATCTAATTTCATGTAAACATTTTACTTTGAGCTTGTTGCCAAATTTGGTAATCTATATGTGTTGGAACACAACAATCTACTAAGATGGGGATGAATAAGGAGATCGATTAAAAATTATTCTTTAAACACAATTAAAGTAATTTGAAGAAATATAAAGAGATCATACACTTAAATGAACATAACACTAGATATACATGGAAAAAACAATATGAGAAAACCGCAATCAAAATAGCTTCTAGGATCTACTATTGTAGTCTAGCCTCATAATAGAACTTCATTGGTTAGAATGTTTAAGGGAACAAACCCTATGGAGACACCAAACGCTTGGTTTAAGCTAACAATAGGGAAGCACCCACTCCATATCTAGAACCAACACAACTATCTGATGGCACCAACCAATTATATTTACAATGAAAATATAGAGAAAAATATCTAGATTATATACAATTAAAAAATGAATCCAAATCAATGTTGCAAAATTGTTCTTCAATTTCTCATTCTTTGTTGCTATCCACTCAGTAATTCATTTAGTTTCTTTGCATTTCGCTTTTTCCTTTCTCTGTTGTATCTCACACACCTCTATAATTCAATGCATATCCTAGATGATATTCTATATGTTATAGCCTAGGTCTTTTCTTCACAACATATGCATGCTCAACGTAGTATCTGTCCTCACACTATACTTAGTCATTCAACTTCACTCATATAGTTTCACCAACAAGCCATCTCCCCTCGATCCTATCACCACTGAACTTATTCATTATATTTTTTTATTTTTGGTGTCTCTTAATCTTAGGATTTGATTTGAATTTAATGTCATATTCCTATATGGTTGATCTCATTCTAGATGTATATTTTCTTATATATTAATGGAATTATTAATTCCTTCTAATCCTTCACCAGAATGTAGCTAGAGTGGTTATATCATTTTCCCTATAGTAATTCCATTTTCCTAGCCATTTGACATAATCCAATTTTTGAATTTATAGACCATCAATCTTGAAACTTGTGCCATGATATAGTGTATCTCATTAACCCACCTTGCTTTAAAATTTAACCATATAATTTTTTTTACATTAAATGTGGTCATAGATATCTATTTATTCAAACCAATGATGTGAATCAACCATTCAAGCAATCTTTTTTTTCCACGTGTCACTAATTTGCATATCCATGATGATCGACCCAAGTCAATGCAAGCTTCCTGTGGAATGGAAGAATTATTACTTCATTCATACTTTTCGATGGTTGGGTATCACTAATACCTCTTACCTCATACTTGAAGTCCGTTATAGATCTTAATAACAAATCTTGAGAACTTACACCTGATGCCCTATTTCTCCTATCGTGATTTGACCATCACCCTTACCCTTTACCCTTTACCTTCCTTTACTCCATTGCAAACCATAATACCAAACTCTAAACTTTGAAGCATGAAACACTTTTGATTTTCCTTAATATTTTTCTAACATCATCATGTATTGTCATTGACTTTATCATCCCCATTTATTTCCTTCACAAGACTAAACCATTTCAAGTTTCGAGGTTTGCAGATACCACTTACCTCTTTCTTTTCTTTTGATAAGGCATAAGTCTTTGTACCACTTGAAAATTCCTAAACACTTCCTTTGGAAGTATTAACCCTTTTAGGTGTTAGCCTTTGAGGTTTCTATTTACAACTTATCTACCTTTGGGTAAGGTGTAAGCCAACTTTCAGACTTGCGATGAACAAAGCCATCCTTTACAAACTTTAATAGTTTTAGCCTTTTCTGATTTTAGCCTTCAAGGTTCCATCTTACCACCTACTTAAATTCTTATTAAGGCGTAAGCCTTAACACTAACCTCTGATCCCCGAAACCTTTTCAATTATTGGCCTTTATAGATACCACTTACCTCTTACTTATCTTTAAGTTAAGGCATAAGCCTTAAAATTGATCTCAAATACCTGTCACCCTTCAAAAATTTCTTTAAATGAACTTCATTTTCCTTGTGCATTCAGTATAGAGTACAACCAAAGTCCAAAGCCCAACCTTTCAGACTTAACAAATTTTCCTTTATTTCTCAGACAGACTTGCTATAAGTTATGACTAAAGCCAAAATTTTGAAACCTTTTAGACTTACCTTAATTTCTATACCTTGTTCTATATTTAGCAAGAAATATATGGTAATATTGAGTCTTGAAGCTCAAACTTCTATAGCTCCTTAACACTTACTCCTTTAGCATCATAATTCTAATCAGTCCCTCTTTTTAACATCCTTATGAATACCTTGTGATATCAAACAATAATTCCCAATATAAAATTACTTATATCTACTTTGACATCAATGATATGTACTTTTGACATCAATGACAATCATATTGGAAACAATCTCCCACTTTTTCATTGAAGGAAAAACCAAATGCTCTACACCAATGTTAGCATTGACCAATATACACTGTAAGAATTTTGCACGACAATGTTTCTACCCCTTAGGTATAAAATTATTTGTATTTAAAGCTCCCCCTTTGACATATCTTTCCATTTTATAAAAAATGGGCTTTTGCAAATATTTTCTTCTCCCCTAATACTTGTAGATTTAGGGAATTTTGATCAATTTCTCCCCATGCTCAATTTATTTAGCATTTGAACATTCTCTCCCCCATTGAAATCCATGCAAAAGGGACTCTTTAGGACACAATGCTTCTATTGATACCACATTGGGATTTCTTGATTTATCAAATCTTAAGAATTTGATCCTTATACCAATCTCCTTCTCAATCATGGCTCTAAATATTTTGAATCTTTCGAATGATTGAGACTTGTCCTTCAAGAAGGTTACATATTTCTTTGAGTAATCATTAATTGAATCTTGCAAGTATGAAGGTTTTTTCATTGATGTCAATAGGAAGCCTACTAACTAATGTTGTCATTTATGTCAACTATGGGATGAAGATGTCGAGGATATTGAGAAAATTGTGAAAATGTGGAAAATGGGTTGTGCATGTGTAGTTGAGACCTTGAGAAGTGTTGTGAGTACATGGAGCTATATTTTAATTGCAGAGTCTAAATATGAGTTGGAATGAAGTAATGTGCTGAAATGTTATCTCTGGTACTTGTTTTCTAAGTGATTTTGAGAAAATTTGATAAACAAAGTAAATTGTGTTGTACAAGTGTTCATAGTGTGATCCAGTATTGTGCTTTATGTTTCTTATATGTTGCTGCTATTTTTATGTGGATCTTATAGGTTATTAATGGTTTTCAAAGGGTGTTATATTCATAATTTGTGTTTTTGGATCAATGTATAGTGTGAGAAATTTTCACCAATGTCTAAACCAATTGTTTAGTGATGTTTTATGTGGCATGGGAGAAATTTATTTTCTCTTTGTTTCTCTTCTATCTATCTTCAAGTTTTGTGGATTTGGGAGGTCTTTTAAAATTCTTGTATTTTTCTATATTCAAGGTTTTACTTGATTTGGTGTAGTAAAAACTGAGTTTCATTTCTCAGTATAAAAATAAAGGGTTACCAGTTGTTTTGAGATGAAGTATTTGTATGATGCAAGCTTGGATGAAGTTTTTAATGGATCTTAAGTAGTTCATTGATTATTATAGATCATGTTCAAGTGAGTTATGTTGTCCAAAATTCTTAGATTTATTTGACAAAATGTGTACTTAATGTTTATGGTGTTTGGCATGGGTATCGACTTAGAACCTTGTGTTTAACACTATATGTGAGGCTTGTCAAAGTGTGTTTTGTTGTGTTAGGATCTATTTGGGTCCTAATTAAAGGTTTAAATAGATCACCTTCATTCTTCTCCACTGTGATAATTTTTAGGTGCCAACCTAGTTTGGATTTGTATATAAAAACTAGTGGTCGATATTGTAGAAGGTTTTTTAGATTGATATTGATATAAACATGTATGGTGTTATTGTGAGTTGAAGGAAAGAAAGAGGAAAAAAGTTAAAAATCAAGATATATGTAAGATTGATGTGAGTGATGTGTGATACAAATTTGAGCAGAGCACTGCAAATTTTAATGTTAGGGTTCTTGAAGGTAGTGATTTGAATGCATCTGAAATCATTCTTGCAAGACTACAAAAGTGTGCATGCAATTGTGGTGGATTCCTTTTTGCATTGAGAAGTGTTTTCTATGTAACATTCTTCTTCAATATTCTTGTATTCTTTCTATGGAAATTATCCCTGGCTATGAGCCTTTTTGGATAGTGTGTCCTATTATGGCAGTGAGCCCTTGTATCAATTTTTCTATTACTTATAGGGTGAGCTAATCCTCACTGTGGATTTTCCCCATTGGGTTTTCCATGTAAATTTGGTGTTCTCTTGTGCATAGTGTTGTGATTTTTTTTCTATTATAAGCATTTCATTTTTAATCATACTAAAAAACTAAGGGTTTACTAAATGCTTGTGGATCTAATTTTTGTTGAGGATTTTGAAGGTTTAATTTTCTACAACTGATTCACCCCCCCACTCAGGTTTCTAATTTATTTAAAATTTGGAATTAGAGCAAGGTTCCTTGTAAAATAACTTTACCACTTAAGGTAGTTCTAGTATGGTGAACAAGGTTGCTTTAGATTTCCCTAGATTTGATGGCACATATTTTGCATTGTGGAATACAAAGATGCAAGGATATCTATCAGCTTAGGGATATGAGATTGAAAAGGCTTATTAGATTTCATATGCTCCGCCTTTGAATTGTACAAGTACAAATGTAGAAACAAGGCACATGAGATGAATGCTGAGGAAAGATTTATTATTGTGAATAGTCTTTCAAATACTAAATTATTCAAATTCATGAGTTTGAAGACTTCTAAAGAGGTTTGGAATAAGCTAGAAAGTATTTATGAAAGTAATCCTAAGGTCAAACAAGAAAAGTTGCACAACTTGAAGGCACAATTTAAAATGATGTAAATTTCTAACAAAGAAATAATTAAAGGCTACATAAAAAGATTTGATGAGTTGGTGAGTATTATGAGATGCCTTAGTGCAATAGTTAAAGAATCTAAAGTAGTGAAGAAAGTTACCAAATCACTTCTAGATTCCTACATTGAAAAGGTATCTGCTATTGAGGAAACTATTGAGTTTGATAATTATTCTAGAGATCAGTTGATTGGTACTCTAGAATAGCATTTGAAATGAGAAAGTTGAAGAAAGGCACAAAAGTTGAGAGTGCTTTCAAGGCTAGTAAATCAAAGAAGTTTGAAGATTCAGGTTAAGAAGATCCTGATGATTTGGAAGCTAACTTTGTGAGGAAGATGAAAAAGGGCATTGGTAAGTACAAAGGTAAATTACCTTTTAAATGTCTTAGCTATGGTGAAATAGATCATTATGCTTCAAGATGTCTAAAAAGAGGTATAAATAGTAGGAACAAGGAAAATAAAAGGAAATTGGCTAAGAGAGATTACTATGTAAGAGAAGATGTTGGTATTTATGATGATGATGATGATGAATGCTTTTTTATTCCTATAAAAGATGAAACTAGTTCTACTAACCCTAAAATCTGTTTGAAGGAAAGTATTACGGAGATTAATGATAAGGTTGTAGGTGGCAATATTATGAAATTATTTTTTAGTGGGGCAACTTTGTAGGGCCATAACTTTTGATCCAAGTGTCCGATTTTCTAATATAACATATCATTGGAAAGATGTCAAAGAGATCTGCAACACCAAATCCATCAAAGATCTATTCACCCAATTTCCATGTTGTTTCAAGGCCTCTATGTTTTTTTATATCTGAATTTGAAGCTACATTGGAGAAATTTATTGGGACAAAAAAATTAATATCTCCCAAACCATATAGGGTATTCATAAAGATTATTTTTCGACTAGAAATGTCTTTTATTTTTTCTCCTTTGGATAAATATTTACGTCCATACAAGCCTATTTAGGCTGACTTACTAAAAATAGTAAGTGATTGTTTTTCACCTTTTTTATTTGTGACTATCTTATACCCATTAAGTGCCATCATGGAACTCAAAAAAATAAAGAAAATAAGAAGAAACATTATTTTGGGTGATGCAAGATTTCCCTACACCACTGGATGCTTCTACATCAGACACCTAAGGTAATTTGAAAATTTACCCTATCACTTTTTAGAAATTAGAGGGAAAGTACGATGGTTATCATCAACCTCATACAGCCATGATGAATCTTCAATAGTTCTTCCTCTCAATTGCACCATGTACTATGTGTATTTTTTGTTTCTAGTGCTTATTCCTACTCAGCTATCCAAAATTTCTTCTATCTCCTCCCTTTTTGAACTAGGTGCTAGAATATTCCACTGTGCTTCTATTGTTTCTTCATTAATTCCCCTATCATGATATTTTGTTAAATATAAAATATCAAACATAGGTGAAATATGAATTTAATCAAGAAACTCTACCTCATATGAATTTCCTAAATCATGCTTCTTCAAGGTCTTACATGGTACAAACTTTTTCATCTTTAACTTGTTTTATGTACCAACTAGAAACCTTTCCTTTCGTAAATGAATCATGACTTCATCTCCTACTTAGAAATCCTTATACCTCCTTTTCTAATCTTCCTTAGCCTTATATTATGAGTTCATCTTATTGATATGTTTTGTCACCTCTTCTTGCAAATTATTCATGTGCTAAAAAGAATCTTCAACCTCAACACTAATCTTCTCCCCCTTATCCTTCTTTCTCAGTTTAGAAGTAGTTCTTAGACTTCTCCCATACATAATTTGGAACCATGATTTACTAGTGTTCCTATTCACAAAAAATTTATAAGAAATTTTTTCCTATGGTATAATAAAATACCTTTCCTTGGGATTATCTCCTAATAATCATCTTAGCAAGTTGCCCAAAAACCTATTCATCAACTATGTTTGTCCATCAATTTGTGGATGGTGTGTAGAACTAAACTTAAAATCTATCTTCAACTTCTTCCATAAGGTCCTCAAGAAATAACCAACAAATTTTGTATCTCTTTCTAAAACTATACTCTTTGGTAGACCATGTAGTTCACCACCTCTCTAAAAAACAACTCTGCAACATGAACATCACTGGTCTTATGACATGGAATGAAATGTGCCATCTTTAAAAATATATCCACCACCATAAATATGGAATCATGCCCTCTCTATGTCCTTGTAAATCCAAGAAAAAAATCCATGCTAATGTCCTCCCATGGATTCTCATGTATAGAAAATGGCTGATACAATCTAGTATTTTGACTTGTTACTTTCACCATCTAACATAATCTGCAACTTTGTACAAACTTCTTCACATCTTGTTATAACTGTGGCTAGTAATAATTTTCACTACCAAGATAAATGGTCTTATCTCGACCAAAATTTCCAACCAATCCTCCACTATTTTTTTCCTTGATTAGATTTTATCTCATAGAACTCCTAGCAATGCAACCATATTCCTATGGAATATTTCCATTAGCATCATAATCTACTTGAAAGACCTTATTGAAATATGGAAGTACCAAAACTATTTGTTGCTCCTATAGTCCATTTAAAATCCCTTCTATCCCCTCTCATTACTTAAGTTAGAGGTGCATGAATACCACTAAAATTCTAAATAAATTTTCTGTAAAAACATGCTAGACCATGAAATGATCTGACCTGTGTAATACTCCTTGAGGTAGGCCATTCACCAATAGCTCTCACCTTATTTGGATCCATTTTAAGTCCCTTTGTTGAGATAACAAATCCTAGATACACAAACACCCTCTTTAGAAAACTACATTTCTTCAAATTAATAAAGAACTTTGCCTCCCTTAGCTTGTCAAAAACTCTTCAAATATGCACCAAGTTCTCCTCCAATGTCTTGCTAAAAATTAGAATATAACCTAAATAAACAATTACAAATTTTCCTTAAAATTCTTTCAATACCTCATTCATAAGCCACAAAACTGTGCTTGGTGCATTGGTTAACCCAAAAGGCATAACTAACCACTCGTACAAGCACTCCTTGGTTTTGAAGGTTGTCTCCCATTCCTATCCTTATTTAATCTAGATATGGTGATATTCACTCTTCAAATCTATCTTTGTCCACCATCAGAGAGATCTACAACATTGAATCTATTGTTGGAAAGGTCTCGAAGAGATCTACAACATTGAATCCATTCGAGATCAGTTCACCAACTTTTCAAGCTATTTTAGGACCTCTAAGGTTTTCATATCTGAATTTGAAGCTGCATTGGAGAAATTTCCCCGACTAGAAAATTTAATATCTCCAAAACTGTGCAAGGTATTGAGATGATTCTTTCATGACCATTTCTTTTTTATTCTACTCCTTGGGGTAGATTTTCAAGTCCATACAAGCCTGTTTAGGCCAACTTACTAAAAATTGTAAGTGACCATTTTTTGCCTCTTTTTACTTTTGACTGTACTACACCCCTTAAGTGCCATCATGGGACTCAAAACAACTAAAGAAAGTAAGAAGAATTTTTTTTGGGGTGATGCAAGACTGCCCAACACCACTGGATTCTCTTCCATCATAATACTTTCTATCAAACAACCAAATGCTCCAAGGTACCCACCTTTTAATGGTATTTTTTTTTCATGTAATAAATTTGGACATGAGGCTATAGAATGTAGAAGTAGAATGAATCAAAATGTTGGATCATTTTTTGGACTATGTTTTGCATGCAATAAATTTCTACATAGAACTACTTTGTTCAAAATTTAGATGATGAATAGATTTAATAGTGGTAGAATGTTTCAATATTTCAATTGCTATTGTTATACCTACAATGTATTTGGACATAGGGCTAAGTAGTGCAGATCAAGAATTAATAGAAGTCGGTTTGGTTAGAGAAATGGTGTATGCTATAATTGCAACAAACTTGGACACATTTCAAGAATTTGAAGCAATAGTGGAAGGTAGACTAATCTGGAACAAAGGAACAAACTAGTAAATAAAGTTGATCCAACTAAAGTTAAGAAGGAAATGGAGAACATTTGGTAGAAAAAAGAGGAACCTAGAAATAAGGATAAATCAAATGTATTTGTACCTCCATCTCCAGTTGTAGATAATTCTTCTGAAGATTAAGCTCATAACAAGGCTTAGGGGTAGAAATAACAAATAAATAGAATAGCCCCCTAGAAATATGAGGTTTCAAGTAGTGAAATGAAGTTATATAGTGAGAAATTGTATGCTTAAGCTTTTGAAAAAGAAACTGACAAAAAATATGTAAATCAAAAGAATTGTAGAGCATTTTAGGGTTTAGAGTGTTTCAATGAAGTGTTTACAAGCTTTTGGGAATTTGAGGCATTAAATGAAAAATTAAGGTAGATTGGTAAGGTATAAATTGAAATCCTTAGTTGTTTTAAAATCACTTTTTTACATTTGAAAGAGAGCAAAGAAAATTGAAGGAGAATTGAAGGTGATTTGAAGCAAATTAGTTCAAACCCTAGTTCTTGTTGGGCACAAAAAATGTATTTATAGCTATTTGTGCTTTGTGGATTTATATTAGAAGTAATTTTACAAGAATATGAAGGTAGAATTGAGGGTAAAACGTCTACAATCATATTTGAGATGTTTGAAAGACCTAGACTTAAGTTTAAGATGTTTTCATGGAAAAAATTTTATAATGATCCCAACAGTGTATTTTTGAGTATTATAACTAAGGTTTTTCCCATTGAAGACACAAGAATCTATATATGTTGAAAATTAGAAGAGTATGATCATCAAGTACTTAAGAATCAATGGTCTAAAGAGCTAATAAGGGATGAATTTTTGGTAAAATTAGAGTATGCAAACTTAGTGCAAAAGAAGCTAGACATTTGGAAATTTTTTCCTAACTTTACTAGCCATTTGGAAGAGAAATATGTAAGGATATCACAAAGTAGAATACATGAAAAATTAATGTTGACTAATATTCCTAGGATGATTTTAAACGATTAATTAAAGTTGTGACTAGATTATGTGATACCGAACCTATACTTGTGTTGAAGTTTATAAAGAACAATGTGGTTATATAGTTAATAGGTGCCAAATTTCACAAGAGATCTTTAAAAATGAAACAAATCATCAATCCTGTAGTGAAATATGCATCTATCATGATTGGACACAAAATATACTTCCAAAAATAGAGAGAACTTGGTATCAGAAACTACAATATATGTTTCTCACATGACATGGTAGTGAATGGGAAAGATTATGATTTATGTTATTTTCTCTAACATCAACCTCTAGAGAACTTGCATCAAACTAAAACAAAGAAATTATATTATTTCAAGATTGGAACACTAATTTTTTGCTTGATTTTCTTCTTTCTGAGAGAGCAACTCGAAAGAAAAGATACTATGTGGGATAGAAGAAAATTGGTAGCACACCAAATTTTTGATTACCTACACAAAATTAGAGATTACAATGCCAAAGCTAATGCACTTACTACAATTTTCACAATATTCCAAATGAAAATGTATGAAAGAGAAATAATTCCTAATATTTTGGAGGTGAAGTATGCAAATGACATAACCTTTCTTGTATCTATTGGTGAATGCATAATAGAGGTGTAGAACCCATAATGATATGGATTGAACCTCTAGGATGTGAGATTGATGAGAAAGAGGCAGAAAGATACATTTAAATATTGTTAAATAGTCCTAAGGACCCTTCCCTACCTAGACACAATACATAGGAGGAGAAATCAAATGAAGTATGCTTGGAAACCTTAGCACTTACTAGAACCAAAAGGGTAAACAAAAAAGTTGAACAACTCTTTGCAATGCATTGTGTTTGAAAATAAGTTGATAAATTAAGTGAAGTTGTGGTAGAAAGCAAAGCCAAAGTAGCCAGTGAGTCCCTCAGACCATAGAGATCAAGAAGATTAACTTCCATCCCTACCTCTACATTTCCAACACCATTAAGTATAGCTATAGTTAAAGGAAATAAGGTGGAGCCTAGTTCTCTAGAAATAATTAATATTCATGCACCCTCCAAGCCCAACACGCAAACTTCAAAAATGAAGAATGTACCTCCTATAGTACCTCATGCTACCTATGGAAGAATAAATAAACATAAAACATCAAGAGAAAGAAACTTAAGTGATGTTGTGGAAGAATAAATTGAACTTGGCTTAGAGAAAGAAGAACAATTGTAAAGAAAGAGAAGTAGTGTTTCTACTAGTGATGAAGGTGCTTCACAAGAGGCTAGTACTAAATCAAAAATGGCCAAAGTTAATATTGTGGATTCCTTTGAAGAAGAGGAGATAGAAAAGGAGAAATAATCTTTTAGAATAGATATGTGTAAGAACAAAGAGGAGAAGAAAACATATGAAGGAACATCAAAGCTTGAGAAGGAGAAGTCCAAGACTCCTCCGGTAAGAGCCCATTTTCTTATAAAGTTGGAATATTTGGTTAGCAATATGCTAGGACATGAAAGATTATTATAATCCCCTACTAAACTATATCACGAGGTTGGTGAAGAGGATAATAAAATTATTATAGATGCTATTATTTAGTATATGATTATTTTGGATGCAAACATGGACAATATGAATAAGAAGGTAACTAAAGTTGCATGGAAAGCCTTGATTAAAAGAAGACATGAAGCAATTAAAGTTGAAGTAAGATAAAAGAACTCATTCTTTGAATGAGATTGGATCATATTCATCTAAGGATGATAAGGCTACCTTACTAGAAGTGTACACACAGGAGTTTAGGGTAAAGAAAATAACTACAATTCTTATTTCTAGAGAAAAGGACATCAGAGAAAAGTTGAAACAAGAGATATTTGATACATTAAATGACATGGCACAAAGATTCAGGATGATTGTTGGTTCTTCATCCAATATAGCTCAAGTCAAGGAGCTTGCATAAAGATAAAGCTACTAATGTAGAGAAGTAAATTAGCATTCTGCAGAGAAGACTCCACATTTGGATGTTTTAGGGAACACAATTGATGATACACATACTTCTCTGGAGACTTCTTCTCCTCTAGAAGACATGAAGAATGCAATAAGAGAAAAAATTAAAGATCAAGATAAGAATGATGCCAATGATAATGCATAAGATCAACATGAAAAAAATAATGAAGATACCAAAAAATGAAGGTGAAGAAAATAAAAATGGAGAAGAAGAAGAAGGTAAAGATGAAAATAACAAGGATAGAAAAGATAATGAAGAGAAAAATGAGGATGAAAAAAAAAGACAATCAAAAGGAAAACACCTCTGAAAAAGAAGAAGTAAAGAAAGAAGAGAAACAAGAAGAAACTAATCTTGAAGAGAAAGAATAACCCCAAAAGACAATAGAACCATAAAATTCATCCACAAAATCATCTAGAAAAACTCTCAAGGCTCTTTTGATAAAAAAAATAAGGGTTCACCTTTCCATTCCACCATAGTTGGTTCATCTCCCAGCACAACAAGGCTATGTAGATATGAATAAGATCTCACTTGTTAAAAGAATGGAGCTTAGAGATACTTTTATTGCCTTCGAGAAAATTAAATTATAGGAACTCATCAAAAGGGGACTGAGCTAATAAATGGATCTTAGAGATACTTTTATTGCCCAAAAAGCTCTACAAGATGCAACACTCAGTACCATTATTGATGATTCTCTGACACCTATTAAAAATTTGAAGTTTTTGGTTGATTCAATCAAGAAGTAGACTTCTGCTCTAAAGGATCAGACTACAAAAGAGGTAGAATCAATGCTTGTGGAGAAAATATTGCTTGATATTTAGGATAAATGTGCAACTACACATAGCAAGGTAGTGAAAATCTTGAAAGATGTGAAGGAATGTGAAAATGAAGCTCATGTATTTTTTTTATATTGCATGAGGTGGCCAGATGCCACTCAAGGCATTAAAGACTTAAAGGACTCAATAGAGTCACAATTGGTTACTGCCTTTGGAGCTTATAAACTTACAAAAGATAGAAACTATTCCTCTTGGATTGTCATTTCAGACTTGCAAAACACATTTTTCACTTTACAGAGATAGAAAGAGGATGACATAAGGAAATTTAGTCAGATTGGAGACTTGGTGAATACCAAGCACATTCATGTGTCATGTGCACTTGCATGTGAAACAAAGATGGAAAATATAAATCCTAATCCAACCACTCTCGAAGAGAGAGAGGATGGTTTAGTACTGTTGGAATCAATGCACAAGGCACTTAATACAACTAAGAAGAGTTGGAATGAGGGGAAATCTTCTTGGGAATCCATTCTTAAGAAACTTGAAGGAGATTTCTCCTTTGGTTGAACACATTTTACCTTTTAAAAAAAAATAGTTTTTCTTTCTTTTACATATAAATGGATGTAATTCTTGGGATAACTCCTAAAACAAAGAAAAAAAGGGTCACCAAAATGAATTTATCAACCATGTATCTATCTTCCTAGTTTCACTCAATTATGAGGGTTATAATGTGTAAATGAGTTACATAAGTTAATCCTAACCCAAATAGCAGTAAAGAGGAAAGTATAAAGAAGGTCAAATGTTGTGTACTTGTTGCAAAAATTATTTTTCAAGCCTCACTAAGGACTCATTTGACCTATGGAAAATAGGTCTTGAATATGGTTCTGGAAAAATCCTTTCTATCTTTTGTTCTTCAATGTATGCACTCCTAGATCCTAATCGAAGACTATCAAAAACTTATAAATAAATTTTGTAGCTCAATTTTATTTTTTTTGCAAGAAAGGTGACAACTTTGACAACTTTGCAACTTTTTCTCTCCAAATCATCTTCAACCTAAAGCCTATAATCACACATTAAAGGAGAAGAAAAAAATTGTTTAGCTAGGGAATAGGGGTTTTCCTTGGTCAAACCCCATTTTGTTAATTAAACCTTGAAATAAAATAATTCATTTAATGAATGATGAATGAATAAACAATATCACAAGTCACCAAACCTCAATTAAAACCTTGGAGTACAAATCAACAATCTTGCATGAAGTATCCTCAATGAATGTAGATCTTGATCACAACACTAGATTAGAAGCAATGTCTTGAATATTCTTGAATTGATCTTCAATGCTATGTCAACACATGAGCTCAACAACATGCATGATGCAATATTCCTTTGACATGATGAAATGGGTCTTGATTGTTGTAATAATTTCTTATAAATCTACCTTGAATGCCTTCTTAAATACTCTTTAATACTTTATAATCTTCTTGTGAAATCTTAGGATGCTTGAATGAAAATTGCTAGGTTTTCTTAGATGAAACTTAGTGAAATAGCCTTGTATTTATACTTATCTTATTCTTAATTCATGAAATTCAAATAACACAAGACAACATTAGATCTAGGATTTTAAATCATTAAAATACTACTAAAAACATATACCAAGGGGGGGTCCTAGGTCTAATTGAGGACCCATTCACTATGTGGCAAATGGGTCCTATCTCACTTAGCTAGGACACACATCGGACAATGTGAAAGATCATTCAAAAATAAGGTCCTAGGACCTAGTGAGGACCCATTTTATAGGTGGTGAATGGGTCTTAGGTCACTAACCTAGGACACACACCTTTAAAAATTAAGTGTTGTGTAATATCATTTATAAATGTCAAGATTTATCCCTAAGAATTTTCAATTAATTAGTCTTGTATTTGAATTAAAGGTGCCAATTAACCTCAAATATTTAATAAATCCCTAGACTAGTGCCAAAAGTGTAAATATAAATTTTACAATACCCAAAATAAGGCACCATTAAGTCCATTTTATTAAGAAGGTTCCTAAGCTTAATGTGAATGTGTAAGACACATTAAAACACTAAATCAAGGTATAATTAAGCTCAATTTAATAATATTTTTTTCCCAAATTAAGTGTTAAAAAGGGTTTATTTTTTCTACACTAAATATTTCCCCCACTTTAGTGAGAG
This sequence comes from Sequoia sempervirens, assembly GCA_007258455.2. NCBI lineage: Eukaryota > Viridiplantae > Streptophyta > Pinopsida > Cupressales > Cupressaceae > Sequoia > Sequoia sempervirens. The sequence continues at coordinate 277,147,302 of VDFB02086081.1, read as the reverse complement.
TATGACCCCATGTCAAACTCACACTTAAGTAGACATTCAAGATACTTATGTATGCAGTACCACTGACAAAGATACACCAAATACCATTAAGAAAATGGAGTAAGATCAAGCATTAACTATCCAACATGATGTGGAACACATCTCAGCTATTTGTCCAAAGAAAGTTCACAAGTAGAACTTGATGTACACTATGCAAAAATCATGTGTATTGACTCTATAGGGGAACCTCAAGCCATCCACTAGGTGAGTATCCCAAAAGGGTGGTAAGTGAGACAATCATATTAAGCTTTCATACCATATCAAATATATCCTCCTAAAAACTTCAATAAGGCACTATAATGCTAGGTTAGGCTCTACATGAAAGCAAGGTACATGTTATGGTATGTGTCCTTTATCAAGGTTGTGTTTGACCTTCATAAGGTCAACAAGTTGTGTTATGCCAAAAACTTATGAACATTATGTATATAGGTTTTTTGTTCAAAGGGATTTTGCTTCATTCATGTAATATCTTCTTCTTAGGGATCATCATGCCTAATGGTTCCAAGCGAGGAAAAGTAAAGAGTAAAAGTTTCACAACATAGGGAATGCAGTGTGTCACATCAATCCACTAAGAGGAATTTACATATGCTAATATATATCATACTATTGGACAACATCAAACCCAAATAAACCACCAAGAAAAGGACACATCAGAAGTAAAAAAAAGAAAACAACACCATGAAATATGAAAAAAATTAGAAGATATCATTGATGTATGCCTCCACTTTAAAGTACTTGCTAATACCATTGATGTGAGAAATTTCTTTAACGTAGCCAATGTTCACTCCTAATACATGAGCGATTTCCTCAAAAAACCCTATGGCAAGTGATATGTTTCCAAAATAAAGCTATGTCACAATAAAGGAGGGAGGGGTTTCCCCTAGAAATACATAAGGGATCTATGGATTCAGGGTTAGAATATCTTTGCTATAATGTTGTCATAGAGCTCAAAAATGTCACCATTCCCTAATACTCATATAATTGAAAGAATAACACATAAAGAGCAAAAAAAAAAAAAATCCTTTTGGGTCAACATGGAAGAGACCTAAATGTCTCGATGCCTTGTGTCATCCCCAGAAGGAAAACACAAGACAAGCAAAAAGATAAAATGTTTATGACATAGAGAATAATGTAGGTACATATAAAGGAATACACCAAAAAGAGATAGATAAATCAAATGAAACAACATGGGGGGGTTTACATTATGCACATGCAATCACATAAAGAAACATGAAAAAAAAAGAAAATAAAAAGAATAGTAAGGCACATGTGATTCATCCTATAACAAGTCATCTGCATCCCAATCATGATTGGTATTTATGGAAGGTACACAACTAGCCAAAGGGACAATGACGAATGCCAAAACCCGGACAAGGCTAAATAACCCCTTTCCCCCACTAAATGTGGGGCATGGATGAGTAAATATAGGTGATGAGAATGATCTCCTTGAATTAAATATAATTATTTCAAGTGACTATATAACGTGTAATAGTGAGAATGCTATTACCCTACAACTATTACATGGCAAGGAGTGAGATGCATGCCTTTTTTAGTCAAGTTTGATTCTTAGAGGGTGAAAAGTTCTTCAATACTTTCTTAAAGGAAAAAAAAAATCATTGTGATGGCAAAAGAATCTATGATAAGCACAATATGGTTCATTATTATTATTTTGTCTTGTTTTCAACTTTGAACATTTAGGTGGTAATTCAATGAGTTTCCAATGTAAAAGAGTATAGAATATTGTCTCAACTTTCGATAGTTGTAATCAGTTATAAAGAGATTCAAGAGGTTCATACAATTGTTGTAACTCAATATTTTAATGTTAATGCATTCATGGTTGGGTATGTGCAGGATCATGATGGGCCAAAAAGTGGCAATATGATGGGTACGTGGATGTCGACTATCTTTTTACCCAAAATTGATAAAACAATAAGGGTTTTTAAAGGAGATTCTCAAATTTCCACCAATATAAATTATTCTTTACTTTGAATTTAGTAAGTAATTATTATGCATTTTCTATTCAAATAGGACTAAAGTCCTAATTGATAGGCTGATTGAAAAACATCTATAGCTTTCAAATAGTATCACATTTTTTGAATCCAAAACATGCATCACATTCTATGCTTCACATATTATAGGATTAAAAAAAGAAAAAATGAATTTCATAAAGTTTTGACCAAGTTAAGGCGGTCAGACATACAAGTTTTTTATATTTTTAAAGCTGTAATAAAAAAATCATAATTAATTATTTACTTGGAAAAAAATTATAAAAATATATGCATCACATCAGGGCATGAGTCCTCTACTTGTATCTAAAATATTATAAAAATATATATAATTTTGTTGTGATTAGGGTGGTCAGACAGATATATACTTCTTATTTTTTCTCTAAAATTTAAGTACCACTACATTGAAATTTCAAATTTTCATGAAATATATATATATATATTTTTAAATAAACCTAGCAGTTTAGAAACTATATTCAATTTGCTACAGATTCTATTCTTACATATTTTTGAAATAATATAGATAACTTATTCAAATTTTTACGTCAAGTTGCCTAACTTTGATTTTTCTGAATTTTTTGCCACTTAAGGGCCTATTTTTTCATGATGATCATGCACATACCTAATTTTTTATTATTTGGTTTGATTACTATTTTGTCATCACTTTCTTCTTCTAATTGTAAACCTTTTCCTTTTTTTTTAGAAAAGGGATGTGTTAGGAGTGATAAAGTGATAAAAACTTGTTGGTTCCTTTCTCTTATGCATGGGAGATATACTAGAAGGTGGTTGAGGAGATATGGTATTTGAATGCAAAAAGATAGAAGGATTCCCTATGGAAATACCTAAGAAAGTCTTGACATTGCTAGTAGGTTTGTTTTTTGTGGTAACTTGGGTACTAATGTATGTAGGAATGGAAATGGGAATTGTAGAAGGAGGAATTGAAGTTCCACCTTGGCTTCAAGTACACCCCAAAGCTTGAGTACAACTAGTCATGGTAGGAATAGTATTGTTAACATCATGCACATTGGTTGTAGGTAGGGAAGTCATGGGAAATTAGGTTTGCATGTTATGATCCATAGGGGTTGATTATCAACACTATTAGAAAGAGAGTTAGAAAAACCAAGATCCAGGGTGAAGGGTGTATTGTTGGATGACATGAGTCTCAAACTACATCTAAGAATAGTATTGCTAATAGGAAACCATGTTGTAAAGCTCATACAAGGTTTAACAAACTTTGTGTATAAACCAAAAATAGAAAGAGGCTAAAAAAGCAATGCTATGCCTAAAATGTAATGTGTAAATACAACATTCAAATTCTAAACAACATAATTTATTGATTACAATATACAAAAATCTAAAAATGAAATCCTGTAAATGCAATTTTAAAATCACACAATATACTAAATATACCAAATTAAACTAGATATGATGAAATTAATGAAATGATAATGTACCAAACTATATCATAAATCTGAAATCGACAAATAGAAGCATAAAACTGAAGATTTTAATTTCCAGAAATACATATTATAGCCTAATCAAGGACTCATGCACCCTATGGTGAATGGGTTCTAGATGAGTTTTTTAAAAGTGATTTTTATAGATTTTCAAGTATTTTCCAGTGGTTTTCATATTCATTTTTTAACACCAAGTTTTAGTTTTATTTTTTGTAGATTGCAATGTGAAATTTAAGTGCAAATTGTGATAGAATGATGAGCTAAAACACCTAGTTTGATATGTAATTTTGTTTCAATTTTCAAATGCAATTGTATATTATGTAAATGATATGTAAGATGACTATTTTTTGTTTGTGTTTTTTCAGATTTAAAGAATGCAAACAATGCAATCTAAAAAACCCAAGATGAGATGCAAATTTGAATGCAAACTAAACATATTAAATGAGATCTAATTTAATACAAATGAATGCAAAATCTAAATCTAGGATGAAAAGGACTCCAAAATCAAAAAAGTACAACTCTCAAAAGGTCAAGTTCACCAAAATGAAACAAAGAAAATAGGCTAAGTTCACCAAAATAGGATTGATGAACGTAATGTATCTATATTTCTAATTTTACTCAATTATGAGGGTTATAATGTGTAAATGAGTTACAAAAATAAATATTAACCCAAATACTAGTAAAAGGGAAAGTTTTAAGAAGATAAAATGCTATGTACCTGTTACAAAAAGTGATTTTTCAAGCCTCACTAAGGACTTATTCGCCCTATGGTGAATGGGTCCTAGCTAGGGTTTTGGAAAAATGCTTTCTAGGTTTTCTTCTTCAATTTTTGCACTCCCAGATCCTAGTTAAAGACTGTTGGAAACTAGAAAATAAATCTTAGAGCTCACTTTCTATGATTTTGCAAGAAAGGTGATAACTTTGACAACTTTTCAACTTTTTCTCTCTTGAAATGATCTCCAACCTAAAACCTACAATCACACATCAAAGGAGAAGAAAAATGTTTTTTTTGTTAGGGGATAGGGGTTTTCCGTGGTCAAACATTGTTTTAGTAATTAAACCTTGAAATGAAACAATGCATAAAAGGAATGATGAATGAACAAACAATGTCACAACTCACCAAACCACAATTAAAACCTTGGAGTACAAATCAACAATCTTGCATGAGGTGGCCTCAATGAATGTAGATCTTAATCACAACACTTGATTAGAAACAATGTCTTGAATATGATTGAATTGATCTTCAATGCTACATCAACACATTAGCTCAACAACATGCACAACGCAATATTCCTTTGACATGATGGAATGGATCTTGATTGCTGCAATAATATCCTATAAATCTACCATGAATACCTTCTTGGATGCTCTTGAATACTCTATAACATGTTGATTATCCATAATACTGAGAGGGGTGGAAAATTAGTATTCTATTAAACCATTCAACTATAATCCACCCAATTATTAAAGCACATGTAACTACAAACAAGAATTAAGACATTCAAATGAGAATGACACCACAAATCACAACAAAACCAAAATTATTACATGGAAAACCTAAAGTGGGAAAACCATAGTAAGGATTTTTTGAATAGGATGATTGAGAGGGTGAGGGTGAATCAGTTGTAGCAAAATTAAAATATTTAATTCAATCACATAAACTAATATGTAATATTGCTTAAATGATTAGTCATCAAATGCTAATGTAAAAAGTCGAATCCAACACATAAACATAATAACACTAGATTTACATGGAAAACCCAATGAGGGAAAAACCATGGTGAGGATTAAATCACACTATATAGAATATAAAAAATGATTACAATAGGCTCACTGTCTGAAACAAGGTCTCGTTATCTGGAAGAAGGGCTCACTATCCAATAGGGATAACAACTTGGAGAGCTCGCTGCCATAAAGGTACAAAGAAGACTTGTTATAGAGAGACTACATTCCCAATGCAACAAAGGATTCCACCATAGTCACTTGATCAACTTGCATGAATGATAGAGTTTACCTTCTATTCACTACATCCAAAAACTCAACATTATGCTTTACATTGATCTACCACACTAGCAACATATACACTTATTAAATATAATTAATGTTGCACCAAAATGCACTTTCTCTTTTCTCTTATAGCTCTTGTTCTTCATTATTGTATATTTTCTATCACTTAACTCATCTTGTATTTATACCTCTTCAACTTTGAAACATATCCAAATTCAGCCATCCAAATCCAAGTTCAAATTAGATCGACACCAAAAAATCCTAGGGTGGAACTAGAATTAGGGTGACCCAAAAACACGCTTCATAGGAACCCAAATAGATCCAACATGCTTTATTAACCTCGAAAGTAGCATTTCACACAAGGTCAACCAAACTAGTGTAAAACATGTAGAGCCATTAAGCATGGAATTTCTAAATTCTAAGATTATCTTTACTCTAATCAGGGAAACTCAACTTTAGAACTACAAGTCATAAGACTTCATCAAAGAGAAATCTAGACTAGCAACATTTCACCTAGACCTCAACCAGATACATAGAAAACCATAGTTCACAATTGGTGAACAAAACTTGCATTGTAAAATGAATTAACAACCAAAAATGTGGATATAGCATCTTTTAAGAACCATGAAGAACATGTATAAAACACACAAACATAGGAGAAAATACAAACCAAAATCCAGATTTTTTACTAAGTACCTACAACATATCTTTATTATGATTTTCTCAATATCCTAGACTTATACAAAAAACAACAACTAGTCGATAACTAGTTGACTGATTGACATCAATGGCAACACCTTCAATATTTCCATTCTTGGAATAGTCTCCTCCTTTGTCATTGATATAACACATGATGTGAAACACCATCAATGGTAACATACAATATCTTAATACGCTTTTATGTTTCTCCCCCTTAGTAGATAATTTCTTATATGCATGCTTCCTTTCCTTCCACATGCTTCTTTTCCAATTCTTCCTTTGCTTCCCTTTTTTTTCCCTTTTTCACATGCTTCTTCTCCCCATTTGACATCAATGGAAAAGGAAAAAGAATATTTTACAATGATTTCTCCTTTGACATGAAAAGTATAATACTCATAATGACAAAACCTGATATTGCCTGCTCCCCTGAGAGGTACCCACTAAAACATCATCCTAGAAGAAAGATAGATCTATAGATCCATATGACTAATGCATCTCCATATGCATCTACTTTGAGAAAGGAGGGGAAATCACCCCTAAATTTTCCTAAAGATACTCAAAAGTATCTTTAGGAAGAGCCTTCATAAAAATATCAGCAATTGGATCCTTCATCAGAACATACTCAAGATTTACTTCATTCTCCATGACCTTCTCTCTTAAGAAATGATATTTGATAGATATATGCTTCATCCTCAAGTGCATCATTGAATTATTTTAAATATTAATTGCACTTGTATTATCATAGAAAATAGAAATGGGATTACCATATACCACTGTGATATCTTTCAATGTTCATTTCATCCATAGAACTTATGTTTAACAAGATGCAACAACAATATACTTAGCTTCAACAGTAGACAAGGATATTGAATCTTACTTTTTACTCAACCATTCCACCAATCTGCATCTAAGAAAGAATGCACCACCATTTGTACTTTTTCTATTATCTACACATCCATCCCAATTTGAATATGTATAGGAACTAAGTGTAAAATTAGTATCTTTAGGATACCACAATCTATAATTTGGAGTTCCATTCAAATATCTAAAAATTGTTTAAATAACAACATGAGTTTCCTTAGGGTCTTCTTGAAATTTATCCACAAGAAAAATTGTGTGTATAATATCCAGTCTAGTAGCAGTCAAATATAGTAGTCCACCAATCATAGATCTATACCTGCTCTAATCAGGCTTAGGTGAATCATGATCTTTACCCAATTTGCAATCAATCACCATAGGAATACTTACCAGTTTGGAACCATTATTCCCAAACTTCTTCAATATCTCTTTTACATACTTGGACCGTGAAATCAAAATTCCTTTTTTTATTTGATTAATTTGTAGCCCAAGAAAGAAATTAATCTCCCTAAACATAGACATTTCAAATTATTTTTTCATCTCTTCCACAAACCTTTTGAACATATTTTTATTTCCTCCAAAGATAATGTCATCAACATACACTACTACAGTCAATATTTTGTCACTTTGAATCTTAAAGTATAGATTATTGTCTATCATACCTTTGTTAAAACCTCACTAAATCAAATACCTATCTAACCTCACATACCAAGATCTAGGAGCTTTCTTCAATCCATTTAAAGGTTTCTTTAATCTACACACCATATCCAGTTGATCTGATAACTTAAATCCTTCTAGTTGTTCCATGTAAAATTCTTCTTCTAGCTCACCATTCAAAAGTGTTGGCTTGACATCCATCAAATAAACCTTAATGTCTTTATGAGAAAAAAATGTAAAGAACATCCTTATAGCTTCCATTCTTGCTACAAGAGAAAAAGTTTCCTAAAAATATATTCACTTCTACTTGTAAGTAGCCATTACAAACAAGCCTCACTTTTTTTCTAACAACTTCTCCATTCTCGTTGACCTTATTTTTGAATACCCACTTTGATCCAATGTTGTTTTTATCTATCATTCTTGGAACTAATTCCCAATTTTAATTCTTCTGAATCTGTATAAGTACTTATTTCAATGATTCCTTTGAATATTAATGTTTACAAGCTTCACTTACAATCTTTGTTTCAATCTCAAAAAGTAAACATAGATTCACTTTAGCAATGGCTCTGCTTCTAGTGAACACACCTTTCGTCTTGTCTCGAATAATCTAATTTTTTGAATTATTCTTCTATAAATATTTTGGTGTCTTAGGGGACATCACTAGAGTATCTTCTTGTATTTCATTTTGTTCATCCTGCTTCCCTTTCTCATCTCTTTCTTGCTCTTCCATATTCTCTTCTATTCTTACATAATCATGCTCATTAGATACATATCTATCAATTTTAATAGAATTATTCATTGTCTCATCGACCCTTACATTAGAGAGCTCTCTACAATATTTATCAATCATTTATTGAAACATATGTATGCATTGCTAGTAGTAGAATATCCAAGAAAAATGTCTTCATCACTTCTTACATAAAACTTACCCAAATTTTCTTCATCTCTTCTGATATAACACTTGCTTTCAAACACCTTGAAATATTTAACAATGGGAATTCTTCGATGCCATATCTCATAGGGAGTAATTGTACTATTTTCTTTATCTTGAACTCAATTGAATAGCTAAACAATAGTGTGAATAGCTTCTTTCCAGTAAACTTCTGGTAAACCAACCTCAGTAATCATTGATCTAGAATCCTCTTGAACTGTTCTATTTTTCCTTTCAACAACTCCATTCTGCCAAGGAGTTCTCAGAGCAGATATTGTCCTTCTTATTCCATGGAGTTTAGAAAAAAAAATTAAACTCATGGGAGGTGAATTCTCCACCTCTGTCAAACCTTAATAATTTTATCTTCAAATTCACTTCATTCTCAACCATAGCTTTGAATTCCTTAAATCTATCTAATCCATCTAATTTCTCTCTAAGAAATGTATCCCAAGTATATCTAGAATAATCATCAACTAAAAGAATAAAGTACCTTTCACAAAGTAGACTTCTTACTCTTGTAGGACCATAAATATCTATATGAACTAAATCTAGTAATCCAGTAGTGGACTATTCCTTTGATTTGTAATGATTTCTCGCTTGCTTCCCAAACTAACAATTCCTATAAATAGCATTAACGGGCTTTGTAATTCTCGATAAATAGCTTGAGAAACACTAACCCTTTCCAAGTTATCAAAATTAATGTGAAACATTCTCCTATGCCATAAAAAATTATAATTTAATTCATTTAACATCGTCCATCAACACCCTTAAGTTGATAGATATTCCATTCAAATTTATTCCTTGTAGCAATCAATGTTTTGGATCCTTTTTGGATCTCATATCTCTCATCCTTGAACACAAGATCATATCCTTTTCTACACATCTAACTAACACTTAACAAATTATGTGTTAAACCCTTAACATAATAGTCATCATTAGTATGATGTTTGTCATCAAAACTTACTGAACCTATCCAAAATATTTTAGCACAAGTATCATCTCCAAACATAACCAAGCCTCCATCATATTTTTCAAGCTTAACAAACTTTCTTTTATCACCAGTCTTGTGATGTGAAAGGCCACTATCAACTAAATAATTCTTCTCTTGTTTAGAATGTAGGGTAGAGATAACCATACATTCATTTTTCTCCTTCTTCGAAGGACTTTCTTTTACCTTTCTTTCAAAATTAGTAGAAGTAAGTTCATCCTCAATCACCAAGAACAAGCATTCATTGTCATCAAAATATTCATATTCTAAATCCTCATCTGATACACTAGCATTCTCATTCACAAAATAAACTTTGTTAATCTTCTTTCCTTTCTTTTCTTTCTCATAATTTTGTTTATTTATTTTATCTCTTTCTATAAACTTCACAACATAATGACCTATTTCTCCACAACTAAAGCATTTAAAGGGAACCTTACCTTCATACTTACTAGAGCATTTCATCATTCTTCTTACAAAGTTAGCTTCTATTTCATGTCAAAGTTTTCTTCATCTAGATCTTTAGCTTGTGTAGCCTTAAAATCAGTCCCTGATTTGCACCCATTCCTTAGACTCAGCTTCCTCATCTCATAAGACGGAAAAAATCCTAACAGCAGATCCTTAGTACAAGTCTTATAATCTATAGTCTACTCAATAGCACTCACCTTCTCACTGGAAGCATCAAGAAGAGTTTTGAGAATCTTCTTTACAATCCTAGATTCATCTATAGTAGCACTAATTCCTCACATTCCAGCCACTATCTCATCCAATCTATGTACACAAGCTTTAAAATTATCATCTTCAAACATATCTAGAAGATGAAACTCTATTTCCAAATTCTATAATTTTTCCTCTTTGACTCTTTTGTCACCATCATGCACTCTTTCCAGAGCATCCCATACTTCCTTAGACATATTCAAATTCTAAACCTTTATCAATTTAGAATGTACCAAACTATTCTTCAAGATGAAATTCACCTTGTTGTTCACTTCATGTGCTTTGATTTCTTCAGTGTGCTCAGACCATTAGCACGAGTGTAAGGATTTTTTTAAGCTCTCTTCACATCATATCCACAATATTCTTGATATTCTTCCATCAGTACTTTATAAATACCATAATTAGTTCCATCAAACCTTGGATAATCAAGAACCATTTTTCCAGTCATCCTAAACCTTCCTCAAGTAGTTAAGTTCTTTACCATGGAACCATGCTCTGATACCAATTATTGAATAGGACAACTAAGGGGGGTGAATTAGTTGTCATAGAATTAAAACCTTTAATTCAATCATTGGAACTAATACATAATACTGCTTAAATGATTAATCATCAAATTCCAATGCAGAAACTCAAATCCAACACATAAACACAATAATGCCATATTTACATGGAAAAACCAATGAGGGAAAATCCAAGATGAGGATTAACTCACACTATATCTAGAATATCAAAACTGATTACAAGAGGCTCACTTCCTGAAACAAGGACTCATTGTCCAATAGGGCTAATAGCACAAAGGGCTCACTACCATAGAGATATAAAGGAGACAAAGAAGACTTGTTACATCGAGGCTGCAATCCCAATGCAACAAAGGATTCCACTATAGTCATTCGATAAACTTCCATATATGATAGAGTTCACCTTCTCCTCACTACATCTAAAAACGTAGCATTAAGCTTCAAACTGATCTTCCACACTTGCAACACACACTTATTAAATAGAATCAATGTTGCACCAAACTGCACTTTCTCTTTTCTCTTATAGCTCTTCTTCTCTCTTGTACATTTTCTATCACTTAACTCATCTTGTATTTATAACATCTTCAACTTTGAAACATATCCAAAGTCAACCATCCAAATCCAAATTCAAATTATGTCATTGCCAAAACATCCTAGGTTGGAACTAGAATGAGGGTGACCCAAACATGCACTTCATAGGTACCCAAATAGATCCAACACAATTCATCAACCTCGAAAGTAGTATTTCACACAAGGTAGGCAAAACTAGTGTAAAACACATAGAACCATTAAGCACAAAATTTATAAATGCTAAGGTTATCTTTAGTACAATAAAGGTAACTTAACTTTATAACCACAAGTCATAAGATTTCATCAAAGAGAAATCTAGATCAACAATATTTCTCCTAAAACTCAACTAGAAACATGAAAAACCATAGTTCACAACTAATGAGCACAACTTGCAACGTACAATGAATTAACAACCAAAAATATGGATATAGCTCCTTCTAAAAACCATGAACAACATGTATGAACCACACAAATATAGGAGAAAATTAGGAAAAAAACCCAGAGCAACCACTAAACACATGCAACATATCTTTATTACAATTTTCTCAATATCCTCGACATATACAACCAATTGTAGCTAGTCGATAACTAGTTCACCAGTTGCCATCAATGATAAAACCTTCAATATTTCCATTCTTGCAACATGATTAGCTCACAATATAATATATATGGATATAGAATTTTACAAGATGCACTACTAGGACTCACTATCCTAAAAAGGCTCATAACCACAATACAAACTGAAATGGCTAACCGCCAAGATACAAAAGGTATGGATCACTACCAAAAGTATGAACTAATGGAATACACCTTATATTTCTTAATTTCAATTGCAACAAGGCTTTGAATGTGAATTACTTCTCTACTTAGTAGTCACATAACAATTATGCTATGATCCTTGACTTCTCTCACAATACATTATTCACATTTGATCAATCCTTTAAGATCGCACAATCTTAGTATTATTCACACCATTTCACACACATCTCACACACTCTCTATCCATGCATAATCTACTCCAAAATATCTCATATATATATATATATATATATATACAAGTATGTTTCATATATTAATTAGGGCGATGTAATTAGATGTAAACAAACTAATCAAAAAATAGCTCTTGTCAGCATCATATATTATTTAAAATATATTTTTATCCATGTGGTGGATCATTTCAAGTTGGCTAAGATCTATAAGGGATCAAAATAACATCTGCAAAGTATAATTAATCTTCTTAATGCATGTCATATATCAGGTTGGCCTAAAATAGGACCTAAACTCAAAAATTCCAAACCAACACATGCTTCTCAAAGTAAACAGCTTCCAAATCTGATATTACTTTAGTTTATGATCACACTAACATCACAAAGACTACCATTAGAATTGTAGAACTAATATGTTCTTCCTAAGCAAATGTGGAGTTTCCCACACTGATATATTGAACATAGAAACAATTTTAGTGTACAGAGATGAACTCTGCCATTGATAAATTTTTGTACACAACAAAAAACTTATCAAGATTCTAGATATAGTTGTATGAATGGGTCATAATAATAATATTTAGAGAGTAGTGTCATATCTCTTCTTGCAGTGAATTTGAGACTGAAAAACTCATTCATTGGACCATCAATAAAGAACACTTGTGATATAGACCAGCTTTTAGAATACCAAATGTGCTTCCCACAATGTTTCCATAATGTTGAAATTAATGCCAACCTTGGAACATCCAAATTAACCTATATACACTTCATGATCATGTTGCAAGGATCCCATAATTCCAACAATCTGCCCCTTTAGCATTGATGGAAACATTCATATAAAACAAAAAGTCCCAATATAAAACAACCGAATACTCCCCCTTACAAAATTATTCTTGAAAGAAAAATCCTCATACAATCTATCTCTCCCCCTTTGACATCAATGGAAAAGTTCATGTAGGGGTTTGGTATATTTCCTTGAATATGTGTATGCATAAAATTTTTACCAAGAATTATATGAAAAATATTATCATGAAGAAGAATATCCTTTGAGGTTCTTCAGGGTATCTTCCCATGTAACTTTTCCTTCTTCCCACAATCCTTTTGCATTTTCAAGAGTTTTGTAAAGTAATTTAGGTTTAGTCAAGGACCTTATACCTTCTTCCATAGTGTTGGGATTGAGATTTATTTCTAATAGATTACTAGCACTATCAACGACACTGTATAGAGGGATATTCCTAATGAGTTTTACCAATTCTCTAAGCACCAAAAACTATTTAATCACTTTTTTTCTTTGATTATTTCAAGGGTCACACTAGCTATCTCTATTATCTCTTGATCATTGAAAGTCTTCCACCTTGGAAATGGTTTGGAGAAACACAAGCCTATCACATGTCTTATGGCTTCTCTAGTTATCAAGTGTGTTTCAGCAATTGAAATAGATTCACCATGAATCCTGCTTAATGCCATTTGGATTTTTTTCTTGTCAAATTTAAACAACAAGAATTTCTACCATACAACCAATTTATTTTCAACTAAAATTTTGTGTGCGTGATAATTTTATCCCAACTCATTCTTCCACAAAAAACTTAATTGAACTAGTGAGATTTTCTCAAATTTTCCATAATCATATGCATAAATATCTTTAGTAGGTAATACTCTAAGAGGAATGATAGAAAACACACTCACCAATTTTTTTGATAATTTTTTCAGAGAATATTTCCTTAATTTGATTTGCAATTTATTTTGGATAAACCCACAAAAGTGGTTTACAATTCCAGTGAGGAAGGAAAAGTTGCAGAAAATGAGCCCATGCAAAAAAAAATGGTTTATGGGGGTTCAAATGAACTTTTGGTTTGAGTGAACCTAAAGTGGGTTCAATAGATCCCCTCTTTGAGTGAACCCATTTAATGATGGACCCCACAATTCTCAACAAAACTCCAAAAGTGAAAGCTTGTGGAAAGGGGGTTTGCTCGAACCCTGGTTTGAGTGAAACTTGGTTTGAGAAAACCCCCCTAGTTTGCTTGAACCCCCGTTTCCCCCCATTCTCCCCCTCAAGCACCAAAAAAGCCAGAATTTTGTGCTTTGAAGCTCGAGTTGAGGATGAAAATGGAGGAGACTTCATAGACCAAACTAGATGATGTTAGTCCTCAAAACGAGCTAGATCCAATTAATATATTTCTTTAATATGTTTTGGTTTTACTATGTATTTATTTTTTTAGTTATATTAAACATAGGTTTTTTGCTAAAAATCAAGCTCTTTGTTCTGGACATGTGGAAAAATAGCAGATTATAAAAAAATGAAAAATATGAGTGCACTAGATACTAAAGTATTTGATCCAACAAAAAAATAAATTAAATTTTGATACATACAAAAGAAAAATTACACATTATACGATCCACCCATGTCTGATTTGTAATTGGTTTGACTTCAAAACTTGATTAAGGAAAAAATTTTCAATAAAAAACTATGAAACCAATTGGAACCACTAGATATCATAGTTACAAATCTAAATTTGAAAAAAAATAGAACTTTATCCTTCATGGAAAATTTTTTATGCATTATATGATGATCATCACTCCTTAAAAATGTTGTTTACTGAAAAAACATAGCTTTCGAAGGATATGGGAAAATATGTGCAATCTTATTCCAAAATTTTTGAAAAAATATATTTAAAATCTATAGACAAAATTTCACAAATCACTAGTTTGCATTATTTTCAAATTCCTCATGATTTAGCCGCTATAGGTTCCCAAAAGTTAAGATTTAGTTAGAAATAATTATTTTAGTATCTAGTTTGGCCAAAAATTCTAAACTAGTATTCTGGGATCACCCTTTGAAACCTTCACTACCTTTGACCTATCAATTGCATAAAATTGAAAATTCTATGAGAGAACTATTTAAGCAGAGTACCTTTGTAATTTTCTCAATGAAGAATGGGATTTGATGTTTAGCTTCCAGAGCACGCCTCAATTCCACCTTCTTTCCTTAAATATCTCTTTCTTTCCTACCAAAACAAAATCATGAAACTTACTAAATGGAAAATTTCTCTGGTTTCTTCAAGCTTCCTTTGCACACTTTTCCTTCTTCACAAATTCCTTTTCTTTAATGTTTTTTCCTTAACATTTCTCAATTTATTTCTTTCACTTCAAATTCTTCTATAATAAATGCTACAAACTGCAAGTATATCACCTCAAAATTTGTGCACACTTCCATCCTTTCAAATTCTGTGAACTTCATTCTTCACACATGTGTGTCTGAAAATTACTTTTGCGTTAAATCTTGTATTCGTAACCTTAGTAAATGCACTTCTACCATGTCATGACATAATATAGATGTTGGTTGTTTTCAATGAACTAATCAAGTCTAAATAGCTACCTATGAGTTTTCCAGACTCAGTTCTCAAATACATGCAAGACAACTAGCCAACAAATGAGATATAGAACCAATTGCTTTATCTCCTAGACTTCAAGCTCGCAAAACCTGGGAGGGTAGTCCCACAATGTACATTACACAATTCCTTTAGACAATTTACGTATACATTGCAAATTCAACAAGATATATTCTCACCAGTGATTAATAAGATGAAATTCTCCAATAAGTTGTCATTTCCTTGAATGAATTATGCATCCTCAGTTGAGAATATATAAAACAACACAAACTACAACAAATTAAAGATAGATCAGTGATTATTTAAAATATTATTCTCAAGTTGGGTAAATAGAACCATGAGAAAGACTTAAAGGGGTTAGGATCAGTGTCATTATCTATAGGCTAGGAGTCTAAGAAAATTGAAATATAAGGTATATTTAATTATGAACAATGATGATATAAGTGATACTACTTTATAATTAACAAATCTAAAACCAAATTATAAAGAATACTTATTAGATTGAATGACCCTGCACATGAATTCATGATGTTATTCAAGCATTTTAACTAATTCTATGAACCAGAGCTAAAACCAAAACATATATCAAAGTATATAATGATAACAATTAATGAAATTATCTCTAATCAAAATTTTCATTAATAAATCAAGTACAAAATAAAAATGGAGAGATTATAGATTTGGGAAATCTCGATTATCATTTAGATATGCTCATAAACCATACATTTCATAAATTTGCTATCTAGACTTAAGACATTAGACAAAGAATTAGCATATTCATTTTGTATTCTTAATTTTCACAATTTAGTTCTAGAATTCAACAAAAGAACCACACAAATGGCCCTGAATTCCCTTGTATATAACAAGGGAAAAAAAACAAGCTTTAGGCCATATGCACATGTGTCACATTCTAACTGGATTGCTATAAGACATATTCCCTAATTCAGTTATATTTGCATTCTTCAAAATGGAGGAAATATACATGAGACAAAGAATATTTAAATTCATTGTAAGGACCATCTTTTCCTTCCAAAAATAACATGTCAAAAGAATATTCTTCTTCGTTATAGCACATCCACTTCATCAAGCAAGATGATAAAATGATGTGAAGCAAAAAGGTGAATCAACATCCTGGTTAGCATTCCACATCATCAACTGGTAATACTTTCTTGTGAAACATATATTTCATACATTGTAACTTCTAAGGATAGACCTATACAATACTTGACCAATCATATGTTTCACTTTCATATTTACCAAACAAATCAACCAACCAATGCCCTTCCCCATTCTTTATACTCTTCATCAGATGGCTAGTTGAAATAGATGATTTTATCTAACGTCTTCCTGTGTGGTGCAGGGGCACCATTACCTTGGAATGTAAGGGAGAGATTTTTGAAGGTTTATTGAGTGGATTTGAATATTTTTAAACAATATGCAATGAGGAAGTTGTAAAAAATGTTAAAATATAATGCACTGTAATAAGTTGTCCATGTATGTCATGTTGACAAGGTGATCTAGAGGTGGATAGGATATAATGTAGGTTTGGTTTTTATGTTTTTTTTTTGCTTATAAATAAGGTCTCAATGACCATTTGTTATGTATTGGAAGGCTTTTGGGGTCTTAGTAGGTTAGTTAAGAGGAATTTACAAAATCAAGTTGTAAGGGGGTGATTAAGCCCAAGTATTTGGAAAATTGTCATTTTATAGTCAAACAAAAGGGTGGTTAAGGCAGTTGGTCAGTTCAAAGGGTAGGTTGAATTTTATACAATGATATAATGATGTAATTCCTTGAGATAGAAGTTGGTTGTTCAGTTCTTTTGAAGAAGAATTCTCCTTTGTAAATTTTGATCACTGTCTTTTCATTGATTTCCTAAAATTTATTTTCTTGACATAGGTGCATATAGGTCTGTCATGACTTGAGGTTGTGGGTGTTTATTTATATAAGTTTTTACTTTCCTTTGCATCTATTTTGGAGGTTTAAGTTCATTGTTTGTGTGTGGAGAGCAGCAAGTTTCAAAGATTGCTCTATTTTCAGAATTAAGTGTTTGAGTGCCTCCTAGAGATGAGATCCTCCATCCACCTACTATAACTCCTCTGTGACTTAGTGGATGGACTTCATTTGGTGTTTTTTTTAAGTTTCAGAAGGATAGGAGTGTACAGACTGAGTTCTTGAAGTGTGTCATAAGTTTGAGGGGGGTGTTTGTGTGGTTTATATGGAATTTGGGTTAGCAGACCTATGTTTGGAAAATGTAACATTTCCTTGTGGTACCTAGTAAACTATGAGGCTTGAGGGGGCCAAACTAAACATTTATGAGTGGTTGATGTGGTTTGTAATGGTTGAGATTATGTACTTTCAATAGATGCGTCTTAAAACCCTAGGTTCCTAGGCTACAAGGAGGGTTTGTGAGTTGGGGAATAAAAAAAGTTCTTGGAATTCTAAAAACTAGAAAATACTAAGTTTGGAAGCCTTCCCTAAGACTGTTTTAGGTTATTTTTGGTTGGTGGTCAGTTTGTAGAGGGGTTTCTTTGAAAAAAGGGCTAATTGGGGCTTCAAAATAGTGGAAAAATCCATTTTGGAAGAGAAGTTCTAAAGGAGTCTAGTGAACTTGTTGGATATGTTTTGTGACTCAAAAATGGGTATCTGAATCGCCCATTTTTCGGTTAATTCTATGGAAAGTTATTGAGTTAAGGTCTGAAAAATGGGTTCCTAGTACTGCTAGAATTGAGGGGTGAAATTGTGGAATTTGTGTTTCTAATGATTGTTGAACTTGGAGGACTGATTTCATTGCTTTATATAATCATTATAATCTTTTTGGATGCCTCTTGAAGGAAAGTTTCCAATTGGAAAGGGTGTGTGTCTTTTGGCTCTACATCATAGTGGTATCAAAGCAAGGTACTAGATCTTGTGTTATTGATTGATTGGTTTTACAGCTTAGTGAAGAGATAGGATTAAGAGAATTCCTCCTAAGGGGAGTGTTGTTGCAAGAAGAATGGATGAATAGGCTAAACAATTAGAGGCCTTGCAGAAGAAGATGGTTGCATTGGAAGCAAAGCACAAAGGAGAAGTAGATGGAAGTGATTCTGCAGAAGATACTTCTAGTGAAGAAGAGGAAATGGATCCTGATGATGCAAGAACAATGAAGCTTTTGAAGGCTATGAAGAAGGAGGGACATGGAAAAATAGATTTTCTTATGTATGGAGGAAAAATTTATAGTGAAGAGCTCCTAGACTGGATTGGGGCTATGGAAAACTACTTTGATAGTGAAGATGTTGGTGAAGGACTTAAGGTGAAGAGGGCTAAAACAAGACTGAAGGGACATGATTTGGTATGGTGGAATTTTGTACAGGAGGAAAGGGAGACAAGGAAAGAGAAAGATCACTTCGTGGGAAAGGATGAAGGCTAAAATTAAAGGTAAATTTCTCCCTTGTGATTACAATGTTCAATTACTTAAAAAGTTGCAAAATCTTAGACAAAAATATTTGGATGTGCAATCATATACTGAAGAATTTTATAAGTTGAGCATAAGAAATAAGCATGAAGAAGATGAAGATGAAATAAGCTTGAGGTTACTTATCCTCACGTTGGCTAGCTCCAACTACTATTAACCACAATCTCTCATCCAAGCTTGGGATCCACTTGTTCAGGATTGGCATAGCCAACTCCTTATCTCTTTGGGACAATCCTATTGCTCGCATTGTCAGGGCGTAATTGTCATGCACACTATTCAATATGGCTTGGATCTTCTCATTCAGATGCTTTAAGACAGTATGAACAATATTTGATATATTCTCATACATTGTGTCTTGAGCCTTTTCCAACAAATTCTTATATGTTTCAACTTGCAAAAGAAATTGCTCCCTTGTAGGTTCATCAAATGAGCTAGGACCTAGTTTTTTTTATTCCTCTACTAAAAGTGTCTCTTGTCCAAAATATATGGCACCATTGCTAAGGCTTGAATTTGAGGTGAATTTTGGGAGGATGCAATTGGAGATGATGAGGTAGGTGACTTGATCTACCCTAAATCTTTTCTCTTTGCATTTCTCCCTTGTTTTTATAGAGTGCAAACTCAATTTCAAATACAACTTCCCTTTACTAACTATTATCATAATCACTAAGAAGCTCAAGGTATTTATTCCAAAAATCATCCCTCTCCAACTATAGACTTTTGATAGTTGCTTTAGAAAATCTAGAAACATTAACAGCCATGTTAGCTTCCTTCAAAGATAGGGTATCAACAACACTTTTCACTAGTAGTTGTCCACTAAAATCTAATGGCTCAACAAGCACTAGTTTCTTAGATCCCATGGAAAATGACTAGATTGCTAGTAAATCCCAATCTTCACTAAATGTAAAACCCTGAAGTGTCATTTCCAACTCTTCTTATGTTTTCACCAGAAGCCTTTCAACCCTTTTTATGGCATATAGGACTATAGCATCAACAATGTTCCATTTTGGTAGCAATAACACACCACATCTCTTTACAAGTTCTTTACCATCTTGGGCAGTAATCTTTTGAAATTCATTTTTCATAATATCCTCACATTGGCCTAGATGACGCACTCAGGAAACTCTGAATGCAAACTCCTTTTAGTGGCCACCTTCTCTCCATATTCTATAGCTTTTGATCTCCACTAGAAATCTTTGAATGGAGACATCTCAACAAAGGAATGATCTTCCATAACTCCTTACAAGCTTCTATTCTTATGTCATCTACACTATTTAAACCACTCATGTCGAGCTTTCCCAACCTAAGATTTCTTTTTCCTGAACTTGAGGAAATTTCCCCTACAGGGGGAGGCATTCCTTGCTGCATATCCTCAGGAGTGATATAGATATCATCTTCATCTATATTAGAATATTCGACCACTCCTCTTACCTCAGTTCTTTGTTTCTTTAGGGGTGGTTGATCTAGACGAATACTACTTCCAGGGGGTGAGTCAAGATCAATTATAGGTAGAGCAGCCTGTCTTGGAGGTGGTGGAAGTGCACTCTCAGGAGAATCTACCTTTGGCTCTTTAGAAGTGATTGGGACTGGCAAGCTTTTTTCTTTATTCATTGCTTTCTTCCTCCTGGAGTAGATTCTCAATTGCTTGGGTGGTTGGTATGTAGGCATTTCTTTCAATGTCACTATAGTATCTTCTTAAACCACTCTTGTTTTTCCTTTTTGAGTTCACGTTGTTCCCTCAACATACCAACTATATTTTCAAAAATATCCATAACATGCATGACTTTTCCAAATTCATCAAGTATGTTTGGAAAAGGATCATATCAAGGATCCTTCTTCCATTTTTCTTCTACCATCTTCCTCTAAGAAAGATGTTTATCTTTTCTTTCATATTTTTCTTGAAAGCTAAAAGTATTCCTAATGACATATTTAGGATAATCAAAGATATACATAAAATTACTCAATTTCTTATCTAATTTTAGTTTAGTAATGAAGCCCTCAAGATCATGATTCCTCGAGTGCATAGTCACCAACTTATAAGGCACCAATAGATGTACTAATTTCTTCCATGTACCCCTTTCACCAAAACATAATCAACAAAGCCTATCCACTCTTGAAAGAATGAATCTTTCCTTGCTATATTACGTAAGTGCACTTCCTGTGAAGCTCCTAATTGCCTCATGATTTCAAGGAATCATATCCTTAAAGGCACATCTCTTGGCAAGACATATGGATCCAGAACATTGCTATATACTCTATTTTTTTTTTTCACGATATAAAATCAAGTCTCCCCAATTATGACTGAAGTTCAAGTCTGGCCCCATCTACATGGGTCTCAAGAACTCATGAATTTCCTTGTGAATTCTTGGTGGTTCATATATTAGAGACCTCCTTATTCTTGATGCAAAAGAATTTTGAAACATCACAAAATTGTATTTCTTTTCATCCTTTTCTAGAATTCGGGTCCAACACTAAATGGGAAAATAAACACCTTACTCCTTCCTTCTCAAAGTTATATCCTTCTCAAAAACCTTCTGCCCTTTATGCAATAACATGTGCATTAATAGTGAATACTACCAAAACTTTACCCATTATTTCCCTTCCTTCAACTAAACCAAACCCTTGTGGATATGTTCTTCCAGTTAAGTACCATAATCATAGACTATGTTATGGATGATCCCACAATAGTGGTTTACAATTTCTGGTCAAACTGGACACTAAAATATATATTTTAACTAAATCTTCACTTTCAGGCACCTATATCGGCTAAATTGTAAGGAATTTTAAGATGATGCAAAATAGGGTTTTGTGACATTTTGTTTGTAGATTCTAAATATGTTTTTTCAAATAACTTGAAATCATATTGCACTTCATTTTCCATCTCCCTCGAAAACTAGTTTTCTTCATAAAACAATATTTTAAAAAACTGACGCTCACTATATAACGCATAACTTTTTTCCCTTGAAGGATAAAATTATAATTCTTTCTAATTTAGATTTTTAACTCCATTCTCTAGTGCTTCCACTTGGTTAGATAGTTTTTTATTGAATATTTTTTTCCTTAATCAATTTTTGAAGTCAAACCAATTACAATTCAAACATAGCGCGACTGTATAACACAATTTTTTTTGTATGTATCGAAATTCAATATTTTTTTTTGTTGGATCAAGGACTTCAATATTTGGTGTACACTCATATTATTCAAAAGAAAAAATTGACAATCTTCTATTTTTCAACATGTACATAATATAGAGTTTGATTTTTGAAGAAAAACCTGCATTCACAAGAAATAAAAAATAAATATAATAATTAAATGAAATTTATTTAAAATTATACTTTTTGGGAAGCTTATAATAAGGACTACATGCTGACTAAAAACTAAATTTTAAATGAATTCATTTGATCCCCCAAAAGGTAAATAAAAAGTTATTTTTTATCAACATTTTGATAGGTGTAATGGAGACTCTGTTATAGGTATGGTTTAACACTAGCAGGGTTCTATCCAAGGGAATTTGATCTAAGGTAGTTTGATCAAACCCTCTTCAATTGGAATGCTTTAAATGAAACTTTTAAAGGATTAAATAATTATGTTTTTAAAAATATGTGATTTCAGCAAAAATCAAAATCTCCTAAAAATTGTAAACCAACTTTGTGGGATTAGCCTTATATGCTAGATGTTGCAAATGTGTGGCCAAATAGTTGTATTCTTTCTGCAATGTGTCAGGTGGATAAAAATAGATGATCTAGCACAAGGAATATATAGTTTCCCTAAAATAACTCACAAAATAACTCGTTGGAAAGGGCTCGAGCTCCTTCTCACCAATCTTGATCTACTTTTTGTGTTTTCCAGTGCCAGTCATTGTAGTATGCATGGGAAACATCTTTGTCCTAAGGAAAACCTTTGTATTATTGTGTTCCTAATTTCATCCTTATCCAGAGGAACCATATCCTAACTCCACTCATGTAGGTCAAAAATATATTCAATTTCCTTCTTGGTTATCTTTACCATGACTATCACATTAAATGTCCTGACCACCCTAGAAAATGGGTCACACCTTGAGGAAAAATCTTTCAAAAGATCAGCATCCATATACACATTGGGAAAAATTAACTTTCTCATATCCAACCTCCAAGGATTGTAGAGAGGAGCTACAAGGTTCTTGTTCCCAAACCAATGTTGAAAAATTTGTCATCCAATGTAAGGTACTTCGACATCCTTTATGACACGTTTATCCATCACTCCCTCTCTCATAGTAGGGCCATAGAACAAGACCATGTCTTCAGGTTTCTTATTTGTTGAGGAGAGTAACAAGTCAATTACATCTTCAGAGAGTGTTCTAGACTGGGTGGAAGAGGTGGAAATTTGTAGTTTGGTAGTCATGAATTTTATGTATACCAGGGTTCTAATGAGAATAATTTTAACTACCAACCTACTAATTGAAACCTAAGACTAAAAATGAGTACTAATTCCAGATGATTTTATAGGGCTATGACCTTTTAAAGACAAAAATAACCCTAAATCAAAGTAATAAAAGTAAAGCAATAAAACACTCATATGAAAAAAATTCAAAGCAAGCCCTAATTCAGAAAAGTTAAAAAGCATAAAACTATGTTTGTTGTACTAACGACTTTCAATTGCAATGAACCCTAATGCTAGTCAAGATGAACTATACAAATCACTTCTTTCAACTCTTTGTATCACTTTGAACACATCCTCAAATCCCAAATAAGCAAGAACTGACTGTATACATAAATTTTGAAGGAAATTGAATAAGTTTATGGGTCACCTCCACCATTACTACCCAGTCACACGAAGTGAAACAATTATAATAGTACTTTGCAGCTTTGAATGTGCATTGTTGATCTTTAGCTAATATGGCCCTCTCGAATGACTCAGATTGATTCAATGACATTTGAATTTACATCATTGTTCCAACTTGGACAAATGGCCAATAGAAACATGCCGACTAGGCCTTCTTCATGTACTGGTGGGCTCCACTTGCCAATAGCCATAGAACATATGTGGCATCTTCTCGTGGACCTTGTTTCTTTTAACAAGCTTGCATCTTATCTGTCAGAGCTAGTGGGAGATAGTGCCAATCATCTTTTTCCTTTCAATCATCACCATCAATCTTTAAAACCATGAGAATTTGAATGGAACACAATGGATAGTCCCACACACTTGATCAAACACATTTCAACATCCTGCTGATCTCACAAAAATTAAATTGGACATCATCACTTGGGACATGCGAGCTAGCGGGGAGCGACTCAAATTAAATCCCATAATCTGGTGATCTGTGAACCTATGCATGCAACAAAATTAGTCATGAAAGAGCACCTTGACTAGCTCGATGATAGTTTACCCTTGGAGATCGATGACTTAAACTTAATTCACTTATGAAAAAAATATTAAAATATGCTTTGGGAGGATTAAAACACTTTGCAGCTAGAAGTGACTGAATAACCTAAGTAGAGGGGCTAGTAAGGAAAGCATAAATATGGCTTGGAATGCAACTTATATCACTAGAAACCAAGAAGAACAAGTCAACAAAAAAGTAAAACACCCAATAATTATACATGGAGCAATCAAGAATAAGGTTACCCAAGTAAAACCCTAAACCCTACTTGTGGTTGACATGTGACATGTTACTACCAAGCACAAAAGGACCTAAAACTATCAAGAATTTTTGGGGCTCTATCAGTGGCTCATGCTCAAGGATGCATACCCCTAGTGGGTATGGCAAGAAATAGATCTCTTGGTGAAGCAAAACGAACACAAAGGAACTAAAAAAAAAACCTGGAGCTTTCCTGGACAAGGAAAGTAGGTGCAATAGAAAGCATACACACCAAGCCCTATGTACAAAATTTACATGACTACATAATGTACATGGAAATATAACCTATTTCAAGAGAAAAAGGGTTTTAGGAACTATGCATGTACTGACAATTCTAGAAATCCACCTATTAGTGATTATAGAAAGTAAGAATCTTCCCCATGAGTGTCTGCAATCAAGCAAGGTCTGAGCCATAGGGGGTCAAACTTCACATGCTTTCCTTTGTCTTCCAATCTTGTGTTCCAAATCAAAACCATACACCCTACTTTAAATTTCCTCTGAAGAGCCCTTTGTCATACAAATATTTGACCTCGAGCTATAGCCTCTCATTTCTCTTATGAGCTTCTCTCCTCATCTCATCAAGCTCAGTCAATTCATCCATCTGGTTCTCATCTCATCACAAATGTAGGTATCATACTCTTGAACAAATTTATACATTTTCATCAAGTTACTATGTGGTATTATAGCTTCAACCCCATACACCAAGTTAAAAGGAGACTATTCAATAACTTTCTTGGCTGTGGTTCTATCTGCCCACAATGCTAATTGCAATTTTGAATCCTAGGCTTTCTTATTTTTCTCTGAGACCCATTTAATGATCTTTATAAGGATCTTATTATTGGACTCAGCTTATCCATTCCCCTAAGGATGGTATGGGGAAGAGTAGGATACATTTATAAAATTTTGTTTGCAAAAATTCATAAATTCCTCAAACCTAAAGCACATAGCATTGTAAGAGACAATTCTCTCAGGAACACCAAACCTACTCAAAATGTTATTCATTAGGAAATTAGTGACAACTTTACCAATTTCCTTCCTAGTAGGGATAACTTCAACCCACTTGGTGAAGTAATCAGTTGCAACTAGAATCCAAGCATGTCAGTTGAAAGGGGGTTGGTGTTGAGACTAGTCTAAGTGGTACATTACCTGAAAACTTTAGCTTACTAGTAAACCTTTGACACACACCACATTTCTTTACAAACCTATGTACACCTTTGGACATCGTAGTCCACCAATAAGTGACTCTTGGTACCTTTTTTGTAGTAGTCTTAGCCATTTAGTGACCTCCACACACTCCCTTATGCAATTCAATTACCAAATCTTCTGCTTGGTCACTATCCACACATCTAAGAAGCACACTTTCTAGACTTCTCCACCAAAGTTCACCATCAATGATGACATATCTAATTGCTTGCAGTTTTAAATTCATCCTCTCATTTTTTGGCATCCCATTAGGGCATTTCATAGTCTGTAAATATTCAACTATTTTTGGTACCAACCACATGTCTGCATATCATAGATGGGAGCAATTTTTTCTTGTTCAACTTCATTGATTTGATTAGCATTCAAATTGACTTCAACCATGAGTTTGGCCAAACCTTGGCCTCTTACCAACTTAGTAATCTTAATATATGTGTTGAACTCTTAGATTATATTAATCCACCAATCTCTAACCTATAGTTTCTTGTTGAGAGAAAATTTCCTTGAACGATGTGCTTGGGACATAGGCCACTACTGTTACACCAGTCAGATATGTTCTAAAATTCTTAATAGCCTTAACTAAGGAATAAACTTGCTTTTCAGTGGTGTTGTACTTGAGCTAAGTTGCTTGCAAGGATTTACTAAAAAAGGCAATTGGTTGTTCAAAACCCTCATCATTTTTTTGCAAGACCACTCCTGCTACAGTATGAAAAGAGGAAAATGTAAACAACTAGCATGTCTTAGAATAATCTAGAGTTTTCAAGATAGGTGTAGCTTTAATAGAATCCTTAATGGCTTGGAAATCCTTGAGATGTTTTTCTAACCATATCACATTTCCTCCTTTCTTAGGGGCATTTTATGTTCCCAAATTTATTTCTTCTAGGTCTTTTTATGTATAGTTTCCTTCATAGCATTTGATCTATCTAGTCCATCAAAGACCCTTTCAAGTGCAACTAATCCCTTGGGATTTTTTTTTTTTTTAACTGAATTACTTCATTCCCAAACAATGCCTCCTTTCTGTCAACTTCCACCACATATGAACCAAAATCAATCTCTTGAATTTCATACCAGTCAATGCAATACAAGAACTTCATAATTTCATTATCATCCCCAAACGCTTTCCAATTTCAAATATTGTTAGGCACTTCAATTCATGTATGTACCTCAATTCTTGAGACGCCATCAAAATTCACATCATTGAGCTTAACTACAATGTTAGCCAATAAATTTTCCTTGACATTTTTTCCTCTCTCTATCCATTCTATCCCAAAGGAATCAAATGCCTCAATGGTGTCCCAAACGTCATTCCTATATTGTCTCAACCTTTTTTCCTTAGTGACAAACCTAGATCTGACTTGGGAAACTACTAGCTTAGAATCACCAAACATTTTTAATGTTTTTATCCCATTCATGGAAGCTAACTTCAAATGAAGTAATAAGGCTTCATACTCATCAACATTATTGGTACATGCAAACTATAGCAAAAAGGAGTACTTGAAAGTCTTATCTTGTGAACAAATAAGAATTACTCCAGTGCCTGAGCCTTCTTTCAAACATCCTCCATTAAAATACAAAGTCCATAAAGTATCCTCGTGTGGTGTCTGTAAGACCTCTCTAACAATTGTTGGAATCTTAGCTTACTCCTGCTATTGTTTCATCTCTTCCACATGAAAGGTATCCATACCAATATCCATAAAATTAATTATTGGAGGTTCCTCTGGTTCTTTGATGTGCTCAATCATATGTTGAAATCTTGATTCTCTGGCAATTTTGACATCCTTTTGATCAATCAGGAAGGTAGCAAAGGATAGATCACATTACATAATTCCTCCCATATAAGCACACCATTGTCTTAACAATAGCATTCCATAGGTTGGTGGAATTCCCACCACTGTTCAAAACTCATGAATAACTCTTTTTTAGGAAATGAAGCCAGTTTATATGGGACCTTATGAATTACTTTGATAATAGAGACCTCTCTAGAATCCATAGCATAGAACTTTCCATAAGTGTTGTCCACCTTTAGGCCCATTTCCTCCATTATCTTGACTAGCATAATAGTATTTGAAGCACCAAAATCTATCATGCAATTTATCACTAATTTACCATCAATGATCAGGCTCAAAAAGAAAGGTTTGACCAAACTAGGATTTGCAATGATGGTGCTTTCTAGATAGATCTTAGGGTTTTCATTAATTTTCGCTTCTACCTCAATGTCCTTAGCTTGACTCTTACTAGTTTCTCATACATTAGCCTCAGTTCTATGCTTGCTGCTACTAGAAATACTATTAATGAGAGCTATTGTTTTGTCTTTATGCTCATTAATCATCATCATTTCTAGAAAAGGGACCATGAATTGAAATTGAGACACAACCTAAAACATATCAGCAGGAAAGTAACTTGGTATTTCAAGAAGTGCTATTTCCTGAGGGACCATCTTTTCAGTTTGCTTATCAATCTTTTCAACTATAGGCTTCAAGTCTTTGGCCTTTGGATCCTGATGTACAGCCTCAGCACCAACTTTAGCTTTGCTACCTTTCTTGACCTAGATTCTCATTTCTTTAACTTCCTTGGGATTAGTCTCTTCCTTCTTATTTTCTATCTTAACACCCTTACTATCTGCATTTTTATGTTTAATGAATATGCCTCCAGGATAGTTCATTAGTTTCCGCTTACCACCCTATTCCTCAAGTGGAGATCACTTCTTTCTTGAGCTCTAGTGGTCAATGCAATTGTATATTTCTTTATCTCCTCATTCAAAGGTCTTCTCAAAGAGACATTACAAGCCTCAAGATTATCATGTTGGAAATATGCAACACTGAGAGAGGTGGGTGAATCAATGTTCTGGAAAAATTTACTTTATTATTCTAATTCTTAATCCACTTAAAATATTTAACATTAAGAAGTATGCAAAAATAGAAAGAAAATAACCACAACACCATAACACAAGGAATTTTACATGGAAACCCTATTAGGGAAAAAATTGCGATGGATGGCCAATCCACAATATAATTTGAGTATACCCAAAAATAAGTTTACAATATGAAAATACACTTGCATTCAAGCACACTTCCTAGAGCTCATTGCTCAAAATAGAAAGGAGCACTGACTTACGGGGATTTAGATTATATCCAAGAGAACAAACTAAAGGAATAGAGTCTAAAAATTCTTGATTATAGTTTTGGTTAAGCTTGGTTGTCAATCTTCTAGCCTTCTAACTAATACTAAACTTTTTCTCTACAAAATATTTATGTGCAAGTGAAACTGTACATAAAATCATCCTAACACTCTTATGGTATTCGCAATACACATCAACACACCACACACACTCCAAAAAGATCTAAGAGATCATACATATATATCCACAACTAGTAATTTAATCGCATCATGTCGACTCCAAATAAAACTTGAGAATGTTAGCAACTTGTCAGCTCAAATCTTAAGATTTATCCAATGCACATCCACAACTTAGCTTCGACCCAAAACATAATGACCAAACACAAAAATATTTGATAAAACATTCCTTGAATATCTGCAACATATTGCATCAACTGAGTTGGCCCAAAATACTAATAAATGAAAAAGCAACCAACTGAATCTCCAAACTCGCATAAGACCTAATACGAGGCATTGAGATTTATGAACAAGGCATTAGATGTATTGATAGACCTCCCATGAGATCAACAACTCAAAATAACTATAAATTTTCAAGTGAATCGATGATCACCAAATTTTTGGATGTTATGCTCTTCCTAACTATCCTTAATGTAACTACTGATATAAGCAAATGATGTTATGTGGATCTATCACCGACTAGGGTTTCCATCAATGACAATGCCAAAAATAATTTGCAGTGTATCTTGCCAACAATCTTCCCCTTTGGAATTAATGGCAACACTTAATGAAAAATAACTAAGTGTCAGATCAAAACCAACATGAGCTACACTTCCATTTCAAAACTTAATAAAGAAACTTCAATCTTCGGAAAAAACTCCCCCTATGATGACTATACATTTTTAACTATACACTTCTCCCCCTTTGACATCAATGGAAAAAACTAGGGAAGCCAAACCAAAATTCCAAAACTATACAAGCATGAACTTGTAACTTACAAGGATTTGAAGACATCTGCAAAATATTGTTTTAGCACTCTTAAATTGTCATCATAGACCTTTTTGACACTTTTCAAAACTATTATGTGACCACACATTAAATAGGATTGAGCCTCTATAGTTTCAAGATTCTCTAGGTCACTAACTGCTACAACTTTTGCTTCCTTCAAAGCACTCGTCATTATGTCAATCTTCAGAAAAATTAGTCCCTTGAGTTCACATACTCTCCCAACAATTCTATCATTTTCATTCTTTAAACATCTTATTTTGTCAAGCAAAGCTATTACTTGACCTTCTTTCTAAACCACATCACCAACTGGTGGATCAAAAGTACTAGAAATGGTAGCTAATTGATTTTTTAGATCCTTCACCTTTTTCTCATTTCCTTCAGTAAACTTGGACTGAACCAAAGGAGACATATAGGCTTTTCCAACTTCAAATATAGAACCTTGAGTATTCTTTATGCAATTAGCTAACAAAATCTTACCCTTTGCAATCACTTCCTTCAACTGGCTAAGTCTTTTTATATTAAAATCCTTTTGCACTTTATCCTTAGCAGATTTCTCAAGAGACTCAAATTGATTACTTACAACATTTATGAAATTCTTTAGCTCAGTGGAAGAGGAACCTGATTGATCCATGACATGAGTTGGTATTAATTTCTGTAGAACTCTAGATGCAAGGCTTAGCAATTCACTATCCTCTATGTGAGACTTTAGAATCTTCTCAGTGGCCTTAGCTTGAGAAATTGATGCAACCATCATCATCTAAATTGGGGACATAGTAGATAGATTGATTGAACTTTCATCCAATTTAGGATCAAAATCTTCTTGTTGCTCCATTAGAGATCATCTTGCCTCACAATCTGATTTCTTGAACTTTTTCTTCTTTAGCCTTGGGTTCTTCAAAGACTATTTATGGATTGACTTTGAGTGCCTCAACCTTTTCATTTTGCACCACCTTCTCCTTAGCTAGTACCACATTAGGAACTTTAGTTTCCATAGATATCTCTGTATTTTCCACATTAGGAGAAATAAAAATATCCTCAAATTTTGGAGGATCAGATACATTCATATTCTCCTCATTCACATTTTCTTTTTCATTTACATTTACCTCCACATTTACTTCCTCATTTTTTGAAACATTTTTAGTATTCATTTCCTCAATGTTAATCTTATTGTTTGACAAAAACTCTTCTAGAATTTCCTTAGTTTCACCTACAACAGCATCATTTTCACCAATCATGAGTTTATTCACCCTTGTCTTGCTCTTAAATTCCTTTTTATCCTTTTCAAGGAGTGAATCCATCTCTTCAATTGACATTTCTAGGCACAAATTTTCAAGAACTCTCTTCCTCAAATTCTCTTCTTCTATTCTATAACTTATTCTTCTTGACTCCAAAATATCATACAGATTCTTGGGTAAGCCAGACATGATATCAACAAGAACTTTATTAAAAAAATTTATATGTTTGATTGTAGGTTCTTCTAGAACTCTTTGAGTTGATTCATTAAAGGTTTCATATCATTCATAGAAGGTCTTGAGATTACCATCATTGTCAACTGCATTCACAACTTCATCAACTAACATACCAGGTTTATCAACTTTAGCCTTCTTTTCCTTTTCTTCTTTGCCAAAAGATTTTCTCTTGTTTAACTCGACAATATGAGTTCTAGTGGCTTTTAATTCTCTCAATAGTTCTTCTAATTTTGTTACCTCATCTTCTAAAATAGATTTATAATTTCTTGTACTTTTATTCTTCTTCCTTTTACCAGAAGGCTTGTCTTGAGTTGGCTTGGTTGTAGGGGAACTCCTTGTAGATCTAGTGCTAGCAGAGGATGCACTAGGACTAGCAAACTCTATTTTTTATTTCACTTCTACTGCTGCTTCTGCCTCATCTCTCCTTCTTGCTTCTCTTAGAGCTTCTATAGGTAAGCCTATCCTTTTTGCAAAAAAATGAATCTCTTTTCTTACTTTCTTGACTATCACCAATTTTCTCAATTCCTCATGAACCTACATACTTTTTTCTGCATATGTTCCAAACCTCTCTTCTCCCTGATCCAAAGGTGCATTCAACAAGTGTTCTGTATGCATCTTCAGAATTTTTTCCTCTACTTCATATCCCATTGGCTTGATCCAAATTGTTTTGGGATCAACAACTTCCATATGACATTGGTCAATATCCACCATGAAGTAGATAGTATCTTTGTACTATTCCACAATTGAAGTGGGAATTATTTCCTTGGCATGCATCATATTATGGAAATTTTTGAAGTACCCCTAAAGGGTAGTATTCTTGAACTAACAATCACCCATTCCAAACAACATGTGCCTTATTTGAACAACTAAATGCTCATTATTTTTCTAATGTACACTTCCAATACCTAGAACCTCATTCATGAAATAAAAAATAATAACAATAGAATATTACCATATTTAAAAGTATTCCTCTTGTCTTTCTTGATTTTACTTAGATTCTCCAACAACTAACTTCTGAGCAGCTCGCACAAGTCATATTCTGCATTTTGGTTTACCATTTCATAAGCTACATAGATGGTCATACCAGATACAAAATTATCTTGGATAGAATGGTATATCTTGTAACCAATGACCATTGATGCAAATTTCACATCCAATTCAACAATGTCTTCTATTTTCATTTCCCTCCTATCCCATTACGCGCCTATTGCCTTAGTAAACTTGTCATTCTTTACAAATTTCAAGACTAGAAGTCTACCGGTGGAATTCAGACCTATTACTGCACATATAGCCTCTTTTGTTATTTTGAAGGGTATATTTAGCCACATGAATTCAACATGAACATTGTTCAAACTATATCTAACCCATTCATTTTCCTCAACTATGGGAAATTTCACAAACTACGCAAACTTATTCTCTTCTAGAGTTTGAAATTCTAGTTTTACAATAAAATATTCTCCAACTATATGATGGGAGTACATATTCATTATTTGAGAGGTTCCCAATTCTTCAATGTTCATATGAATACATTCCCTAATATCTTTAGTGTGCAAAAATCTATAAGGAACAGATAAAAATGGTCCTAAGGGCTCAGTCTTAAAAGACTTATAGGGATGCCATTTGAATTTAGGATGGGTTCTATCCTTGACTTCGACTATCAGAGGAGTGGCCATGATTACAGATTCATAAACTGATAGGTTTTTCAAAAGATACCTTTCCATTGGATCAAAGTTTGATTGTAGATTCATCTCCATGCTTTTAATCTCTCCATAGTTCAGCAAGGTTCACTCTAGGTCTCTTCAAATTGCTTTCCTTCAAAATAAAAAATGTCAAATGAAAGATAAAAATGGTTTTTTATCACTTGCACAACTAACCCTTTTTGTCACAATAAATGCCTTAACCCTAGTTCATCTAATTACTCTTCTTTTAAGCACTGAGATAGATTATTTTTCTATGGATCTCCAAAATTCTACAATACTGGCTCCAATTTGGTTAAACATATGAAAATAATTGATCCACCTATTGGACTAGTCCACATTCTAGTATCACTTGCTTGCAAGGGGGGTTGAATAATTTTTCTAACATCCCCTAGGCCAAAGGCCTAAAACTAATTCTTGGAGGAATTAGAAGAAGCAGATTCTGGTGTTGACACATTGCCTTTGACAGAGCGATTCTTTTTCACCCATTTCTTCTGCATTTTCCTCTTGATCACATATGTAGTGAATTTCTCTTTTCCTTTGACATCATATTGTGTATTCTATTTTACTGAACCTCTTTTGTTCCAAAAAAATCTAGCAATATGACCAAATTTGTTGCAATTGTAACACACAACATATCTCTTATTAGACCAACTATTCCACTATTTTTTCCTTGAACTGAATTGGTTAGCAATATACCAAAATCTATTGCATGCATAGCATCTAACATCTCTATGAAATTTATTCATCACAAATTTTCATTCACTTGACTTATGACCATACTTATAGAAATCAAAGCACTGACCTAAGAATGATGGTCCACTTGGATTCATCCTACCTCTACATTGAGAAGCCATATGACCAATTTTTTTGCAAGTAAAAAAATAATCATTGAATCTCTAAGCATTTGGTTGTCTCACCAGATTTCTTCTGGATCCATTCATCTAATTTCTTTGTTGAAACCTTCCTTGTGTGGAATTCCTTTTTCCATAGTTCCTTTGTCCAGATCCAAAAATTTCTCCTTCTTCATACCCAAGACCTCACCTATCACCATCAGTCCTCTAACCTTTAATCAGTTCATCAAGTTTGGCTGAACTGGCTTTGAATTTCTCCTTGTACTCATTTTCAATAGTAACTTCATCTCTGAGATCATCAATTTTTTTTTCAAGTGTTTCCTCATTGTTTTTAGATTGTTCCAATTCATTGTTCAAACAGCTGCATTGTTCAAATTTTTCTTTCAAGGATTGAGCAAGATTTTCTTTATTCTTCTCTCTATCTTCAATTTCCTTGGTCATTTTCATCATGATAGACTCCATCTCATGCTTTAGGGCATCATTTTCTCTAGAAAATTTTTCACACTCTTATGTTTTCTCCTTCAAGGAATGACTAAGTTGTTCATATTCCATGCTTCTATTCTTTTGCTTGAGTTGATCACATAATTCCTTTCTTTTCTCCCTTGATTCATTGATTTTGTCTTTCAGTGACTAGATGAATATTTTTGCATTGTCAAGACTTTCCTACAATTCCTAGTTCTTAAATTTTGACTGGTCAAGATAATCTAGGGCCACAATAAATTGTTGTTGAAGACTCTTTTTATCCATTGAAATCACTTTCCAAGATCTCCCCAAGTTGTTAGACTTCTTTCAAGGAAATAGCTCTGATACCAATTGTTGGAAACAAGCAACACTAAGAGGGGGGTGAATCAGTCTTTTGCAAAAAAATACTTTATTATTCTAATTATTAATCCACTTAAAATATTTGGGTATGTGTAGGATCATGATGGAAAAGAGAGGCCCTTAAGTGGCAGAAAATTCAGAAAAAATAGAGTTAGGAAACTTGACAAAAAAAATTGAATAAGTTATCTATATTATTTCAAAAATATGTAAGAATAGAATATGTACTAAATTGAATGTAGTTTCTACACTACTAGGTTTTTTTTTTTTTCAAATCTATTTGGTGAAAATTTGAAATTTCAATGCACTAGTTCTTAAATTTTAGGGAAAAAATAAGAAGTAGGTGTATGTCTAACCCCCCTAACCAAAATAAAATGATAATATTTTCTTATAAGATTTTAGATATAAGTAGAAGACTCATGTCCAGATGTGATGCATATATTTTTTTAATTTTTTTTACAAGTAATTAATTATAAATTTTTTATTATAACTTTTAAAAAATATAAAAATTCGTTTGTATGACCACCTTAACTTGGTCAAAACTTCATGAACTTCAATTTTTTTTATCCTATAGTATGTGAAGCATAGAATGTGACACATGTTTCGGATTCAAAAAATGTGATACCATTTGAAAGCTATAGATGTTTTTCAATTAGCCTATCAATCAAGACTTCAATAGTAATTCAAATAGAAAATTAATAATAATTATTTATTAAATTCAAAGTAAAGAATAATTTATATTGGTGGAAACCTGAGAATCTCCTTTTAAAACCCTTTTCATTTCATCAATTTTGGGTAAAAAAAAAGTGGTCAGCCACATACCAATCATATCGCCAATTGTTGGCCCATCATGATCTTGCACATACCCATTTAAACAGTGAAGTATGAAAAATCACAAAGAAAATAACCACAACATGATAACACAAGGATTTTTACATGTAAACCCTGTTAGGGAAAAAACCATGATGGATGGCCAATCCACAATATAATCTTTGTATACTCAAAAAGAAGTTTACAATATGAGAATGCACTTGCATTAAGTAGACTGCTTAGAGTTCACTACTCAAAATAGGAAGCCACATTGCCTTATAGGGATTTGGATTAGATCCAAGAGAATGAACTAAAGGAATAAC
This sequence comes from Sequoia sempervirens, assembly GCA_007258455.2. Taxonomy (NCBI): domain Eukaryota; kingdom Viridiplantae; phylum Streptophyta; class Pinopsida; order Cupressales; family Cupressaceae; genus Sequoia; species Sequoia sempervirens. The sequence continues at coordinate 277,111,127 of VDFB02086081.1, read as the reverse complement.
ATCTACAAATTCTTGATTACAATTCTAGTTAAGCTTGGTTGTCTATCTTTTTCCCTTCTAACTGATACTGAACTGCTCTAACTCACTCTACAAAATCTTTATGTGCAAGTGAAATTGTGCATAAAATTATCCTAATACTCTTTTAGTATTTGCAATACACATTGAAACACCATACACACTCTCCAAAAAGATATAAGAGACCATACATATATATCCATGACTAGTAATTAATTGCAACATGTCAGCTCCAAATAAAACTTGAAAATATTAGCAACTTGTCGGCTCAAATCTTAAGAGTTATCCAATGTGCATCCACAACAATCATCCACAACTTAGCTTGGACCCAAAACATAAAGACCGAATACAAAAATATTCAATAAAAAATTCATTGAGCATCCATAACATATTACATCAACTGAGTTGGCCCAAAATTTTAATAAACAGAAAAGTAACCAATTGAATCTCTAAACTCACACAAGACTTAATACGAGGCACTGATATTTCTAGAAAACACATTATATTTACTAACAAAACTCCCATGAGATCCACAATTCAAAATAACAACTAGAAATATGCAACTAAGTCAATGATCACCAAACTATTGAATGTTCTATTCTTCCTAACTGTGCTCAATTTGACTACTGGTATAAGCAAATGATGTTATGTGGATCTGTCACTGACTAGGATTGCTAACAATGATAATGCCAAAAAGGATTTGCAATGTCTCTTTCCAACATATCAGTAGTGTATTCATGTCTTCTCTTTCTTCATAAGAGAGCACTTGTTGATGGTGCATACTTACTTCCTGTCTTTGCACATCCACATCATTAGTGTCAGCATCATCACTAGAATACTAATGAGTACATTCCAAATCTAACTTAGTCATGAACACATTTGTAGTATCATATGGATTATGAGGAGAATTTGAATCTTTCTGATCATCTTGAGTCTCTTCCAAGGACCTTGCAACTACACACTACTATGATGAGTGGGGCATTTCACACACTCCACACCATGGTAAGTCTTCAACAAAATTTGTAGTATTTTTATGCAGAGGCTTAGGTGTTGACTGAAAATTATTTTGATTATTTTGAATTGGATTTCCATTATGCCAACTGGTGTGGTAAGGGTAATCTAGAAGTCTTGGAGGCCTCTCGTTATTCTCGAATTGAGGCTTATCATTCTTTGCCTGTTTTTGCAACAATTTTAGGACTTGATCTAGCTTTTCATTTGGGGTTGTAGCTTTAACTACATTCTCATTTTGAGCTTTTGGGTTCCTAGGGGGCCTAGGATCATCCCTTCTACCAACTTTACTAGATTCCCTTCTATTGTTTTTGATGTTTATCACCATCTTGTAGGCTTCCCTTAGGGACTAAGGATTTTTGTCTCTAAGTAGATAACACATCTTAGAGTCGTATGCATTATAGTACACAACTAAACATGCTCTTTCATTAGGCCTTAGGAATCTAAGGACCTTATACAATTCCTTTTGGAACCTCACATTAAACTCAGTATCCATTCCATTGTGCCATTTTGTAATGTTGTTAAAGTCATTCAACCTAAACTATGGGTCAGTTTGGTCTCTATATTGCTCTCTAAAGATTTGAAAGAATGAATCCTTGGAGTCAATGCTTGCATATACCAAGCTCCTATACCAATCACTTGCATCCTCTATTAGGGATTATATAAAGTACTTCATGGCCACATCCTCATCCCATAATTTGAAGTCTTCCACAAAACTCTAAAAATCCTTGATATAGTCCTCACCACTGAGAGGATTATTGCCAATAAATGTATGGGCATGTTTCCTAGCATTGTCTATCACTTGATTTAGATATCCTGGGATATTCTCAAAACATAGTTGCCTATACCTATCAATGTGCAATAATCTCCTACCAGTAGCTCATTCCTCCTCATCTTGGTTATCATTATCTCTCCTTTTATCAACATTGTGTCCAGACCTTTTGTGGTGGGAATCATGTTGATCATTGGAGTGAACTATTCTAGACTTGTCTTTAGGTTATGAGGAAGAACTAGAGGGGTTACCAGTCAGTGAAGTTTTATCATGGGTATGATGGCTTGAGGATGTGTGTCCTTGATGACTCTAGGTCTCAAGGATAGGATCCTTCAATGTGGATTCCAAGAAACTAAGCTTCTTTTTCATTTCCTTGTTTACATCTAGTAGTTCCATCTCCTTCCATGTGCAAGATCATGATGGGCCAAAAAGTGGCAATATGATGGGTATGTGGCTGATGAATTTTTTTAACCCAAAATTGATGAAACGAAAAGGGTTTTTAAAAGAGATTCTCAACTTTCCACCAAAATAAATTTTTCTTTAATTTGAATTTAATAAGTAATTTTTATTCATTTTCTATTCGAATTATGACTAAAGTCTTGATTGATAGACTAATTGAAAAATATCTATAGGTTTCAAATAATATCACATTTTTTGAATCCAAAACATGCATCACATTCTATAATTTGTATACTATAGGATTAAAAAAGGAAAAAAATTGAATTTCATGAAGTTTTAACCAAGTTAAGGTGGTTAGACATACAAATTTTTTATATTTTCTAAAAGTTGTAATAAAAAATTCATAATTAATTATTTACTTGGAAAAAAATTGCAAAAATATGCATCACATCGCCATACGAGTCCTCTACTTATATCTAAAATCTTAAAAAAAATATTATCATTTTATTGTGATTAGGTCAGACAGACACATACTTCTTATTCCTTCCACTGAAATTTAAGTACTACTACATTGAAATTTCAAATTTTCACCAAATAGATTTCTTTTTTTAAAAAACCTAGTAGTTTAGAAACTACATTCATTTTTCTACAGAATCTATTCTTACATATTTTTGAAATAATATAGATAACTTATTCAAATTTTTATGTCAAGTTGCCTAACTCTGATTTTTCTAATTTTTTTGCCACTTAAGGGCTTGTTTTTTCCATGATGATCTTGCACATACCCTCATCTTCCTATCTAGTTCCTCATTTTCTTTCATTAATTTATCTAGGAATGGAATAGAATCATCTTGCGATGTATCTTTCTTGGAAGCACCTCCCTCATTAAATTTTACCCCTTCATTAGCCTTTTTCTCTCCCATAGGTCATTTTCCTTTATCAAAATCATGTGATTCACGCTTACTATTTTTGAGAGGGGAAGTAGATGGGATAAAAGTCAGTAGTGTTAGTCTGTGGACCTGCATCAGTATAATCAGTTGAGGAGTTTACAAGGATATTTCCCAAAGTTTCTCACACAACTAGATCACCCTCTTGATAAGCTTGAGCTGCCAATTTATCTAATGCCTCCATCTCCTCAACCTTCCTTCTTAACATATCCCTCTACATCATAACATCCCTAATTCTCTTCTAATTTTTTGAATCCTTCTTCTTTCCATTTCATTGCATTTAGAAAATCTTTGATTGAGAAAATGCATATCATTCAACACCTCTTCTTCATCTAGTAAAGTAGATTCTCTATCAGATACTACTATCATCTCAAATTGGTGGGGATCAAAATCATGAGAATATTCATCTCTGGTTAACAAGTAAGGAGGGATAGGGGTTTATGTATGGGAATTTTGGGTAATATATCCTTTGGCTCTAGCATGCCTAGCACTATCATTATCCTTCTGTATTTTATCCCTTTCTCTCTACTTCATAGTTTGCATGCCAGGGTCTGAGGAGTACCCACTTACAACAGACTTCATAAGAACCTCTCCCCTCTCATTGGAAGTATTATCACTAAAGTCTAGTATATTTCTTTCACATTCTAAACTAGAATTAGAATGCAGTTCATTTTCAAGGGTGGGATGAGGGGTGGACTTACCTTTTCCTACGTCTTTTGATTTTATCCATTTCTCACTCAAGTTCGTGTTATTAGATAATTTACCTTCCAACTTTTGTTCTAGATGCTTCTTCATATGACCTCGAGCTCCTCTCATTTGTTCTTGAATCTTCTTCATGTCCGTCACCTTCATTGCTTTCTTTATAGTTTTCCTCTTTAATTCTTTAATATCCTTAAACATCAGCTCACACTTGTGTAGAGATGACAAAGTAGCCACCCAAATTCCTTGGGACAAATTAGTAGAAATTTTTCCATACTTTATGAAAATTTCAATAGATCCTTAGAAACTAAGACAAACTTTGACACATACAACATGCATTTACATGAAATTTTGAATGCAAGCTTTGAAGACACATAGGAAAGAAACCTATCAGGAGCCTAGATGAAATTTTTGATAGATATTTGAGCTAAACTAAGAAAACGCTCTTAATTGACCAAATATATAAGTAAATATCACCATATAACATGGTGATCTATGATAAGGAATTTTTGAGAGCTAATAATTGTAAGACTTACCTCCCCAATAGAGTTTCCATTATGTTGGTTGTTTTTAATGAACCAATAAGGTCTCAATAGCTACCTATTAATTTTCTAGATTTAGTTCTCAACTACCTGTAATAAAAGTGGCCAACAAATGAGATATAGCACCAATTGCTTTATCTCCTACACTTCGAGCTTTGCAAAACCTGGGAGGGTGGTCCCACAATGTACATTACACAATTCCTTCAAAAAATTTATGTATACATTACAAATTCAAGCATATATATTCTCACCAATGACTAATAAGATAAAATTCTCCAAGAAGTTATCATTTATTTGAATGAATTATCCATCCTCAACCAAAAATATAAAAGAACACAAACTACAACAAATTAAAGATAGATCAGTGATTATTTCAAAGATTATTCTCAAGTTGAGTAACTATAACCATGAGAAAGACTTAAAGGGGTTAGGATCAATGCCATTATCTACGAGCTAGCAGTCTAAGAAAATTGAAATATAAGGTATATTTAATTTTGAACACCCATTATCTAAGTGATACTACTTTGCAATTCACAAATCTATAACCAAATTCTAAAGACTACTTATCAGATCCAATGACCCTACACACAAATTCATGATTTGATCCAAGCATTTTAACTCATTCTATGAACTAGAGCTAAAACCAAAACATATATCAAAGTATAGAATGATGACAATGAATGAAATTATCTCTGATGATAATTTTCATTAATAACTCAAGTACAAAACAAAATGGAAGCTATAGACTTGGAAAATCTCCATTGTCATTTAGATTTGCTTAGAAAGCATACATTTGAAAAAAATTTCTATCTAGACTTAAAGCATTAGACAAAGACACAACATATTCACTTGATGTTCTTAATTTTCATAATTTAGTTCTAGAATTAAACAAAATACCTACACAAATCACCCTGAATTCCCTTTTATAGAACAAGGGAGAAAAACAACCTTTCAAGCCAAATGTACACATACCACATTCTAACTAGACCACTATAAGACATATTCCCAATTATATTTTCATTCTTAAAAATGGAGGGAATATACATGAGACAAAGATTATTTACATTTGTTGTAATGAGTAGCTTCGCCTTCCAAAAAGCACATGTCAAAACAACAATCTTCTTTGTTATAGCATGTCCACTTCATCGAGCAAGATGACAAAATAATGTGAAGAAAAAAGGTGAATCAACATCCCAGTTAGCATTCAACATCATCAAGTGCTGATACTTTCCTACGAAACATATCTTTCATACATTGTAAATTCTAAGGCTAGACATGTCCAATACTTGACCAATCATATGTCTCACATTAGTATTTACAAACTAAATCAACCTACCATTACCCTTCCCCATTCTTCATACTCTTCATCAGATGGCCAGTTGAAATAGATGCTTTTATCTAACGTCTTCCTGTATGAGGAATACTTAGTTACTACAGAGTTGGATTCCTTGTCAAAATCTTCTAGAAAGCTAATAATAAATGTCAAATTTCCCAAAGTTACATTAAAGCTATTTATGTCAACTTCCTTACAAATTTCATTCACCTGGGATTCAATAGCTACATCCCTCTCCCTTTTCCATACTTGCAATGGCTTCAATTCATCATGAGTGAGTTGAATATCTAGCAATGGTGGAAAATCTACCATATCATAGTGAGACTTTAATTTTCTTATCTTTTCCTCCAATGGGGCTATGTATCCTTGGAACTTTTGATCACTTATTTCACACACAAATGTATAGGTTGGAAGCACATTATGGTACTTATCCTCATTTTGGATATCTCCAACTACTATTAACTTTAATCTCTCAACCCTCAGGATCCACTTGTTCAGGATTGGCATAGCCAACTCCTTATCTCTTTGGGACAACCATATTACTTGCATCATCAGGGCATAATTGTCATGCACACTATTCAGTCTAGCCTAGATCTTCTCATTCAGATGCTTCAAGATAGTATGAATAATCTTTCATATATTCTCATACATTGTGTCCTAAGTATTTTCTAGCAACTTCTTATATGTTTCAACTTGCAAAAGAATTTTCTCCCTTATAGGTTCATCAAATGATCTAGGACCTAGTTTGCTCAATTCCTCTACTGAAAGTGGCTTTTATCCCAAACTATATGGCACCATTGCTAGGGCTTGACTTTGATGTGAAGGTTGGGAGGATGCAATTGGAGATGATGGAGGTAGGTGACTTGAGCTGGCTTGGCCCTATTCTCTTTGCATTTCTCCCCTCTATTTTAAAATGCTAACTCAATTTTGAATATAGCTTCCCTCTACTGATTATTATCATATTCACTAAGGAGCTCATGATATTTATTCTTGAAATCATCTCTCTCTAAGGTGATAATTTCCATAGTTGCTTTAGTAAATCTAGCAACATTAACAGCCATGTCAGCTACCTCCAAAGTTGGGGTATCAATCACACTTTTCACTAGTAGTTGTCCACTAAAATCTAACGTCTCATCAAGCACTAGTTTCCTAGATCCCATGGACAATGACCAGATTACTAGTGCATCCCAATCCTCACTAAATGCTAAACCCCAAAGTTCCATTTCCAACTCTTCTGTTGTTTGCACCAGAGGCCTTTCAGCCCTTCTTATGGCATCTAGGACCATAGCATCAACAATGTTCCATTTTGGTAGCAATAACACACAAAATTTCTTTACAAGTTCTTTACCATCCTAGGCGGTAATCTTTTGAAATTTATTTTTCAGAATACTCCTCACATTGGCTTGGATGACACTCTAAGGAAACTTTGGATGCAAATGCATTTTAGTGGCCACCTTCTCTACATATTCTACAGCTTTGGATCTCCACCAAAAATTGTTGAACGCGAACATCTCAACAAAGGAGTCATCTTCTATAAATTCTTTACAAGCTTCTATTCTTAGGTCATTTGCACTATTTACACCATTGATGTCAAACTTTCCCAATGTGAGACTGCTTTGTCCTGAACTCAAGGAAATTTCCCCTACAGGGGGAGGCATTCCTTGTTGCATATCCTCAATAGTGATATAGATATCATCTTCATCTATATTAGAATAATTGACCACTCCTTTTGCCTCAATTCTTTACTTCTTTAGGGGTGGCTACTCTAGAGGAACAAGACTTCTAGGGGGTGAGTCAATATTACAATTACCTTGAAGCCTATCTTGGAGGTGGTGATAGTGCACTCTCAAGAGAATTTTCCTTTAGTCCTTAAGAATTGATTAGGGTCGATGAGCTTTGTTCTTCATCTTTTGTTTTCTTCCTCCTGGAGTAGATTTTGAATTGCTTGGGTGGTTGGTATCTAGGCTTTTCTTCCAATGTCACTGTAGGATATTTTTCAACCACTCTTTCTTTTCTTTTTTCTGTGATTTCACGTTGTTCCCTCAACATACCAACTATATTTTCAAAATTGTCCATAACATGCATGAATTTATCCGAATTCATCAGTTATGCTTGGAAAAGGATCATATTCGGGATCCTTCTTCCATTTTTCTTCTACCATCTTCCTATAAGAAACATATTCATCTTTCCTTTAATCTTGTTCTTCATAGCTAAAAATATTCCTAATGACATCTTTGGGATAATCAAAGATATGCATAAAATTACTCAATGTCTTATCTATTTTTAGTTTAGTAGTGAATCCCTCAAGATCATGATTCCTCGGGAACATAGTCACCAAATTGTAAGGCACCAATAGATGTACTAATTTCTTCCATGACCACTTCCTTGTTGCATCAGGTAAGTGTACTATCTATGAAGCTCTTAATTTCCTCATGGTTTCAATGAATCCTATCCTTAAAGGAACATCTCTTAGCAAGACATATGGATCCAGACCATTGATATATACTCTTAAAATTGTTTTGTCAGGATATAAAATCAAGTCTCTCCAATTATGACTCAAGTTCAAGTCTAGCCTCATCTCCATTGGTCTCAAGAACTCATGAATTTCCTTAGGAATTCTTGGTGGTTCATCACTTAGGGACCTCCTTATTCCTGATGCAAAAGCATTTTGAAACATCACAAAATTATATTTCTTTTCATCCTTGTCTAGAATTCGGGTCCAACACTGAATAGGAAAATCAACACCTTCCTCCTTCCTTCTCAAAGTTATATCCCTCTCAAAAACCTTTTTCCCTTTATGCAAGAATATGTGCATTAATATTGAATACCACCAGAACCTTACCCATTGTTTCCCTTCCTTCCGATCAACCAAACCCTTGTGGATATGTTCTACAAAATAAGTACCATAATCATAGATTATGCTATATGTTGGATGTTGGAAATGTGTGGCCAGATAGTTATATTCTTTCTACAATTTGTTAGGTGGAGAAAAACCAATGATCTGGCACAATGAATAGATAGTTTTCCTAAAATAACATGCAAAATAACTCATTGGGATGGGCTCACGATCCTTCTCACCAATCTTGATCTTCCTTTTGTCTTTCCCAGTGCTAGTCATTGCAGTATGCATAGGAAACATCCTTTTCCTAATGAATACCTTGGTGTTATTGTGTTCCTTCCTAATTTCATCCATATCCAAAGGGACCATATCTTGACTCCACTCATGTAGGTCAAAAATCTCATCAATTTCCTTCTTGTTTCTCTTTACCATGTCTATCCCATTAAATGTATTAACCATCCTAGAAACCAGGTCATACCTTGAGGTGATATCTTTCAAAAGATCAACATCCATGTACACATTGGGAACAATTAAATTTCCCATATCCAACCTCCAAGGATTACAAAGAGGAGCTCCAAGGTTCCTGTTCCTGAACCAATGCTGAAAAGGTTGCCATCTAGTGTAAGGTACTTCAACATCCTTTATGAAGCACTATTTATCCATCACTCCCTCTCTCACAATAGGGCCATAGAACAAGACCTTTCCTTTAGGTTTCTTATTTGTAGAAGAGGGTAACATGTCAATTACATCTTGGGAGAGTTTTATGGACTGGGTCAAAGAGGTGGCAATAAGTACTTTGGGAGCCATGAATTTTATGTATACTAGGGTTCTATCGAGAAGAATTTTAACTACCAACCTCCTATTTGAAAACTATGACTCGAAAAAGTGTTAATTCCAAATGATTTTATAGGGCTACAACCTTTTAAAGATAGAATTAACCCTAACTTAGTGTTTATTAAAGAAATAAAACACTCATCTAAAAATAAATTAAAGTGAGCCCTAATTCAAAAAACTAAAGAAAGCATAAAAATGTGTTTTTTGTACTTACATCTTTCAATTGTAATGAACCCTAATTCCAATTAGGATGAACTATGCAAATCACTTCTTTCAACTCTTTGTATGACTCGGGACATGTCCTCAAATCCAAAATAAGAAAGAACTAACCATATACATAAATTTTGAAGGAAATTGAATAAGTTTATGGGTCACTCACCTCTGCCATTATTTCCCACTCGCATGAAGTGAAAAAATTGCAACAGGCATCCTTTGCAACTCTGAATGTGCATTGTCAATCTTCAGCTAAGATGGCCATCTTGAATGACTCAAATTCAATCAATGACATTTGAATTTACATTGTTGTTCCAACATGGACAAATGGCCAATAGAAACATGTTGACTGGGCCTCCTTCATGTACTTGTGGGCTCTACCTACCAATAGACGTAGAACATATGTGGTAGCTTCTCGCAGAACTCACTGCTTTTAATGAGCCTGCATCTTATTTCCACGAGTTGGCGAGGAACAATTTCAATCATATTTTTCCTTTCAATCATCATCATTGATCTTTAAAACCTTGAGCAGTGGAATGGAACACAATGGCTAGGCCCACATACCCAATCACATGTCAACATATTGTTGATCTCATAGTAATTAAACTATCATCACTTGCGATGTGTAAGCCAACGAGGAGCAGCTCAAATTAAATCCCACAATCTAGTTATCTTGAAACCTACACATGTGACAAAATAAGTCATGAAAGAGGGCCTTGACTAGGCCGATGAGAGTTTACCCTTGGAGATCGATGACTTAAACTTAAGTCACTTATGAAAAAAATATTAAAACTTGACTTTGGAAAGATTAAAATAATTTGCAGATGGAAGTGACTGAATAACCTAGGAAAGCAACTGGTAAGGAACACATAAAGATGCCTCATAATACAACGTATATCACCAAAAACTGGGCAGAAGAAGTTAATACAAAAGTAAAACACCCAAGAATTATACATGGAGCAATCAAGAACAAGGTTACCTAAGTAAAAACCTAAACCCTACCTATGGTCAACCTGTGACATGTTACTACCAAGCACAAAAGGCCCTCAAATATCAAGAATTTTGGGGTTCTATCAATATCAATGAGGGGTTTATTAAATATTCTGATTATTGCTCCCCCTTAGGCATTTTTTGGATTACTTTTTGACCGATGTATCTACATTGTAGGGTAACACAGATAAAATAGATGATTTTGATTCACCTTGATTAGATTCTCCTTCCCTTCTCTAAATTATTTTCATTTCCTTTCTAACTTTTGTCAGGCCAAACTTAATAATTGGTTCATGTCAAGCTTTATCATATTCATATTTCTCACATTTCTACTTCTATAGTCTATAAAAATGTTTTGGTTTGTTGTAGTCATGGAAAAATATTCTTCCATCTAGATTTTCCTTTATTCAATCTATAGTTGCACTAATTATCCTTGTGTCCAAATAATTTGTAGTGATAATAGTAGCCATTAAATGAATAAAACTCCTTGTTCAACTTCTAAATTTTTCACTTCATATCCTTATGTCAAATCTTCTTGCATTCAAAGCATTGACCTGAGAATGATAAAGTATCACTCATTCTACTTTTGCAATCTTTCTCTAGGGTATGTCCAAATCTATTGTAGGAATAACATACACCATTAAAAGATAAGTACCTTTGAGCATTAGGTAGTTTGATAGGAGTCCTTTTGGCATTACTTCTTAGATCCTTGAATTTTTCATCATTGCACTGAGTCTTCATGTCAGGGGGTTGATTTTCTTTTGAAAAATTTCCTTCCTCAAACCCTAAACCACTTTTATCCATAGTAGCTCTCTTAAATTTAATCAATCCAACAAGAATTGTAGTGCTTTCCTTGATTTTATCGCCATACCTTTTTTCCTTTCCAAATTTGATTTCATAATTACCACTTCTTTCTCAATATTTGTACATTCATCCATCTTCCTTTTAATTTTAATTTTTTGATGGACTTCAATTTTTCTCCTCTCTTCCAATTGTACTACCAGTCCGATAATATTATCATACACCTTTAATTTATTACTAAATTCACAATAATTTTATTTTAACTTTTTAATGCACTCATCTGCTCCTTTTATCTTAACTTTCAAATCTTCATTTTCTTTTGTATGCTCAATGGAGATCTCTTCTAAAGGAATAAGAAATATTTTATCATCCATGTATTCAAATTTCAGGTCCTCAAGTTGTTAAACTCCTATAGAGGAACCATGCTCTAATACCAATTGTTATTTATCCAAAATACTGAGAGGGAGGGTGAATCAGTATTCTATTAAACCATTCAATTGTAAACCACTGAATTATTAAAGCACGTGTAATTACAAACAAGAATGAATACACTCAAATGAACATGACACCACAAAAAATTTCAACACTAGATTTTTTTATGTGGAAAACACAAATTGGGAGAAACCACGGTGAGGATTAGCTCACAATAAAATATATCTAGATATAGAATATTACAAGGCTCACTAATAGGACTCACTTTCCTTAAAAGGATCATAACTAGAATATAAAATGAAATGGCTAGCTACCAAGATACAAAAGATATGGCTCATTGCCAAAAGTATGAATTGATGGAATACACCTTCTATGTGTTGAGTTAAGTTCAAATGAGGCTCTGAATGTGAACTACTACTCTTCTTAGCAGTCACATAACAATTCTACTTTGATCCCTAACTTCTCTCACAATACATTATTCACATTTTACAAATCATTTAAGCTCTAATACTCTCAATCTTCTTCGCACCACTTCATGTAGATCTCACACACTTTCCATCCATGCATAATCTACTCCAAAATATCTCATATATATATATACAAGTATGTTTCATATGTCAATTAGGTCAACCCGATTAGATATAAACAAAACAATAAAAAATATTTCTTGTTTGCACCATATAAGATTTAAAATATATTTTTATCCATGTGGTGCATCATCTCAAGCTGGTAGAGATATGTAAGGGATCCAACTAAAATCTACAAACTATAATTAATCTTCTTAATACATGTCATATATTAGGTCGGCCAAGAATAATACCTAAACACAAAAATTTCAAATCAGCACAGACACTTTTCAAAGTAAACATCTTCCAGATCTGATATTACTTCATTTTCTCATCATATTAACATTAGATTGACACCATTAGAACCACAAGATCAGAATGTTCTTCTTAAGAAAATGTGGAGTCTCCCACACTTATATACTAAACAGATAAATAACTGTAGTGTATAGAGTTAAACTTTATCATTGATAACTTTCTATACACAACAAAAAACTTCTAAACATCCTAGACATAGTTGTATGAATGACTCATAATAATAAGATTAGGAGAGCACAGTCATATCTCTTCTTGTAGTGAATTCTAGACTAAGAAACCAATGCACTGGACCATCAGTAAAGAACACTTCCGATATAGATTAGCTTTCAGTATACCAAATACGCTTGCCACAATGTTGTAAGAATGTTGGCATTAGTGACAACCTTGGAATAGCCAAATCAACCTATATACACTTCATGCTCATGTTTCAAGGATCCCATAATTCCAACATAATACTCTTGTGATAGCTTAGGATGCATGAATGAAAATTGCTAGGTTTTCTTAGATGAAACTTAGTGAAATAGCCTTGTATTTATGCTTATCTTATTGCTAATTCCCAAAATTCAAATAACACAAGCTAACATCAGATCTAGGATTTCAAATCATTAAAATATTATAAAAAAATATATCCCAACGGGGGGGTTCTAGGTCTAAGTGGGGACCCATTCTCCATGTGGTGAATGGGTCCTAGCTTACTTAGATAGGACAAACTTTAGAAAATGTGAAAGATCATGTAAAAATAGGGTCCTCAGAGCTAGTGAGGACCCATTTGCTAGGTGGAAAATGGGTCATAGGTCACTAACCCAGGACACACACCTTAAAAAATTAAGTGTTGTGTAATCTCATGTTTATGAATGTCAAGCTTTATCCCTTGGAATATATAATTAATTAGGCTTGGACTTGAATTAAATGGTCTAATTAACCAAAATTATTTAATAAATCCCTAGATTAGTGTGAAAGTGTAAAGATACACTTTAAAACACCCTAAATAAGGCACCATTAAGTCCATTTTATTAAGAAGGATCTTAAACTTAATGTGAACACGTAAAAAAAATTACAACACTAAATAGAGGCATAATTAAGCTCATTTTAATATTAATTACTCCCAAATTAAGTGTGAAAAAGGGTTACTTTTTACTAAACTTCAACTCCCTAAAGGGGAGCTAGTCATTTCATTTCAATTGTCTTTTTGTACATGTGTCTCTCTAGCACATCCTTTGTCTTTGATGTCAAAGGCGGAGAAGTTCTAGTGTTAAAGTTGTTAAGGTCTAGTGTCATGGGAGAATTTTTGGAAAGTTGGAAGGTTTTGGGTGATAGAATTGTTAAGGAGCTCTTGATGTATGTATGAAATGGGAAGTGTATACAAGTTTTTGAAGATAGTTTTTGAAGTTGGATTTTTTGAAGATTTATTTTTGGCACATGTTTCCATCAATGACAAAGAGGGAGATTGTTGAAATAATAAAGTAGGAAACCATTGATTAGTTTTCATTGATGCCAACATTGTTTGCTGATAGTTTTTCTAATTTGGTAAACAGTTTTGGTGACACCTTCATATGATAATTTGATCTAAAATTGCTCATGTTACAAGATCAAATTAGGCAGTTATACTATGTTGTTTAGGATTGCTCAATTTATGTATGTTCATGATTTCTATGATTTTGGTTGATCTGTATGAAAGGTACAAATGATAGAAGATTGGAATACATGTTTTTGGCTCATTCAGTGGAAGATGATATATGTTATCTAGTTTTAATTCCTTTGGTGTTTGGATTTAGACTCTAAAATTTTGGGAGATGGTTTATAGCTGAAAATTACACATATAATCTAGATGGAGCATGCTTTTATGATCATATGGATGATTGATGTTGGTTAGATTAGGTCATTTTGTGATTAGTTCTAATCCCTAGATGACTTAATACTTGAAATTGTGAAATGAAGATTAATATTTATTTTGGACATTAAGGGGATTTATTTATGATCTATGTCTACCAAAATTCAAGTTTTGCACATTTTCATTGAGCATGAAGAATTTTTTCTTTCATGTATTAATATGGAAAAGCTATTTTGAATTAAAATTGGGCTACATCCATTTAGGTCAAACTGATTGATGTATGTAGATGTAATGGGGTATACATGTGGAACAATTTTGAGTTTCATAAGAGTAGAAAAGATAGTATGATGTGTGCGAGATCTGATACTATGAAAACATGAAAATTTGTATGTATAAGATCAGTATAAGGGTAGCATTATTGTGTATGAGGAGTGACTGCTAAGCAAAGTAGTAGTTTTTATTGAGAGCATCATTGGAACCAAATTCAGCACAAGAAAGGTGCATATTATATCAATTCACACTTTTGCTATATAGCCACTTTTTTCTTGTATCTAATTCTTGTTGTGAACCTTATAAGGATAGTGTGTCATAATAGTGAGCCCTTGTACTATCTTATAACTGGTTATAATATATTGTGAGCTAATCATCACTATGGTTTTCCCCTTTTTGGGTTTTCCATGTAAAAATCCTTGTGTTCAGGTGTTATATGGTGTTGTGATCTCTTTCATGTTTTCATTTATATATGTAGTTAGATATGTTTTGATTATTTTTTGGATTATGACAAAATGGTTTAATAAAATACTAATTCACCACCCCCTCTAAGTATTCTGGTGTTCAATATAAACATAATCTCTAAAGCCATTGGATGAAAGTTTAAATATGTGTCTCACTTTTATAAAATAAATGGTCAATAATCATATACAATATCTTATAGACAATCATCATGAACAAGAAGGTGTTCTCACAAGTTGAGAGCTAATTAATGGTGTTTCCCTTGGAAATGTGATGGGTAATTTAAATTATAAATATTCTCCACCATTTTGTTTGATTTTAGCTACTTAGAATTTGTTGAACTTGACCCATTTAGAGTTCTTTTTTATTTATTCTATACATATTCTAATTAGACTTTTTAGGCATGTCACTCTACCACCCTCCCCTTCTTTTATGAATAGTATCTTATCTTTAGTTAATAATGTTAAAGTTAAATAAGAAATATGCATAGATACATACACACATGCATGTTTATGTACACACACACATATATTTATATATAATAACCCTTTAAATTTATCTATATAAAATAAATATTTTCTATTTACCATATTTTATTTTTATGGAAAATAGTTTATTAGAAAGGTGAAGATGTTTTTTATTTTATACGTTAAACTAAAGGATTTAATATTTTTTACATCTCTCTTGAAGTAATTTAAATATTTTTCTTATTATAAAAAACTTGAGGATTATTGACACCTATCATTTTATCATAATATTTATTTTAGCTTTATATTATCTTACGGTAAAAGTACAAAGCTATGTCACACTTTTGGCCAACTTGTTAGCACAACTAAATTTAAATATTTCTAACAAAAACCCAATTTTTGTCAAACATATGATCTAGTAAGATTCATTCTAGCTAAGTTATATATTTCCATAGATTTTCCAACTAAAATTTCTAGATAAATGCATATGTAGCACCACTTTGAAACCAATTTACCAAAACAAAATATTTGAAAAACTTGATATTTTGAGAACTCCTTGTAAATTACATTTTTTTAAATATAAAAATACCCTTTTGTAAATCCATTAGTGTATTTTACA
This sequence comes from Sequoia sempervirens, assembly GCA_007258455.2. Taxonomy (NCBI): domain Eukaryota; kingdom Viridiplantae; phylum Streptophyta; class Pinopsida; order Cupressales; family Cupressaceae; genus Sequoia; species Sequoia sempervirens. The sequence goes on along the minus strand of VDFB02086081.1, from coordinate 277,094,773 downwards.
AATATATATTTATAACTATTATAAAGTTACTAAAAGTAGGTTATCAACAAAAAATTACTAGGTTAATTAAGATGCGAAGGAAAATACTAAAACTTATTAAAAAAATTGAAAAAAATATGATGCACTAGATAAAAGAATCTATATCAAGATGGTTTAATTTTTTTTCTATTTTAGATAAATAATAAATATAAAAATTGACGCCAAATGGAAACAACTGTGTTTCAATACACATATTTTAATATTTATTTAAAAATATATATTTATCCAAATTACAAAAAAAATCCATGCACTAAAGTTTCAAGTTATAAATACACACAAAATTTTTGAATGAAAAATAATAAAATTTACTATATAAAGATTGGTGTCTGATGCAACTTCATTTTTTCAGCATTTTATCAACAAGAAAATTGTAATGTAAATTTATAAAAAACTTTATTCAAATAATTTTTTAATTTTTTCAAAAAAATATAAATGTTAAATATACTAAAAAATACACATTTTATTAGTTTGCATTATTTCAAAATTAAAAACATGTATGCTACTTTTTATTGATTCAATTTTAAAATTTGGATCATTCTTGGTTGTTTCCTTTATAAAGTGTGACAAAGCTTTGTACTTTTACCATTTAGGATCACATCAATATCATTTTTCTTTGTTCTTTTCAATGTTTAATTTTACATAAACATGTCTAAATGTTTTCTTATATATCAATTTTATGATTTTCATTAGAGTTAGAAAACTAAATCCAAGATGTACATAAATTCATGACGTGAATATCATTTAGTTTTTATCATATTGATGTTAGTGTATATATTGCATACATGTAGTCTTTAAGCCTATTTAGGTGTCCCTTTGACCCTTTCTCACGTGAGGTGTCAAGGTAGATAGATGTCTTTAGAGATGTCAACTCACTTTTGACACCTCTTCCTACATTTTTGTTGGGCAACTCACCACCACTCAATGAGTGAGGAGTCCTATCCTCATTTCATGGAGGTTGGTTGCCTCCCTCATTCATATTTATGTACACCTTGTTGATCTAATCTATGGGTCAACTATTGTGCAATATTTTTCATTATGATTGCTTTTAATCTTAAATTATTATAGGTTATTTAATGGTATCAAATCTAGACTTTGATTTTTGCAAGTTACAAGGTGAAGCATTTGATTGCATTTTTAAATCAAGTAGTCTTTGTGTGTTGGAAATCGATAGGCTAGGAATTTTTTACTCAATCCCTATACAAATGGAATTTTGTGAGGTGTGATTCAGTACTATGACCCCTAAAATATTCTTTTATAGCTTCAACCTTGATTTGTAAGGACTGATTTAGAGGCAGTCTCATATTTCATGTGCATTTCATGGTAGATCTTTATAGAGACTACACAATTCCTTTGTTCAAATGCATTATTGTGTTTAGATTGCTTCTTTTATTTGAGGGCATGATTTAATCTATGGTGGTTGTGATTAAGCCTAGGAGGAACAATTCTGAGATTGGGAGGCACATTTTTGAGTCTGGGAGGCACATTTCTAAGTTTGGGAGGCATGATTTGTTTTGATTAGAGGTAAAAAATAGGTTTTGAAGGGGCTTGGAACCCTTTACAATAAGGAACAGCTGAAGCAAAAAGGAAATATCAAAAAACAACCATAAGCCTAATGACAAAAAATCACCAACCAAAAAGTAGCCAAAACATGACACACACCACTACATATTGTTTAGGATTTCAACAACTTCCATCTCACTAGCAGCAAGCTTCTATCCCTTAACCCTAGTATCAGAGACCTTTATATCTAAGGCCCTAGCCTAATTTTTTAGTATATTTATAGTCCTAAACACAATCCCACTAGTTTTTACCTCACAACTCAAAACATAACCTTTAGCAGCACCCTTATTAACAACATAATCCTCCCCAGTCAACTTACCCTCAATAGCCATAAAATTAGTAGAAAAAATTTCCTTTCTCTTATTAGGGGAAAAATCCTTCACAAAGTCTGACCTAGTCAGGACTTTAGGAGCTTCTCCACTCTTCATAACCATATTCCAAATTTTGTCAATTTTCTCCTCAAGGGAGAACATTCTAGCCTCCATACTTTATTTCAGATCAACAGTTTCCTCCGCCATAGTATTAGAGAAAATATTGAGACCAACCATTAAATTATAAATTTGTCTTTGGATCATAGGTTCCTCAACCTTGTAAGAAATGCTTCTAATGTGAACATTAGTCCTATTAATCTCATGAAAAAACCATTTAAAAAGTTTAAAAAGCACATTGGCACTATCATGGGTTGAACCCAACACATCAGAAAAGATCCTCCCTATCAAATTTTTCAATGCAATTTACCACAACAACATCCTATTCAAAGAACTCTCATGGGACTTATCCTTAGAGGAATCCTTACCTTTACTATCAATGATAGAAGGCTTCATCATACGAGTGGAATTGGCGATTTGTTTTACAGTAGCCAGCCTCTTCTGAATCCTCTCAGCGTCCACTTTCTTAGCTCTCGCAGCTTGTTCACCGCCCACAACTCTATCCTTCTGCTTAGGCAACCCAATAGTAGTGCTCAGAACATCCTCACCATGGAAGCCACCAGCTGTAGAGAAAGGGGCATTCTTCTCCACATGTTGACCAGGAATTGAGACCCTTCTCTTCCAACTTCCCTTAGGATCCTACACTAGTCGAGACATAGGGGGAGGAGAGGAAGCTTCCCCATAAAGACCATTTTTTTCTTTTTCCCCCTTAGAAGGAACAATCACCTCCACATCATCACTTCAGATCATATAACCCGCTTCGTCATTCAATTTCCTTTTCCCAGATTTACCCTGAATAGGGGATATGGGGCCCTCCTCCAAAGAGGCATACGAGTCAGGGACATAATCCACATCATCATCCCTATCCTAATTAGAATCTTTATATAGCATAAGCCTCCTCTTCCTTAGTTTCTTAGAATCCTTTTCCTCACCCGACTCAGTTTCATAACCCTCCCTAGCTTTAGCCTTTGGAGTAACTAGAGTTTTCTAGACATCATGAGCTTTAACAAGTTCACATATCAAAAGAATCAACCTTGCATATAGGACAGGGTTTTTGGGATTCTTCCTATGCTCTTTAATCCCACAGTCCATCAACAGCAGCAAATAATAGAGAAATGACACCCATTTTTTGTTCCCAAAATGATTAAGCAGTGAAAAATGGTAATTGTTAATGGTGGTGTACCTTCCTTCTAGGGTTGCATACCTCGTGATTTATTGAACAACATCCCACCAGAGATCCTTCAACGAAATCCTCAAATACCCTCCACTCATCACAAAATTCAAGTCATCACTCTCATTCTTCTTAAAGAAAAGAGACATTGCGGCCAGTGACTCTTTCTTATCCCTGTACACCTTCATACCCTTAATCAGAAGGCCAATAATATGGGCTATGAACTCCTCATCCACCTCAATTTCCCTACCACCCAATTCCAGGGTTCTCCATTTCCACCCTTTCTCAACCAATGCAGTAACCTGAGTATTATTTCCATGTAGTTTCTCCATGATGGGAGTTAGGCCACTCTTCTCTATAATTTCCCACACTTCCTTTTTTTGCTTCATGGTATCATAGGATTTGGGCTCAACATGGTTTATATCCCCACCCATGGAAATGGAAAACAGAGACCAAGAACTCAATAGGGAACTCAGAAGGAAGCAGTAGACACCACTCATAATCGAATAATCTAATAGAAGACTCTAGAAACTTATGCAACTAACACCCACAATCTGTATGAAGGAAACCACAGGACATACATACCATAATGAATTTGAACTCCGCACCATATGAAAACCTTTCCTCCAAATCATAACCATACCCTCCTTCCTAATGATATGCCACCACATGAGCAAGGATGTGCACACCTTCAAGAGTAAATTAACTTTCATTTATAACAATATTTGTGGCCACATAAGGGATGGGATCATTTAAATCCCAAACCTTACTATCTCTAATACCAAAGTTAGCGAAGAAATTAGCTAACTTATTTCCCTCTCTCAAAATATGGGAAATACAAACATTATCAAAGGATTTAATAATTTCAATGGAATCCTTATTCAAAGCCTCAATTGTCCAAGAATGAGGAGATAAATTCTTCAAATTATTAATAATGTTCAGAGAATCACCTTCCAACCAAATATTTTTATACCCTCTTCTTTGAGCCAGAGCAAGACTATGATAGGCAGTCATCGCCTCCGCAAAGTGGTTTGTTTGGTTTCCCAAAGGGAGTGCCATAGCAGAGACGAGCCTACCATTAGAATTTCTAATCACTCCCCCACATCCAACAGGTCTCAGATTACCTTTAGCAGCACCATCAAATTTGATCTTAACCCAACCATCTGGTGGTGCCTTCCAAGCTACACCCTCTCTTGAAGATTTCCCCTTTGAGATTGGGAGAGATATATCATAGGGAAACTTCCACTTTTGAGCAATTGAAATACCATAGGATTATAGATTAATCCTCTAACCAACATGAAAGGATATCCCAGAAAGAAAATTCTCCTTAATACCATTACAAATATTATGGGCCATAGATAAAGCAGGAAGAGCAGAGTTTCTGAAGATTCTATTATTACATTCCAACCATACCCCCCAAGTCAAATGAGGCAGAGAGAGTGACCACAAAATCTTCAAGGCTGAATTAGTTTGGGGGCCCACCCATTGGAACCATAATTCTTTAATAGAGCCAGGAAAAACCCAACTAAGATTCCAAAGTGAAAGAACATGATTCCAGATCACACCAACAAATTTGTACCCAAACAACAAATGACAAGTATTTTTCTCTTCCTCTTCACAGAGAAAGCATCTATTGGGCATAACAAAACCTCTTTTAATCAAATTGTTAGTAGTAAGAATTTTATTCTAATAGAATAGCCAAAGAAAATATTAATCTTAGGAATTAGTCTAGAGGACCAAACAGAAGCCCAAAAAGGAGGCGGACCCGTAAAAGAATCATTCAAAGAAAAAGTTGAAGCAACCAAAAAGTTAGCCTCAGAGGATAGCTTCCAAACAAGCCTATCAAGAGAAGGACTAACAAGAATGTGAACACAAGATATAGCCTTATAAATAATTTGAAGACTAGGATCCAACTCATACAATTTCCTCCAACAACCTCCATCAATATAATCAGTAACAAATCTGCCAACAAGACACAAAAAAAGGTCCATAAGGGGATGAGCCCAAGGTTTATCCTTAAGAGGTTGGAAATTACCAATCCAATTATCATCCCAGAATAAAATACTCCTCCCATTCCCCAATTGCTAGGAGAGACCCTTAGCAACAAGCCTACAAGCCTTTAGCATAGAGTTCCACAACATAGAGCCATTCAGGGGATTAAAATCATTAGAAATCACATCTCTGATCCCATTAGCACCATGTAAGTATTTTCTCAAAGTGAGTTTTTCCCACTCACTTTTAGCTAACAAAAGATTCCACAGCTATTTCCCTAAAAGGGCAATGTTAAACAGTCTGATTTTGCGAACACCCAGCCCCCCAACCTTCTTCAACTAAAAAACATCATCCCAAGCCATCAAATGAGTTCTCTTTTTATCTTCAACCTTGTCCATAATTTTTTTTTTCTAAATACATTGCAAGAGATCCACAAATTTCCTTGGCATATGAAATAGACCAAGAGCATAAACTAGAATATTTTGTAAGGTGGATTTAATTAGCTGAACTTTACCCGCTTGGCTCAATAAAGCCCCTTTCCACCTAGCCAACTTGGAATTAAATTTTTCAATCAACCCCCTCCACAAAGAATCAGGAGCATTAGAACATAAGGGGAGTCCTAGGTAAGAGGCAGGTAATTCACCAATTTGACACTAGAAGATTCTAGCAATCCTAATCTGTCTTTGAATAAGAGTACTAGAGAAGGAAATACCACTCTTTTGTAAGCTAACTCTCTTCCCAAACGCAACCTCATATAAATGTAAAATTTGTTTAATAGCCTTGGGTGCTGTCATAATAGTGGTTTACAATTCCTGAGAGGAACGAATTTTAGCTGAAATCACATATTTTTAGAAAATATAATGATTTAAGCCTTAAAAATTTTCATTTTAAGGATTCCAATTGAAGAGGGTTTGATCAAATCACCTTAGATCAAACCCCCTTGGATAGAACCTCGCTAGTTTTAAACCATACCTATAAATGCGTCTCCTTTACACCTATCAAAATGTGATAAAAAATCACTTTTGATTTAGATTTTGGGGATCAAATGAATTCATTTAAAATTTATTTCAAATGATTATATTCTCGAGAACAAGCTATCCAATGAATATAATTTTAATATGTTTTGGTTTTGTTATGTATTTGTTTTTAAGTTTTATTAAACATAGGTTTTTCATTGAAAATGAATTTCTTTGTTCTTCACATGTGGAAAAATAGAAGATTATCAAAAAAAAATTTAAAAAATATGAGTGCACTAGATATAGAAGACCTTGATCCAACAAAAATAAAACAAAATTTTGACATATACAAAAAAAGTTACGCGTTATACAGTCGCGTTGTGTCTGAATTGTAATTCGTTTGACTTTGAAACTTGATTAAGGAAAAAATATTCAATAAAAAAACTATCTAACCAAGTGGAAGCACTAGATATCAGAGTTACAAATCTAAATTTGCAAGAATTATAATTTTATCCTTCATGGAAAAAAAGTTATGCGTTATACGGTGTGCGTCACTTTTTAAAAATGTTGTTTTCTGAAAAAAATCTATTTTCGTGGGATATGGAAAAAGAAATGCAATTTGATTCCAAAACTTTTGAAAAAAATATTTTTAGAATCTACAGAAAAAATTTGATGAGACTCTAGTTTGCACCATCTTCAAATTCCTCACAGTTTAGCTGCTATAGGTTCTCGAATGTGAAGATTTAGTTAAAAATAATAATTTCAGTGTCCAGTTTGGCCAAAAATTGTAAACCACTATTATGGGATCACCCCCTTAGCTTCCTTTATAGACACCTGCCCAAGCAACAAAGAATCATCCACAAATTGTTGATGAGAACAAACACGATTAGTAGAAGAGGGGGCTAATCTAGACATAAGTCCAAAATTAACAAATCTTTGGATAAGGCGACCCAAAGAATCCACCATGATGATAAACAGAAAAGGAGAAATAGGATCCCCTTGTCGTAGCCCTCTAGAGAAATCAAAAAGAGATGAAGGAGACCTATTGATAAGCACAAAGAAAAGAGGGGTCGAAATAAGCTAAAACACCAAAGCCACCAACTTTTCTTCAAAACCAAAGGAGAGAAGAATCTTAGACAAAAAACCCAATCCACCCTATCGTAAGCTTTGAGAAAGTCAAGTTTAAGAATAAAACCAGCTTGCTGATTAATAGAAAGAGAATGAATATTCTCATGCACAGAGAGAATGGAATCAAAAATTTTCCTACTAGCCACAAAACTATTTTGTTGAGGGGATATGATAAGAGGTAGAATCTTTTGCAACCTCAACACCAGCACCTTGGAGAGAATCTTATAGATAGATTTGCACAAACTAATAGGCCAAAATTCATCAAAAGAAGTAACACTAGGATTTTGGGAATCAAAACAATGAAAGAGGAGCTAAATTCCTTTAGGAGGGAACCTGATTAAAAAACTCCTTAGTAGCCGCCACCACATCTTTTGCAATAATTTCCCAGGAGGATTGAGAAAACAACATAGGGAAACCATCAGGCCCTAGAGCCTTATTACCTTAAAAGGAGAACATAGCTCCCTAAACTTCCTCAACTAACGGAATACAAATAAGTTTCCTATTAGTTTCAACATCCACCAGTAGGGGGATATCCCTTAGAATATCCTCTTGACAAGCACCATCAAGCACACCCTCCATGGAAAGCAACTGAGAGAAGTAAGAAGCCACAACAATCTGGAGATCAACATCCTTTTCTAGAGCTTGATTGTTAAAATTAATCAAATTAATATGGTTTGAAGGTCTGTGTTTCAGAGTAGAAATATGAAAAAACTTAGAGTTTCTATCACCACTCTTTAGCTGTATAATCCTCGATCACTGCTTCCAAAACTCCTCCTCCTTCACAATAATATTGTGCAATTTGGAAAGAAAAACATTTTCCTTCATAATCAAATCCTTATTATATCTAGATGATTGAATAACTTGCTGAACCATGTGAGGCTCCTTAGACACCCCATATTTCTCCTAAAAAATATAGCCAAAAGAAGTACGATTCCATTTTTAAACATTAAGCTTAACATTAGCTAGTTTTTTCACCACTCTAAACATAGCCAACCCATCCATGCTGATACTCCACCAGTCCTTCACCAAACTACCCAAATCAGGATGGCACGCCCACATTTGCTCAAACTGAAAAGGAAAATTCTTCTTACCACCCAGCAAGTCCACAGACAGATCCAAAGGGAAGTGATCCGACCCCAATTTGGTCAAAGTTGAAAGGGAGCAAGAATAGTGAACTAACCACTTAGGGTTTAAAAGGGCACGATCTAGCTTAACCTAGATAAAGTCATCACCCACATGCCTATTCGACCAAGTATAGGAAGCCCCTTTCAGATCAAGATCAAGAAAGGCCAAATCATTTATGAACTACATAAGGTCAGATATACTATCATCCACATTTTGTGGTCCACCCATCTTATCAACATCATGCAAAGGAGTATTAAAGTCACCAATAACTAGTTAGTTATCAATATTATGACAAACTTAAAAAGAGGCAAGGTCCACCCAAAGCCTTTTTCTAGCACTTTTACAATTAGGAGCATAAATATTAGACAGAGTCTAGGAAAACTTATCATTAAGGTGAAAGAAAGAAGTAGCCACATGATTACAGTCATTGAAAACCTCCACACCTCTAATAACCCAAAGATTCCAAAAAGTGACAATCCCATTAGAGGCACCTGTCACCTTAGAGCAATGCATACCACAATCTTTGAACAACTTCAATCTTAGTCTAGATATTTTATCAACAGCCATTTTCATTTATTGAATTAAAACAATATTAGGATGATGATCTCTTACTAGATTAGCTAGGAGATCATGTTTATGAGGGTGATTCACACCCCTCATGTTCCAGGAAATAATCTTCATGTAAGTTTGTGGGAAGTGCTGTTCAAGCACATATCCAATAGAGTTCTATGTGTACCATCAACAATATCCATTTGACTCTCTTTATCCCTCATAACATTAGTTGGGGGCCTACCTCTCCCACACGACTCAAACCCACAATTAGATCTCTGCCTATTTCTTGTCATGCCACCTCGGGAAGGAGAATGCTTCTTCCTATTGTAGCCACGTACCATGACATAAGGTGGGTTATCTACATCCTCAAACTCCTTAGACTCCTTCACCTCAAGTTTCAACACAAACCCCTCATCTTTCAACACCACATTTTGAGGAATACTTCCCAGAAGAGGACAACCAAATTCAACCAACTAAGAACGAATCCCTTCCCCATGGGGGGACCCCGATTCAAGAACCACAAAAGAATTATTTTCCTCCAAAAGAACAAAACTATCCATATTAGGCACATTTTCAACCCGAAGCTCCTGATTGACCTCCCCTTAAGTAACCTGACTATCGACCACCTTCTCTAACTCATTCAGAGATTTATCTTGACTAGCCTCCAAGGGAGGTTCCCCTCCCGACTCCATTTCTAGAGCTTAAGGTATTTGAGCTTCCACCTCCCGAGCTTGAGGTTTCTCTTTTTCTCTCCACTGTTTCATCATTTTCTTAGAAACTTTAAGAGGGAATTTCTTTGCCCAATGGCCAACTTTTTTACAATGGAAACAGGCAAAGGCGCTTGATTCAAATTCAACCATCTGCTCCCACACTCCAAGTTTCGAGTTAATCTTCACCATGGAAGGAAAATCAACAAATTGCTCCACATTTACACAAAATATAGCATAAACTAGTGGCTTCCTTGATGCCGTCATTTGGTTGATAGATAATAGACAACTAAAAATGCTAGCAATCCCCTTAAACACATCCTCATCCTAGAATTCCAGTGGCAGGCTAGGCAGTCTGACCCAAACCAGAGTAGTAGAGAATGAACAAGAGTTCAGATTAAAACCCATTTCCCATTTCTTCAGCATCAAGGATGACTTTTGAAGGAACCATAGACCCCCCGTCAATGCCATCACCATATCATCTTCACAGGTAAAGGAAAAAGAGAAGAACCCTTCAGCCATAGCAACCACATCTATTTGTCCTTTAGGTTTCCAGCAAGTCAAAGTAAACTTACGCACCAAATCTAAATGAGCCTAAGGACCACCAAATTTACCCACTAGAACCATGTCCATATTAGTCACTCTTTTGTCAACAATGCAATCCAGGATAGTAACAAAATACTCTCCCATCTTTTTATTAGCAACAAAAGGCATTGGAGGTGAAGTAATTTTTCCTCTAGGCTTAGTCCCAAACAGATTCGACCAATCGATAGAAGATTTCAACAAGAGAAAATTCCTATCTTTATCAAGCCCACGACTATCCACAAAAGGATCCCCATCACACCCATCTAAGGATAGGGAATTCCTTGACTTTTTTGAGCCATGTACTACATTTTCAGTGCCAGGCACCGGGGAAAGTGTCAGAAACACATTCTTTAAATCCCCTTTATCATCAAACAAAACATTAGCCACAAAAGGGGACCCACTCAACTTACCTGTAGCAAGGGCCCCACCTGACATCACCCTGTCATTAGTACACCATCCACCATTATTGCCTAAAGCAGCTATGAACCCCAATCTATTCTACCTGCAAAACAAAGAGAATAAGCACCCTAAGTTAGATATTGCAAGCATAAACAAGGATTCCCCATGGAATCCATTTACAATTCAAACTAGGAATGAAAATATGCAAAAACACAATAAAATGATAAACCAAAGATAAAATCCTAATTTAAATAGAAAACTCGTGTTCCCATGGGGGAATTGGTAACAATTTGATGTGGAAATTTGGCCCTTTCCCAATTCCTATGATTGTAAGCTTTGATATGTAGACTTGATGAAGAAATTTAATCCACTTTTGGTGATGAATGATAAGGACTCCAAGAAAAATCTGCAAAAGAACCTAACTAAGAGCTCAATGGTATGAAACTTGATAGGTATTTGAGCATGGTAACTTTACTCAAATTTTGGATGATAAAATGAGGAGAGGAGCTCTTCATTTATAGGATTTCAAGATAGATGAATGTCCAAATTTGAGCAATGTGGGACTAACTTTGATCAAATGATATGGTGCCACTTGTCAAGCTATGAATGGATGATGGTTGTGCAAGATTTGGGGTTTGTGCCAATAAATGCCAATATTTGAAATTCAAATTTGTTGAAATGACATGTAAGAGGGAAGCGGAAAATGCAATAAATGCCACTTGGCTCAAGGTAAAGGACATGTAAGAGATCTTAAATGCCTTGTTGGAAGGACTTATTCCCACTTGGATTTTGAATTCAAATTAGGGGAATATTCCAAAAGATGCCATGTGAGGGAAAATAGGGATTTAATAAATGAATTAAATCTATTTTCATGTGCAACTTGCATTATCTAGAGGATGTGACATGAGATTAGATTAAATTAATCAAGGATTAATTAATTTAACAAGAGATTAGATGATGTGACTTATTTGACTTAGATTTATGGATTTATTTAAATTAGATAAGAGATGAATATGATAAGAGGCTAATTAAATAAAGATTTTGATTTATTTAATTAAAAGGGATGGTGTTAGATTAAATGAAATAAGGTTTTACTTTATTTAATTTAACAAATAGACTTTAGAGATTTAATCAAATAAATTGATTATTTAATTAAATAGGGATAATTAGATCAGATGGATTAATTTAATTAACAAGAGAAAGTGACTTAATTAGACAAAATGATTTATTTAATTAAGTGATGAATATTAATGGATTTAATCAAATAAGGGAATTTTATTAAACAGTTAGACCGAGGGATGATTCAGGAAGAAATGATATTAGTAAGTCAGAATTAGACGCACAATGTCAATCAGTATATTTTCGATGTCTACATTTTGGGCCTCTTTGAAGCAATGCACTTGTTGTGTTGATTCAAAGAATAAACGATCTCAATCAAAGACAAAAAAATTGATATTTAAAAACTTTCCCCACTGCCGCATGGAGAGAGAAAACATGCCATTATAATGCCCCCTCAAGAGATTGGACAAAAATTTTGATTTTTTTGGTGATCTTGCGAAAAAAGTTGACAAGGTGCCCGACAGGTCTGGAAGGGGTCCAGGAGGCTAAAAATGTGTCTAAATGCAATAAAACGATGAAAACCAAGCCTCAAACAAACAAAAACAAGCTTAGGGGTTCAAAACCCTAGAAGGACAGCCCTAGGGGGTCAAAAAACCCTAATTTTTAGGCTTAAAAGGGGCCCGAGGGGTCACTTTCAAGTCATTTTCACACACCTCCACTAGCAAACCTCAAGATTTGAGCTCTGACCTCCTAACGATATGGCGCAACGAAAACTTCCTCTGCATATTTCTAACTGAGTTCAGACCTACCAGCGGCCACCAAGCATTGGTGCCCCAGTATGTGATCCTAACTGAAGCTTTGTTTTTTTCATTTTAATGCATTTATTACTAGTTTTAGGGAGAGCTTGCCACTAGTGGCGCTATTATAGCACTACTTTATGTTTGTAGTTCATCGCTTTTGGACATTTTGCACTGCAGCAGCGCTGTTTAGTGTCGCAGCGGTGCAATTTAGAGTTTAAAAACTCTGCCGCTGGGATCGGGCTCCACTCGAACTTGGTGGGCCAATTTGTACAAGTGCATCACGATGGTGCCCTTTTCACAAAAACTACAATGCTGGGGGCCAAAGTGCACCGCGACGACCCTATTTGGCCAAATTTTGGGTCCAATGTTAGAATTTGAGAAAAATCAAACTGTGATGCCTTCACAAACTGCACTGTTGGGAACGAGTTTGGAGCGCTAGGTCAGGAATTTTCCAAAAAAAAATTAACATGCTGACTTTGCATGATGCAAGGTGGGCCTAGGGAGCTTTATTCATGGGAGCAATGGTCACAGGATTTGGCGAGCATCCTACGAGACTTGAGCGATAGAGATCAGGACCGACTTTGAGTTGCCAACCTATGGCACATTGCATATGCAACACTCGTGCACACACACCTTAGGATGTTGTCAGCGCTGACCAAGAGGTGGCATAGTGAGACCTCTTCATTTAATCTTCCCACTAGTGAGGTGACCGTTACATTGGAGGACGTCTGGCATATATTACGATTCCCCATTCATGGCCACCAGGTGATTTATGACATGGAGGAGGGATGCGAGTATTGCTCCCGAGTTCTTACCATGTGGAACATTATCTTCTGCGAGGGGCAGATTGAGTTGGAGAGGTATAGAGTTATATAACCTCCCTTGTGCTAGGCGATTGCGGTGATCATCTCGGGTTCAGTTGCCCCAGACCAACGAGGGTGGTGTTTTAGTCCGGGTTGGGGATACTGCTAGGAGAGGATGGTCCAGGATAGGCCGATTCGATTTGCATGGGGACTCATCCTTCTGGCTTCACTCTACAGGGATTTGCATGAGTATGCATATGTGGATGACAGAGCGCTGGGAGCTGGGGTGATCTTGCTACACGTTTGGGCCTGGGAGCACATTTCTATGCTACATCCTCGAGTGGTTCTAGTTCTAATGGGAGCAGAGGATGCGCTGGTGGCATGATACATAGGGGGTGTGTCATTTTCACACACTAGAGAGCATGGGATCCCCCATCGGAGGTGGGTCATAGATGAGATGCTCATTTTCACTTGGAGACTATACCTTGGTTAGCCTGGATGGGCTGATGATGCCGCACATCTCTTCTACTACTAGTAGGACAGATATGTGTAGGGCCAAGAGCACATGATTATCGAGCGATACTTGCCAGGGCATGTGTAGCGTCAATTTGGGGAGCCGCAAGATCGGCCAGATGATGGTTATGTGGCCATCTTTGCTCAGAGCCTGACACAGACATCATGGGGGCCAGTATTCCTACCACAAAGATAGTTAACAGTTTTCAACATCTAGTAGCCTGACCTTGGGCTTATGATCAGGGCTTGGCAGACCCAAGGACTACATAGGTGTAGAGAGATTGGTTCAGGCCTCCTCTCCGGTTGACCATCCTACAAGGAGGCCATCCAAGAGATAGAGTACTACCACTGGGCCTACCACGACCACTTACCTAGAGTAGACTGGGTCCCTGATTACTTAGAGCGGGCCAGCCAGAGACCACCAGAGGGTCACGATGACAGGGGTGAGGGTAGCATTCATAGAGATCGACCGTGATCCAGATGATACACACTTTTGGTGCCTAATGGGCTCAATTTTTATAGCCCCAATGGGCATTTTTGTACTAATTGACATACTTGTACAGTGATCTAGTTATTCTTTGTACTATGACAGTGATATGATATATATGAGTTGATTTTGATGTGATGCCATGTGTACTCCTGTATTTATGCATGTATGATTATTTTCTATATGCTTTGCAATGATTTTTTATGAATGCATTTATTTCAAATGACATTTATGCAATTGATTATGACCTATGATATGATGTGCAATGATGTTAACTATATGATGATTTATTTTATGTAAATGTGATATATGAAATGATTTGATTTGTGGTATATGAAATGATGTAAAAAATGTTTATATATGAGATAATTTATGGATGAATGTGATATGATGCGATGGTTGTGATAAAATGAAATGATGGTACAAGATGCTTAGAATAACAAATGTTATTATCCTAAATGATGATGCATGTGATGCAATGTTAATGTAATATGATATGTATGCCTAATGAATTGAATGCTTATATTCCTATTGTTTATGATTATAATGATTATGAGATACTTATGTTCATGCTATGCGATTATTTATGAAATGAAAATGAATTCTTATGCAATGATCAATGTATTGTTTATATGATGATGAGAATGCGATGTTTCCTATATGATATGTAATGCAATGTGCTAATGATGTCTATATGATGTGCTTATGTAATATGCTAATGATTTGTGGATGCAGGATCAATGGCAATGATGATGATGAGAAATTGTCATAGTACCTTGTTCGCGTGGTTAGTGAGAAGAGAAGAAGTCATTTCAATAGGACACAAGATGACACAAATGCAAATGATGATGATGATGATTTCTTGCAAAGGAATTGGGATTTTCAAAGGGCCAAATTTTCTTATGTTTGATAACACACGTGGTACAATGCATCAAGGTAAGGTATAGAAAACCAGGATGGTGTTGTGCCCAATGTGATGGACTTTGACTCGAAAATTAGATAGGAGTATTCTTGTTCACACCTAACATACAAAAACCTTGCTAGGACGTATTTCAGAAGTTTCAGAAACCTCGGACCAAAACACGGAAAGGTAAACCTATCCTTGTAACAGTCAACAAGTTTCCCTAGACCTCTTCTATATATGCCTAACAAAGCAAGTATTCGTCAAGGTTATATTGCAAGAACATCCAATAAGCACAACACAAAAAATAATGATTATTGCCCCATTCCTATTTCTCTAAATCCGCTATTTTGGGATATCATCGAGATGTCCTTGGAATGAGTGCAAAATAAGATAAGTCAAAAAGATAAAAACCAAGTAAACAAACAAACCAATGCTCTTCAATACCACTAACGGAAAAAGGATGTGTTTTCTAAGATGATAACTGAAACTTATTGCCAAAAGATAATGCCCATTGTAAGAAGGATGCATCCTAGGACATGTTAGTGGATGGTGGCATGTCATTACATTTATAAGGGATGATTGATATGAGACAAATTCAGATGATGAGTTATCAATATGAAGAGATAACCAACTTGTTTACACACTGACTTAGACTTAAGACTTGACACTTTTGAGTTTTACTTTTAACTTGCTAGACTTGTTTCTAACTATGTCACCAAAGGTTGGGAATGACGATTAGTTTATTATGAATGGTGTTTATTGTGGGTGCAAGTGAGATGATGCAAATGGATTTTTTCAAATATTTGGATGTTTTTGGAGTTTTGCAATATTTTGAGGTTGTTTTTGGTATTTTTTGAGGTTTTACAAATGTTTTGATTTTTGATTTTCCAATTTTTTGGGATTTTTTGAGATTTTGACCAAGAGACTAACCTAAAGACCTATCCTAGGGGCCTTGGGGGCTGGTCAATAGACAAGCCTTTCCTACGTTATACATGCAGAGACCACATAGTTCGACTGATGACTCGACCAATTTACAAATGATGATGTACATGATGAATTGTTAGTTTATTATGATAGGCTCCTATAGGACTGACCTAAATGTCTCGGGGGATGATCAAAGATCAACCTTGCCTACGTTCAAGATCAGAGATGACATAGTTTGACAAGACGACCTTTTTTTTGGCTTTTTGAAAGACTTTTTGACCTATTTTTGGATTTTGATATGTTTTGAATGTTTTTGGATTTTATGATTTTCTAATTTTTTTGGGTTTTATGATTTTCTGATGTTTTTGGATTTTCTAATTTTTAGGATTTTAAGACCATACACAAATCCGATCCGATGAGAACATGCCCCCAGTGTGATGCAATAGACTACCCCGATAAATGCAAGATAAACTAACCTTGAGGATGGGCCAAGTAGTACTAGGAGGGATCATGATACAAACACATGACCAAGCTATGGTGTGAATGTGAGTCGATGAGTGATGGATGGAGACCTGAATGTGATGGATGATGGGAGTGATATGGGTGGATGATGCAGATCAAGCCATAAAGATCCTGGTGGATGGAAACTGCTTATTTACGCAAGGTGCCTGTTTGCCAGGTTTTCATTGAGGTACTTGCCCAAAGCGCCACCAATGTGGTTTTCACTAGAAGATGATTTTTTTGATCCTTTTCCTGATTTGTTTGGATTTTTTGTTTTTTTGTTTTTTGTGTTTTTACCAAGATGCCTGTTTGCCAGGTTTTCGCCAAAGTAACCATTTTTTTAGGACTTTTTCTAATTTTTTTGGATTTTGGTTCTATACCTTGAAATAATTAGGCATAAAACTTTTTGAGATGGAAGCTATTTATTGGCTCTTGTAGAGGTTCCCCTTCAGGTGTTGATAGCTGATATGCCCCTGATTTATAGCTTACCATGATGATGAAATTCCCTAACCAATTGGGTTCAAACTTTCCTTTGCTACTGGGATTCAGGACATTCTTCTGATTTTCTTTTAAGATCAGTTCTCTGACATGGAAAGTCCTACTTCTGATCCTCTTGTTGTAGCTCCATTTGAGTCTATTTTGATAGACTTGTAGATGATTCAAAGCATCTATGCATCTTTCATCTAGTAGCTCCAGCTTATTTAATCTTGACACCTAGTAGTCCTCATCAGTGATGAGGTTTTGCAATGATATTCTAAGAGATGGAAGCTCAATCTTAATTGGGAGTACAACCTCTGATCTGTAGACCAAGGAGAATGGGGTGGTGCCAGTGGATGTGTGAATGCTTGTTCGACAAGCCCAGAGGATGGGATTAAGCTACAAGTGCCAATCACGACCTGCGTCATTGACTATTTTCTTAAGGATTTTGAGGATAGTTTTGTTTGTAGCCTCTACTTGGCCATTGCCTTGGGGATAGTACGGGGTGGAGAAGTGATGTTGGATTTTGAATTTCTCGCATAAGTCATGAACCTCTTGGTTCTTGAATGGTGTCCCATTATCTGAGATAATGGTTTGTGGAACACCGTAATGACAGATGAGATAGTTCAAGATGAATTTTGAGATTTGCATCCTAGTGATATATGTCATGGGTATGGCCTCCACCAACTTTGTGAAGTACTCAGTTGTAGTTATGATGAATTTATGGCCATTGGATGAGGTGGGTGAGATTTTCCCAATGAGATCGAGGCTCCATTGCGAAAAAGGCCATGGTGTGATGATCGGGTGAAGCTCTTGGGCTACAGCATGGATGAGATCCCCATGTTGCTAACATTGTAAAAACCTTTTAGCATGATCATGCACTTCTCTTTCCATTGTGGGCCAATAATACCCCATCCTCAGTAGTTTCTTAGCGATGGTCATTCCACTCGAGTGTGAACCACATGTACCATTATGAACCTCGGTTAGAGCAGTTAAATGCCTCCTCAGCATTTAGACAATGTAAGAAGTTACCTTCTATGCTTCTATGGTATAAGGTATCACCTAGGATGACGAATCTAGATACATTTTTTATGAAGGTTCGTTTTAGGCTCGATGGTAGGTCAGTGGGTATGACTCCTATGTGAAGATATGTATATATATCATGATACCAAGGATCACCAGGACCAACAATTTCACACACATATTCTGATTCCTGTACCTCGAATGTAGGAATGAGAAGCCGCTTGATCAGAAATTCATATTTTGGCACATTGTGAGGGATGTATACTAGAGACCCAATTGTAGCCATGGCATCAGCGACTCTATTGTTGGTTCTTGGAATCTGGTCAAATGTTATGTCAATGAAGGATTCCTTGAGAGTCTCCACCAATTTCTTGTATGGAGTTAGCTTGTCATCCTTAGTCTAATATTCATCATTGACTTGATTTATGGTCAACTGAGAGTCTCTGTAGACTTTGAGGGCTATGATATTCCATTACACTGTTATCCTGAGACCTATAGTCAAAGCCTCATATTTTGCTATGTTGTTCATGTGAGGGAATGCTAGTTTGTATGACTGTGGTATGCAGTCCCCCTATGGGGTGATGAAGAAGATACCAGCTCCTGATATGTGCTGCGTGTATGAGCACCGTCAAAGTATAGTTTCCAATGGTCAGTTACATTGAGGTTAAAAATTGACTCATCTGGGAATTTTGAGACAAGAGGATTCTTAGAATACATATGTTCCTCTGCTAGTTGATTCACAATGACTTGTCCCTTGATAGCTTTCCTCTCTACATACTCAATGTCATACTTTGATAATATCATTACCCACTTTGCCATTTTGCCTGTGAGCATTGCCTTGGATAAGAGATACTTGAGGGGATCAATTTTTGTGATGAGCTTTATCTTGTGTGCTAGCATGTAATGTCTAAATTTTTGGGATGAAAACACTACTACAAGGCATACTTTCTCGATGAAGGAGTAATTTAGCTCATGACCGACCATTGTCCTGCTAATATAGTAGATGGCCCTCTCTGTTCCATTTTCATCATACTGAGCTAAAAGAGCTCCAAGGGCTGTTGTTGTTGCTAATACATATAAGATCAATGGCTTTCTTAGGATGGGTGGCATTAATACTAGTGGTGTCAGTAGGTATTCCTTGATTTTGTTGAATGCTTCTTCACATTTTGCATCCCATTTGTATGCTGCCCCTTGTGGAGTAGGTGGGAGTATGGGTTCTGCTTGTCTACTAGTTGTGCTATGAATCGTTGGATGGATTGAAGTTAGCCTTGGAGGCCTCTTAGTTGCTTTAATTTTTTCAGTGCTTCCATCTAGAGGATTGCTTTTACTTTTACCAGATCCACCTCAATACCCCTCATAGAGACTATGTATCCTACCAGTTTACCTGATTATATGTTGAAGATGCATTTCTTAGGGTTTAGTCTGACTTTGCATTCTTCTAATATGTCAAAGATAGCACTTAGGGTTGCTATATGGTCTTGTCTTTTTCTTGACTTAGCTAGAATATCATCAACATAGTCTTTGACTATTTTGTGAGTCATGTCATTGAATATTAGTGTCATGGCCCTTTGATAGGTTGCTCCTACATTTTTTAGACCAAATGGCATCATTTTCCAACAGTAGGTCCCCCATGGACAAGTGAAAGCCGTCTTGTGTTGGTCTTCTTTTGCTATCATGATCTAATTATATCCTGAAAAGTTGTCCATCAGTGATAGCATCTCCTGCTCTCCTGTCATGTTGACTATCATGTCAATATTGGGAAGTGGGAAATCATCCTTGGGACATGCTTTGTTCAAATCTTTGAAGTTCGTACAGATTCTGATGGCTCCATCAGGTTTTGACACAAGTACCAAATTTGACACCCATTTTGGATAATCAATTGGTCGGATAAATCTTGCATCTAACAATTTTTTGAGATCCATTTTGACCAATAGAGCGATTTGAGGATGCATTTTTCAAAGCTTTTGTTTGACTAGTTTTGCCTCTAGATACACTGCTAAATGATGAACCATAGTCTCTAGATCTAGCCCTATCATGTCAGCATAACTCCATGTGAAGCTTATTTGTCTTTCCTTTAGGAATGCTGCTAGGAGTTCTTGCTCTTTTGATAATAGTGATTCCACATACAGAATGTCATATGCGGGGCCTCCTCTATTCCTATATTGACCGGATTGCACTTTTTGGCCAAGACTGTTGACTTCTCTTGATGAATGGCTCTTAAGGGAAGATTGAATCCTTCATCCTCAGGTGCCTCAAAGAGGTTTTCACCAATGGATACATCCTTTCTTTTTACTATTTTATTGTTAGAGAGTGCCACAGTGTGGTTTTCACTCAAGGACTTGGATATGATTCTTAGTTTCTCACTTTTGCAACTGAAGGATTCAATCATTTCCTCGTAATAAGCATGTGTGTCCAATTCCATTATAAACCCTACCTTATGATCTCCATCTGGAATGTTATCCCTTAATCCCATGAATTCTGAGAGCACCTCATCATTTTCAAATGTATCAAGAACTGGTGGTCCTCGTTGGTCATAGTCAATCAATTAGGGGTAGACTAGGCGAATCTCATGATTTGGATGATCAGTTTCGAATGAGAGAGTGCTAATCATACACAGGGTGGTATCTTCGAATAACCTAGGGAGATTTGATATGGTGTCTTTGTCATCACTACTAATATAGGGCTCAATTATGAAGTTATGTGTGTTGCTACTTGTGACTATTGGTGAGTGTACTTGTACTAGCACTGGCTGAGGAGAGACATTAGTGACCCTAACTGGAGGAGCTTGGCCACGTATGGTTATTCTTGGAGGGGTACATCTAAGACCAAGATATGTTATGGTTCGCGTCTCTGGCATGATAGGTATTATGAGGCCGTTGTCATTTTATCCCAATCTCTGGTTTATGTCATAACCCATTGCAAGCATCATTTGTAGGCCTTTTCTTGTCTCATCCATTGATAGTTCAAGTGTCAATATTTCATCTTGGTACAACATGTGATATGGATCTGCTTCAATAACCTCTCGACCAAGGTCTCCCTAGCTTGTGAAATTAGGATAGTCTTCAGGAGATGTTCGTGATGTGGAAGCTTGGTTTTCTTGTGGGTGTCCTCATGATCTAGGAGATTGTGGTAACTCTCCTATCACAAAAGCATTGTTAGGAAGCCTATAGCTTCCAATACTATCTTCCTGATTGATGAGCTTGATATTGGAGATGGTGGGAATGGCGGGGATGGCGGGTGTCTCTGTCGCAAAAGTGGATGCGGGAGTGGCGGGGTCAATGTATGGTGTGGATGGGCCTTCATCATTCTTTGGCACTTGGGAGATTTTGTAATATTTGGCCTTAATATTTTTGCAATATGAAAATGGTTCGAGATCTCCATGAATGGTAACCTCTTGTCCATTATGTGTAAATTTCACACATTGGTGGAAGGTTGATGCTACGAATTTCATTGCATGGATCCGTGGGCATCCTAGGAGGATGTTATATGGCAAGTCGAGGTCCAGGACCTGATAGGTGGTTTCCATGAGCATTGGCCCTACTTGAAAGGGGAGTTTAATCATGCCCTGATACACTCTTTCTTGGCCATCATATGCTCTGATTGTTATGCCTTTACCTTTGTCAATGGAATCCTCTGATATTTTCAATTGTTTGATTAGGCTGAGAGAGCAGATGTTCAAACCTGCACCCCCATCCACAAGGACCCTTTTGTTTTTTTTCTTGTTTACAATGGCTTCCAAATGAAGTGCACGGTTGTGAGATTGTTGGGTGGGGAAATCTTGGTCAGAGAATGTAAGGAGATTGGGTGTTATGATATTGCTGACCATAGCTTGGAATTGGTCTGCATCAAGATCTGTGCGGATGGTGGATGAGGCTAATGCTTCCTCAAGGATCTTTTTATGTGTTGGTGATATTTTTAACAACTCCATGATGGAAATGTGTGCTGGTGTTCGCTTCAGTTGTTCTACAACATTGTAGCTATGCAGAATGGCTCTAGATGAAGGGACTCTATAAGGTTGGAATAATCTTGCAATGGTGACTTTGCTGCCTCTTGTGGTGACTCGACAATCTTTGGCATGGGTGCCCTTGATGGTGATGACCATGTAGTCTTCATTTAGCGAGGCAATGACTGATTCATAAATATTATTTACACTAGCCTTCCCTTTATCATTTTTATTCCCTTTGTTGCCATGATTTGGCATCGAATTCGTGTAGATTTTTAGATCTTGATTTCCCGTCGGCTATTCCACATTTATGATTCTTTTGTCAATGAGATATTGGATGATGTTTTTGAGTATCATGAAATTGTTTATGGTATGGCCTTTGATTTTGTGAAATTCAAAAAGTTGATTTTCATTGTACCAAGGGGGTTTGACGTCAGGTTCTTGGTAGTTTTTGAATGTAGGAGGTTTGATGAGTTTTTTGTTCATCAACTTTTTCATTATATCCTCCAATAGTTCCCCCAAGATAGCGTATTTGTGTTTGGGATAATTTTTGCACTGGGGTGGTCCTCTTTGATCATTGAGGTTATTGATGGTTGGATTATTGCTAGGTTGATATGTTGTGTGATGAATGTTTTGATTTGGTGTTTGTATTTGTTGTGCGGGTATGTTTTGGCATGGACCACTAATTACCACCTTGGCATCTATGACACCATCATTAGTGATGTTTTTGTTCCTTGCCCACATATGAGGTTTTTCATTGTAATTTGATGATGGGCAGTTGTTTTGCGGTTCATGATATGATTTTGATTCCGCAGGTTGAGTCACAAGGGCTCTTTCGATGCTAAGTGCTTTAGAAATTAGTTGATCGTATGTGGTGATTCCCTAAACCTTGAGATGAAATCACAAGCAGCTTTCAAGGTTGGTGATGATTGTGCAGAATTGTTGTTCTTCTGGCAAGGTGGGTATGTGTAGGATCATCATGGAAAAAACAGGCCCTTAAGTGGCAAAAAATTTAGAAAAAATCAGTGTTAGGAAACTTGACGTAAAAATTTGAATAAGCTATCTATATTATTTCAAAAATATGTAAGAATAGAATCTGTAGAAAATTGAATGTAGTTTCTAAACTACTAGGTTTATTTAAAAATAAATAAAATCTATTTGGTGAAAATTTGAAATTTCAATGCAGAGTACTTAAATTTTAGGGAAAAAATAAGTAGGTATATGTCTGACCACCCTAACTATAATAAAATTATAATATTTTTTTATAATATATTATATATAAGTAGAGGACTCATGTTCAGATGTGACACATATTTTTTTATAATTTTTTTCCAAGCAAATAATTAATTATGAATTTTTTATTACAAATTTTAAAAAATATATAAACTTGTATGTCTGACCACCTTAACTTGGTCAAAACTTCATGAAATTTATTTTTTCTTTTTTTAATCCTATATTATGTGAAGCATAGAATGTGACACATGTTTTGATTCAAAAATGTGATACCGTTGAAAGTTATAGATGTTTTTCAATTAGCATATCGATTAGGACTTTAGTTGTAATTCTAATAGAAAATAAATAATAATTATTTATTAAATTCAAATTAAAGCATAATTTATATTGGTGGAAAGTTGAGAATCTCCTCTAAAAACCCTTTTCGTTTCATCAATTTTGGGTAAAAAAAAAGTCGTCAGCCACATACCCTACAAATACCCATAATATTGCCACTTTTTGGCCCATCATGGTCCTACAGATACCCAGGTCCACTTGCTCCGATTGGCCTTGGATCACCATCATTGAATAAATGAAGCAAAATATTCATTCTTTCCTTGTTTTAGAGCGTATGTTCTTCAAGACTGACATCCATTGTGATATTACATGCGTAGTTTTTAATGAATGCATCCCTAATTTCATGGAATGTTCTAATGCCTAAAGGTAAGTGAGAGAACCATTCTATAGTGTTTCTTTCCAAGCTCCTAGGGAATAGACACATTAGATAAGTATCATCATATGCAACCTCCATGAAATGAACTTGGAATTCCTTAATGTGATCTGCAGGGTTTCCCATCACTTGATATTTGTCAAATTTGGGGATTTCAAATCCCTTGGGGAATGGTTTCATGTCTAGGCTCCTATCAAATGGATAGGGACACAAGTTGCTTTGCATTTTGGTTGTTCACCCTAATTGAAGGTCGAGCACTTGTTGTGAGAGCAACTTGAGTTGTGTCGTCACATCACTTTGTGGATCAGGGGGTGAGATGAATGTATTTTGAGGTGTTTCAATTGTTGGTTGGGTGGATGGGTTGGTCGGTGCATTGTTCAATGGTATCAGTATGTTGTGGCGGGCGAAGTAGGATTCTACTTTTTTTTGGATGAATAATGCTTGTTGTTGATATTGTTGTTGTTGTGCTAGGATTTGTGCTTGTTATTGCGCTTGCTATTGTTCCAACAACGCTTGTTGTTGTTATTGTTGTTGTTCCCATAATGCTTTTTTTTGGGCTGCCAACTCTATTGCTTCTTGTTGTTCTTGGTATTGCTTTAGTGCTTGTTGATATGCTTGCATTTGCACTGCTTGTGCAAGAAGTTGTGCTTGTGCTTGTGCTTGTTGTGCTTGATACTAAGCTTGTGGTTGAGCTTGCGCTTATGCTTGTGCTGCTTGCACTTGTGCGACTTGTTTTTGCAATAATGATTTTGCTTGAGTGGCCCTTTGTGCTTGTAATGCTTGTGTAGCTTGGGCAGCTTGAGCAGCTTGTTGTTGTTGTTGTTGTTGCTGCAATAAAGCTTGAGCTTGTTGAGCTTATTGCACTTGTATTGTGGCTTGTGCAGCTTTGGCAGCTTGTGCGGCTTGAGTAGCTTGTTGCATAGCTTTTTGCTTTTGAACTTGTCGGTATCCTCTTTGGAAAGCGGCTTGCAATGCTATGTCGAATTGGTTTGATGTGGTGAACGTCGGTGGTGGTGGGGGTGGTGGTGGATTTGGAATGGTGGTGGATCATGATGTTGTGTTGATGTTTTGGGTGTTGGATAATGGTATTTATGTGGTTAGTCCTTGAGAGACCATGCTTTGTGATGTTATGGGGATATTCCATGATGTTGCCATTGCTTGTGTGTTTGTCATTTGTTGTTGCAATATCAATGACAAATTTTGTGTGTTTGGTGTAATGCTTTGATTGTTGGTTGGGATATACATTTGATTGATACTTGGTAGCAGAGGGATCCCTAAACCAAGGAGTGGTGTGGATGATAATGGTGTGGATGATAATGTTAATGGTGGAAGAGGTGGAAATGTGAGAGGTGTGAGTTGTTGTGAAAATGTCATGGTGTCAAATAAGCTCCCTAGTCCAAATGTATCTCCCTCTTCTTGTGAACTTGTGAGAAGAGGTGTTTGTGGTGCTCCATGAAAAGAAGTTGATGATGGATCATAATGTAAAGTGAGAGGAACATTTTTGTGTAATGGGTTGTTGAGTATGTTTTGTTCCAAGGTGGTATTTTCCTACAAAGTTTGATTGTTAACAAGGGGATGTGATTGAAGAGCATTAAGGAATGTGTTTCCCTTGTTGACATTGGGTTGTGTTGGAGCAAATGATGTTGTGATTTGTGGAATGTTTTGTGTGATGTTTTGATATGGAGGTGTAGATGAAATGGGAATGGTGGATGAGATCGGAGGAAACGACATATCCACTATAGTACTCACATCAAAATCTGAAGGCAACTTGGCCCCTTGTTTTGCTAGTTCAAGCCTGTACAATGAAGGGTTAAGTCTCATCATGATGTTGATGATTCTATGGTTGTCTAGATTTTGGAGCATTTATGTCATTTCCTCACGAGAGATTCCAAAGATGAGGTCCTCCCCTTGATTTTCTTCTTGTGGATTTTGGGATGATGAGGGGATCAATGGATTGCTTGATTCGGCAGGATTCATTTCTACGTTTGTTTGGCTAAGATCACTTGAAGCGGGAGTTTCTTTGTGGGCTTACATACTCTTCTTATATTGAGATCTTGTTTGAACCATAAAACAAGGATGAATCTTTGAGAATATGGGAGATGAATCTCTTGATTCTCTGGATCGATCTTTATCTTATGTTCCAAAGTGGAAAAATTTTAGGATGCTTTGAGGATCAAAGGTGATGATATGATAATGATGTTTTGGGGATGGATGATATGGATGTTTATGGATTTTGATAAATCTTGAATGAGACACTAGGCTTTTAGGACTTGTGGATTCTTGATTTTTGATTTTGGGATTTTGACATTTTAAGATTTTGTCCTTGATTTTTTTTATTTGGATTTTGATTTGGATTTTTGAACAAAAAAACCCTAAGATGTTGGATGATGATCTAAGGGATAGCTTTGTTCAAAGGATGATAATTTGAATATGTGTGGGGAGAAGGATACATATACCCATACCTATTCAAACAAGATGTTTGTTTCACTAAGCATATGAAGAAGGATTCATCTACATACACCAAGCTAGACAATATGATTTTGATAATTTTGACTAAATATATGCAAAAGGATGCATCTACACATACCTAGCCAAAGATTTTTTTGCTAATTTTCTCAAGGATTTTGTCTCAATGATATTGATGATTTTGATTTGACCACAAAGCCTAGTATCAAGTATGATTTCAAGATTTTCCAAAAGGTGATAATGAGATGTATTTTGTTTTGATGTTTTGGAAGATGGGTGAAAAATGATTTTGATATGTTTTGATCCTAAAATGAACCTAAAAAGATACACTTTGTTTGCTTAGACCTGGGTATTGAAGAGCATGCAAATGCTTCCTAATGACCTTTGTAACCAAGACATGATTTCATTTGAACATTCATATTTCCAATCAATGATTTTGTGCTTTTGGGATTTGAAGTCTTCAACACACATGAAAGTTCATTTTTGTTTAGATTTGCTTAATGTCTTTATTTTACCAAAAACACTTTCTTCAATTAGGTTTTCAAACTAAGATGTCCAATGTCTTAATTTCTTCAAACCCCACAAGATATGTTATGTGGAAATTTAATGAACTTAAGGCAAAGGTTTCCTATTGTTTACTTAAGAAGACAAATTGAGATATAATCCAATGTCTAGAAACCTCTAAGGATGTGAGTCGCAAGGGAAAGCAATAACATATGGATTGAGTCAATTATATTTTTCTTCAAAAGGGTTTGAAATTTTGATGATGTTAAGTGTTTGTTTCCATGATGTTTTCAATCAAGCAATGCATTTGTAACCCAAGAACAATTACAATCCTATGGATGTGTAAGACAAAATTTGTTGGATTCCCACTTGGACAAGTCTAGCTATGCTTATCTCTAGCGGATGGTTAGATTCTTGACCCCACTGGCTCCCCTCCATGGCTCATTAACGTCAATCGAGGCAGTAAAGCATCAACACCCATGAAACTCCCATGGCATGCTTGCCATCTCTACTAGAAGACCGTAAAAGTGTGGGCTGGCTTCAAAATGACTGTTCTTGCACCAACAAATAGATAAAAGGATTTTGGAAAATTCTAACACATGGGTTCTAGTAAAGACTTTTCGTTCGTAGGAGTTGACCCAACGTGGCAGGAGTCCCCTTTCGGATCCATCTTGTTGGAGTCAACTACGTGATATTGGCGTTTCTTCCAATATCCTCATTTATATCCCGGCTGGAAATATTCTTGGGTTCAGAGTGTTACCGGTTGAGCTGTTCCCTTGGATGATTACTTTTTCCCACAAGGCAGGCCCTCTAAGATAAACAAAAGTGAATGAAGAACAAAATCCGTAACTCGATCAATCTTTGATAGGAACAAAGAGAGAGAATATACATGAAAATGCCCCCCACTCACACTCGCACAATAGTTTGTTCAATTTTAAGCCCAAATTGAAGTGTGGAGGTGATTGCTTTATCTTAACCCAAAGTCATGGAAAAGACCTTTTGATTCTTAAGATCACTATAAAGCATGAGAGAAGTGCATACATCCTTTTCTAATGCCTTTAGTCTAAGTAAGCCCTCACGAAAAACACAACTATAATTGTTCTTTTTAAATCCTCAAAGCAATATGTGAGTTCATTTTAGAGCACCAAAAAGAGAAGTGATAAACATTTGTTCAATTGTTTAACCCATAAACAAAATCTAGTAAGTTGTTGGTCCTAAGATTCTTTTTAAACCGTTGTGCAAGAAAATAAACAAAAAGAAATCCTTTTTAAAACCCAAATGAAAGATAGTGTTCTAAAGAAAGAAAAAGATGACAAGTTCCTAAGGAAGTGTTAAACAAACACATAAGTGTTTAAAAACACTTTGATTAGACAAGATATCATCACCATGCTCCTTCTTCCTTGGTTTTTGGCTTCCAACCTACAAAGAGGAAAAAAAAGTTAGATTCTAAAAAAAATAGAAATTAAAAAGCAGAAAACAGAGGAAGAAGCAATCATTAAAACATGTGCTAAAAAAAATCAAATCTCCCTTTTACTGTCTTCTAGCGTTGCAACTCGTGAAGGCATTGTTGTTTTTTCCTTCTAGCAGTGCTCCTATAGCACTGCTTTACCAGTCAGCGACGCTCTATGCTGGGACAGCGAGCACGATTGTGTTGCTATTTTCACCCAGCATCACAGTTCTTGAAAGCATCAAAGATAAGAATTTTTTTGAAACTGATCGAGATCGACGAGTCCAGCGATGCAGTTTAAAATTTGAAATTTATTGGCGGGATGAGTCCAGCGGTAGATTTTATGTGTGCGCGGTGCTATATAGGGATGCTGGCGAGCCCGCAGTGCTAAAACAACGATGTTGACGAGCTCGCGGTGCTAAGAAACAGCGACGCTGAGGAGCCCATGTCAAAATTTCCTATGTGTCAAGAAAATGTAGAAATTTTGAGGAAATGTTAGAATTTATGATGTCTAGCCCTCTTTCGAGCGCCAAAATGTGAACTCCAATCTATTGTACCTACAAAACAAAGAGAATAAACACCCTAAGTTAGATATTGCAAGCATAAACAAGGATTCCCCATGGAATCCATTTACAATTCAAACTAGGAATGAAAATATGCAAAAACACAATAAAATGATAAACCAAAGATAAAATCCTAATTTAAATAGCAAACTATTGTTCCCATGCGGGAATTGGTGCCAATTTGATGTGGAAATTTGGCCCTTTCCAAATTCCTATGATTGTAAGCTTTGATATGTAGACTTGATGAAGAAATTTGATCCACTTTTGGTGATGAATGATGAGGACTCCAAGCCAAATCTGCAAAAGAACCTAACTAAGAGCTCAATGGTATGAAACTTGATAGGTATTTGAGCATGGTAACTTTACTCAAATTGTGGATGATAAAATGAGGAGAGGAGCTCTTCATTTATAGGATTTCAAGATAGATGAAAGTACAAAATTGAGCAATGATGGTTGTGCAAGGTTTGGGGTTTGTGCAAATAAATGCCAATATTTGAAATTCAAATTTGTTGAAATGACATGTAAGAGGGAAGGGGATAATGCAATAAATACCACTTGGCTCAAGGCAAAGGACATGTAATAGATCTTAAGTGCCTTGTTGGAAGGACTTCTTCCCACTTGGATTTTGAATTCAAATTAGGGGAATATTCCAAAAGATGCCATGTGAGATAAAATAGGGATTTAATAAATGAATTAAATCTATTTTCATGTGCAACTTGCATTATCTAGAGGATGTGACATGAGATTAGATTAAATTAATCAAGGATTAATTAATTTAAAAGGAGATTAGATGATGTGACTTATTTGACTTAGATTTATGGATTTATTTAAATCAGATAAGAGAGGAATATGATAAGAGGCTAATTAAATAAAGATTTTGATTTATTTAATTAAAAGGGATGGTGTTAGATTAAATGAAATAAGGTTTTAATTTATTTAAATTAACAGTTAGAATTTAGAGATTTAATCAAATAAATTGATTATTTAATTAAATAGGGATAATTAGATCAGATGGATTGATTTAATTAACAAGAGAAAGTGACTTAATTAGACAAAATGATTTATTTAATTTAGAGATGAATATTGATGAATTTAATTAGATAAGGTAATTTGATTAAACGGTTAGATCGAGGGATGATTCAAGAAGAAACAATATTAGTAAGTTAGGATCGGATGCATGATGTCAATTAATATATTTTCGGTGTCTACAACAACATCTTGATCTCCCGCCTTTTCAGAATTTGAAAAATCACTACCACCATCACCGCCACCTGAAGAACTCCCCAAATTACATTTTTGTTGTAGCATTTAGGCAATTGATATGTCATGATTTATTGTTTTAAAGTGGGAATGTTTGGTGTTGGTCATATCTAATGCCATGACTTGGTAGAGAAACCCCTTTTGTGACTTGCTAAGAGAATCAGTGTTGGTTTGGTGAGTTTATGGGATGTGGGAGAATGGTGGAGAAATCTCTATAGAGCCTAGGAGGAAGAAAGTAATATCTACTAGGCTACATCACCATTTAGGTTTAGAGGTTCATCACTGACTTGATCGTGGAGGAAAGTAACTAGTTTTTTGGCATTGGAAATCATGGCATCTTAACTCGTGATAGCCATCAAATTAAATCTGCAACAGCGGCACACTGTTCACTTCTCTTTTATGCCAATTTAATAAGGTCAATAATCACTCTAGGGCATATGTCATCAAAGGGGGGTTGCAACACATCTCAATTTTAAGCCCTTGGTCACATGTAATTTAAGCTCTTAGTACTTTCCAATTCATGGTAGTTTAAACCTACCTCCTATTTTCCCTCTCTTTTCTGATTTTTGGTGCAAAACATTATTTTCTAAAAATATGAAATTAATTTTTGTGAGGATCAATTATTTTTAAGGGTGTAAAATTTTAAAAAGTCATGACTTTTTCTTGGAAACTTAGACTGTAGTGTAATTTTTTACAAAAGTGCTTAATTTTTTTCCATGAATCCAAAGAGCATATTATTGTACTCATACTATAAAGTGTTTGTTTATGCCTCTTTTGGGCTACTTCTAGTGTTTTATATTTTTAATTTGTTGATTTATGTGATTATGTCTCTCACAAATAATATCTTTCATTGGAGTATTCTATAAAATCCTCCTAATAAATGGAAAATTAATTATGGATATAATGGAAAAAAAACTAATATAATAGAAGAATGTGTGTTTCATCAAATTGAGGAAATGAATTAAATTCTTCTCGATTATGGTATTACCTCTCCTAATACTATATTTCTAACACATATGAAAGCATGTTCTTTTGAGGATAATTAATGTAGTCTATTGACTTGCATTCGTATCTCATCTTTCATATAACTTGGTGCTACATCTATATCAATTTTTGACCCATCTATGAGTTCCACCATTAGGTAATTTTTGTCTTCATACTAGATTCACCAAATCAACCATCTTTGGATATTTCTCTTGCTTCACCAACATCTGCTTCTATCATGAAAGATTATGGAAAAATTCATGAGTTGAGATATCCAACTCAATTATCATCATCTACAACAATATTAGACTCACATTAGTATAGACATAACCATACATCCATGGTTCATATTCTAGAATATTCTATGGTACCTGATCCATCATATTAGCATCTATTGCACATCAGTATTGGCTTTGAGATATTTGTGCATCATTCAAAGGCATCATTTGCATCATTTCAATATCTGGATTATGTGTAGCATTTAGAGATATTCATCTTACTTCTGGTATATTTGTATCCATAATGACATATCATATTGCACAAATTTATGGTTTTGTTTCTTCCTAAGGGGAGGAATATTGTTTAGCATTCTTGGATCATCTTTAGCATCCAATATCAAGCATCTACCAAAACTACATCCAGATTTCACACTTCACATTTTTGGGTGATCACATGATGTTCTCTACTTTCTCTCCTATGGGGAGAACATATTATACTTTATTCTAGAAGTAGTCCTCCATCTATCACTTTTCTTCTTCACTTGTACATTTCATGTATTAGCATCATTCTCTTTTGGAGAGGGGTTTTTATTTCCCAATGGGATTTTATCCTTTACTTCACTTTTTAGAGATTGAATTGTCCTTGGGTACCTTATGAAGCTTCATCACCAGGACCCATTTCTTTTGCATTATACATGGGCACCTTATGAGGCCAGTAGTCGGGACACATTTCTTTCATACCCACCTAAGCTTTCTTAATGTGGGGTGATTTATATATATATATTACATAGAGATAGGCTTTAAGACTACTTACATGTCCCTTTGACCCTTTCTCATGTGAGGTGTCAAGGTAGATAAGTGTCCTTAGAGGTGTTGAATCCCTTTGAACACCTCTTCCTAAAATTTTGGTAGGAAAATTGCCACCATTGCATGAGTAAGGAGTCTTATCCTCATTTGATGGAGGTTGGTTTCCTCCCCCATTCCTATTTATGTACACCTTGTTGATCTATTTAATGGTTTGACTATTATGCAATCTTTTTTCATTGCACCTTCTTTCAATCTTCAATTATTAAAGGTTATTTCCATTGACTGTAAATTATTATTAATTATTTTTGTTTCTTTATGTATTAAATAAATTTTCAATCACATTATTTTATTTAGTGTGAAATATTTAATTTTTTAGAGATTAACAATTAAAAAATTTGTAAGGGAATGGGAGAGGAAAATATTATTATACATACTAAAATTAATTTGATGATGAAAATACTTCTTACACTAATTAAAGAGGAGACAAATGCAAAAAAATAATGACCCAATAGTTTAAAATCAAAATAGTGCACACAAAAGTAAAACTATAATTATACAATTTTTATCCTAGAAAAATCCTTCAAAGTAAAAGTTAAGCCAACAAATATTGAACTAGTCTATTCACATTAATATTTGATTACAATGTCTCAATAAGGTGAAGCCTTCACATGAAAACAGCCAACACAAACCTATCCAAAAATCAACAAAATAACCCCATACAAAAAATATGTCATACTATATATCCATTCTAGGTATTAATATTTAGTAGACACAAATTAGAAATGGAGAAATTTAATGTCTCTCTCATGATGATTAAGCATGCTAATATTGAAATATTCTCTTATGTTGTCATAATTTTTGATAGTCAACTCACCAAATTGAGCAGCAGATTTTAGATCCCGTATCCCCATTCAAATATGTCTTATGTTACATCATAACATACATTATAAATTTGGTCCAAAGTTAAATCTACTAAATAACTCCCTATAATCAGTCTTAAATATAACATATAATTTTTCATAACCCCAACATCATAGAATGCTATAATGGGATGAGATGCTCTTAAAATTTTTTACATGTACTACAATATATCTAACATGTAGCTAAATAGGCTAGTTCAAGATAATATCATCCTCTTTTCCATGAAAGAACAAAATAATAAATAAAGGTTTGAGACACCATTCCCAACATTCTCGTTCTTGATGAATTCCTTGAAAAACAAAATATAATCTCTAGCATTTTGTAGACTACTTCTTTGTGCTCACAAGCTTCATCGACACATTTAGAACATTCACGAACCTATCTACCTTTGCAAGTGTCACCCTTCACTTATCCAATATATTATAAATGAGATCATACTAAATATTTAGCACTCTAACAATTGCATCCATTCTAAACTACTTTTTGAATTAGTCCAATGTTTAAACATAATCTCTAAAGCCAAAGGATGAATGTTCAAATATGTCTCTCTTCTATAAAATAAATGGTCAATAATCATCTAACTTTTTTACTTGAATCATTAAAAGGTGATCTATGTTTTAAATTGTAAATGCTCTAAATTCATGAAATGCTATTTTTTTAGTCTATTTTATGTTTATAGTTTTAAATAAATAATTTATTTAAATATAATTTTTTTGTAGAAATGACACTAGTTTAGTTGTACATAAAATTCTTTAAAATGTGGTTAAGTGTGATAACACTTTTTATATTGTAATTTTTTTCCCTTAATTTTTTTTATAAAAATATTAAATCCATAGATTTTTTTTCTCATTTCTTCAATTATTTTTTAAAATATATCTTGAAAGTTCTAATTGTTGAAAACACAAATATTTCTATATGATGTTATTTTGTCTTAAATATTTATCAAAACTAGAAAAAGATACATCATTTCAATATAGAATATCTCTTCTAATGCATCATATATTTTCTTAAGAAAACAATCAACCTTATATTTTAATTGTGATGACCTAATTCTATTCTAGTAACAAAAAAAGTCAATATACTGTACAATACTTAATAAAAACATACCCACCTCAATAGCTTTCGAAAAAAAAGCTAATTGAATTAAACAAAATAACATCAGTCAAACCCCAAATATATACTGTTAGATGGGCATTGCCTACCCAACATAACTGATGCAATTTTTTAATTAAAAAATGATTCATTAAAATTGAAGAGCATTATCCATTAATTTTAAAAAATTAATTTTTAGTATCATAATAAGAAGTGCATCCGTTATGGATAAAGGGTACAGTCAATGAAATTTTTTCTTATTAAATTCACCTTCACTAGGGGAGAGGGCCCAGTAGTCGTGCACCCTAACTTCGCACTTCTAATTATCCTACGTCAAAATTTCAAATCACTCCTAATTTTTTACAGCGGCTTACTTGGCAAGTTCTCTGCTTATAACTAAGGTTTCAGGGCCACATCATCAAATATGATGCCACATCAGCATGCGTTTTAGTCAAGGTGTTGAAAAAGGCCCCAAAAAATAGTGAGACCAATTCTCGTGCATTACATCATGAGTAGTTGAGCGCTGATGTGGTATCACATGATTGGTTACTTTTTAGATCAAAAGGATACATTTTGTTTAATTATGGGTAGTCAAATCACAACTATTAGACATTATATAAACGACTATTGGGTATTATATGTACGATTGGGTGCACGACTATTGGACCCCGCACGACTATTGGGCCCTCTCCCCTAAATGTCCGCAAATTTCTAATGATATATGCGCCCTAAAGGGATTTTGGTGATCTACTCTTGTAGATCTACGTGTCTTTCAAGCATTTGTTCGTAAAGGCAGAGGGGCCTATAGTGGGCCATAGAGTTTGGATTCCATTCCAGAGAGCTCGGAGTGCGTGTACACCGTCCCCGTACAACGTTTCAGACAGGAAATCCCCTCGCCCTTACACAATTCTATTTTTTAACGAATCTTTTCATCATGTGTTCTCAGTGGATGATTTCGACTTAGAAAAAGTACGAAGAGACCATCTGGTTATTTTCGAAGAGAACAAACTATGTAAAACAATCAAATAAAGTACAAATTATATCATTAATTTTGATGGGAACTAGATTTATTAATCTGAAAGCATTATTTGGACTGGAATATCCAATCTGAAGATGGTGACATATTCACTAAGATCTAAATCTCCAACTATAGAATGGTAGTTGATCGTTGAAGTCAAACCATGGGCCTGCTCCACAACAAACCCGCCAAAACTGTCACAACTCCATTAGAAATTTTAAATAATTTGACAGTGAAATAGTTGGAGTATTCGTTACGCACAAATGGGAATGGAAGTTGTGAACGGTAGCTAACTTACCTTTCTTAGCTATGCTTCTTAATCAGCATACTAACTGGTAGAGACGACTGTTTGGTGAAACATCACAAACAAAGGGTAGGACTACCACTAAAAGCTAAGTGAATAATGTGAAAGAGTAAAAAAAAATGGATGGAAACCTTCTGCTACTAACTATTGGACTGTGGGGACTCTGCTTACGGCCATGGATGATGCAGTTGCTAGGTGGAATGGTTGAAGCTATTGGAGTTGCCTTTAACAGACTTTTACACCGCCGCTCTATGGCAATGTCAAGATACTGATGTCTCAGCTCTTAACATCCCATTTATTTTCATTGTTGTTATGGCGCTGTAATTTCAAAATCAAAGCTTTTGTAGGCTTTTGAAAGCTTCTTGACTGAGTAATTTGAATTAGGTTTTCTGTAGAATAGACTGACTGAAATCTTCAAATGGGTTTAATTCTGAATAACAGCAGAAATTTTCTGCCCGGAAGGGTTGCTTTTTATTATGATAGATGCCATGGACATGGAATTCCTGGTGGTGGTCTCATGATTCGGGATAACAGAATTTAATGGGTTTTGTCTGTAAGGAGGTAATGACCAGATATATAATATGGCATGTAAGCAACAGCATATTGTTGTCAAAATTTTAAAGCATATTAATATATTTGGTCATGTTATATATCTTGTGCTGACCATGTTATTTGACAGAGTATATCTATTCTTTCAATTAGAGCACTCAATTCAGTTTTTCCTGAATGTTAATATTGTTGTGAGAGGCTATTACAAAATTGAAATAAAGAGAAGACCCATAAAGAATTTTACTAAGAAGTCTTTGGGGATGCAGAGTCTTTAACTGTTGAATATAATTTTATCAGCACTGCATATATGAAAATCTGAAAAAACCAGAAAAAAATAAATGGAATTTGTTAAAAAGAATCTTGAACAGAATTTAGCGAAACCTTTCTTGTTCATGTAGTGGAATAAAATTTCAGTTTCTGTATTGTGATGTAAATTATTAATCAGAGTAAAACCTTTCTGGTATATCTTTTACATAAATGATTAATCCCTTTGCTCACAACGTGCAAACGTTTTGTTCCTACATATTTTTTGTATAAAATGTATCTATGACGAAGTAATAATTAGATAAGATGTGAAGTTGACTCCTCTTATCTCAAGTGGATTTTTTAATAGCTCTCAGTTCTTACATCAATTATAAGCATTCTATTCGTCCTTTGAGATGGAATATAATTGTTTGACAATATTTAAAAATACAAACATTCTACAAGATTGTTTGTAATAAGTTTACATGGGTTAGTTTCGACTGTTGCTTCGTTATTGATATAGAAAAATCAATGAACTAGAAAATCTACAGTTGTTATCCTTGTTGATTATAGAATGATTTGGACTTATTGGTGATTATAGAATAATTTGGACTTATTGGTGGTAGAGGGTATATTTAGCTTACGAGTGAACCTCTATGACAGAAATACACTAGTATATAACACTTTGACATAAATGAAGTAAAAAAGCTCTTTGAGTTAAAAAAAAAATTTGTGAACACGTTACTAAAGAGATTCCTAAAATTCACATGCAATAAACTGAGTATTTGAGCATGTGTTTGCATGATATTTTGATTATGTTGTTGTCAGAAAAAAAGACGGATTTTCCAGTAGTTTGTGACTTATGTAGTTTTAAATAAATTATGTAGATGCAATAGAGCATGCATGCATGACGATAGTATAGGTGATGAAAAACTAATGAACCTCAACATCGACTTTTATCTTTTGTAACTCGACACGGTCCATCATAGTGACAAAAAGAGGAAATGCGAAGATCTGTGAAGAACAATATAATATGTCATATGAAATGATTAGTTGGCTCCATATTGGGCTATCAACAACGGATGAGTATAAGATGGAAGGGCTATTTTGATATGGCATTACTTATTATTTTGAGATCCTAGGTTTAATCGCTACATGACTAAAATCATTACTTTTTAAAAACATGTGAGGGAGAATCTAGAGCAACAAAGATGTGAGATTGACTAACAAACTAAAAGGTGAGTTAATAAACTTTAGATCTAGATTCTCTTTTTGGAGGTGGTAGGGTTGATGGATTGAAAAGATGATGCAATGATGTAATTGAACAAACCATGAAAATGTGGCATTCTGAGATGAATTCTGATAAACTGAAAACACACAGACAAATTTGAGTTCTTGAAAACTAAAGAGAGCAGACACTGATGCACATATGATTGAAATTTGACCCAGATCTAGTTGGTATAGGGTGCAAGGACACCCTAGACTAGGGACTTGAAACCTGAATCTGCTTTCATAGGCTCGAGGTCCTTAGTTTGCAGTCTCTGTCTTCCAGATTTGGTTGTCAAAACTTCATTTATTATTAAGATAATTCAGATTTTGTATCTTGTCAACTTGTAGGGTTTTTATGCATGAATGCGTAAATTTTCTTCAATCTTCCTCCAATCATCTTTAGATCTATAACTTGCACACATAGAAGGAGAGGAAGGGTTGTGCCATTTAGGGGCTTGCCTCGATCAAACCTCATGTTAGTATTTCTACCTCCAGATTGGAAAAAGTGATGATAAAAGAGAGCTTATCCTTTTGAGGGATAGAGGCTAAATGATAAAAAAAATGATTATTTGAAACTGTTCTACAACTCACCACTCAGATCTGATTTCCTTGATGGAATGAATTCATGTTCATCACCTTCAAGGATTCCTTTTCGCTTAACTTGATTTGAATTGAAGACCTACAAGAATTAGCACTCAAAAATGAAATACATACATAAACATGAACAAACTCACATAAAACTTGACAAGATGCTTAAATGATGAAATGCTGCAATAATTTTGAAAATTATGCTCTTAGACTAATTTTTGAAATATATATTTTTCTCTCCAAAACTGCTTAGCTTGCTTGTTAGTTAAAATTGTGAAAATACTATGTATTTATATGCAATTATCCAATTTCCTAAAAACTAAATTATGATAGCTAACAATTAGGATTTAAACTTCAAATCATAAATTGAAACTGAAATATTTGAATTAGGGGCCAAATCAAGAGGTCTAGGAAATAGGATGCCCTAGACCAAATCCCTCCTTTTTTGAGATCTAAAGAGTTGGGGGTAAAATATTAAATGCATACTTTGATCTTTCACATTTTCTTTTTGATAAATGTTAAAATGGGCCATGCAATGCATAATTTAGGAAATTGGGTACATAATTAGGTCCTAGCACATAGGGGAGAAAAACCTAGTGTTAAATTGTCAAGGGTGACAATTTACGATGCCACATTTAGCCCCCACTTTAGTGATAGTATGAACTTATGCTCAGACTCACACTAAATTAAGAATATTTCAAGATGGGTTTATTTATCCAAAAATGGAGGATATATGATGGCAACGAATATGTGGGGTGCACTCAAGCCCCCAAGATTCAAGATCCTATGACAAGACAACATGAGGACAAAGGAACACACATGTATGATGTGCAATGTAGCATGATAAATGGGTAAAAGTGCAAAACTATTTCACTTTTATCAAGGAAAAATATAACACTAATCCAACTTTTAAACTTGAATCACTAAAATATGACATATATGTTTTGAATTTTGAAATTATGTAAATTGATAAAATGTGTATTTGTTAATAATTTTTATGTTTATATTATTTGAATATATTATTTTTTATAAATTGACACTACAATTTAGATGCTAATAAAATGCTAAAAAATAATGTTACAAGAAACATCAATCTTTATATAATAAATTTTAACTTTTTCCTTCTAATTTTTTGTGTATTTATAACTTGAAACTTTAGTTCATGGATATATTTTGTTCCAAATTTGATTAATATCTATTTTTAAATAAATATTAAATGTTTGTGAATTAAAACCCAACTATTTCCATTTAACGTCAACTTTCATATTAAAAATTTATCTAAAATAGAAAAAAATATACCATCTCGATATAGATTCTTTTATCTAATGCATTATATTTTATTAAAAAAAAATTAATAAGTTTTATTATTTTTTCTTTACATGGTAATCAACCTAAATTTTTGGTTGGTAATCAACTATTTGTTTTCATTCTTTCAAAGATACACTTATGAATCTACAAAATTCTATATTTATATTTTTATAAAAAATATCATTTACATCAGTAGGAGTTGTTGAAACGTCAATTTTTTTAGATAGTTTTATTTGTTTAGTAAATTGGCCTCAAAATGATGCTACATATGCATTTAACCAATAATTTTAGTTACAAAGCTATGCAAATATCTAACTTAGCTAAAATGAATTTTGCTAGATCATATGTTTGACCAAAATTGTTTTTAGCTAGAAATACTTGAATTCACTTGTGATGATAAGTTGGTTGAAAGTGTGACACAAATTTTTACTTTTACTTGAATACGAAGAATACACAACAAAGACACTTGACATAACATAGCATAAACACAAAAAAAACAAAAATCCAAATAAGCACAATGCAAACACAATACAAAAAAAGGCACGTATGACAATCATAGATTGGCAAGCTCTATAGAAATCTAACTAGGATCCATACCTAAGGCATTCATGACTCATAGGCTAACAAAGTATGATATTTTCTAGGTGAACTATGAACCAAGGCACCACAAGCTAGTGAAGTTCAATATTCACTAGGTGAGCCTTGAATGAAGGCACCAGAGGATATTGAAGTCAGATATTCACTACGTTAACCTCCTAAAAAGGGGTAGCAAATGAGAAATAGAAAAGGACTAGTGAGGATTGGTTTTCATTAGGTTTATACTCATTTCAACCATACCAAGAATTATAGTTTGAATAATTTTGATAACATTCTACATAAATGATCAAAATTATAAGCCAACACATCACTATGTCTAATGTGTATGAACAAAGTGAAGCACATAATGGAATGTATGATCCAACCTTAAAGTAATTGCTAAACACTAATTTGTAAGAAATTCCTGTAAGGTAGATTAAATTGATAAATATAACATGATAAGGTCACGAGAGCTTATTTGGAAAGCCTTATGTTAATGATATGTTTCCAAAAAAAGCTAACTCATGGTAAGGGGTTGCCCCTAAGAAAAAGCCACATAATAAGATAAAAGATGATAATGTGAAAGATGCATTGATTCAGGGTCACTATACGTCTCTGATAATATATAATATGATTAAGCTCATCATTTACTTCATTACCTTAGATACTCATGAAACTATGAGTGTAATGGAAGAATGACAGATAGATATGACGAACCAAATTTTGGGCCAACATGGAAGAGACCTAAATGTCTCAACACTTTGCATGGTCCCCAAAAGAAAAATAAAAGATAATAAAATGTTTATGACATAGAAGAATGAAAGTACAAATAGATTAATGAAAATAGATTTGATTCATTTGTATCTTTGTGCCAACAAGGACAACAAGGGAAACCAACATACAAAGCACAATACAAGAGATCACATCACATGTAAAAAAAACACACTAAAAACATAAAACATATAGAAAGGGTACTACACATGTGAGTCGATCTAAAGCAAATCATTTGCATCCTAATATTTCTCATCATATATGGAAGGTAGACATCTAACCAAAGGGACTATAACAAGTTTCATACATGGAATATCCCTAGGTTCAACACATGGTGAGTCACTTTCATGAAGAGGATCATCATGACTGCCCCCATATAAGTCCATAGATTTTAAGGACAACAAAGATAATTCATTATACACTTTTTCATCAATCTTAGCATCTTCATCTTCACTATCAAAGTTTATATCAATAGTTGACCTTTAATGATAATATTAGTCATTTGTTCTCGTTTCATTATTTATTTAGGTTGAGACATGTAAGGTTCAATGGGGGTCATAATTCATTAGGTAATGTATTATTCTTTTCAGCTAATTGGTGAGCAATGGAATGACATCTATGCTTATGCTCCTTAACACATATATTTCTTTTTTCATGAGTTTCAATTTGTGAAGGGGTAAGAGATGGTTTCTCTACCATTGGTATTTTTTCTTCTTTTAGAGGAGGAACTAAAGGGGTCACAAGGGGTTGGGAAACCACCCTATCTTTAGGTTAATTTTTTTTTTTTCTTTCAGTGGCACAAAGGCGATCACATGGTTATCTCTTGGTCACTTGTATGATATCAAAGGAGGAACCACATCATGT
Source organism: Sequoia sempervirens (assembly GCA_007258455.2). Taxonomy (NCBI): domain Eukaryota; kingdom Viridiplantae; phylum Streptophyta; class Pinopsida; order Cupressales; family Cupressaceae; genus Sequoia; species Sequoia sempervirens. The sequence goes on along the minus strand of VDFB02086081.1, from coordinate 277,053,003 downwards.
ATGCCTAGTGTACTTGGAAGAATATCTAGTTTGGAGATTGTTTCATCCATGACATGTGGGGTGGGAGGAACAACCATAGAAATCATCATAGATCAATTATCCTTAGGTGGGATATTACTAAGGAATAACTCAACTATGCACTTAGCATTAAAATTTAAATTTTTTTTAATTTTTTTTTATAGATAAGTGCTATCATAGGGGATAGCTCCCATTTACATTGCAAAGAGTAGAGAGCATTAACGCCCAAAATTCATGCCCTTAGAACAACACCAAAATTAGAAAACTCAAAGATGAGATTCCACACATCCATTAGCTTTGACTCCACATTTTGTTTGGGAATAGAGATGCATGTTGAGTGTTAGTTTATTTTTATTTCTTTTCCTCTACACCAAAGTCCAACAGTCTTCTTTTGTCCCATCAGGTGATCTCTCATTTGAAATTTCTATGTGCAAGTTTCTCCCTTCAGGGCCGCCTAACTCAGAGGCTTCAATTTGATTATCTGCACCCCCAATTTGATTGTGATCCTTTGCAAGCTTTACATTATCCTTCCCTGATGGAGGCAGATCTACCCCCACCCATGCTTTGTTTGAAATATGTGAATCCTTTGGGCATTTGACCCCATCTATTTTCTCATTGGTGGTTTGTGCAGTAGTCTCCTAACAAGAGGTGGTATCTTCTTTCTCTACCAAGTAGTGGTAGATAGAGACCTCTTTCCACCAAGCGGTTTTCCCTTCCATTTTCTTCTTGGCACACTGGGCAGCCATGTGGCCTGTATTGAAGCATCTATGACAACATAACGAAATTCCCTCATAATCTAACATCTGGTTCCAACTCTCGCCGATAGTTTTGAGAAGGATATCAACTAGGAGATCCTAAGTCATATCAATCTCCACCAAGATTTGGGCATAGGTTGTGTGTAGATAGTTTGAAGACCTCATATCAGTAGCAAGGAATTTCCCCGACGAATTTCCCAAAGCCTCAAAACAAGAATCAAACCAAAACTAAAGTGGAAGATTTGGAAGTCTTATCCAGATTGGAGAAGTTGCAAAAATTTTAGATGTAGGGTTAAATGCATGATACCAATGTTTTAGCATAAGCAAGTGCTCCTTATAGCTCCAATGATAGTTGTATAAAATTGTGTTACGGTCTTGAACTCTGTCAAAAACCACCACAAAGAATCCTCAAGCACAAGGATAAATATGAAGGTTTCCTTCCAAAATGGGCCTCCATGTTTCTATAATCCAATCATGCAGCTCAGATAAGCTAGGCCACAACCCTCTAAATCTCCTAATCAAGCCATTTTTCATGAAGAAATCCTCATTTTCTATAATTTCCTACGCAACATCACCCCCTAAGTTCACTATAGGAGTGGAACTGGCACATTTGAGAGGTATTACGCTTGGATGTGATGTGGCATCTATGTATAAGTCTCCATTGATTCCCACCTTCAGCTTTGCCACTCGCAAACCATTGCTAGAAGAAGGCTACAGACTAGAACTGTTCTTCTGTCCGCATTCACTTCCATGTGAACTCCAACCATCCACAATGTTTGATGTCTTAATGCCCATAGGATTGTGTGGAAACAAATTGACACACTTTTGTAAATTATTGCTCTTTTGCACTACTGCAAGCAATCCACTAGCCACCTCGGCAAAGGAGTACCCTCAGTCTACTAAGTGGCATGAATTTAGAGAGGCAAGGGGTGAACTAGACCTAGATCTAGGGTTTTCCAAGTAGTCTCCATATAGAGGGGAATTCATAGAATGCACATCATAGCCCCGACCATGTTTGACGACATAAAAAATGAGGCTTTTATGGAGGAAGCACCAGAATGCAGTTTGTGGGAATCTTAGTGGATCAAATAGATCCACCATTCGTACAGAAGCCCGCCCCAACCACAGCTCAAGCACCATGGTAGCCAGAGTAGGGTACAGAGGAGGAGGAATCCAGTCTCTCTCGAGTGTGCACGATTGCACCCCCTAGTACACATTCAACTAGGGGATTAGAGGAAGCCCTGTAGTCCTGTAAATCACCAATAGAAGCACCATAAGAAACCTTTCCCTTCGACGACAACACTAATAATGTAACTTTTGGTAGCGATGATATTTTGACTCTCTATTATTTTAAAAATTTGATATTATTTGAAATATAAATTATCAAAAAGATTAACAAGTTCCATTGGTTGAGGCAAAAAATATTCCAATAAAAACTTTCCATGAAATGCCACATATTTAAATCTACTATAATTAATTGCATATATTTCATTTTTAAATTAAATCTTTATGCATTTGTGGATTATCGATAGGATTTAATTCATGGAGCATACCCATGGATATCCTAGCTTCACATGAAATTGGTTTGACATCAGGATGATGGTGAATGAAACATCCAGTTATTTTATTCCAACTTTTATTTGAAGATTTATTCAACCTATTATAGGGAAAATGAAACCATCATGATTTTTTATCCATGATTTTGATTGTTCATAAGATTATTTCTAAAGTTCATGCACAAATAAAAATTATTACGGGATCACATTCTCTAGACATAGAGGATCAATGAATATCCCTAGTGTAGGTTTGTCATTAATACAACCAATGATATAGAGAGGACCATCAGTTGCATGTATAGATGCATCAATATGTGTGAAAACAATGTTAGGTAACAAAGTTGTTTGATTGTTATGAGGTTGAACTTATATTGCATTAACAAAATTACATAGATCATCATCAACATCATCATCATCATCATGTGTGTAATCACTACTTTGCACAAACTTGGATGTATGATTTGTGAAAAATTTTAAATTCTAGTTCAGTGGAGCTATGGAATTTTTCCTTTATCATTAACATCAGCCAACTATATGTGATTAGAATCAATAAGGTCTTGCACCTGGTGTTTAAGAAACATACATCATTTTGTATTATGTCTAGGTGTATGATAGTATTTAAAAAAACAATTGCATTAAAATTTGGAGGTAAAGGTTTAGATGTATCCATAGGCCTAATCGAAGGTAATTGGATTAATTTATTGCTTAGCAACTATAACATGATCACATGAAAAGAGTCATAAAATTGGGTAAATTATCTATCTGTTGGCATAAATTGATAAGGAGTTTTGATTATAGTAGTCACCTATGTTTCAATGTTATTAGTAGCTTGTGGATTGTTTATCTTAATAAAGATATTTTTTTACTTTTTGAATGATTATTAAATTTTTTGAGGTATGGACTTGGATTGATCAGTATTTAAGTCAATGAAGGTGTTCCCTCATACTTACTAACCAATATATGATAATCATGAAGAGTCATACAAAAGTGTTGAAAGGATGGATACTTCATCAACAATATATTGTCTCTAATGCTAGGTATAAAATTTCCTTTAAACACCCTTTGAACATCAACATTAGGAAGAATATAAGATATTTATGATTAAAGAAATTGGTATCATCCTACAAAGTCTATTATATTTTCCTTAGGCCCTTTTTAACAATGCAATAAGCTAGTTAATGTCACTTGAGGGTGAATTTTTTCTTCAAAATATTGGAGAAATGCATTGACAAGTTTGGTGAATGACTATATCAAGTTATTTAGTAATTAGAAAAAACCATTCCAAGGTCATTTCTTTCAATGATCTAGGAAATAGCTTAGCTAGGAGCTTGTCTTCAAAATTGAATTCATTGCACAATATGGTAAAATTTGATACATAGTTGTTAGGATATCCCTTACCATTGTAATTCTAAAATCAAGTCATTTCCATGTTTTGGTAAATAGGTGTTTTGAGTATAGCAATTGACAGTGGGTTTCTTGTAAGATATTGTAGAGGTTTTCCATTTTTATTTTGATTCAATGTTGATATTTATTGTTGAAGTGAAGTCACATTTTGTAAAAGTTGATTTATGACTAGATCATTGTTTGATATGTTTTGAGAGTTTGTTGAATATGGTGAAGTTATGTAAGCTATTGATGGGCTAATATGTTGCATGTTTATGATAGCTAATGAATATGGTGTTATAGGTGGAGAAAAAACTATAAGGGTTCTCACTAGGAAGCCCTAACCTTTGAGTTAGGCTATTAGTGTATTGTATGTATAATGCTACTATGGGTGGTGTAAATTTGGGAATAGAAGGTATGATTGTGGGGAAGGAAACTTGTTTTCCTCTATTTTGAGAATTTGTAAATTCTTGAGCACAACTAGATGTCATAGGGATGTCGGCATCAACTATGTGAGCTAGAATACACAACATTTCTATTCCTTGAGAATCATTTATCAACTTTATAAGGTTATCGAAAATAGGCACCATTTTTCTTGCTAAAGATTCGGTGCTTAAGGAATCTTGAAAACCCTCAAAATCCTTATCCAATTATTTTAGTTTGCATTCAAGAACATAGGAAATAGTAGTCTTTAAGTCCACATAAATGTTATATTGTGAGGTGGTCATGGGTAATATATGGTTAGGAATGGGATCCAAAATGGATTGGGTTGAATCCATACCTTGTGTGAAAGAGTTTGAAGACTAAGGCTCCATAACAAATGTAGTGACATCGTGGGATGCCATAAGTAGGAAACTAGGTCATTTAGTTCATGCGAGTTTCAAAATTCTTGAGTAAGCCTATTAATTAGGAAAAGGTTTAGGAAAACCACAACAAACAACGTAGAGTGCAAAATCAAAGAGAAAAGCCACATAGAGGATACTAATGGGTCTAGGGCACAAGGACACCCTAGACTAGTAAGGTTTATTACTACATTCAAAGTTTTAGTGTGTTTTATAATGTTTAAGTATTTTGTATTATGATTGTGTAGGTGTGAAAATAAATAAATTTTGAAAATTTGACCAATTTGTGATTTGTGCAATGTAAAATGCAACTATGCAAGAAATTTTCAAAATTTTCAATCAATTAATGTAATTCAAAATGCAAGTTTTAGGTTGCAAAATGA